>OU015743.1:114159615-114170162 GCA_907169655.1 Acomys percivali
TTATTATTATTATTATTATTATTATTATTATTATTATTATTATTATTATTATTATTATTATTATTATCTGGGCTTATGAGGGAAAGCATCCAGTAACTGGATCTGATAGACCAAGCAAGGGAGGGAAGATGGGTGTGGTCATCCCCAGAACGTCAGTTTTCATTGCTCCTGTGGTCCTTTTGTCAGTCAGGGACTCAGCTGTCTTCCCAGCGAGGAAGAGAGTAAGCTAGGGGCATTCAGTCTTTGCCAGCAGGTGGGAGAAGATGCCACTTCCTGTTTCCTAATTCAAGAGCAGTGAACCCAGCAGGCAAAGGAGTGTCAACTGGCTTCTAAGTCCTATTCTTTGTCCCTGCAGATATGCCCTGCGTGCAAGCCCAATATAGCCCTTCGCCTCCGGGGTCCACTTACGCCACGCAGACTTATGGCTCGGAATACACCACAGAAATCATGAACCCCGACTATTCCAAGCTGACCATGGACCTCGGTAGCACGGGAATCATGGCCACCGCCACGACGTCCCTGCCCAGCTTCAGTACCTTCATGGAGGGCTACCCCAGTAGCTGCGAACTCAAGCCCTCCTGCCTGTACCAAATGCCACCTTCTGGGCCTCGGCCTTTGATCAAGATGGAAGAGGGCCGCGAGCATGGCTACCACCACCACCATCATCACCATCACCACCATCACCATCAGCAGCAGCAACAGCCGTCCATTCCTCCTCCCTCTGGCCCCGAGGACGAGGTACTGCCTAGCACCTCCATGTACTTCAAGCAGTCTCCGCCGTCCACTCCAACCACACCAGGCTTCCCCCCGCAGGCGGGGGCGCTGTGGGAGGACGAGCTGCCCTCTGCTCCTGGCTGCATCGCTCCCGGAACGCTGCTGGACCCGCAGATGAAGACGGTGCCCCCGATGGCCGCCGCGCGCTTCCCGCTCTTCTTCAAGCCCTCACCGCCACACCCTCCGGCTCCCAGCCCTGCGGGCGGCCACCACCTAGGCTATGACCCTACTGCCGCGGCTGCGCTCAGCCTGCCCCTGGGAGCCGCTGCCGCCGCAGGCAGCCAAGCTGCGGCGCTCGAGGGCCACCCATACGGGCTCCCGCTGGCCAAGAGGACGGCCACGCTGACCTTCCCTCCACTGGGCCTCACAGCCTCCCCTACCGCGTCCAGCCTGCTGGGAGAGAGCCCCAGCCTGCCATCGCCACCCAACAGGAGCACATCATCCGGCGAGGGCACGTGTGCTGTGTGCGGGGACAATGCTGCCTGCCAGCATTACGGGGTACGCACCTGCGAGGGCTGCAAGGGCTTCTTCAAGGTGAGAGCATGCCCCTTCCAGGTGCTTCCTTTGCTCTGCAGTCAGACCCCTTGCTGAGACATCTAAGTGAGCATAGGAACATCCTTGCCCTCGCCAGCCTGAAAGCTATAATCCCACACACTATGCATTCCTAGGCCTAGAACTTAAGACCCATCTTTCCCAGGGTTTTTAAACTTGAAGTTTCCACGCAAGCTGTCCATGCACTTGAGGGGTCTGCATCAACCTCCTGACTTAGCATTGCCTTCTGAGAGTTTTGTTTTGTTTTGTTTTGTTTCGGTTTTTTGTTTGTTTGTTTGTTTGTTTGTTTCCTGAACAGGGTTTTCTGTACATTCTCAAAAGGATCTCAACTTCAGCAATGCCCAAACATCATTATGCCTTCCCTGTCCACCCAGAGAACGAGAAAATAGCGCCTGCATGGCAGGTCTGTGCAGTTGAGTCTCAATCTTCACGGGAAGAACTGGGAGCCTAGAATTAGACAGACTTAAGGTTGAAATCTGGTCCCTCACTAGCTGTTTTATTCAGTGTGCTTTCGAGATAGATGCTAATTGTTTCTTAGAGGAGAAAAAATGGAGATTCAGAGAAGTCACTGCCACAGAACTCACACTCTGAGTTGAGAGTGAGGTGGAGACAGGAAGTCAGCTCATGTCCCTGTGCTCCCAAGAGGCTCCCCTTTCCTAGCTCTGCAGTGGCCGGATAGAGGGAGAAGAGAGCTGGCTAGAGGCAGCTTGGGACAGCTTAGTCCAGAGGAGGATAGAAGATAGAAGCCAAGCCTTGCCAATCCACCCTGTCCTCTAGGAACGCCTTCCTCCCTGCATCTGTGCACGCACACAGTATCCACATGTGTACCCAGTCTCTCATAGACGCATGGAGAGTCTTACGGTGAGTGCGTCATCAGCCTCTCCATATTTATCAGCAAAGAAGCTGAAGCCTGGACAAGCACCCTTTGGCCAGGCTTGCACAGGGCCAGCTGGCGTCCCTTGGCTCTGGAGTTTACTTGTCTCCCCACCCCTGATGTGTGTGCAGGGGGTCAGCTTACTAGGGGGTCAGCTTACTAGGGGGTCAGCTTACTAGGGGGTCAGCTTACTAGGGGGTCAGCTTGCTTTCCTCTTTTGCTGTTCTTCCTTTTGTCACTGAGCCTCAGATGGTTCTAGATACTTCCCTTCCATTCTCTTCACACCCTAACCTACTGATACTTCAGGCACGCACAGACTCGCACAAACGACATAGGTGGAGTGTGATGCTGACTGGGTGATGACTTGGGTGGCAAATAGAGTATGTTTAGGAGCGTGCCGGGATGGGAGCTGCAAGATTCAAGTAGGAATCCTAACTTGTCACCTACCAGTTTATAACATTGGACATAAGCCTTCTTTCTAGACCTTAGTTTCCCAGCCAGTGGATCAAACCCAAAGTAAGGCCACGCGGTGGCGCACGCCTTTAGTCCCAGCACTCAGGAGGCAGAGGCAGGCAGATCTCTGTGAGTTCGAAGCCAGCCTGGTCTACAAAGTGAGTCCAAGACAGCTGGAGCTACACATAGAAACCCTGTCTTGAAAAACTTATTATTGAATGAAAACTCTAAAGCATTTATGACAATGCACATGCTTGCGGTTGGACATACAAAATGACAAGCAACTATTTTTGTTGTGACAATGTCAGACATTAAATTCTCTAGGTAAATGAAAGGATGCTTGGATAAAGACGTTAAATGCTCCATAGATGCACAGGCTTATGATATTTTAAGGACAGAACTTTCTTTTAATGAGCCATGTCGGTTAGTTCTTGTTTTTCCCTCGGTGTTAGGGGCTGAGCCTGGGCCTTTGTGCTTGCCAGTCAGGTTCTGGGTTAACTTCACCCTTTCCCAAAGCTACTTCCACATAACTATATTCCTTTAGCAGGTTTGAGTTTTATAACATTTCAGTGGAAATGGCGAAGGTCAGTAAACATCAACAGGAAGGGAGGAAGGAAAGACACCCCAAGAAGAGATGAATGAAAACTCCACAGTAGAGCCGTCCCCAGACCACTGAGAACTTGTCACAACCTGGGAGTGTAACACCCCAAGTCTGGAAGGGCACAGTAACCTCCCTCCCACCCCCAGCTCCCCTTTTCTTCAGCAATTCCCTTAAAAACAGATCTATACTTGAAAGGGTGGGAGCAGGCTGGGGTAGGGCCACCCCACAGATCTGTTAATTAAGGGAACCAGAGCTGGATTTACCCAGTGGCTTTTTCTACCATTAAATTGAATTCTTTAAAAAAAAAAAAAAGTGTGACATGAAGTGCAGTTAATGATGGAACCCAGTGATTGAACTGTAACGATCTCTCTTGTCCTTGCACTGTGCAGACGCACACAAATGCAGAGAGGGCTTCAGGCTATTGGGAAAATGTATACCTGCTGCAAAATGCCACAGGCCCTTGGGGATAAAGTCATCCAGGGTGTTGGAAGGTATGGGCATGCTCTATGAATGAGAACTTCCTTCAAAGACTGCTGTCAGGACAGGCTGTTGAGAATGGAGGTGCTGAAAACTCACGAGTCTTTCCGAGTCTTGCTTTCTAAAACGCAGCAGCTGTGCCTTAGACTTGACACAGGTTGACTTTGTCATATGTATAACCATTTCCCTAAGTGAAAATGAGAAGGTGACAGGGTAAAACTGTAACTTGGGAAAGAAGAAGAGTGGAAAATAAAGACCAAAAGTAAAACTAGAGTTTTGAACCCAGAACAGATCACCAAGCAAAGGTTACCTAAACTACTTTTAAAGCATGGCCCTGACTCACCAAATAAATCCCCATGTTCTGCTCTGGGTGGGATTGTGTAGATTCAGGTCCTTCTGGAACACTCCATCCTAAGTGTGAAAAATGCAATCATTTGCACAAAGGTTGTCATGCTTTTTTTTAGAAAGCATTATTTTACATTTGGAGCATAAGAGATGTTTAATTATTGCCCTCAATATGTGATTCAGAAAAGTGTGATGTTATTTTTATCTAGAACGTCAAGCGTTGACGTGTCATTGATAATGTGGTCCTTTTGGTGTCATATAATAATAGTCATATATAATAGTCATATATAAAATACCAGGGTGCAGATAGCTTCATATTTCCTTCCTTCTCTTATTCTTACCTGGCCTTAGATTTTCTCTCTTGGATATGATAGTGATTTTTTTTTCTATCTAACTTAAAGAATTTACTTTCAAAGTCAGAAGTGGTCAGTTTATTATATGTATCATTTAAAGATAAAATGAATTAAGCAGGGCAATCATGTGGATTTTTAAAAATTGAAACATAATTTCCTATATATCTTAGAATTAAAACTATATATACCAAGACAGACTCTGATTTTATTCTGTACGGCTTCATCTCTATTGAGTAACAAAACCAGTTATTGTGATATCTGGCTTACAATAGTGACACCATACATAGCCCAGCCCAGATAATTCTGATTTTATTTTAATAAGGTCAGTGATAATCAGGGGAGTAGAACAAGTAGAAAATTGTTCCCAAGGGGATATTAAATGTGGAGATAATCTAATCCTCCGAGGTACGATATGTTGACCTGGTAATTTCAGATATGATTTTATCATTCAGAGTTGGGCGCCTCCTGAGACTCGCTTCAGAACAACCCAAGATGATTTTCACTGTCAGCCAGGAACACTAATAAAATTGTTTTTCCTGCAGGCTAGCGTGTTTAGGAAATTAAATTTATCTAATTATACAAATTGCACTGTCGCTTTTCACATTGTAATTAAAATACATCTTGTCAGGTCTTGCCTCTTTCCAGAAACTATTAGTTGACTATCTTTGTGTTATATTTTCTCAGAGAACAGTGCAGAAAAATGCAAAATATGTTTGCCTGGCAAATAAAAACTGCCCAGTAGACAAGAGACGTCGAAATCGATGTCAATACTGCAGATTTCAGAAGTGTCTCAGTGTCGGGATGGTTAAAGAAGGTAAGACCATATGCTTTTCATCTGGTTTGCTTGCGTGTATCCTCAGACAGTGAAGTCTGCTAATATTTACATTAAGGCAGCAAATTTTCCTAGTGTGTCTTTCTTTCAAACATTTCAAACACTGAAGTAGCACTGAGGTCTGCTTGTTCTAACTTCTCAAAAATCACATTTTTAAAAAGCCATTGTCCTGTTTGAGGGGATTTATCGGAGCTAACTTGTCACTGGATGTTAAGTGTGCGATGGCTCTTTTTTTCTGATTATTTCAACTCTCACTCGATCGCTGCTGAGCGTTTTATTCTGAACCGAACACTGCTTTGAAATGGTGGGTCTCATTCCGCATTGCCACATTCTAATGTGTTTGGATTCTTCTTCGTGGTTTATGCCTATTCCAAGTGTGATCTTTAAACATTGGGTTTTTTTTCCCTCTCTCTCTCTCTCTCTCTCTCTCTCTCTCTCTCTCTCTCTCTCTCTCTGTGTGTCTCATCAGTTGTGCGTACAGACAGTCTGAAAGGGAGGAGAGGTCGGCTGCCTTCCAAACCAAAGAGCCCACTACAGCAGGAGCCCTCGCAGCCTTCCCCGCCATCCCCTCCTACCTGCATGATGAATGCCCTCGTCCGAGCTTTAACAGATGCAACACCCAGAGATCTTGATTATTCCAGAGTAAGTTTTACAAATGCTTTCTTTCGTATGATTCTCCGGTCATAATAGTGACGAGAGCTGATTGAATGACTGTGCCTGGCACTGTGCTTGTCAGTTCTCCGCCTTTTCTAGAGCTCGGCTTCATTTAGCCATCAGTACGTTCACTATAGCAGATAACTTTTGCCTTTGCTGACTCTCTAAATGCCTTACCAGCAGACCCTGACAGGGCTACACCTGTCACACCTATGGGTGCAGGGTTCCTGGTGGGGCTAATGAAAGCTGCTCAAGTGAACTACAGTTTGTAGGAATTTGGTTGTGTATCCTTCGTGCTTGAGAGATTGTGACTACTGTGTTTCTCATATTGTGATCAGACCCTCTGGGTGAGCCTCAAGTCACCCTTATGCAGTCTACCCAATTGTAGCCTCGTTGATCAACCTGCTGCTTATTCAGAGGTGGGGTGGTGGGTGGGGATTAGACCTTGGAGAGGAACAGGCCCCCGCCTTGGCATCAGGGCCATCAGGAGAACTGGGGTGGAAGGCTGCCTTCTCTGTCTCCTGTCTGTGTCACCTGGCTTGTGTTCTTGGCTTTCTCCTCCCGCACAGTGGAAATGATGACCACATTTAACACCAGAGAAGGGTTTGAGTATCAGTCATACAAGGATGACAAAACCATTTTGAAAACATAAACTATTACCAATGTTGTTATTTCAGTCAACCAAAACATATCAACGTTTTAATTTCACATAGGACATTTTTTTTTTTAATCTTGTGTATGAAGTCTGCAAATTTCCTTAAATCTGAACTGCACTGAGAAGGGTAATAAAAGAATATTTTTGAGGAAAGTTACAAACATTATGATAATGCCATTTTTATAGAACTTTGAAAAACAGAGTTCCAGTAAAATAGAATCTTAATACAGATGGAAGAGGAAGGAAAAAAATCTTACTGAATAATTCTTCATGCTAAACATTGTATCACACTATCTCATTACACCCTTGAAAACAGCTACGAGCTATAAGGGGCATTACTTCCACTTGAAGACAAGCATGCTTAGAAACACAGATGAAGAGAGGCTGGTGTGGGGGTCTCCCATTGGTTGATCTGATTGCCTTCCCCATGGCTAATTCAGCATTTTCCAGCATCTGGGTGAATGTTTGGCAGAGAACAGGAGTATACCTTTGCTATGTGGCCTCCTTTTGGGTTTTGGTGTTGACAGAAAGGATGGATGAACCTGCTGAGAGCCTCTTGCCCTCCTCCCTACCTTCCTTCTAGTCAGCAAGGCCCTCTTTACACCTTGTCACAAGACTCCCTGTAAGTAGCGTGGTAGATCCTTAACACCAAAGGTTGAGGACTCTTGTTCTGATTGTAAGTAGCATCTCTTGATGAAAGTCAAGCCTCCAGTAGTATAATAGCATAACAGAATGATACAGTGACTAATGGCTCAGGCTTTGAAAGCAGGCGAGTCTAGGTGAAAATCCCAATGCCAGCATATCCTAGCCAGATGACCTTGAGAAATTGACTTTTGTTTTAATGCTTTGGTTTCCTCATCTTTCTTATTTGGAAATATTATCTGCTCCCCGGGATTGTTTGTTAAGATTAAATATGGTGGCATTTGTCAAAACATCAGCATGGTACCCTGTATGTTGTTACCTTGGTCAGACTCTTTACTCTGACCATTTGTCAAATGTGCTAGTACGTATAGGCATGACATAGTCAGGTACCACATAGCCACATCATTGATAGAAGTATTATTATCCCTATGGCCCCAATAAGAAACTCAAAACAGAGAGAGGCAAAGGGATTGACTGGCCCAAGGTAACAAAACAAAACAAAAAATCTGTCAGAGGTCAAATTAGGAGTCACACATCACTGACTCTGGTTGCAGTGATGGAGGAAGCTACCAGATTCTTTAGACATGAAGACTCTCTTCCCCAAATCCCCCCACCTGCCCCCCACTAGTTCATCTGCAATAACATAGCTTATAGGTGCTGCCTTGGCTAAGGCTGTAGCATGCAATCTGACATCATCCCCTGGCGTTTGGCATTCCCACCAATGCCAGTCCAGAAAAGTTGAGTCCCCCCAAATGATATTGTATCCCCAAACTTTCTAATTATCAGTCTCATGCGGTGGCATTGTCTCTCCACTACGATGAGTTATTCCAGCTGGGAACTGTCTCTACACTGAAAAAAATCAATCCAGTGTGTTTGCTTGCCTCTGCACCGTTCAGTCTGTTAGTCTGGAGTCATCATCCTCATCAACAAACATTTATCCAATTTAATTGTTAGCTTTGCCCCAAATAGCAGATTGCTCATGCCAAAGTCTGGGTCATGTGGATGCTACCTTTGAGGCCCAGCTCAATTTTGCAAAGCATATTTATTTTAATTGCATTGTTTTTGGAATCAGGTTAAACTTCATCGCTTGGGTTCTCCTGCATTTAGATAGCTCTACAAAATTATCAAAAAATTGGACCCAAATCAACTAAATTAGAAGACTTTTTAAAAAATACAGTGAGCTTTCATCAAAAACTTGGAAGAAGGCACAGGAGCGTGCTGATCACATTCGCAGATGACAGAAAGCTGGGAGGGATAGCTAATGTGATGGATGTCAGTATCAACATTCAGAACGATCTCGACAGGTTGGAACAGGAAGGGCTGAAACCATCACGAAGAAAGTTAACAAAAATAAATGTGAAGCTCAGCATTTAGGGTTTTTTTTTTTTTTTTTTCTTTTTAAAGGGGAGAGCCTTGGCTTGTCAGTGGTTCATTCAGGAGTTTATTCCATAGACACTCGGCATATGATCCAAAGAAGGATGTGCATGTGGGGTGGGGGTGGGGTTTCCTAAATTACCTGCTGTGGTAGTAAGAAGAACAGAACCAGAATTCAATTCCATATGGTCCCATGGACTCTGTCCTTTCAGATCACACTTCAAGGACTGAGTCCAATCCAAGACCAGATTTAGGGGGGATGTAGATACACTGTCTCTAGAAACTTGTAATGGGATGGTTGGAGGAAAAAAGAAGAGGAAGAAGAAGAAAGAAGAAAGAAGAAGAAGAAGAAGAAGAAGAAGAAGAAGAAGAAGAAGAAGAAGAAGAAGAAGAAGAAGAAGAAGAAGAAGAAATACAGATAGGAAGGGAGGTTTGTAGAAATTAGGTCACTCTCTTTTCCCTGAGTCAAAAAGAAAAGGAATATGTCTGTTCCCCCTGGCAAATCTAGAGAAAGAAGATGGGAGGGGAGGGGAGGTGTCTTCAAATCTGCTCTGAGGACAAGTTCTCTGGTCCACACCAACTGCAGTCATAGTGAGGTCAGCAAACCAAGGAGTAATCAAGGACAGCACGTGACAGGATTCTCCACAAAGGGAAGGGTTTGCTGCATGGCATTAAGTCCCTTCTGACTCTTAAGATTTTATGGTTCTGAGGTTTACGTTCTGGTTCCTTAATGTAAGTACTTATATGCAGGAATATACAAGAATAAGTAAGTAGTCATATATATGCACATACACGCACGCGCACGCACACACACACACACACACACACACACACACGACTACATAACTTTACTTGGTGCTGAGGAGATGTCTAAATTGACAAAGTGCACACCACAAGAACATGAGGACCTGAGTTCAAATCCCTGGCTTTACATATAAGTCTAGGCACAGCAGCATGCACTTGAAATTCCAGAGTTGGGGAGGTGGCAGCACCCCAGGATCCAGTCTAGCCAGTGATGAGCTTCAGGTTAAGTGTGAGGACCCTTTCTCAAAAATAAAGTGGATTAGGGAGAGAAGTTGGGGGTGAATATGGTTTAAAAAAAAAAAAAAACCTTGTATGGATGTGGTGGTTTGAATAAGAGTGGCCCCACAGGCTCACATTGTTTGAATGTTTACTTACCAAGGAGTGGTACTGTTTGAGAAGGATTAGGAGGACTTGCTGGAGTAGGTGTGGCCCTGTTCCAGGAAGTGTGTGTGTGTTTGTCGGGGATGGGGGGTACTTTGAGGGTTCAAAAGCCCATGCCAGGGCCAGGCTCTTTCTCTCCCAGCCTGCAGATTAGGATGTAGCTCTGAGCTAGTGCTCCAGCACCATTGTGCTGCCACGATGATAATGGACTAAACCTCTGAAACTACATGCAAGACCCCAATTAAATGCTTTCCTTGCCAGCCTGGTCTACAAAGTGAGTCAGGGACAGCCAAGGCTACACAGAGAGACCCTGTCTGGAAAAACAAAAACAACAACAAAAATGCTTTCCTTTATGAGTTGCCTTAGTTACGGTGTTTTTTCACAATAGAGCAATGACTAAGACCATGCGTTGACAATATGACATTTTCAAGTAATTAATATTTTTCAAATAAATATAAAATTTTAAAGGTGGAGAATCAACAAGGAAGTCACTGGACATTGACCTCTGATCTCCACCCATACATGCATACATCCATGTGCATATACCCTTATATAAACATACACAGTCATACACTTAGAACACAAAATTAATGAAACAAGCTGGCTCAGCAAGTAAATGCTTTTGCTGCCAACCCTGATGGCCTAAGGTCAATCCCCAGAACCTATGTGGTAAATGGGGAGAAGCAAACCCCATGCCATGGCACTGGAGTGCCCATACACAGATGGATGGATAGATAGATAGATAGATAGATAGATAGATAGATAGATAGATAGAT
>OU015743.1:114197733-114224024 GCA_907169655.1 Acomys percivali
TTGTCTACATCTGGAATTAACTAAAACCCCAAAATGGCTGGGCACACGTGTGAGGGATTTTTGCTTAATTAAATTATTTGAAATTGGGTGATCAGATCTGTGAGGTGGGAAGACACACCTTTAATCTGGACTACACCTGCTGGAAGCCTATATGAAGGACATGAAAGAAGGAAGTTTTTCCTCCTTGCCCGCCTGCCCTTGCCCTCTCTAGCAAATCCATCCTTTCACTGGCATCAGGCTCTACTGCTTTGGGATTCTTCTCAACTGAAGGCCAGCTGAGACATCCAGCCCTGTGAGCTGAGAAACTACTGGGTTCTTGGACTTTCCGTCTACACCCAGATATGTTGGATTTGCTGGACCACAGCCAGTAGGTCATTCTAATAAATTATACATATATATACATATATATAGGGATA
The DNA here is from genome assembly GCA_907169655.1 of Acomys percivali. Classification (NCBI taxonomy): domain Eukaryota; kingdom Metazoa; phylum Chordata; class Mammalia; order Rodentia; family Muridae; genus Acomys; species Acomys percivali. The sequence continues at coordinate 114,198,150 of OU015743.1, forward strand.
TGTATGTATAGAGATTCATTCTGTAAGTTCTGTTACTCTAGAGAATCTTGACTAACACAAAACTTCTATCATTAAACGATTCATAACTGTCTAAATGTGCAAAAGTGTGCCCATATATTAGTGTGTATACACACATGTATATCATACTAATAGGGCTGATTTCATCTTTCCTTATCAATACATGTATATTTAGTAGATTTTCTTTTGTGTGTGTGTGTGTGTGTGTGTGTGCGCGCGCTGGCGTGCACATATGTGCATGAGGGTATATGTACCTGTGCACTGACATTCAAAGGCCAGAACTTGATGTTGGTTGTCTTCCTCTACCTCACTTCATTTCTACTTACCTACTTACTTACTTACCTACTATTTATTAAGACAGGCTATCTCACTAAATCCCGAGCTCATCAATTCAACTAGACTGGCTGGATGGCAAGACCCAAGGAATCTTCCTGACTTTGCTTACCATCTCTCTTCTCCCTACCTCCCCACCACAAGTATTGAGGTCACATGCCCTTTTATGATGTGCTAGGGATCTAAATTCAGGGATCTAAATAGAGGCACAGCAAGCACTTTAGTGGCCAAGTCATCGCACCAGACCTCTACAGTTTTTACTATTTTAATCACTTACTGATTTTTAATGTTTTTATTTTAAATTTTTCTGCACTTCTTTACTTACATGGAGTATGCATGCTATGATACTCATATGGAGGCCAGAGGACAACTTTCAGGAATCACCTCTCTCCTTCCACCACATGGGCCCAGGGGACCTGAGCTCAGGTCATCCATCAGGGTTAGCAGAAAGTGCCTCTACCCACTGAGCCATCTTGTGAGCCTAGCCTTTCTTATTTTGAAAGGATGGTTGTCCTTACATTTATATTTTTGTTTCTCATGTTGCCAAGATCCTATGGGAGATTAAAAGAATTTAAAATTGGAAACACAGAATTGATTAAAAAGTCAAGTATTTCATGTATACAAAATGAAGTTTATTTAAAAGCCAAAAGTAACTAAGATATTTTATACATACAAAAAGAAAGCTATAACAAACATCTCTGAACTTAACCACTAACACAAGAACATTTAGAGTCCCCCAGTGTCCAGTTAAATTGCCCTTTCTCCCTCAAATTCTGAATATGGAGTACTATTGGCTATGATATGTATTCTGAAGCAATATATGGCTTAAATATCATGGGTATGTAACTAGTCTTCTGAAACTAGTTCTTTCTTGGGTCAAAACTATATATCTGTCTATGATGTGCAGAGCTCTAGTTAGTTAATTTTGACTATTCCTTAGTAGCTGACTTGATACACTATAATTTCTCTATTCATTTTGCTTCAGCCAATGCATTGTTTCCAGCTTCTTGTGCTAAACTCATATTGTGAACATTTTTATACACTTCTGCTCATGAGCACAGTCAGAAATGCCTCCAGGTTTTTAAAGTACAGTCCTGGCACCAGCAGCATCTGCCTTCTCTAAGGCAATTACTTCTAGAAATGTAGGGTTTTGACCCTCATCCCAGACCAACAGGCTCAGCAACTTTGCCCAGAGAGCACCCTACTAAGTTCCACTTTCCCCAAACACCCGAACTTTGTCATGATCTCTTACAAGTATTAATCTGTGATTACAAAAAAAAAACTTACAGTATTTTATGTCTATTCTTTTTAAAGAATAAACTTAATCTGCTCCAAACAATGCAGCCCCTTAGCTTTCAGAACCTGCTAACCAGTCCCACATTTCTCATTTTTCTACTCCCAACTTCTGAGAGGGTGCAGTTTTCTGTCATTCTAAAGACTAGAAATGTCGGTACTATATTCACATGCCATGGCATCTTCTAGATGGCATTTGAGACAGTACAACTGTCGCCTGGCCCAGAGATGGCTCTGTGTATGGAAAAATCAACTTGGAGGAGAGTCAAGGACACTATCATGATAGGCGGCATCTAGGGACGGTTTATAAATAAATGGAAGGCTGGTATTGGAATCTGTCTGATTTGTATTGTAACCCATATGTTAGCTAAGGCCCTTTTCTCCCCAGGATCTAGAAGAGATTATTTTAAGCTCTGTTCCACAAATAGGAAGGTCCAAAGACCTCCTCAAGATAGCTACAAATTCTGCCAGTTTTGTACCAGCTCTGGCTTCAGGCTCCCACTTCTGTTCCATCCGCGCTGTTCATGGCTCCTCTTGCTCTTTTGCTGGTATTGCATCTGTTCCTTGTGCAGCTCTAGAAGAAGAACTTAGATCTCTCACATAATTCCCACTCACAAGTTATTGATAAAACTTTATCAAATTCTAGAAACCTACATTATGTGACAATTGGTGCTTTTTTTTTTTTTTGTGCCTTTTCTTCTCCATCCTTCTATTCATCCTTCCATCAGGAAGGATGCCACCTCAGACCATAGAGACAAAAGTTTCTCCTACAGACCATAAAGAAGTAAGCAGGAAGGGATGGAGTCCTTGAGGGCTCTGTGAAGCAGAGCTAGCCTGTCAGCCCTGGATAACTGACCAACAGATTCTTTTGGGGAGAGAAAAGTGACTCGGAGTTAAACCATGGTATTGGAGCTGAACTGTATCCCAAATGGAACACACAGGATGCAAGGGGGGAGGAGGGGAATGCTTGTGTAAAAGACAGGCTGAAAAGATTCAGGAGTGATTAGGGTGATGGCTCAGTGTGAGTCACTCATGTTTTGAAGATACTAAAAATAAGCCACCGAGATTTCTGTTCTAGTTTGCTTTCTGGTGCTGCAATAAAACACTGACCAAAAAGGAGGAGAAAAGGATTTGTCTGGCCTATATGTCCAGGTCATGGTCTATTGTTGAAGAAAGGCAAGGACCGTGGAGGACTGCCACTTGCAGGCTCACTCTCAGGCTTTTGCTTAGCTAGCTTTCTTAAATGCCCCTCCTACACTAGTTAATAACCCATCTGCCACAGACAAGCCCACCACCCAGTCTGATCAAGGCAATTCTTTGACGGAGTCTCTCTCAGATGATTCTGAGCTGTATCAAGTTGAGAGCTGAAGCCAAAAAGGACACCGTCTAAGACCACATGAAATTGTTCTTCGTTCAGTGTTGAGCAAGGCCTTGTGTTTCCTCTTCCTTGCAACTTGCAACCTGGTGGTGAGCCCTCAACATTTTCTACTGTTTTATGGTTTTTCTCTTCTTATGTTCTTGTTTGTCCATAGACATTCTGTTTGGCGTTTCCCAATTCCTGAGAGAGAAAGCCTCATTAGGCCATATTGAAGTTGCTGGACACTAGATAGTAGGATCCCATAGGTAACTGGTCCACTTAGCTATGATTTAAGAGGGACATGCATTGACCCTTTGGAAAATCTGTGTGTGTGTGTGTGTCTTTGTGTGTATGTACATGTTCATGTATGTGTGCACATAAGTATATGGATGGAGGCCAGAGGTCAACGTTGGGTATCTTCCCCCCTTCCTTTCCACCTTATTTTTTTGAGCTTACCAAATCATCTAAGGTGACTACCCAAAAAGTTCCAGGGATCTGCTGCCTTTCTCTGTGTCCCTGACCCTGGAGATCATGCCACCATGCCCAGGTGGTTTTTGTTTTGTTTTGTTTTGTTTTGTTTTGTTTTGTTTTGTTTTGTTTTGTTAAGATGGGTGCTGGTGATCCAAACTCACATCCTTGTGTTTGCACAGCAAGCACTTTACCTACTGATCCATCTTCCCAATCCAAAATATCTCGACTTGGAAGGCCACACTCCAGAGGAACTGCAGACACTTGGGTGATGACTACTGTGTGTGTGACACAGGTGGAAGCTTAGCTTGGCTTCTGGGCGCTCATGGGGTTCAGTAGAGTCATATTTTTTCCTCCTCTCTCCAGTACCAAACACAACACCTGGTTTGGGAGTGGGGGTGGGGGAAGACTTAGAAAACTCTCCACCATGTGAATTCAGATTAGACATTTGCCAATGGGGGTTGGAAGTGGAAAAAATGTGAACATTCCCCAAGGAAGAGAGCATACCATGGTTTTCAAAGTTGGTGTCCAGAACCAAAGTGTCTAGTTTCATCTTTTTCTGAACTCCAGGGCAAAAGAGTGAGCGAGCAAGGGAGAGAAAATCAACACAACCCAAGGAAGGTTTGTTTTTGCCTTCCCTTTGGAAAGCAGCTGTCAGTTTAACTTATCTCAAAATACTGCCAGGGATGAGCATGGCTGAAAATGCGTTTTATCTGTAATTAGAGAGATTACATTAAACACTATTATTTGCAGACACACATTGAATTAACCCTAATCGAGGCTAGCAAATAGTAGAGCCTGCCTATTTTTCGCCTCAAAATTTTTAGAAAATTGTGACAGTTGACACACGGGGACAATGCTGACGGGATTTCTTTCTGTCAAATGCCAGACAGTAATTGTAATTGCCTTTTAAAAAAATGTTTTAAGCAGTTCCGTTGGTAAATCAGAAGTTGCCACAAATCAGGCAGATAGTTTTGAAACATGGGGGCTGTTGACTGTGCATTCCAATATGAGTTTAATGAATTGATTTTCTAAGGAATGTAACTTTGCATCTGTTTTCAGGTGTAATTAATTCGCTCTGATTAATGTGATTAGCATGGATATTGGTGGATTACACAGGATGCCCCTTATTTGTTCACTTGTTTTTAATCTGCCACGATGTCCTTTGGGAAATTATATAAGTGATTTGGGGGGCTCTGTCTTACTGGTGCCTCTGATCACATTGAATTTCTGCAAAAGAAGAATCCTGGTGGGAATTCACTGATTATTCGCAGACAGTGCAGCAATGTACTTTTGTTTGAGGGACTTATTGAAGTTTACACAGTCCCTGCCTTTAAGGAGCTTATAATCCAGAGGGGAAGATGAGGCAAACATTCCAGTGTGAGTCACTCACAAGGAAGAATGACTGCCCTCAACTTCTCTCTCACCACAGTCCTCCCAGCTCTCCAGACAGCACTGCTGCTGGGGGCGTGTCAATGGCAGCCCTCACTGCCATTGCTTCCTACTCTCCAATTCTGTCTTTCCCAAAGAACTCCAGGCCCAGGAAGGGGGTACCAGATGCTCCCAGTTAGCTTCATTTGTCTATTGCAAAAGTAGTCCAAAACTAGACCCAAATCTACTCTTTGCCTCCAAACTCACTCACTGCAAATGGCTCCTGTGTCCACCGATGCAAGCTAAGTCCACCACTGTGAGCCTCAGGACAAAGGCGCATTCATCTGTTGCATGCAATTCTTTTTTTTTTTTTTAATTAATTTATTCTTGTTACATCTCTATGGTTATCCCATCCCTTGTATCCTCCCATTCTCCCCTCCCTCCCATTTTCCCCTTATTCCCCTCCCCTATGACTGTTCCTCAGAGGGATTACCTCCCCCTGTATATGCTCATAGGGTATCAAGTCTCTTCTCAGTGACCTGCTGTCCTTCCTCTGAGTGCCACTAGGTCTCCCCCGCCAGGGGACATAGTCAAATGTGAGGCACCAGAGTACTTGAGAAAGTCAAATCCCTCTCTCCACTCAAGTGTGGAGACTGTCCTGTCTATGGGCTAGATCAGGGTAGGGGTTTAAATTTTACCGCCTGTATTGTCCTTGGCTAGGGCCTTAGTTTGAGCGGGACCCCTTGGCCCAAATCTGCCTATCATAATGTTCTACTTGTAGGTTTCTAGGACCCACTGGATCCTTCTACACTACTATTCTCCCATTGTTCTCTCATCTAGAGTCCCAATAGGATGTCCTCCCCTCAGTCCCAGTTTCCTGGTAAGGGAAGGCTTTCATGGGACATGCCCATTGGGCTAGTTGCATGCGATTCTTAAATAGCGATGCTCATCTTACAATGGTAAAGGGGACCATCTAGGAAGCTTATTGAGAGATATTTTCTTGGTACTCATGCCCAAGGATTCTGATTTGGTTGACGGAAGAGGGGGTCTGTGAATTTGCATTTCTAACAAGCTCACAGGCAACACCAATGCTACTGAGCCAGCAGCCACATTCTGAGAAGGATTCGCCTTAGAAAACAAAGAGGCGCCACCTCATTGCCATCTAAGTGGTCACGGGTAGAGAATGAAGGCCAAGCCAGCCAATAAGCATGGTAGAGATTGTGAGCCAGGTGCTCACCCATCTATGGCACATGGAAACCCTGCCCTTTTAAAGCACTGGACTAGGCCTCAGAATACAGTGGGTGAGGCTATGGCACAGATGATCTAGCTTTCCTTGTCTGCCTCACCTACAGAGAGGGGATAATAATGCCACTGTGCAACAACTTTATGAGCCATAGTGAAGGACTATATTAAATACCTAATTCAGTGCCCCGGCACATTGATTCTCAATAGGGATACTTAATAAATTATATTAGTTCGTATTTAGTTTTGGAACTATCCAATCTAAAGTGACCTGTAAGTGGTACGTGTTACACATTTGCTTGTTTGCATACTGGAGATGGACCGTGGCCTCTGCCCTCGGCTCTAGTGGGTGTTATTACCATTATGGCATTGCCTTTTTTGTGTGTGAGCTTACCCAGTTATGGAAAAATGTCAAGTGAGAAGAAATTTCAAGTAACCAAAGACAGGATGAAACACTGAGGGTTGTAGAGCCCAGAGTTTTGTTTGCTCTTTAAAATTACTGGGCTTGGGGTTTTTTAATAAACTTGACACTTCCCACGAAAGGCCCTTCCCCCCAAATTATACTGTTTTACTACCTACGATTCTTCTGGGTAAATTAAAATTAGCCCAGGACTAATAGATAAGATGGCAACTTCTTATGAGTAGATGATTATAGCTAGAAAAACAAAGGGAGAGGAAATATTTTTATCAGCTCAGCAACAGCTTCTTCAGTGTCCCGGATCAGCACGTCAGCAAACGTTTGCTGCTGTCAGACCCATCAAGTGTCTCCTCCATTAAGTTGATCTTTTTGCAGGCTGATTAAAAGGTCCTCACAAGGAAATCTACAAACTGCTGGTAGGCATTTATGGGAGGGTTTCCCAGGGCCTGCTGCCAGGGCACTCGGACAGATATCATAAGCTGTAAACAGTGTTTTCAGTATTGCACAGGCACGCCCCTGATGCTTGATGGGGGGCGGGGCGGAGGATCACAGCAACTGCAGTTGGGTGGAGTTTACCTGGACTGTCCTGGCTCACAAAATCAAGAAAATGCCCAGCACAAGGGGAGCTGGGAGACCATAAGAGAGGAAAAAAAGGCCTGGTGAAATCAGCAGCAAGGATAGCCCAGACCAGGACAGTGGAGACCGAGTAGCAGATCCACCAAGGAGACCACACAACAGTCATATCAGCGCAGTCTGCAGTCCTCATCAGAAAAGTTTCGTTGCACAGTGTTGCACAGTGTGATGTGCTTCAGACCCGGGCTCTCCCAACACTCCTCAGTCCCTATCTGCTGCAGAGCATGGCTGGCATACCCTGCCCTCTACCCTGACCTTCCTAAGGCAGGGAAGAGCTTTTTCTTCCCCTTCACCTATATGGACATGTATGTCCAATCTTCACCCCCCTTCTCTCCCTCCCTTCCTCCCTCCTTCACTCCCTGTGCCCCACCCGCGCCTTGCATGACAAGAGCTGCTCCCAATGAACCTATTTATATACTTTAACTTACCTTGCATGAAAAGCAGTCCAACGTCCTCACTTTTTAATTATAGGAAAAGGGAGGAAAGTTAGCTTACAAGCTGATCTGCTAGTGGATCTGACCCACCTCTAGGTTGCTTAGCAACCTCTGACATCATCACTGGCCACCACCTCCAGGTGTTGTACCGGAGGCACCAGGTATAAAAGGACCAACTGACTACCTCTCCCTCTCTTTTGTACTTTCTCTAAGGGGCGCCCCTCCCCCTCTCTCCCACTGTCTGTCTGTCTCTGACTCTCTTTACCCTCTTGCCCCACTCAGGTCCTAACTCCTTTCCACTTCCCTATTCCCCAAATAAGCTCTCCATATCAGATTTGTGGCATGCCACTCTATTTATTTTTAAGTCCTAACACAGTGGACAGGGGTTACTACAGAGGCTCACCACTGGTCAAACTGCTGAGAACACACATTCTGTGGAATATTCAGCCATAAATGAGATATCTCTATTACACCTTCCACCAAAAGTTCAGGAAACATTATGGCAGAGTGGGTGGAAAGATCCTTAAGAGCCAGAGGTCAGGGAGGAATGTGATGAACAGTTCCTTCTGGTAACAGGACCATTGCTCTTGTGAATTCTCAGCAGCTGTGTTTGCTTGTACAAGAACAAGCCAATCAAAATTCCAGCCTTGCAGGGGGCAAGACTCTTAGCCCCCACCCCTAACTGAAGGACTATTAACAGTTGGAGGCTGCTAAGGAAGTCAGTTTTCATTAGGGGTGTGGCCTCTGGTGGGTTGACCATGATCCAGGGGATGGCTTTACACACATGAGTACATGAGCACCACAAATTTGAGTCAGTGAATTGTAAGAGAAAGGAAGGAAAGAAGGAAGGAAGGAAGGAAGGAAGGAAGGAAGAAAGGAGGGAAGGAAAGAAGGAATTGAAGTGGGGAGTAGGAAATTAACATGCGCATGTTATATGTGTATATGAAATTCTCAAAGAATAAGTAAAAATACATTAAAATGTTTAGCTCAGATAGTAAGAGGATAGAACATCCCTCATCCTCCTTACTAGATTCTTATTATCAATTACACTTCAAGTGTCTCTTCAAGAGAAGGTGAAAGTGGCCAGGCATGGTGGTACACACCTGTAATCCCAGCACTTGAGAGGTAGAGGCAGGAGAATTCACGGTTATTCTCCCCTACATGAAGAATTTATTGCCGTTATGGGTTACATAAGCCATTCACTGTGCACGTACATAAAACCCATAGGAGGAGGAAGGGAGAGAAGTAGAAAAAAAGGGAGAGAAGAATATAAGGAGGAAGTGAAGGAGACAGACAGAGGGGCAGCAGGAAGACTCCTGCTGTTGAAGAGTAAGTGAATACAGCCATGGCTAACTATGAAGCCTTTGACAGTGGTATTAATTTGAACTTAACGGAATTAAATTCACAGGAAAGAAATGGAGAGAAAAAAAAACCATATGCAGTATTATTTGTATTCTTTATTTTGGAGTGTAGGTTCATTTGTGTGTGTATGCATGGAACAATATACACTAATGGGTAACATAAGTTTTCTCTGTGGAGTAATTATGAACACTAGCTATGAACGCTCTACACTTTTTAGATTTTACTCTGCGGTTATTCATGATTTGTGTGATGAATGTTTAGGAAACACAAAGGCATGATGAGCCCACAAGGTCCTAGAAAGTACAGGTAAGTGGTGGGAGTGCTTTGGGTGACATTTCTCAAGCCCCGTTGCCTATTGGTATTGCCTTGGGAGCTTAAATATCTACGTGACTAAGATCAGCATCTCTGGGGCTGAAAGCCAGGATTTGTTTTGTTTGTTTGTTTGTTTGTTTGTTTGTTTATTAATTTATTCTTGTTACATCTCAATGGTTATCCCATCCCTTGTATCCTCCCATTCTTCCCTCCCTCCCATTTTCCCCTTATTCCCCTCCCCTATGACTGTTCCTGAGAGGGATTACCTCTCCCTGTATATGCTCATAGGGTATCAAGTCTCTTCTTGGTAACCTGCTGTCCTTCCTCTGAGTGCCACCAGGTCTCCCCCTCCAGGGGACATGGTCAAATGTGAGGCACCAGAGTATGTGAGAAAGTCATATCCCACTCTCCACTCAAGTGTGGAGACTGTTCTGACCATTGGCTAGATCTGGGTAGGGGTTTAAAGTTTACCGCCTGTATTGTCCTTGGCTAGTGCCTTAGTTTGAGCGGGACCCCTTGGCCCAAATCTGCCTACTATAATGTTCTACTTGTTTTTAAGGCTCCCGGGAATTATCAGTGTGAGAACTACTATATCATGAGGCCCTCCCGCATCTCCTTGCTCTCTTGAAAGGCTCTCCCGGTCAGGCTTGCATGGGGACTCCTGTTGTCCCCACAACCTAGCTGAACACTAAGAGACACGGCAGTGTTCCTTGGCTCTAAATGGCAATCAGTTTTATTCAGATTTAAGAGCCATTTCCAAATGGATGGTGGCTAGAAATGACTTTGGTCAGTGGATGGTTAGAGGAAGAAAAGGTGGGACGGGAGTTGGAATACCCAGGTCCTCTGTGAGATCTGTCATCTTCTAGCTCTGTGACCTCCAGAAAACTACTTTTTTCGGAGCCTTGTTCTCTCCATAGCTCTGCCTCTCTGGCCTACTGTTAGGATGAGGGGAACCAAAGTACTTGAAAGGAATTTTTAAGATGTGGTACTATAGAAGTATTATTTTATGTTTCAATCAATGATGTAAACACATGTTCAGGAAAAGACAAAGCTTGATTTAGTCTCTCACAGGGGCCACTCTACGAACAGGGAGACCTAAGTTCAAAGGGAATTAAATAAAGGGTGAGTCCACAAGCTGGAACTAAAAGCAACTTGACAAGCCAAACATGAACTGCTCCTTTCTCAGAAATCCAGAGAAGAGTCTCTGAGAAAGATCTTCCCTATGCTTTTTCTGATGGCTTCCAGGAATTTATCCCAAAGTAGTGATGTCCCAGAATAAATAGGTTTTCTTCTCATAATGAAGCCAGAGGTTCTGGGAATGGGCTGAACACAAGGCTGAATTCATTACCGAGATTGCTTGCAATTTAATTCAGGTCTTAAGGAGGTGGGTCCAACGTGTCACTGGAAAAGAAGCCTTCCATCCAGACAACAGCCTACATATGTCCCTAGATTGACTTTGAAATGGGACATTTCTCCTCATCTTGATTTAATTTGTTCTCTGGAATAATAGGCTTTAGAGGGAACTTAATGACCACACTGCCTAGGGGAGGAGCTCACATTAGGTGGGACCATCTGAGACAGCGTTCAAAGCAACAATGACTGGAGGATGTCAAGTGCCCTTCAGAGGTAGAGACCATGAATTTTTCATCTTGTCCTCTCTGGGACACCGTATTCAGAGCTCAGTGAAGCATTGTGCTGGATGCTCCTCCTGAAGGCACACAGTTCCTCCACCTGAGAGGAAGTTGATAAATATTTGTGGACGGCACAGCACAACGCTGCCTCAGGTCTACTGTCACACAGAGGCATTTTCCTTCTGTATGTCTTAGCTCATGAATGGTTGATTTCCTCCCCGCATTCTCAGAGTTAAGATGCATCTACCCTGAAGACAAACCAATGCACCATAGAATTATAACTTCATAGATTCTGAAGAATGCCCGTTCTCCGTGAACTGAGGAGTTCATGATGAATGAACTAAAATAAGTCAAATAAATGAATGAATGAATGAATGAATAAATAAATAAATAAATAAATAAGTAAGTAAGTAAATAAGAGACTACATTGAGCCTGCCTGCACCCAAATAGAGACACTGAAATATTCAATCAAATACACAAATATGAAACTCAGAGAACTGTCTGGATAGACATATTGTTGAGAGCCACATTAGCATAGCAGTTCACGGAGAATGGTAAAGGGAGCTTTAGTGAGAAGGAGGTGGCCAAGGCAGTTATGGAAAATCAAGAAAAATGGTGAAAAATGAGCATAGTTGGCAAGAAAGAAGGTGGTGTATAGGAGAGCGTGAAATCAAGGGGCTGCTTTAGAGCTAAGGAACACATGCTGAATGCCAAATGCACCTTTGAACACCTCTGTCGCTAAGGACCTCCACTTCTGAACCCAGCCACATTTAAGAAGCAGTGAAAACTGATGTGGTTTTGCCTTTCAAATCTAGCCCAGGTTCCTCTCTTGGGTGACTCTAAAGTTCTCATTAAGAAATGGAATTTGATGGCTGAGAAACACTTAAAGAAATGCTCAACCTCCTTAGTCATCAGGGAAATACAAATCAAAACAACTCTGAGATTCCATCTTATACCCATCAGATTGGCTAAGATCAACAACTCAAGCGACACCACATGCTGGAGAAGATGTGGGGAGAGAGGAACACTCCTTCATTGCTGGTGGGAATGCAAACTAGTACAACCACTTTGGAAATCTATCTGGTGCTATCTCAGAAAACTGGGAATAGGGCTTCCTCAAGACCCAGCTATTCCACTCCTTGGAATATACCCAGAAGATGCACTAGCACACAACAAGAAAACTTGCTCAACCATGTTCATAGCAGCCTTATTCATAATAGCCAGATCATGGAAACAGCCTAAATGTCCCTCAGTAGAAGAATGCATAAAGAAACTGTGGTACATATACACTATGGAATACTACTCGGCTATTAAAAACAAGGAATTCCTGAAATTTGTGGAAAAATGGATTGAGCTAGAAATGATCATAATGAGTGAGTTAACCCAGAAGCAGAAAGACTCAAATGGCATATACTCGCTTATATCTGCATACTAGCCCAAGGGGCATGTCCCATGAAAGCCTTTCCTTACCAGGAAACTGGGACAGAGGGGAGGACATCCTACTGGGACTCTAGATAAGAGAACCATGTGACAATAGCAATGTAGAAGGATCCAGTGGGTCCTATAAACCTACAAGTAGAACATTATGATAGGCAGATTTGGGCCAAGGGGTCCCGCTCAAACTAAGGCACTAGCCAAGGACAATACAGGCGGTAAAATTTAAACCCCTACCCAGATCTAGCCAATGGACAGGACAGTCTCCACACTTGAGTGGAGAGTGGGATATGACTTTCTCATGTACTCTGGTGCCTCACATTTGACTATGTCCCCTGGAGGGGGAGACCTAGTGGCACTCAGAGGAAGGACAGCAGGTCACTGAGAAGAGACTTGATACCCTATGAGCATATGCAGGGGGAGGTAATCCCTCTCAGGAACAGTCATAGGGGAGGAGAATAAGGGGAAAATGGGAGGGAGGGAAGAATGGGAGGATACAAGGGGTGGGATAACCATAGAGATGTAACAAGAATAAATTAATAAAATAAATAAAAAAATTAAAAAAATAAAAGAAATGGAATTTGAGAAAGTGTATTTATCCACGTTGGCACAGTACAACCTAGAATAGTCCCTCCCTTGTCAACTCGGTATTCATATTTTCACTTCTTTAGTTATGGTGAGTTCCCAAATAAACAGAAATGCAAGGTCACACTGCTGTAGGACACAATCAGACTAAAGAGTTTTGCCACTCATCTGGCACAATGCTGAGTCTTTAAACACTATTACAGAATGCTATCAGGTCAATTCTTTCCATGGCAAGACTAGTGGGGTTTGTTTTGGTTTGGTTTGGTTTTTCAAGACAGGGTTTCTCTGTGTAGCCTTGGCTCTCCTAGACTCATTTTGTAGATCAGGCTGGCCTTGAACTCACAGCGATCTGCCTGCCTCTGCCTCCCGAGTGCTGGGATTAAAGGCATGTGCCGTCACCGCCCAGCTAAGACTAATATTTCTATCAGATGAATTCCTCAGTTCAGAAATCAGGCTGTAGGGAAAAGTATGGGGCCATAGCAAATAAGGTGTTCTGTATGAGCAATCTGCTTCTCTTTCTGTAGTGGAGATGGCCCAATATTATTCAGCCTCACCTGGGTGGCCTGAAAAATGGTGCCAGTTTTCACTCGGTGCTGGTGTTTTGTGTTGGCAGTTGGCGACAGCTTTGGAGGAATCCAAACTATGTTTAGAGAGAGGAAGCCCATGGTTTTAGAGAGCTTCCACCTTGAAGCCATGGCTGCTTTATTTATGGATGTGGTGAACGAGAAGGGTAAATAGGGAAGATACTGACTGGCAACCAAAGCCCAAGTCATCTTGTCTGCCTCATCTTTTGGTGAGTTACTCACCTAAGGCATAAATGCCATATTCTGTGTCCATTTAGAAAAGCCCGTCCTTATAACACTTCCCAGGCACCACTGCCTCCAATTTTCTAACCATCTTTCTCCTAACTTTATGACCAGTCAACCAAACTGTTCATGAAAGGAGACACCTGCAGCCATGACAATCTGTCTGTCTTAGTCAGGGCTTCTATTGCTGTGATTGAAAACCATCACCAGAAGCAACCTAGGGACAGAACTAATTTATTTCAGTGTACAGTTCCCAGGTCACATTCCATCACTAAGGGAAGCTGGGGACCAAGCTCAAGGCGGAAACCTGGAGACAGGAACTGATGCAGAATCCGTGGCAGCCACGCAGGAAGCATAGTGACTTGCTCCCCGTGGATTGGTCACTTAGCTTTATTTTCCATTTTTCCCCCAGTTTGCTTTCTCATACAACCTCCCCGCCCCAGACTACCTATCCACAGATAACTTTGCCCACAATAGGCCAGGTCCTTCCACACCAACCATCAATCAAGAAAATGTCCCCCAGGCTGGCCTACAGGCCAATCTGATGAGGGCAGATTCCCTCTTCTCTGATGACTCTAGCTTGTATCAAGTTGACAAAAAACAGAAGCAAAACAAAACAAAACTAGCATCCTTCCACACAAATTAAATAACCAAGGACACTGCTCAAAGACTCTCCCATTTCAATACCGTCTTTCATAGCTATATCTGAGTGGGGTTGTAGCACCACAGGCATCTAATATCAGCATCTCCCAATATTCTTAGAAGACATGTCTACAAGCTTATCCCTGTTGTTTTCTTTCTTATCAACTGACCATAAGGAATACCCTGTGAGGCCCTGGGCACAGACTAAGAAGAGAGAGACAGTATAGCAGAAGCAAGATTCACGAGGATCTAAGCCACTTGCCAATGCAATTTCTTTGTGTCTTCAGGTCTAGCTGAGGCCAATTCCATGCATTCCACTTGCTGATGAAATGTTTCTATACACTCAACATTATAGTTTAGTGGGCTATTCATGATATACTTTGATGGGCGGCTCAGAACACATGATAGCTTGGTGTCCCACTGATAAGTAATTAGTCTCCATTAGGGCCCATAGGTTGTTTCTCAAAAGAATAGTAATTTGGAGAGAATAATACAGTTTTGCTCCAAAATTCCTGTGTGCATACACTCAGCATAGACATGACCTGTTGAACTCAACTCTGAGCAGACATTCTGAGAAGCAGTGGATCTTGTTGACCTGAACACCTGCTTTTGGTGGCCTTTACTACTAGATATTGAGGAAAAGGCATTTCCCCCAATCAATCCTTATCAGAGGAAACATTATTTTACTCCAGCAGAGAACCTCCCGGGGCTACAGCAGAGTAAGCAGTCAGCGAGACGTGTGGCTGACAGGCAAGAAGAGCAGGGAAGAGCTGGGCTGTGCTGAGCACCTCTGCGTGACTCATCCAGACACTGACAACCTCCAGGGTATACGGGTGCGTTGCTATTTTGTGCACATTCCCCTGTGAGGCCGACAATGACCCTGAGTCAGGACTGAGAAAACCCCATCCCTAGTCTAACCAAGACGGCTCAGCTAAGCCAGTACAATGGCTTCATGGATCAGTATTTTTTTAAATTATTTTAGCATATATATACATAAACATTATACATTTGTGTTATATATATATCAGAAGATGGCCCAGAAGGGAAAGGGCGCTTGTCACCAAGCCTGACAACCTGAGTTGGATCCTCAGAGTCCTCATGATGGAGGAACAGAACTCCTTCAAGTTGGCCTCTGACTCCTTCAAGTTGGCCTCTGACATCCACATACGTGCTGTGACACATGTATCCTCACACATATATGTACACACACGCTCAGTAAGTAAATAAATAAATGTAAAACTTTTAAATTGTTATTCTTTGCCATTTAAGGCTTAGTTCACACGTTTAAACACTGATGTTTAGAAGTTCTTTGTTTAAAATTCTACTTGTTGCTAGGGAAAACTGTTTGCTATATATATGGTCTTCCCTGTTCCATTCTGAAGAAAGTACTTCCGTTCTGGGTGGGTCTGAGCTGGGTCTGAGAATGGTAAGTGGAGTGATGAGGAGATGCGGAATGATGCTGGAGAGATACAGGAGTGTGGAGGAGAGTCATGCAGGCAGAAGGGGGGCTTTTCTGAAGAGAGAGGAAAACTACTGCCCACAACAGAAAACGAGGGAAAGAAAACATATATTTAAATGGACTTTTTATTACAGATAGAAATGTGATTTTTGTCATTTAAACACTCATTAACCCCTTGGAGATTTTCAGCAAAAAATCCTCTTCTGATGCACATACGGAAGGAATAGTTGGTAGACTTCTATCAGGCAGATGCCTATGTTAGCTGCAGCTTTAGTAGCAGGCTTGCAGTGAGAGCATGGACTGACCCAAGAAGCCTGCTACACACCCCGGAGGCACTGGCTGATGCAACAATGCTGTACACTGTTACAGAGCAGCAGTGAGTGGTCTCTGCCATAACAAAAGACAGGAGCAAACAGATTATTCTTTGTTTCAGGGAGATAAAGGCCCAAATCAATCAGTCCATTACTAAAAATCAGCATTCATGATGTAACCAAAATGCAGATATCTAAGCCAGTAAATAAACAAAAATAAATAAATAAATAAAGTTAATGTGCTGTAATGTAGATTGTCTTGAAAAGGTTTTGGCAGCCAGAGGGATGGAGCCACAGACTCTTGCATTTTTGGAAGAAATGTTTATTTTCCCTGTACCTAAAAGTCACACTAAAACCTTTGTGGCATAAAACAACAGTTTACTGTATTCACCTACTGTTAGTTGGGTCTTATAGAGACATAAGTGGCCTGTGTGCACAGCTGGGAAGGTGTGAGGAAGAGAAAGGCAGAAGGGCCTTGGAAGAGAGACTCACCTTTCCCTGGCCCAGTTTTTAATAAGACCAAGCTCATTGACTCACTGACTAACAGATATTTAATAGCTCTATGCATGGACCATATGGCTAAGACAGTGATCCTGACTGTTCGACCTTGATGCCACTCAATTGTCCTCAGCCATTTGCAGGCTGCACCACCTTTGGCAAACTATCAAGGGAACATGGAAGAAGTTTAGCATAGTATCTCATTATATCTCAGATCCATTATCTTGACATTAAAGATCAATAATCTACAACAGTGGTTCTCAATCTTCCTAAGGCTGCGACCTAGTCCTCATGTTATGGTGACCCCAAACCATAGAAGTATTGTTGTTGCTACCTCATAGTTGTTGTTATTACTGTTGTGAATCATAACGCAAATATCTGAGATGTGGGATACTGTTGATCTAGAAAATACCGATACTGCATCATCCAACATATAATTGTCTTGTTGGAACCTGAAAGTGAGGTCATACCTCTGTGGGTTGGTTAAGAGTGTCTACTGAAGAAGTAAAATTTCCAATGTCATTTACTACAAAATGTAACTTGCAGGGGCAGATAGTAGAATGAATGGCCAACAATACATAGTGAGAAATGGGCTAGAAATGACCAGACAGAAATATTTGCAAGAAAATCCCAGATCTCCCAAAAGAAACAGAGAATCATGCTTGAGAATAATGGTGAGGTGGTGGAGGTGGCACATGACTTTAACCATAGCACTGAGGCGGCAGAGGCAGGAGGATCTTTGTGAGTTCAAGGCCAGCCTGGTCTGCAGAATGAGTTCCAGGACAGCCAGAGCTGGCAGCGACAGAGATAGAGACAGTTTAATGGTGAGGGTCCTGGGATGCTGGAAGTCAAACTCAAGAAGAGAACAGGTAGAAAGGATTGGAACTGTCTGAGGGAGACTCTCTTCATGACAAGGCACTCACATATAAAGAACAGAGGAGTTGAAATTTGAACCACCCACTTCCTCACAGTTTGTGAGTAACACACCAAGAAGAAGACAATTTCCATGGCTATTTCTACCTAAAAGTCACGCTAAAACCTCCATGGCATAAAACAACAGTTTATTGTATTTGCAATCTGTGCATCAGAAGTTTGGGCCTCACAGTAGGGATGGCTGAGCCTCAGCTGTGGAGGCCTGAAGGCTGCGGTGGGTGGAAGCACTCAGTGGCTTGGATCATGTCAGGTGGAGGGGGTCCAGGGTTGATACTGATTTTGGTGAGAAGCTCAGTTGGGTTGTTGACTAGAAGAAAGACAAGTGACCTCTTGATAAGATGTCCTGCATGAACTAATTTGAGTTTCTTTATAGCTGTGTCATAGCCGTGTTCTAAAAGTATTTCATAACAGCCAAACAGAACAGTTATCACTTTTCATCTGACCTTAAACGTCACATAACATCCTCCAAAGTCATGGCCCACCCAGGCATTGTGAAAGACAACACAGATTCCGCTTCATGGACTTTTCCATTTAACCATTTGCCGCCTTAGGCAACATTAGCAAGGGGGCATGGCCATGTGTGGAAAACTCAGTTTGCTTCAGATGAATGATATTACAACTGAACCTCTCTGCCTCTTATCTGGACCTTGGGGAACTCTTTTCATGTCCCTCAACATCTGAAACAAATGCCAAGTCACAGAAATCCTTCTCTGTTTGGGGAGTCCATTGGATAGCATTTCTTTGGCAATTGAATTGAGGTGGATTAGTACCCCTATGTTCCTATCACTCAGGAGGCTGAGGCATGGGGATCATGAGTTCTAGGTCAGATTGGACTAAATAGGAAGACCTGTCTCAACAACAACAAAATTAGACTAGGGAAGTTAGTTAATTATCTGGAAGGAAAAAAAAAATTCCAAACACATAGATTGGAACAGGGACAAATTAACAATGGAGGCAGGATGGAGAATGGAGAGAAGTAAAAATGAAGTCCACAAAAGAAAAAGAGTTTCCATGGTATATAACCAATCTTACTTAGAACAAAGAGACAATGAATTTTCCCCATGGAATGAGACTATTGACTGAGATGAAATATTTGTTGTGACTATGTACAAACATGGAGCATTCTGCCATACTTGGCAGTGCGGCCTCAAATGGGGCAGCATGGCACATATTTTCCCAGAGACGCTATATCTCAAAAATCACATGATGATTTTTGTTAATGCCTGTTATAAATTGTTATAATTTTACCACATTTGTTGTTTACTCTACTAAGCTGGTTTTTAAATGTTCTATCTCTTATTTATATACTAAGTATCTATCATCTTCATTTGTTTTGCCTCTGAACCTAGATTCTTCTGGAGTTTGTCAAACAATTTAGTCATCACCTCCTGGAACAGTCTAGCACCAGGTGGCAGCAAAATCTGAGGGCTGAGATAAAATTCTTGGCAGGGAAATAAACACCTAATGAGAATCTACTTCAGCCTTCAGGATGGTCAACAGGGAACTGAAAACCTATTACTTCCTTACTCCCTCTGTTTCTGTTTAGCAAGTGTTCTCTGCCCCGCTTCTCTCACACTCTTTGTGCTTCCTCGGAGTCCACCTCATTTAAGTGATGGATTCCAAGCTGTTCTCCTCTCACCCTGCCCCACCCCTTATTCTCTTGTGGACAAAGAGACAAAGCCAAGTAGCCCAGAGTACTCTGCTGAAAACTAGGTTCACAAGACCAAGGGCTAAGATAGCTAGGCTCAGAGGCAGAGCAGCAGAAACGAAGCTGAAACTCTAAGAAGACTTAAGATCTAAATAAGCGGCAATCACGTCCTGTAAGTGCCTTTTAAAGCTGTTCCTTAAGCCTCTTTCCCCGCTCAAACCTCCAAGCCTAGGTAGGAGAAAGAGAAGGCTAAAAGGGGAAGGGAACATAGGTCTCTCTAAACTTAGTTCTGGCAGGTTAGGGTCCTCAGGTTCTCTGAGGCAATCTCAGTCACCAGTATACCCAGCAGCAGCCTTCTCTCTTCTCCTATGTCTACTCCAAAGCCCCCACCCCACCCCTGCCCCCAGCATCCCTGGAAACATACTCTGAAGTGCTCTTTTTTTTTCTCTCTCTCTCCAGCACAGCGGCTCTGGAGTGTTTCTTGCTCTGGCATTTCTTTCCTCTCAGAGTCCTCAGAATTAAACTATCTGCCACGAGGGTGATAACCACGCCCCTCTCCGAGCCTCTTGAGGCTGTTATCAGCTGTGGACAAACTAAAAGCAGTTTCATATCCCGCCCTTGGGGTTAAAACACAAACCTGTTTACATAATGTGAGTGAGTTTTTAAAGAGACCAAAACTTCCACTACAAAGTTCAATCACCAGTTCCACAAAGCTGGGGAGCCTAACCAAACTCAGGTAGCAGCAAGCAAAGAAGAGATAGATGTAAAGCAAGAACCAGTGAGGGAGCTAACAGTGACAAGCCCGACAAAAGTCAATGAGGTCAAAGCGCTCGGGTTGTTTTGAATTGGCTTAAAGACAGAGAAACAACTACACTCGTGTCGTCATCCGGTGCATCCAAGACTTGAACTTCTAAATCCCACGCAATTCTCCATTCTACCCAGGATAGCCAATGGGCAGAGTGCTAAGAACGTTGGCTGGTTTTACCCTGCATTTGTTGGGTGGTTGTCTGTGAGTCTGAGGTGGCTCCCGGGTCAGATGGGAGTGCAGATGCTAATGGAGCCTTGCCTGCAGACATGGCGGTGATTAGAATGGCAGGTCCAATTTGCTCTTATTTGAGAAATTCTGCCTTCGTTCACTTCAGATTCTATCTGGACAGAGCCTAGTACTTAAGCTGTCAACCTGGCTAGAGATGCATACTTTTTAAATACAAAACCATTTTAAAGTCCATCAAATGGATTTTTTTTAAGTTGGTGAATAAATCAAAATTGCCACACAACTTCATTTTCAGGTGCACCCTTAATCATGACATGGCTCCAAATAGTATTTTCCAATAATTATATTTTGCAAACGTCTTTAAAAATGGGTATAGAAGCATTTAGATAGTTTCGATCCTTTTTCCTAGTTGCTTTAAAAGGTCCAGGATTCAGTTTTTGGAACATGCATCAAACTCTGAAATTAGACTCCACCATTTGAAGAATCCCTAAAAGGTTTGGAGGAGAGTCTATTGTAATCTCTCTTTATTCCCGAAGCTTTCTGCACAGCAGCGCATTTCATCACGCAGCTATAAAAATGGATTTTCATGTCATACACTTAAAGCAACAACAGTCTTTGTTCCGAGCAGTATTTCAGAAGACCCATGGGCATCAACAGGTAGGAGAACTCCAGGTTTTAGAAAGAGAAGATCCGTTGTGGTCAGTAAACTGAGTCTTAGGGGTAGCCGTCATGACTGGCTTTACAAATCAAGAGGTGACTGTCTTCACCAAGAAGACAAGTTATGAACACCTAACCCCAGGATGTAGTCAGAGTAGCCCTGGAGAAGGGTTTGGAGTCTCCAAAGAGGCCTCAAGGTAGCCTGGCATGACTCCAGAGTCTACACCTCAGGAACCTGATTTACTAACATAGGAAGACCCCCATAGACACACATACTCTCACTGTGACACACACTAGCAAGCTCTGATACACAAAACAAGAAGCTAATCTGTTATACATGCAGCTGGCACTTGGTCCTCTGATAAAGACATTTTTCATTTACGGACAGAGCTACACAGAAAGCCAATTATTACCAAAAGTCTGCTGCACATAAGCAGAAACTCAGAACAAGGAGACACAGTGCATAATTCAAGTCTTTAATAGCTCTGTCTCTGATGTGGCCCTATGTGCTTGTCTCCAGGAGGAACAAGTCAGATTAAAGCCTTCTTTTCTTTCCTTATCTGGGCTTGATATAATGGAGGTTTTCTAGTTCTGATGTTTTAGACTCAATTTCAATTTGATTTCCATTTTCTTCTGGTGGAAATGGAAGTGTAATAGGAACCACACAAGCACAGAGAATTGTCTCAAGATATGAGAAGCAAGCAGTGCCCTTAACTACTTCACATGACTTCAAAAGTCCCTAAACCCAGAGAAATTATTTCAACAGTGTTCAATATGCAGCTAGCCAGCCCAGACACATTGAAGATCCCACCAGAGAAGAAGAGGGGCTTGAACCCTAGAAACAAAGAAATGCTTTAACATTCCAAACAGGGAAACAAATCAAACTGGAAGGACAGGAAAAGGAATCTAGGGTAAAGCTCCAAAGTTCACTGGGTACACAGTTCCTGAGTTTGCTCCCAGTGCCTGGCCACTCTAGGCCACTGTGTGCTTTCTAGCCTGGGTTATGCACAGGTGCTGCTCACAGGATATAAGGATAAGCTCGCATTTAAACCAGAAAATCAATTTGATTATATATATATATATATATATATATATATATATATAACATTATTTTATGTTCCCAGTATATTCCAAATAGCAGCAATCAGGGAACTCCTGCCTCAGTTCTTCGCAGCATCCCAGTCTCGGAAGGCACCCTTTTAGTGCCATGAGACTGCCTTGATTTAGATACCACACACCACTTTCTTTGTTTTTGTTTTGTTTTTCTAAGACAAGGTGTCAAGTAGCCCAGGTTGGCCTGAACCTTTTATGTAGCTGATGCTGGCTTGAAACTCCTGATCCTCCCACCTCACCTCTCAAGTGCTAGGATCTTAAGAGTGCACCAGCACAGCTAACTTGGGGGTTTCTTTCTAAAGCTTATTTTTTGTTTTTCACAGGCAGAAAGCCACTGTCCATTTGGAGCCCAAATGGATTTTTGATTTGTTTCATTTTTCAAAGCAAAATATCTATAAAAACAAACAAGCAGAACAAGATGAACTTCCATCAATTATAGAAAAGTAAAGCAAAGATTAAGCAGATACACACAAGCAAGGCAAGTGGTTTCATTGCTGCATTGTGGGTCTGCATGTAAATTAGCCCCAAAATCATCTTTTAAGGTTTTGGGTTTTGTTTTTGTTTTTGTTTTTTTAATTGAAGGAAATATCTTTTGACATCTTCAAACTCTTGAAAACTTTATTTATTTATTTTATTTTGAGTTTTTCAAGACAGGGTTTCTCTGTGTATCCTTGGCTGTCCTGGACTCTATATAGACCAAGCTGGCCTCAATCTCAGAGATCTGCCTACCTCTGCCTCCTGAGTGCTGGGATCGCAGGTGTGTGCCACCATGCCCGGCTTGAAAACTTTCTTGCTCCCATGTTCACATTGTAAATTTAAAATGATAGAAAAGATTAAATGTAGAAATGCAAACAGGCGTCTCTACGCATTCCTTTCTTGTACTCCAGCATCATACTCTCAACAATATAAACAAAGGTTAGTAGCAGGACAAATTGCATTTCATATGTATGATTTTTAAAATCAAGATTAAAAAAAAAGAAAAAAAACGAAACAAAAAAATAAAAATCAAGATAATAGATTTCATCTTCTAATGTCCTCATAACCTATAGATATTAGTTATTCTATTTAAATTTAAACAAACTTTTAATTAAAAATATATTATTTCTCCATTTCTCTCCCATCCCTTTATCTCCGCCCACGTCGTAGTTGTCCAATCACTCCCTCAAATTCATGGCCTCCGTTTCTGTAATTCCTATTGTTACGTGTATGCGTGCAAATAAATATACAAGGCCAACTCTCTGAATCCATTTAGTGCTGCTCATATGTATATTTCTTTAGGGCTGACCACTTGGATTGGGTCATTGGGGGGGGGGGTTGTTCACCTGTGGGGACAACTAATTCTCCCTCTTTCAGCAGTCATCGATGAGCCTGTAGCTCTCCATCTAAAGGTGAGGCTCCGTGAGATTTCCCTGTCCGTGTTGGCAGGTCACCTGGCATTTTCATCATTCAGGCCTTATTAAGCAACCATGTTGTTTAGATTTCATGAGTGTAACTCCCCTGTTGTAGCTAGAAGACATCTTGCAGCAGACTTGCCAGGCCTTTGGCTTTTGCAATCCTCTTGCCCCCTCCTCTGACATGTTACCTGAACCTTGATAGGGGTTGCATTGTAGATTTATCCGTTGGGGTTGGGCACCGGATGTGGTTTTCTGTGTCTGTCTCAGTCTGCTGGAAAAAGAGGCTTCTTTGGAGTTCAGACTGGTCTAGAGAGCAAGTTTCAGGACAGCCAGGCCCACAAGAGAGACCCTGTTGCAAAACAAACAAAGAAGCTTCTTTAATGAGAAGTGGGGGCTGCACTAACCTATGGGTCTAAGGATTCAGTATTTAGGATGTAGTTAGGAATTACAGTGATTAAGCAAAATTTTTCCAGCACAGGAAAAAGATTTAGGGACTTTTTAAGTTTGCATCTTACACTCTTTTGGAAAAAAAAAATACAAATTTTAAATGCAAAGATATTAAATTGCCAATAGATTTATGTTATATTCAATTATTTTGTTATACATTGCTTTCATCAAACTTTAAAAGTTGGAAGACAGTGCTGGTACCGTAAACTAAGAGTCATAACACTACTTTTCCATACACTCCATCTGTGTCAGTTTCCTCTGGGGATGTTTCAGCTTGTTATTGCAAAAAGTTAATTAAATGGTAAATAAAGATAAGAGTTGGTATCTACTTATAATCTACTTCATTCCAGAATGGATTGAAAGTGATTCACTAAACTACCTATAATTCAACAGGGCTTTATCAAAGCTGGAAAGGATAAAAAAAGGGAGGAGAGGATACATATCCTTGAATACTTTAATGTCCTGTATAGTCACCAACTTATGGATTGCCAACCCAGAGAAGGAAACAATCAACTCTATGATTTGTAAGTTTTTCAAAGTCACTTCAGAGGAATACAACATTCCAGGCTCTTTGTGATGCATAGTTTTAATTGTCACTTTGACACAATGTGGAACTACCTAGGATAGCCAGGGCTACACAAAGAAACCTTGTCTCTAGATTAATTAATTAATAATTAATAAACAACAAGCCACCTAGGAGGGACTGTCAGGGTCAAATTGGTCTGTTGGCATGTCTGTGGAGGACTGTCTTACGTTTGCTGAGGTGGGAAGACCAGTTGTTGTTAGGTACTTGTCTGTTGCTATGATAGAACACCCGACAAAAAGCAACTTAAGGGAGAAAGGGCTTATACTGCTCTACAGTGGCAGAGTAGCATGTGTCCACCATGGCAGAGAAGGCATGTGTCAGGAGCACGAGGCCTGCCGGGTAGGCAGAAAGGAGACAGAGAACAGGAAGTGAAGCCCAAGTATACAATCTTCAAAACACC
The DNA here is from genome assembly GCA_907169655.1 of Acomys percivali. Lineage (NCBI taxonomy): Eukaryota > Metazoa > Chordata > Mammalia > Rodentia > Muridae > Acomys > Acomys percivali. The sequence goes on from OU015743.1 coordinate 114,222,930, forward strand.
ATCTTGGTGATGTTCTTCCTCCTGCGAGGCTCTCCATCACCCTGTAAAGTTGATTGCGCACCCCCACCCACCCAGTCCTCATATCTGTCTAGAAGGCCTTCTTGAAAGTTAATTGCAATAAAACTCATATGTCATCCACCAATGGTAGCTATCAAAGTAGTACTTTGGTTTTTTTTAGTGTTCTACATGTGTGCAAATCTTCATCTGTTCTTACAAATCCATTCTTTGCAGTCAGGGCAAGGATCATCGCCCTTGTTCTTCTGTGCAGAAACTAAGCTTCACACAGACCATGTGCTTATCAAATGGATGTCACAGTTTGAACTTTTTACCTTTTAACATCTTTATTTTATGTGTATGACTATTTTGCTCACAGGTATGTCTATGTACCACATGTCCACAGTGGTCAAATGAGAGTATTGGATGCCCCAGAACTGGAGTGACAGACCGCTATGTGCTGTCTTGTGGGTGCTGGGAATCAAACCATGGTCCTTTGGAAGAGCGGGTAGTGAGTGCTCTTAACTACTGAACCATCTCACCAGCCCCATGGCTTGAATTTAAAATGTCTCCAATAGGAAATGTGTTTGAACATGTTTCCCACATGGTGGATCTATTTATGGAGGTGATGGGACCTGGCTGGTAGAGGTGAGTCACCAGGCGTGTGCCTTTGAGAGTTTTAGGCCAGTTCTTCTTCTGATTCCAAGACCCACTTCCTAGTTAGTAGCCATGATGTGAATCAGACACTCTGAAGGCTCCTGCTGCCATAACGGACTGAGCTGCTCCTGTTAGCACGCCTCCTTAACCATGATGGGTGACTGATCTCTCTAAAACTGTGAGTCAAAGTCAGCTTCTTTAGGTTGCTTCTGTTAAATATTTTGTCACAGCAACAAGTAGTTAACCTATTGGTAGACACTTCTTTCAGTTGTTTTCTAAATGTGATGTGGTCTCTTTTTCTCCTTCAACTCCCATGCCATTCCATTTGTACATCTCTTATGTCAATAATAATGCCATAAATTTTATACAGCGCAAAAGCAATTTCTTGTGCTCAAGTTTTATTTATTTATTTATTTATTTATTTATTTATTTATTTATTTATTT
>OU015743.1:114224034-114246854 GCA_907169655.1 Acomys percivali
TTTATTTATTTATTTATTTATTTATTTATTTATTTATTTATTTATTTATTCTCACTACAATTTCATTGGGAGGAAAAAAATCTTTTCCTTACTTTGGTTATTCTGTGACAACACCATATTCTCTAAAATTAAAATAAAATAAAAGCAAAAGGCACTCAATAGATTACTCCACTAATCACCATCATGAAGAACAATTGAGGCTGAGGCTGTCATTGTTAAGGGCAATATTTTCTAGTATGTTCTGGGAGAACTTTTGTAGATGATATGCCTTCATTTCACCCCTTGTTGCTTTTAGTTTTTAAGTTACACAAACACACACACACACACACACACACACACACACCCCACAGTCACAATCTGAAATCAAATATGTATTTTCCTTCTCAATGAATACTTTTACTAATGGCAAAAGACAAAAGGGCAGTTATTCTATAAATGAACTGACTCTTTTTTCTGAAACTTGGGCTTCTTCTACCAAAGATTTCTCTGGGAAAAGATCAATGGAGTTCACTGGACGATTCCAGGATATGTTGGCAAGAGCTCCTCGTGAATGGGTGCCTGATGACATCATCAGCGAGGAAAAGACCTTAGTAGACATCTCTCAGTAGGGAAGGTGGGTTTTCCTCACCTTGGTTCATAGTGAGGCGTCAGTTTCTGGGGATAGAATGGAGGGGGGCCACCACCAGCATTCTCCCCAGTGTGAGGACTGAAAGAGCCCTATGCTGTTAGGTAGTGGTAGACGATTCCAGAAGGCACTGTTCACATGGAACATGTGATGTGTTTGATGTTCTATGACATGGGGTTTTGTCTATGGGGTCCAGTTCTGCTTTCTTCTTCTGCTCAGTGAGTGTCATAAGGGGCAGTTGTCTTAATCTGTTTTCTGTTGCTAATAACACTGCAGACTAAGTTATAAAGAAAAGAGGTTTACTTTGACAGTTCATGCCAGCAGAATCCCAAGGAAGCCTAAAACATCACATGGCAAGACACAGGGAATAGGTGTGCCTTCGTGTGTGGGGTGTGAATACGTGCGCATACATGTGTGCGTGCTTTTCTGGCCTCTCCCTCATCTTAGGGCACCACATGGAGGGTCCACCTTAATGACCTTGTGTGAGTCTAACCTCTTCCAATGGTCTTATCTCCAAACACTACAGTGCACGTCTCAGAGTGGGAATCAAATTTCACCACGAGTTCTCTGAGGGAACAAACCACTTTGATGCTTTGATGGATTTTGAGATAGAGTCTCACTATGCCACTCTTCGATTATGAGTGCTTACTCCTCCCTTCAGTAAGCCTGGCATATTGACTAAACTCACTGATTCTGGTTCTGTACTGCTTTCCATCATAGAGCCTGTTTGTTTGGTTTGGTTTGGTTTGGTTTTGGTTTTGGTTTTTAGAGCTCAGTGATGCAACACTTGTTAATTGTGTTACACTTAGTAACAAGTTTTCAGGCAGGCTGTGAGCTACTGGAGGGAGGGTAGCAACAGGATTTTTGTTAACTCTCAGTCATTATGTTAGAGTTCCAGTGGCTGGCAGGCCAGCAGCGTCAAACTGCCTGAAGGAGGGAAGGAAGCACTTACCAGATGTCTAGAAAGCTCAAACTATCAATTGTGTCTTTTAATAAATGTTAAGTACAGGGGCTTGGGAAATATTGCCACATTTAAAACCATTTACTTGGGCTCAGCACATGGCTTTTCTCAAATGTTCACCTACATTAGCAAAAATGACCTATCAATTTATTTCCATGGAACTGAGTACAGACTTCGCTTTCGTTAATAATGATCTGTCAAGAAATATTAGTGTATCTTTGGCTATAGCAAATATAAACATCACTCAAAACCTTTTGCAAAGCACTCAAGCCTGTGTGTGAGGAGAAAGAATCCCTAATGGGTATGACATGGGACTGGGAACTTGCTGAGCTCCATGAGAGGGGAGGTGGGGCTTTTTTCGGATTTTCTTGATTTCCAATTCCTTAAATGTATTCCACTAGTTGGGGGATTAAAAGGTTCACTGGGGAGAGTGTCCGTTGTCAAAAGACTGAGGAGTGACTCGATAATCCTGTGAAAGAGAGTTCCAGCAGCTTCTCCAGGCGGAATGAAGAAATATTTGGTGTCTCAAAAGTACTTTTGCCCTTTGTTATGCACACTTGGTTCCTCAATAACAATCCTGTTGCCCAGGGAAGAAATGGCAGGTTTCATGAGCTTAATTTTCACACTGCTTACACAACCCTTTGTCTCTCTCTCTTTGCATTTCTATTAGTTTTTGCCTCCTGCATTCTGACTTCTGTTGTTAGGTACACCCACGTTAAAGACTGTGATCTTGGAGGGCTGAGCCTGTCATTATTTGGTGGCCGTACTCCGTGCTCCGTACCCTGAGTGCTTTCCTTGTTATGACGTCTGCTCCATCGGACATGAACGTTTCTTCTCCATCTTTCTTTTCACAGCCTCATTGCATAGAGTGAGCTCAATCAAGTCTTTCTAAATATTCATTTGTCAAGTACCAACTCCCAGGTCTCTAGACTATGACTAGGTTGGAAATAAGCTCTTAAAAGAGGCAATTAAATTAAAATGGTGTCACTAGGCTAGGCTGGGGCCTAACTGATTGTGGATAGTGAGCTTATAAGAAGGGAAAATTTGAACAGACATGAACAGAGAAGGCATTATGAAGGAGGTTTAGTGAGAAGCTAACCACCTGAGTGCTTGGCACAATCTTTTCCACACAGCCTGCAGGAATAGATGGATGGTCCTGGAGCACCCTGATCTCGGGTGTCCAACCTCAAGAGTGTGATTAGATAAAATTGTGCTGTTAAGCCACCCAGACTGTGGGACTTTGCTATGGCAGCCCTAGGAAACTAGAACAATGTAGAATTTCTGTTTTTTTTTTTTTTTATCCCAGTTACTTTTGACATTATCAATCTTTATACATAAAATGAGTCTCTTGGAGACAATGCATAATTGAGTTATATTGTTTGTCTATTTTATGTTATACTTATAAAAGATAATATAGCCATACAATCCATGCTTAAAGTCATTTATGTATTTAATTGAACATCTACTATGTTCCTTTTCCCTTTCTGTCTTTTCTGGCACATTAATTATCCTCTTTTTAATTTTTTGTGGTTGCCCTAGAGTATAATATATGTGACTATATCACATAATATATGTGTGTGTAAAAATATATTATAACTAACTTAATTAAATCCACTTCCAAATAACCTTATACTACAGTGAAGATACCTTCTTTTTAATTAAAAAACACTATATATATGTGTGTGTGTGTGTGTGTGTGTGTGTGTTTTGCCTGAATGTTTATTTGTGCGTCACATAGATGCCTATGAAGGCCAGAAGATGCCCAGGAACTGGAGCTACAGATGGTTGTGAACCCCCATAGGTACTGAGAATCAAACCCACGTCCTCTGAAAAAGCAGCCAAATGTTCTTAAGCACCGATCTAGCTCTCCAGCTCTTGACGATACCTTCTAAGAGAGTATTTTTCCTCTCCCTTAAAATACTGCAAATTTTATATATTGCATTATATGCTTCTCCGTATCCTATAGGTGTGCACGCACTGTTACCATTATTGCTTTCATTGCAGGGTTTCAGGGTCCTTGAAGAACTTCTCTTCACTTTCATGACTGTACATTTTTCATGTAACATTAATTGACCACAATAATAACTAAGATTGTTATTATAATGAGTCAAGAAGCATTATAATTGGCTAAAGTTTAAGCAACATTTGTTATAATTTTAAAAATAAGCATGTTTGTTATGTTATAATGGGAAATGTAATGAGAAGTGGCAGGTGAGCCAGGATGAGAAAGTTTGCTTTATTCCATGATGTTAATTCTGACACCATCAAGATTACCCTAGAAAAATATAAAATTGCCCATGAAACTCTTCCAGTGTAGTGCTAGGCATACTGCCTTATGCTTCGAATCCTAGACACACTACGTTTTGAGAACTGCTGATCTAGGTAAACTAAAGTGTGAACAGTAGCTGAGATGGAGGGGGTTTTAAAGGAAGAACTGAGATTGTAAGATATTCTGCATATAAAACGATGATCAAGTGCTTGCAGCTAGAATGGGACATAAGCAGAAAATCCTTGTGTCCCTGTTTGCCTACAGTGTGTACTTTCGGCAGTGTGATAAGAGAGAAAACCTCTAGAACCTTCCTAACATTGAGCAGATTGCTTGGTGATGGTGACAATAGCGTGCATGCATGCATCTTTCTGTGTAGTGGTGTGCTGTCTAAAGACAGTATCGCGGATCAGAGAAGGTAGTTACTGAAGTGAGCGAACATTCAATCCAAGTGGCACCTCCAGATGGTAGAAACAACAGAATTGTGTGTGTGTATAATAGTTAGAAGCCTGTGGATTGAGAATGTTAGATGTTTGCCTCAGGTACTTAGAACAATCAGAGAAAAGGAACCTCACAGAAGAGGAAGCAGAAAGAGTGTGTAAGAGCCAGAGGGGATGGAGGCCATCAGGCAGACAAGGCCCTTTAAATCAACTGAACAAAGCTCATCTGAATTCGCAGACACTGAAGTAGCAAGCACAGGGCCTGGACAGGTGTGCACTCAGTTCTCTAACTATATACTATAGCTTTCAGCTTAGTTCTTTCATGGGACTCCTGAATGTGTGAACGAGAGGGTCTCTGATTCTTGGATCTTCTCTTGGGGGCTCTTTTCCTTCTGTTGGCTTCCCCTGTCCAACTTGAATGTAATGGTTTTTGTTTAATCTTATTATATTTTACTAAAAATAAAATAAAAACATTTTCTAAAAAATAAATAAATAAATAAAATGGCACTCCCTATCTTAGTGTTTGTATTGGTGTGATAAAACATTATGACCAAAATCAGTTTGCGGAGAAAAGGGCTTACTTCACTCATAGTTCCATATAAAAACTTCATCATTAAAAGAAGTGAGGGCAGGAACCTGGAGGCAGAAGCTGATGCAGAGGCCACGGAGGGGTGCTGCTTAATGACTTTTCCCCCATAGCTTGCTCAGCCTGCCTTCTTATGGTACCCAGAACCATGGATGGCATCACCTACAGTGGGATGAGCCCTCCCCACATCAAGCTCTACCTGAGAAAAATGCTCTACAGGATTGCCTGCGCCTGACCTTCTGCAGGCATTTTCTCAATTGAGGCTTCCTTCTTTCAAATTATTTTAGCTTGTGTCAAGCTGACATAAAACTATGCAGCCTGTTGCATAAACTGTAACCCAAAATTTTACTTCTAATCTCTCAGTTTCAAATACCCAGATATATTTTATTGTTCCAGTTTCAATAAGGATTTTTCTTGATCAGGTGCCCAAGTTCATGTTCACATAAAACGGTCACCAGAGGCTCACAAGCTTTGGCATTTAGATCTGGAGGAGCAGAGCAATTCCCGGGGAAGGAGTGGCCTGGAGAGATAGCCAATTAGACCCAAATTGTTATGGCAAATTCAAAGTTGGCCTCATGTCTTCCTCGTACTCTAACTAAGCAAGTGAAGGACTTGTTTGAAAAAAGTTTCAAAACTCTGAAGAAAGAGATTGAAGATGACATGAGAAGATGGAATGATCTTCCTTGCTCATGGATAGGGAGAATTAACATAGTAAAAATGGCCATCTTACCAAAAGCAATCTACAGATTCAATGCAATCCCTATCAAAATACCTACACAATTTTTTAAAAGACATTGAAAGTTCAATTCTGAACTTCATATGAAAAAACAAAAAACCCAGAATAGCTAAAACAATCTTGTACAATGAAAGATCCTCCGGAGGAATCTCCGTACCTGATCTCAAGCTGTACTATAAAGCAACAGTAATTAAAACAGCATGGTACTGGCACAGCAACAGGCTGGTTGATCAGTGGAATTGAATCGAGGACCCAGATATGAATCCACACACATATGGTCACTTGATTTTGACAAAGAAGCCAAATCCATTCAATGGAAAAAGGATAGCATCTTCAACAAATGGTGCTGGTCTAACTGGATGTCTATGTGTAAAAAAATGCAACTGGACCCATATTTGTCACCTTGCAGAAAACTCAAATCCAAGTGGATCAAAGACCTCAACATAAAACCAGAGACGCTAAGTCACTTAGAAGAAAAAGTAGGGAAGAGCCTGGAACATATTGGCACAGGAGACAACTTCCTGAACAGAACACCAACAGCCCAGGCCTTAATGTCAACAATTAATAAATGGGACCTCATGAGGATGAGAGGCTTCTGTAAGGCAGGAGACACTATCAAGAGAACAAAGTGACAGCCTACAGACTGGAAAAAGATCTTCACCAATCCTACATCTGACAAAGGTCTAATATCCAAAATATATAAAGAACTCAAGAAATTAAACACCACCAAACCAAATAACCCAATAGAGAAATGGGGCTCAGAACTAAACAGAGAATTCTCAACAGAGGAATATCAAATGGCGGAGAAACACTTAAAGAAATGCCCCACCTGCTTAGTCATCAGAGAAATGTAAATCAAAACGACACTGAGATTCCATCTTACACCCATCAGAATGGCTAAGATCAATAACTCAAGCGACACCACATGCTGGAGAGGATGTGGGGAGAGAGGAACACTCCTTCATTGCTGGTGGGAATGCAAACTAGTACAATCACTTTGGAAATCTATCTGGCGCTTTCTCTGAAAAATGGGAATAGGGCTTCCTCAAGACCCAGCTATTCCACTCCTTGGAATATACCCAGAAGATGCTCCAGCACACAGCAAGAAAATTTGCTCAACCATGTTCAAAGCAGCCTTATTCATAATAGCCAGAACATGGAAACAGCCTAAATGTCCCTCAGTAGAGGAATGCATAAAGAAACTGTGGTACATATACACTATGGAATACTACTCAGCTATTAGAAAACCAAGGAATTCCCAAAATTTGTGGACAAATGGATTGAACTAGAAATTATCATAATGAGTGAGTTCACACAGAAGCAAAAAGAGTTAAATGGTATATACTCACTTATATCGAGACACTAGTCCAAAGGGTACGTCCCTATGAAAAACTTTACCTACCAGGAAAGTGGGTCAGAGGGGAGGACATCCTATTGAGACTTTAGGTGTGAGAAGCCTGGGAGAATGAGGAAATAGAAGAATCCAGTGGGTCCTGGAAAACTACAGGCGGGTCTGGGCCCTGGGGTCCTCCTCAAACTATGGCACCAGCCAAGGAAAATATAAGCAGTAAACTTCGAACCCCTACCCAGACTAGCCGATGGACACCACCAATAAGTGGAGAAGGAGATCTGACTTTCACACAAACTCTGGTGCCCCATATTAGACCATGTCCCTTGGATGGGGACACCTGGTGGCACTCAGAGGAAGGATAATAGGTCACCAAGAAGAGACTCGATACCCTAAGAGCATTTACAGGGGGGGGAGGTCCCCCTCAGTCACAGACATAGGGGAAGGGAGTAGGGGGGGAAGCAGGAGGGAGGGAGGAATGGGAGGATACAAGGGATGGGCTAACAACTGAGATGTAATATGAATAAATTAATAAAAAATAAAAATTAAAAAAAGGAAAAAAAGAGAGAAATGGGGCTCAGAACTAAACAGAGAATTCTCAACAGAGGCATATTGAATGGCTGAGAAACACTTAAAGAAGTGCTCAACCTCCTTAGTCATCAGGGAAATGCAAATCAAAACAACTCTGAGATTCCATCTTACACCCATCAGAATGGCTAAGATCAAAAATTCAAGTGACACCACATGCTGGAGAGTATGTAGAGAGAGAGGAACACCTCTTCATTGCTGGTGGGAATGCAGAGTAGTGCAGCCACTTTGAACATCTGTCTGGCACTATCTCAGGAAACTGGGAATAAGGCTTCCTCAAGACTCAGGTAGTCCACTCCTTGGAATATACCCAGAAGATGCTCCAGCACACAACAAGAACATTTGCTCAACCATGTTCATAGCAGCCTTATTCATAATAGCCAGAACATGGAAACAGCCTAAATGTCCCTCAGTAGAAGAATGGATAAAGAAACTGTGGTACATTTACACTATGGAATACTACTCAGCTATTAAAAACAAGGAATTTTCAATATTTATGGACAAATGGATTGAACTAGAAATTATCATAATGAGTGAGTTAACCCAGAAGCAGAAAGACTCAAATGTTATATACTCACTTATATTTGGACACTAGCCCAAGGGGCATGTCCCATAAAAGTCTTCACTTACCAGGAAAGTGGGACAGAGGGGAGGACATCCTATTGGAACTCTAGATGAGAGAAGCATGGGAGAATGGGGAAATAGAAGGATCCAGAGGGCCCTAGAAACCTATAAGAAGAACATTAAGATGGGCAGATCTGGGCCCCGGGGTCCTGCTCAAACTATGGCACCAGCCAAGGACAATATGTGTAGAAAACTTCAAACCCCTATACATATCTATCCAATGGACAGGACATTCTCCACAGTTGAGTGAAGAGTGGGGTCTGACTTTCACACTAACTCTGGTGCCCCATATTTGACCACTTGCCCTGGATGGGGAGGCCTGGTGGCACTCAGAGGGAAGATAGCATGCTACCAAGAAGAGACTTGATACCCTATGAGCTTATACAGAGGGAGCAGGTCCCCCTCAGTCACAGTCATAGGGGAGGGGAGTAAGGGGAAAATGGGAGGGAGGGAGGAATGGGAGGATACAAGGGATAGGATAGCAATTGAGATGTAATATGAATAAATTAATAAAAATATATTTAAAAAACTAAAAATAAATCTACCACATGACAAAAAAAAAGAGTAATTTCTTAAGAAGAAATAGGGGAAGTGGGTAGAAATCACATTTTAAAAAAAGACTAATAGTTATGCAGAGGAATTTTAATCAGAACATGGCTGCTGTGGCAAGAGATCACATCCAAAGACCTAGGTCTGTGTGATCCTTTAATCCAGGAGACAGGGGCAAGCAGGTCTGAGTTCAAGGCCAGCCTGGTATAAGACAAGCTTCAGGTAAAGAAAAGCTTAGGTCCAGGCCTGCTGGTACACACCTTTAATCTCAAACAATGAAGGTAAAGCTAGTTTGTAGAAGGAAACACCCATGTTGGAAAGTGATGTCTAATTGAGTGGCAGAAAAAGCGACAAATCAGAAAAGATTTGACAGAATAGGATATACCCAACTCTCATAGAAGAGTGAGGAAAGGGGCAATGCAGAGAGAGAGAGGAGGCAGTTTTACCAAGACAGTATTAGAAGGACAAGCCAGGGCCCGGTAAAGGCAGAATGGGACCGAGAATGAGAAGGAGACAGAAAATTAGAAAAGTTTGCTGGAGTTAGTTTGAGACCAAGCAGTGTAATTCAGAGGCCGAGAGAAAGCCAAATTAAATAAATCAGCTGGGAGAGGAGTTTGAGCCAGAACAGCTGAGTTGAACCAGCCAGCTTTGCGCTCAGAAATAACAAGAAAGGGTGAGCTTACTAAGCAGTAAGTCTCAGAGGCTGAAAACATTCTAGGCCTAGATTAGATTGTACAGAGGCTAGAAGCTTCCAGTACTAGGTGTAGGTTAGCAGACAGAGGCCATAAGCCTCTAAGACAACAATTAAAAGTTCATTTTACATAGTTATAAATCAACTGGGATTTTGAAAAGGCTGTTTTCCAGGAATGGTGGCACATGTCTTTAGTCCAGCATTTGGGAGGCAGAAGCAGGGGGAAGCTCTGTAAGTTTGAGGCCAGCTTTCTCTACATGTCAAATTGTGGTCTAGCCAGGGATATGCGACACTATCTCAAAAAATAATTAATTAAAGACTTTATCTACAGTTCCTTCAATAGAGAATGAAAATATGATACATATTCACAATGGGACAGTGGTCGGCTGTAGAGAATAGTGAAATCATAGAAAAGATTATGTGCTTCTCAATGAGGATGGCCTTCATAGGTTACTGTATTTAAGTTGGTAGAATGGTTTGGGAAGGATTAGAAGGTGTGGCCTTGTTGGAGGAGATATATAACATGGGGTGGCCTTGGAGTTCGTGCCATTCTCACATAGCTCCCCTCCATCTCTCTGTGCCTCATGGTTGCTCTTTCAGTGCGTGAGCTCTCAGCTACTGTTCCAGTGTCATCCCTGTCCACTGCCTTGCTCCCCACCACAATGGTCATGGACTTTCTTAGTCAGTGTTCTATTGCTGTGAAGAGATACCATGACCATGGTAACTCTTAATATTTTAAAAAAAAAATAACCAAAAACATTTTCTTGGGGCTTGCTTACTGTTTCAGAGGTGGGGAGCACAGCAGCACACAAACGGACATGGTACCTAAGAGTTCTACTTGGGGATCCCTAGGTAGCAGGGAGAGAGAGCCACTGGGCCACATCTCCTAATTCTTTCAAATAGTGCAGCTCTCTGTTTACTAAGTATTCAAATATATGAGGCTATGGGGGCCATTCTTATTCAAACCACTACATGGACTTACCATCCGATTGTGTAAACAACCCCCCAGTTAGACGCCTTTTTAAAAAGGCTCCTTGGTCATGGTCTTTCATCACAGCAGAAGAAAAGTAACTAAGACTGATTATACAGAGTGAGTTAAGCCAGACCCCAAAAGAAAAATGCCACATGCACTGTCTCATTTGTGGTTCCTACCTTCAAATCTTTAGATGTGAGTAGATAGCATGAAATTACCACAGAGACTAGCAAGTATAAGGAAATGAGGAGGGGTTGGAGAGGAAAATCACAAGATACATGTGATATGAAGATGGAAATGGAAAAACGGGGTGGAGGGCTCCAAGTGGGGAAGCAGGGGAGAGGGTTTGATAGGGAAGAAAGAGGGACAAATGACACCAAGGTTGTTTGATAAAGTCTTAAGGACTCTTATCAGTTTATATTTACCTAACATTATAAACAACAACAACAACACACACACATACACACGGAGGCATGCCACTATGGCTGACCGTGCTCCCCACTGGAAACATAGACTAACAAAACTCCCCAGTACGAAGCATAAGAAAAGCTTCCTCAGAATGCTTGGTGAGGGTAGTCTAAGTAACTTCCCAAGCAAGACAGTCCGTGGCCATTGCCCTTGGTTGCCTCTCAGAGGTTGAAGGTCACTCTTTGTTGCTAGAGACAGTACATAGTTAGGACAAGAGAACTTGGAAAATTCAAGTTGGTTCTAACATGGGACCAACTCCTTCTTGCAGACTGGTGACTCCAGTACCAGAAAACACCACGCAAGCTGCCGAGGAAGAGAAGCAGTTTATAGCTTACTCAGAGGTGACTCCTGTGAACTACCACAATGACCAGCATAGCAGGATATCTGGACAGGTGCAGGGACTGGCACTCAGGTTGATGGTAACCAACAGCTGTCTAAATGGAGTTACAGCAGGAGGAGGGAAACCATGCCTGGGGCTAGCGAGGTCACGGAGCTTAGAGGCGACTCTCCTGCTACCCACGTGGCTAGGTCAGCATGGTTCCTAACTGCAGTCTAACTCTTATCCTTTCTGTGTAGCCATCATCCCTCGTCAAAGAAGTTTCTCTTTTCTTTATGGCAAATGGAGACTATTACAGAAAACCACAACTAGACCCAATACAGAGATCAACAGATCTTGGGAAGCCCAGCCCCAATGGATACATCTACACCATAGCTCTTGCATCTGTGTTTTAGGAAATATTAAAGAAAGGGAGGAAAGAGTATAAACAAGCCAGAATACCAGGAAGTCATCTGTGAAACTGTCTCTTCTAGATATGACCGTATAAATGAGTTTTTGTGAGTTCCTATGAACTTTGCTCAGTTGATTTACAGTGTCTTGTTTTGTTTTTTGTAGTTTTGTTTTGGTTTGGTTTTTTGGTCTCTCGAGACAGGGTTTCTCTGTGTAGTGCTGGCTATCCTGGACTCACTTTGTAGACCAGGCTGGCCTATGCCTCCCGAGTGCTGGAATTAAAGGCATGCGTCACCACTCCCAGCTGTCTTGTTTTCTTGACGCCCTCTATCCTCTTTGGCTACTTTGGCCATCAACTCAGTTAAGATGTAACCCAAAAGCAGTACTGGAAGCATCATTTGGTGACAGGAGATGGCCAGCTAGAACCCTGTCTCTCCCACTACTTGAAGATTTCATTTAGGTTTCCCTCACATATAAATATATTTTAGGATTCTATTCTATTGTTTCCATTACTACTACTCAAATGGTCCTTCCTTTTAGCTTTCTCTCCCCATCTTTCTTCCCTCATCCCCGTCTTTCCTTCCCCTCCTGACTTGATCCTCCCATTCCAGCCCTCTTCATCCATCCATAATTATCTATTCTATTTCTCCTTCCTAACGAGATCTATATGTACCCTCTAGTCTGTGGTTCTATGGATTGTAGCTTGGTTATCACTGACTAAAGAGATAATATCTACATATAAGCTAATATCGGCATATATAAGCTAATATATGCTATTTGTCTTTCTAAATTTGGGATACCTAGAAAGGATGAACTCAGGATGGTTCTTTTCTAGTTCCATCCACTTACCTACAAATTTTATGATGCCATTTTTAAACAGTCGAGTAATACTCTATTGCATACCACATTTTCTTTATCCATTTTCCTGTTGGTGGACATCTAGGTTGTTTCCAATTTCTGGCTTTATAAAGAGAGCAGTCCCACCATTTCGTCGAAGCCTTGGGACAGTAAGCCTCTGTGGGAACAGAGCCAGAGGGGAGCGGGTGGGCCTTGTCGGAGCGTTAGCATTTGAGCTTCAGCTTTTTGAACCCAAGGTGGCCAAATACATTGTGATTCCTATCCACTGGACTATAAAGTTTATGTAGGTAATCTTGGAAGCAATGGGAACAAGACAGAATTAGAGCAAGCTTTTGGCTATTATGGACCACTCTGGAATGTGTGGGATGCTCGAAACCCTCGTGGCTCTGTTTTCATTGAATTAGAAGGTCCCTGAGCTGCTGCCGCCGCTGCTGCTGCTGTCTGTGAGCTAGATGGAAGAAGACTATGTGGCTGCCCTTTAAGGGCGGAACTGTCGTATGGTGAAAAAAGAAGTCAAAATCGTGGCTCACCCCAGTCTTGGGGTTGTTACCCTCAAAATGATTACTGTAGGACGAATCCTCCACTTTGGTGAAGATCTCCGAGAAGAAGCTTCTGACGCAGCCGGAGCCGGAGCAGGCTACTTTCTAGAGATAGGAGAGAAAGGTTTCTGTGTCATGAGAGAAATCACAAGGTGTCTCAGTCCTTTGCTAGGTCTCGTAACTGATTTGGTCAAATGAAAGAAATTAGAATACTGGTTTTCAAAAGAAGTTGGTGTACAGGAAATGACTTCATTTGACAGGAGTATGTACAGGAAATTTTAAGTTTTGTTTGAGCCCTCGTAAGTTTGGTGCATTGCATTTTAAAGATGTTTTAGCTGTTCAAATTTGTATCGTCTCTTGAAACGATTTAATTCTCTATGGTTTTGAATGGATCATATGAGGCATGCAATGTCAAGAATTGTTACTTTACAATGTTCCCTTAAGCAAGATTGAATTTGCTTTGAACTTTAGTTTTTCATGGACTGAAATAAAGCTAGATCCTGCCCAGTTAAAATGTGATGTGCTAATGATATGGAAGCAACTGGTAGAAATTGAATGAAGCCGTAGTTTTTTTATAACCTGGGATACAATGGTGTGGAGCTGTGGGTGAAATGATAAGCAGTCTTTAAAAGCTGCTGTGAGGCCAGGCGTGGTGGCACATGCCTTTAATCCCAGCACCTGGGAGGCAGAGGCAGGCAGATTGCTGTGAGTTCGAGGCCAGCCTGGTCTACAAAGTGAGTCCAGGAAAGCGAGGGGTACACAGAGAAACCCTGTCTCGAAAAACAACAACAACAACAATAAACCAACCCTCCCCCCAAAAAAGCTGCTGTGAACAGACGGCAACAGGTAAAGGGTAGGAACTGCACTCTGAAGACTTTCGAAAAGAGTTCTTTCCTGGTTGCTGTATACAGATGCATGACTATTCATAATATTCTTTACTTGGAAGTGTAAAACTAAGAAAACAGTGTCCTATCAGTTTAAGGGCCCATTGTAGAGCTGAACTTTGGAGTTACTGTGCACGATATATATTTTTTTTTCATGGTGTCACTTGTAATATGTTTGTGAGAATCCTTGGCACCAAAGTTTTGGTTCAAATTGTTGTTTAATTTGAACGCCTGTTTTTCCTTGCACACACAAAGCTATGGGCTTGGTATCAAGTCCAGGTATAGCAATCCTATTGGAAGCCATACTCATTTTATTGTAAAGTGCTTTTGAATTCATAAAATACTAGCATAATTGTGTAGTAGCCAGTTGAACGAGCCCACTGATGTCATTGCTCTTATCTTTGGAAAAGCAGTTAGTTACACAGTTCATTCTTTGTAAGAAACCCAAGTGAGGGGTGCTGGATTAGTGGAAGAATGTTTTCCCACTTTGATTGCTATCTATGAGAGTTAGTCAGCCATTTTTAGGAGTTGAAGCCAGCTCAGTATCATGACACACGATGACTAACGTTTCAAAGTAAGCACTAACCATAGTATATTGTAACTATTTAAGTTGCCCAATAAACAGTGGCTTTGCTCTTCAGCATGAAAACATTCAACCAAGCTTAAAAATGATTTCATTTTTATAACCTGATGTGTTTCATGGGATTCCAAACTGATCCATCATGATGTAAAATCCATAGTGTGGTCATGTATATCCTTTCTTTTAGAAATCTGGAGGAGTTGTAGTTTCAGATTTTTTTTTTTGTGCAATTAGATGAAATCATAACACAACAATGAAATGAATGAATGAATGAATGAATGAATGAATCAGCAATGAACATGTATCTGTGGTAGGATGAAATGTCCTTTGGATATATGTCTAAGAGTGATATAGCTGGATATTTAGGTACCTTAATTTCCATCTTCCTAAGGAAGTGCCACACTGATTTCCATAGTGGCTGTACAAGTTTGCAGTCCCACCAGCAGCAGAAGAATGCTCCTCTTACTTCACATCCTTGTCAGTATAAACTGTCATATTTTTATTGATCTTAACCACTTTGATAGGTATAAGATGAAATCTCAAAGTAGTTTTGATTTGCATTTCCCTGAAGGCTACGGATATTGAATATTTTTTCTTTTTTAGCCATTTGAATTTCCTCTATAAAGAATTCCCTGTTTAGGTCTATTCCCCATTTTCTAATTAGGTTGTTTTTTTGAAATCTAGTTTTTTTTTTTTGAGTTCTTTATATATTTTGGATATTATCCCTCTATCAGATGTGTAGCTGTCAAAAAAAATATTTTCCCACTATGTAGGCTACTGTCATTCAGTAGCTTCACAGGTTCTCGATCCCCCACCTATCAGTTGTTCATCTTATGATGTTCTAATGGCGTTGTGCTCAGAATAGCTTTTTGGTACCAATGAGATCAAGGCTCTTCCCTACTTTGTATTCTGTCAGATTTAGTGTATCTGTCCTTATGTTGAGGTGCTTGATCCATTTGGAGTAGAGTTTTGCACAGGGTGTTAGGTATGGATCTATTTAGACTCTTCCTCATGCAGACATCCAGTTTGACCAGCACCACTTGATGAAGATGCTGTCCCCCCCGCCCCCAGGATGTGTTCCTGGTTTCTTTACCAAAAATCAGGTGTTTATAGGTATATGGATTTGTGCTATGCCTTCAGTTCAATTCCATTGGTCAACATCTCTGTTTTTGTGCCAATGCCATACTGGCTTTATTATTATTGTTCTGTAGTACAAATTGAAATCAGGAATGGTGAAACCTCCCACAGTTTTTCTTTTTTGGTTTTTATTTTATTTTATTTTTTATGTTGTAGAGGAGTTTATTAAATGAGCATGGGGGAAGAAGGAAAAGGGGGAAGGGGTACCTGAGGGGGGGAAGAAGAAGGGAGGAGGAGAAGAAGAAGAGAGGAAAAGAGGGTAAGAGGGTAGAGAGGAGAGGAGAGAGAGAGAGAGAAAGAGAGAGAGAGAGAGAGAGAGAGAGAGAGAGAGAGAGAGAGAGAGAGAGAGAGAGAGTTTTTCTACTATTCAGAATTGTTTTAGCTATCCAGGGTTTTTTATGTTTCCATGTGAAACTGAGAATTGTCCTTTCAAGATCTATGAAGACTGTGTTGGAATTTTGAGGGGGATTGCATTGAATATGTAGATTGCTTTTGGTAGGATGGCCATGTTTATTATGTTTAGTCTACCAATCCATGAGCATTGGAGGTCTTTCCATCTTTTGATATCTTCTTCAATGACTTGAAGTTTTCATCATACAAGTCTTAAACTTGCTTAGTTAGAGTTACCTCAAGATACTTTATATCATTTGAGGCCACTGTGAAAGGTTTTGTTTCCCTGATTTCTTTTCAGTCCATTTGTCATTTGTATGTAGGAAGGCTGCGATGGTTGTGATTTCATTTTGTATCTAGTTACTTTGCTAAAAAGTGTTTATCAGTTTGTAGGAGTTTCCTGGTGGGATTTTTAGGGTCACTTATGCATTGTCTTAGCTAGGGTTTTATTCCTATGAAGAGAGTCCATCACCATGGCAACCATTAAAGGAAAACATTTCATTGGGGCTGGCTTACAGTTTCAGAGGTTTAGTCCATTATCATCGTGGCAGGAAACATTGATGCACAGGCAGAAGTGGTGCTGGAGAAGAAGGAGAATGTTCTGTACCTTGATCCAAAGGCAGCAGGGAGAGACTGTGTGTCACACTGGGTGTAGTTGAGCATAGAAGACCTCAAAGCCCACCCCCACAGTGGCACACTTCCTCCAACAAGTCCATGCCTTCTCCAACAAGGCTATACTTCCTACTAGTGCCATTCCAGTGACCACACATTCAAACACATGAGTCTATGAAGGCCATATCTATTCAAACCAACACATGTGTATATGTGTATTATCATATTATCTTCAAATAACATTTTTTTAAATTTCTTCCATTCCAATTTGTATCCTCTTTTTCTCCTTCAATTGCCTTATTGCTCTAGGTAAGACTTCAAGTACTATATTGAGTAGGTATGGAGAGAGTGGAATACCTTGCTTTGTTCCTGATTTTAGTAGAAATGCTGTGAGTTTCTGTCCAAGTTGATGCTGACTGTGGATTTGCTGTAAACTGCCTTTATTTTGTATCCCTGATCTGTCCAGAACTTGTGTCATGAAGGGATGTTGAATTTTGTCAGTGGCCTTTACTGCATCCGAGATGCTTTTGTCTTTCCGATTGTTTATACCTCCTGCTCCTTTTAAGTGTCTCCTTCCTCGCCTGACTTCTCTGAATCTTCTCAGCTCTTCGGATAGGTCCTCTACTTCCTCATACACACTAGGATACTTGGTTCCAAGTGTTCATTTTCCCACTAGGTTTTTAAGCTTCTGATTGTCATTTAGGAAAGCTACCTCTCTAAGCACCTTGAAACTGTTTGAATGCATCCCCTTCGGTCTCTATATGAAAGCAATCGTATTACCAAACAAGAATTTCATTTTGAGGCCGGGCGTGGTGGCTCACGCCTTTAATCCCAGCACTCGGGAGGTAGAGGCAGGCGGATCGCTGTGAGTTCGAGACCAGCCTGGTCTACAAAGGGAGTCAGGACAGGACAGCCAAGGCTACACAGAGAAACCCTGTCTCCAAAAACCAAAAACAACAACAACAACAAAAAAAAAAAAGAAGAAAAAAAAACCTTTCATTTTGGGTTCTTTCCAAAATGTTTACTACTTACTGTTTTGGTTTGTTTGGATCTACTGGGTTCAGTTAGGATATCAGGAAAACTTTGTCTCGTAGCAGCAGACCTGACCCTAATAACTTCACAGCTTAAGGCAAGAGCACAAAAATCGGTCACACCCTTTATGGCTAAATATTGAAAGGTTCTAAGTCTAGCTATCTAAACTGTTGATTACTTAGCTTTCTCTTTCTACATGACACACCTAAGTTACAGCAAACATAACTACCTAGGAGTCCAAAGTCAGTCCTGGAGAGCCCGGGCTCCCTACTGCATTCCTTTTCAGATGTTAACACCAATAATCTTTATTTTAAAAGGTCTTGCTGATTCTTGGGGTGTGTGTATGTGTGTGTGTGTGTGTGTGTGTGTGTGTGTGTGTGTTAGCATAGTTGTCTCAGTCGACTTGGAGCTCACCAATTCAGCACAACCAGGTGGCCAGCTAGCTCATGATCATTTTGTCTGTCAGGCAGTGTTAAGATGATAAAATGTGCCCCAGAGCTTGGCTTTTTATATGAGTGTTGGGTGTCCAGACTCAGGTCTTCAATCTTGCTCAGCAGGCACTTTACCAATCAGACCTCTCCCTATTTCTCTTGTTTCATGAACTCTCTTGCATTAAAAACAAACAAACTTTCCTTTGGTTTGCCTAATACTTTTACTCTTTGGGATGAAAATTTAATAGATACCACATTCTATGAACTGAAGGTACCATAAACACTAGCACCCAGTACACCCCAAAGACAATCCAAATCGCTTAATAAATAGTGTGCTTTCTTTTAGAAACTGCCTTTCAAGGGTTTCTTGAGCCCTTAGTCTGTGGGCCAGAGTTCTCCGCAGTCTACTTCTATTCCACCTGCAGATCTTAAGAACTGAGTTTCCTTAGAGTTGGCATGAACATCCTTCAGATTGTTGAAAACTAGACTATCAGAGGATCCATTCTAAGCAATGACCTGAATATTTACACATATATATTTTAGTTGGCTAGGTCTCGAGGTCAGGCCATTCAGAGAGGAGGACCAATGACCTGCCCACACATCAAAGCTTGTTCTTATAGTAGCTGGTCCAACCGGAATGACCCGAGAAGGAAATCAGGAAGCCAGCTGGGAGTACAGCTCTGTCACAAACGGGCTGAACTGGATGGAGTGCGTCACTTCAAATCTGTGCTGAACCTCAAAGTGAACAGCTCTCGTTTTAATAAGGACAGATGGCCAAAGCACTGCAGCGGGGTCTGGACAAAACCATAGTTCATCCCCGCTTGCATTTGTGCCTGTGGCCTTTCAGAGGGTCCCTGGGCTGTCATTCAGGGCTTTGGGGGTCGGGGGTTGGGGGTCATACCTTTCTGAGAGCTTCAGTTTTCACACACCTAGGGACACGTGGTCATCTTCGCCAACAAAATTCAAGGAATACAAGAAAATGTTTAGGAAAACTGTAGCATGCTGACGGTTACACAAATCTAAACTGTCTTGGACACAGCACAGAAGACGACCTACAAAGAGCCTGTGAACTATTCATCCAGTGACTGTCGTGCTACATCCCACCTGCCTTCCCACGGGGACAATAGGGGGCGGGGCCATAGATTCCCGCCCCCAGGAGATGCCCCACCCCTAGATGCGTCCTACCCTGCTCGCGCCTGCGCAGTGTGTAGCGACGGCCACGAACGCCTAGGCGGGAGGTAAGGGGCTCACCAGCCGGCCGGCCGCAGCCTCCCGGGCGCTGCTGCGGGGCTGCGATGTGTTATCAAGGGCCGGCTGTGGACGCACCGTAGAGGCCCAGGCAGCAAGCCCAGCTTCGGGTCAGTGTGAGTGCGAGCTGCGGGGGCGGAGTCCAGAAGTAGCCAATCCTCCCAGGTTTCAGTTTTGGAGTAGCTGTCCCAGCGGGCGCGGGGAGGCTGAGGCCCCGGGACGCCATGGCCTCTGGGGTCGCTGGGGTCGCCAGGCTCCGGGCCCTGGGTCGCCTCGTCGCCCGCCCAGCCGCACCGCTGGCGTCCTGGGGTAGTCGGTGTGGCCCTGGGGTGCCCTGGTGACTCCGACAGGGACGACGCGACGCGGAGAGGCCGCAGCCGCGGGGCCCGAGCCAGCACTCATACTCAGTGCTCCACCCATACGAGGGATGGTGTTGTCAGCTATTTGGGACATTTTCTGGGAAAGGGGCTCTTTCGCTTATACATAACTCGAGTAATTTACTTCACCTTTTTCTTCTTCGGGAACCCGAGTATCAGTAGTACCCATCTCACTTTAGTCGCAAGTACCAAGAGATTACGTTTGTAAAGCACTTGACACATTTCACTGCAAATGTCTGGAAAATTATCGCAGACCTGGCATCTAAATGTTCTTTCGTCCATAAAACAGCAATTCTTATACACGCACGAATACAAACACGAAGGAAAAGCTTTGGAGTAATTTACAATTTTTGAAAAGTTACTCAAGTAGCTGGGCATGGTGGTGCCTGCCTTTAATTCCAGCACTTAGGGAGGCAGAACCAGGCATATCTCTGAGTTCAAGGCCAGCCTGCTTTACAGAGAAACCCTGTGTCAAAGGGGGGGGGAGAGGAGGCTTCCACAAGTAATACAGAAAATTATAGGTCCCTTGTATTTTGTATAGCATACATAGAACAGTCATTGAAAGCTAAAGTTAATATTAGGTGAATGGGGTGTCTCATGTACAGTGTGATCTAAGACCCAACTTAAGTCTTTATCAACATGTTGCCATCGTCTTTTCTAATCTGTGATACTCTTGTGACATTTATGCTTTTGGAGAGTCAAGGGTGTCAGCTGTACCTTTCAAATAGGAGTCCGTCCATCGTTTGTTGTGATCTGGATTGTTTCGCTTTTTGTTAAGAATACCACAAGGTATGGGTACCCTTCTCAGTTTATGGCACCTTCGGGTGGGACCAACTTGCTTGCGGTGCCAATCTTGATTGCTTAGTTAAACTTGGTATCTGAGGGATTCTCCACAGCAATTTCTCCAGTAATTCTCCAAGTACTATTACTTTGATACTGTGGCAGCCTTCAATTTCCTAACTTCCTTTATTGGAATTTTTCTCTAAGGAGGAGCTGCCCATTCTTCGCATTTCTTTATCTGTATGCAGTTCTTTGTGTCAATATAAACTGATTGCCAGGCATTGGTGGCGCTTGCCTTTAATCCCAGCACCTGGGAGGCAGAGGCAGGCAGATCTCTTTGAGTTCAAGGCCAACCTGGTTTACAGATGGAGTTCCAGGCTAGCCAGAGCTACACAGAGAAACCCTGTCTTGGAAACACCAAAAACCAAACCAAACCCCATGATCGCTTTACTGTTATGCATTTTACATACCAAATTGTTCTCACTCTGACCATTGGGAGGTTTTGTGTTGTCCTTATTTTCTGTGTCCCCGTTTTTCCCTGCCAGTGTCCTGGAATCAACCACGTCTCCAAGGACTCCTGGTTTCCTTCCACTCTGGCTTTCAGAATGGTATTGGATACCAACACCTGTGGCCTAGGGATGCTCACTGCGGCTAGGGTGCCATTACGTTCAGAACCTCACAAGAGCGAGCAGTACATGCGCGCGCACACCTATGTATGCAAGACCAATGTTTATTTCTGTATCTATTTGTATAGGGTTAAAAAAATAGAAGTGCAGACAATATCTCTGATTGTCTTTTCACACGACCAGGTTCATCTGGGATTGGCTTCTGCTTGTTCTTTAACAGTAAGAACTGACTAATTTCCTGGGGAATGTTTCATTATGTGTTTAGTACTGGTATATGCAGAAGGTGATTCCAGAACGTCTTAAATGTGTACTGCCGAGAGAAACACACAGTACAGCTGTAGTCACCTTAAGCCTTACAATGTTCAGCAAAACTACCATGTTCTGTGCTTTCCTTTCTTTTCCTTTCTCTTTTTTCCTCTCAATTTCTATCTCTGTCTCTGTCTCTGTGTCTCTCTTCCTGATTCCTAGACTCGCTTTGTAGAACAGGCTGTCTTGAACTCACAGAGATCCTCCTGCCTCTGCCTCCCTGAGTGTTGGGATTACAGGTGTGTTCCACTACCTGGCTGACTGCTTTCTTCTTCCACTTAGTTCCATGGTAGTGCAGTCTTACTGATGATTTATTTTATCTTTTACATTTCTCTTATATCTTGGTGTTTTACAATTTGTGTGATGTAGCATTTACTCTTTAATAGATGTATATCAATCACCACACCATGACAATACACTCTATCATGAATATTTTACTTTTAAAAAAGCATTAAAGTAATAAAACAATTTGACAGAAGTTTGAGAACTTAGGCGTTTTGTATGTTTTTGGACATTTTTACAGGTGTGAACTCTTTATCTTTTTAAGCCTGGTGTTTTAATCAGGTAACATGTTCCAACTTTATGACTAAAAAATAAAAAATGATGGAATGTACTTTTAGTTGGTATTCAAACACACTTTCATACCACATTTTGACATTGAACTGGGATCTTCCCATAACAGATGACAAATGTGATTGATCTATTTCATGATTTGATGCCATGCTAGACAATATTCCGTTATAGTATCATTACGCCTAGAAACATTTGAATATTATGCTTTCAGATATAATAATATAGTTACATATTATAATTTTGCAAAAATAGAAAATGATAGAAAAATTTTACATTCCAGCTAGGAGGAGACTGTGAACTGCAACATCCGCCCCCCTCCCCACTAATCGACCCAAACATTGGTTAGAATATTGAGAAGTGCTTCTGGCAGGACATAAATAGGAAGAGCCTTTTATGGCATATTTGGCAATGAGTGCATTTTCAAAACTTAAAGTGTGTCTGCGTAATATTTCTATCTTCAGCTGTCTGTTTTAGAGTAATCATAGGTGGAGTATGGATTTACGTATGAGGAAAGTAATCACAGTATAATTTATAATGTGGAAAACTGGGATCAACTTCAATAGATCTAACAATAGATGATTGGATTATGGGACATATACAATGTAATACTATACTAGGTATAGTAATAAAAGTATTTACATGGTAACAGTTTTTTGTATACTTGATCATGTTATTCAAAGTAAATCCTTTCATTTCAGTAGTATTAAATCCAGTAATAGGTTATTATGTTAATTCTATCCTTTAATTTTTTTAATTGTTAAAATGTTTTCATAATCCTTTGCAATATTTTGTGTTTTGAAGGAAGAAGGGTGAATTCAATAAATTATTGACCACCTTACCTACCAGATACCTTAGCAGACTCTAG
>OU015743.1:114246864-114274892 GCA_907169655.1 Acomys percivali
CACGTGCTTTCTCTCCTTTTAGTAGTTCTTGTAATGAGGTGTTTGTTAAACTCAGTCTTGCATGTCTGAAAATTATTATTTTTGCCTCACCGTAGATGATGATTTGCTTGGGTATGCAGCAGCTCCCGAGGACTTTGAAGACATTCCTATCTTTTGATATATTGCTTTGATGAAAAGTTGGCTGCTTTTGTTGTTTTCATTTATCCCTTATCTCTGTTTTGCTTTTTAAGATCTCTTTCTTTGTCCTTGATGCTCTGCAGTTTCCTATCTGTGCTTTGGTGAGTTGGTCTTATTTACGTAGCAGAGTTACGCACTTTTCCAAGATCTTCTGCCTTAATTCTCAGCATATTTTCTTTGAATAATTCGTTTTGGTTGTTTTCTGTATTCTTTTCTATTTGTTACTGGGCTTGTGTGCTTATTTCTTTTATCTTCTCATTTATGGTCTTCACCTTGTCACCCTTGAGTCCTGATGGCGTCCATTCCGTAGTCCTCCCTCCAGCCATGCAGGATTTCTTGTTTCTCTTATCTTTTGAGGTTTTCAGTTTAGAATTTTTAAATTTCCCTTATGTTCCAATTGGCCTGTTAACTCTTTTGTAACATTATTTTGATTAAAACAGACACTCACTCCTCTATGGCATTTTGAACCATTTGTTCATTTGTCTTTATACATTTAAGACTAGACTTAAATGTTTCTTTTTGCTCATTTTCACATCTCTAGACCTCTTGTTACTTCCTAGCTTAGTTTGAATCTATTTCTTTTGACATTGTTCTTCTGTCCATGTCCCTAGTTCTTGTCTGCCCTGTGCTTCTGTATCCTGGGTGTGTGGAAATTTCCCCCATGATCTAGGCCAAGCTTAAGAACCAGGTTCTTAGCCAGTGGGTAAGGGAAGTACTTTTGTAGCCATTACTTTAAGATTTTCAACTGTGGGAAAAAGGAGAAAAACAGAGCATTATTTAAAGCAATTCTTATTGTTAGATCTCAGAGGCTCTGAAAGCAATGAATCCTAAAAGAGTAACAGTCTCACAGAGTCAGTATATGAAGGTGTATCTCCGTGAGGCCTGGGCTAAGAAGCCAAACCCCAATGGGATTATATGTTCAACTTTAATATTATTTTTTGACTGGCCGAAGGAGGAGACATCAAGGCATTGTATACTTTAGTGGTGTTCATCAGGGGAGTGCATACTTATATAAGATCTGTTACAAGCTCAATTTTATAAAATTGATGTAAATAAAATTATTCTAGTTAAAGCCAGTGTAAGGTTTTAACATGCTCACTTCCAGCTCCTACCTCTTCTGCCCCATCCCCCAAAGCAAATGCTGGGGTTTTTATCTGGCTGTGTGTTGAGTGATTATTAATATTTAATATCGATTTATAATTTTAGTAAATCAGCAGTTACTTCTTAACCAGCTTTATATCCAAATAACCACACAAAGAAACTAAGATCTGTTTAATTAGTTTATAGCACAATGGCTGTGCAATAATTACTCCATCCTAAACCTCCAAGCTAGTATAGTTTCTTCCCATTCAGATTTCCCACATCATACTCATAGCCTAGGTCCGCCTCATTCTTTCTGATGCTTCCTACATGGTCCTCTCCACACGGTGCATCCCTCTTGTCTTTCCTGATCTTTCTCCTCCCCTTACTGGACCAGGATGCCCCGCCCTATTCTCTGTCTTGCTCAGCATTGGCTAGTTGGCTTTTATTGGCAATACAGAGAACATATGGTAACATGTTTATACAAACTTGAAACAGGAGAATTTTATACTAGTTTTATACTAAACATCACAATGCAACCAGATAGTGGGGTAGAGAAATCAGCATTTGAGTGAATAAAGGTAAACTGTACACAGTCCACAAGAATATTATGCCATCAGCTAAAGAATCCTGGTGACACAGCAAAACATCCTTTACATCTGCAGAAAATCTGGTTCTTAAAAAAAAAAGTTAAATTTATTTGTGTCTGTCATGTAGTGCTCTTTTTAAAAACTCTACTTTATTTGAGGTGTTTAGCTCTCAACCTTCCTTCCAACCTCCCAATGCTATATAGGAGAAAGGTTAGTGGGGATCGGGGGGGTTTTACTTCTCCTAGATGTTTAGGGTCAATTGGGTTCTTTTGGGCTATACCTGTCTCTGTCAAGGGCAGATGCAGCCCGCAGTCTCCTCCAAGCCTCTGCGTCCTGAAGCGTTTCTCTCCATCTGTCTGTTCCAAACCACCACACATGTGCTATGTGTGCATGTGGAGGTCAGAGGAAAACTTGTGGGAGTCAGCTCTCTCCCATGGAGGACCTGGGAACCAAACTCAGGCTCTGTCTCCGCAGCCAGCACCCTTACCCCACGAGCCGTCTGTCTCTGGGCCTTGTAAATGTGTTTCTCATTGGAGTTCTATTGCTGGTCATTTAGCAGGTACTGCTAATCACTTTGTTTAAGAAAGGAAGAGATAAGGGCCTTCAGTGAGAAGAGTTCTGTATTCTGCAACGTAGTTGAAGTATATAATTTCAATTACATTATGATGACATTGGAAATGGAGTTGGGTACAAGCAGAAATATTGAGAGTGTTTTTTTTCCCTTGAGTTTTGCTATTGGGCAGTTTTATAAAAGATGGCTATTTCATGTCCAAAGCATATCAGAAAGTCCTCCTCATTTTTAACTGTGTTTACACACATACTGCACATTGCAAATACCTCAAGAAACTGCCACCAAAATGTAGAGTAGACACTTCCAATTGAGGAGATCATTTATAGTTTTATTTTATTCTGTTCATTTTTGTATATTCTTTAAGCTTTAATTGTATTTTTTATTCTCTCTCTCTCTCTCTCTCTCTCTCTCTCTCTCTGTGTGTGTGTGTGTGTGTGTGTGTGTGTGTGTGTTCTTTCCTTCTACTATGTGGGTCCCAGATGTTAACACTCAGGTCTTCAGCTCTTTTACCCACTGAGCCATCTTGTGGGCCCTGATTTATACATAATTTGTGAACATTCTATAAAGAAAGCTTGGAGGGAGAGGCAGGAGGAGTGGGGTTTCCAGGCCAATCTAGAGTTTCCCATCTAGAGGTTCCCATCATGCCTGTGCTATGAAACCCTGTCTGAAAAGTACTCACAAGTGTCTAGATACTACTTTTGTGACGAGAATATTTTAATATTCATCATTTTATAGAGAAATAAAGCTGTTCAAGTTTAGTTTGGGGTTTAATATGTATTAGTAAAGTATAATTACATATTTGTTGACTTTTAAGTTTTTTTAATTTTAGGTGTATGAGTGTTTATCTATGTCTGTATGCCATATGTACAGTGCCAGAGTGGGCCAGAAAATAGTGTCAGATCGCCTGGAACTGGAGTGGCTGAGGGTTGTGAGCCATCCCGTGGGGGCTGGGAACCAAACAAGGGACCTCTGGAAGAGCAGCCAGTGCTTTTAACCATTGTGCTGTCTCTCCACCACTTACTTGTTTATATTTAAAAGAATGGAATCTGTTGTAAAATCACTCTTCAATGTTCCCCTTTAGGTGTTTCTGTGTGAGAGAAGGGAGCCGCTGCAAGAGGAAGTGATTCAACAGGCTTCAAAGATGGCTGAAGAGGAAGAAAAGGTGACCTTACGGCGGCTTGAACCAGCTATCCAGAAATTCACTAAGATAGTGATCCCCACAGACCTGGAGAGGTTAAGAAAACACCAGATAAACATTGAGAAGGTGAGCATACCATCTCCACCCCAAAACAGGTGCCTGGTGGACTCTTATTTGCTGTCTGTGTTTCAGGAGAGACCTTGGAGGCTTCCTAAGACAACTCCAACTGGCTGGTACAGCACGTTCTGCAAGTGTAACTCCCATGTGTTCCTTTTAGTATGTTGAGGACGGGAGATAGGAGAAGAACTTATGCCTTTTAACTTTATATGTGGAGGCTTTAGGTAGTTAGTAATTAAGTTGGAATTGCTTGATAGTGCCCTCTCCTGTGAAGGTGGGGCACTGAGGCTAATGGACCCACCTTAATCTTATTCACCCTGTGGCAAGTGTTTGAACTTGTGCCCATCAGTGGCTTCCATCCTCTTTGGGTGCACATGTAAGCAATGTAAATAGTTGTGTGATGTGAGGGAATTTCCTTTCTTCACTGCTTCTCTTTGACAAAGACCCCATATTGAAAGGTACTTCCAAGGTGGGCTGGGGAAATAGACAGACAGTAGATGAGCCACTCAGAGGGCAGCATAGACCCTGCCCTGGCGAGGCTGATGGTTACAGCCACCTTAGGTTTGCTGAGAACTCAGCCTTCACATAGAATGGTGACTGTCCTCCCACTGAGCTGTGTGATCCTCTATTCTTTTCATTTTTATTTCAGGTTAGGATGGATGGTATGTGCATTAAGCCTTTCAATATAAGTTGTATTCACTAAAAAATACCATTTTTTTTTCTTTTACTGATTTTTCTAGTATTTAAGTGTTTTAAACACACACACACACACACACACACACACACACACACACACACACACACGCAAACTGCTGGGCATAGTGGTGCATGTCTGTTATCCCAGCACTTGGGAGGGAGACGTAGGTGGATCACTGTGAGTTCGAGGCCAGACTGGTCTACAAAGTGAGTCCAGGACAACCAAGGCTACATAGAGAAACCCTATCTTGAAAAACAAACCAAACCAACCAACCAAACATCAAAGACCCACTACTCCCAAATCCTTAATTTCTAAGATATCTCCAATAAAAGCTTCTCTGAGGGTCTTTTCTAAAATTGAGGGTTAGTGGGCTTTCACCCTTAATTCCTCTCCTTTACATACAAGGCACTAGTGATGGCTGTAGCTTGTCAGGATATGAAGAGATTGTCTGGTTAACTGGTTAGTCTTGGAATGGAAGAAAGTGAAAGATCTCCATACTTTGCCTAATGGGATAGAGAAACACAGCTTAGCAAATCTTTTGCCTAGAGTTGAGCAATCCAGAACAAACACTTCAGCTTCTATATTGTTACAGCCCTAAAAGTCTGTAAAAGATCTGATAAGGTGCAAGGTTTGATAAGGTTTCAGAGTCCTGAGCTGTCTCAATTTCTCCATTACAAAGATGGTAAGAATTAGGAATATGAATTGACTATGAAAGGTAGAAACAAGAGGTCTATGCTGTTAAAGACATTTCCTCCCTTTATTGTCCTATTTTATCTTTGAGATTTATGACATCTTTCTTAATTTGTATGGAAATGCCTGTTGTCCTTGCCTTTCAACCCTAGCTACCTGTGTATGAGATCCTATCAGTGGCAAAGTGAGAACCCTGCAGCACGGTGGTGGGAATCGGACTGGGTGATTGGATTAGTTGTACCAGGTGTCCTAAGAAAATTATCCTGGAGTTAGTGCCCTTGACCCTGCTCTGCCTGAACATGTTTCTTTTAGCATTTTTGCTTATTATGAAACCTTTAAATCTTATCAGATAATTATAATGGACAGATAAATGATATTATCTAAAGCCAAGAAAGTACACTCGTATTGATCTATGCTCTTTTTAAAAATATCCTTGAGCACATCACTGTCTGCAGGGTTTCTTGTTTGCTTTGGAAAGCACCTCTTTGTGTGCATAGGCTTAAATGGTGCATTTTGATGGCTAGGCTGTGGCATGAAACACCTGAAAACTGCAGTCCTTACTCTGTACAGAATAGTTAAGACCTATATTTAGGTTCCAGGTGTCTTATAATCCTCACTTTCAAAAAGGCATATTCTTCTTGAGGAGAAGGTGTAGAAAGATAAAATATTTATTATTCTGGCCATCAGTCATCCAATATGAATTTAAAAGAAGAAAGCCAGACTGGAGGGAAATTGCAGGGAAGCCTTTAGCAGAGTGAGTCTGCAGCAGTGAAAACAATGAGAGCAGTGTGCTGTGGGCACCTGGGCCATGTCCCATAGCCCCTGCAGAGGGCCACTGTTCCACATGACAAGTGTTACTAACATGTGGTCCAGTGCTACACATGACAGGTGTTACTAACATGCAGTCCCGAAGTCTGAAGCCTTAGCGTTCAGCTTTCTTAGCTAGTGTGTCATACGTGTAACACAGTAAATAAGAACTGCAAAATAGCCAACTTGGAACACAATTTTCATTGTTTATATTGTTGGGATCTAAAGAGAAACTTACTGTGTGGGATGTGCACAGGATTTATATGAATTAGTTTATGGCTAAGATGCAAGTGGGAGAAACCCCCAAATGGCTTATCAGATAAGGGGGAATTTGTTTGCCTTAGACTTGCCTTCATCTCCCCTCTCATGGCAATGGAAGCCGTCCATCACCCGCAGGCATGCTCCATCACACCCAGCTTCATTTTCCTCCTGATGGTCCTATTAGTGCTTTCCTATTTTGAAGGTAAATTCCTCAGTGAAGAAGGTAGAGTAAGTATGGCGCTGAATAATTTGACTTTCTATCTTCCATCTGTTAGTGACATGCACCCTGTCATTTGCCTGCACTCCAGCTTTGTTCTTTGCTCAAGTCCCCCAGCTCTGGCTCTCCCTGTGGGGAGTGCTCCGCATGATCATCACCTTGTATTTAAACACATTATCTTGACCCAACCCTGTTTATAGATTTAGCATCTGTGGGTTAGCTCCAGTCTACCTATTGGAGCTATTTTATCAGAGGTGATGCTGTAACGGGTGAAGAGGGCAGCTAGGAAGGGTGGGTATGTTACACATCTGTACCATCCATCTGACGCAAGAGGAGAAAGGTGAGCGAGGGAGACGGCAGGTTTACCACCACTCAGAGACTCCTGGCCTAGGCACTTGGGATGCACCATCTTATCTTTGTCTTTATCAGGCCTGGAAGCAGGATCCCCAGCTTGTCCAGTTGGCCCCTAAAGAGAGGGCTGCCTGCTGTGGTCATGGGCCAGGGCAGTTGCTTGAGCATGTGGGGAGGTCGTGTGGCAACTACTTGCAGCTTCCACCAACCTGCTTTTTTTCCTACCACACTTGTAACTGGTCTCCTGGACCTCGTAGCTCGGGATGCCAGCTTTCTTGGAGTGCAGCGTGCTGTGGCTGCCATGCCTCTCTCCCCTCCAGCCACCTCTGCAGGCTCAGACTGTTCTCTCTGGTCCTGCTAAATCCACTGCAGTGTGTCTGTACTCATCCCAGCTTCTGAAGTTTACTTAAAAGTTCCTGTCCGATGGCATCTTCTGTTGTGTTCTCATTGCTCTTGTGAGTTTTCACCTCTTAACATTCTTTATTGTCCTTTCATGAGATTTTGGAAAAGAGCAGAGATGAATATTTGTATTCAATCTGCCAGGCTTAATGAGAAACCAAGATTATTTATTACAGGAAATAAATATTAGCTTTCTGTAAGTATTTATTGGTGTTTGGTATTTGCTGTTTCTTAGATTGTTAGCATTGAATGATATGTAAAAATAGATTTTCAATCCTCAAGAAGTTTGCAGTTCAGTTACGGAAACAAGATAGGAACTGGATGGGTGACGTGGACTAGACAGGCAGCTGGAGCCCAGCAGCAGCCAATGAGTGAGGCAGGCTGACTTGGCATGTATGTCTTTGTTCACGTTTGTTTGTACTCTGTAGTCACAGTGAAGCCTCCGCCCGTCCATGACTGTCTCCTTTAGCTGAGGCGATGGTTCAGCGCTTGTCCATGTCTGCTGATCAAGGAGCTATAGGCATATCTTACAGCTCTGCCTGGTAAGCCTTGATCAAAGGCCTGGTGGACATTTTGAAACTTCTAGAAATATTTTCCTACTTTAAAAAAGATACACATATAAGGAAACAGTCCCGTTTCTTCAAGTGTCTGGTTTCCTGTTGTGTCTGGAAACATAGCCAACCCTGCTGCATTTTGGGTAACTTGAGGACTTTATTGAAGTGGTGAGGCACAAAGCAGAAGCTGGACTCTTGATGACCTTGTAAGAGTCTGTATTGAGCCACTCTGGCATGATTGCCACACTTCTAGCTGTGGTTTGTTGTGTTTCTGTGTTTTGCAACCCAAATCATAATGTGGTGGTTTTGCCTTAATTCACCCGCCTGTCCTTCTGTGCGGATAGACAAAGACCATCTCCTGTATATAGAAGCAGGCACTTTAGTGATGCTTGCCAGTGGTCCAAACTTACCTGGAAGTTTAAACGTTGCTTTTCTAGTGTTTTTCATACATATTATTAAGTCACCCTACTTCTTTCCCCATTTCACCAAATATTTGGGATAATAGCTTTTCATAATGTATCCTAATTTCATATAAAATTGCATCATAAGCAATAACAACCTGAATCATTTTATTCTTTATTTGTCTTGTAATTTGCTGTAATAGGAGATAATGCCATTCACCATTCCGTAATCTCTTCTACAGCCGTTTTGGTCAGTGGGCAAATAACAACAGCAGCAGGAACGGCCACTGCTTTCCTCTGTTGAGAATTGTTACAGGTCTCCACATGTCACAGCACTTAGTCTTACAGTAGCTTTATAAGTCAAGTATCATTGTTTTGTTTTCTAGTTCTTTTGTATTTATTTATTTATGTGTATGTGTGTGGACACACACGCCACAGTGTGGATGTGGAGGTTAGAAAACACCCTTTGGAGTCAGTTCTCTTCCTTCTATGATGTGGCTCCTGGTGATTAAACTCAGGTTGGGGCTTAGGGGCAAGCACCATTATCGGCTGAACCTGCTCACCAGCCCAAGGTTTCACCATGTAGCCCCAACTGGCCTTGACCCCATGACCTTCCTTTCTCAGCTGAGGTCACAGGCCTGCACTGTCACTCTACATTGCTTTGTCGGTGGAGAGACATTTGGAGCCATTCAGCTGCCTACCTGCAGGTTGCTATGTTACTACACCTGTCTCACTTCCGTGTACTTGAGAGTGAGCTTCTGAGAAGTGCATGGGATGAATGAGGATCTCAGGTGCCACTTCCTCCTGCTCTCTCTTTAACTCCTGCGAGCTGGTAGCTGTTGTGCTGGCTAGTGCTGTTCTCAGCTCCAGAGCAGAGCCTCACAGGGACATGACTGTAATTCTCACCAAGTGCGGCGGTGATCTTTCATCTGCGGTAGCTCTTCCTTCTTTTATGTCACTTGTGAATTTGAAGTCTGTGTTCTCTTTTTTGAAGTCATCAGTGAAGATGCTGGACAGAAAAGGGGCAAGCCCTCCAGATCCCCAAGCTCTCACACACCATCTCACAGCTAGTCTAGGGAAGATTTCCCCCAAGATTTATACTAATATTTAAATATATATATATATATATTCTTTGTGAAAATTAGGTCAATATTTGCAAATATTAGGAATTTTTCCAGTTCTTCATAAATAAACAAAAGTGTTTGCAAGGTTTCCTGGTTCACTCGGATGTCATTTTCCTGGGCCTGTGGACTTGAACTCATTTGAAGAGAGGAGGTTTACTCTTTTCTGGTTTTTGTTCCTTCTTTGTTTTAGGGGAGGAGAGGTTGATGTGCTGATGATAGGACGTAGAGCCCCTTGGATGCTAGGTGAGCACTGCACACGTGAGCAGCCGTCTCCTCAAGCCTCTTGTTGTTGAGCTAGAGTCCCCCTACATTGCCCGTGCTGCTCCTGGACGTTTGCATGTAGGTGATCCTCCTGCCTGGGCTGCCTGCTTAGCTGGGATCACAGGCATGCTCCATCATACCCAGCCTCATTTCCTCCTAGCTACCTTATTAGTGCTGTTCTGTCTTGAAGATGAGTTCCTCAGTGAAGAAGGTGAAGGAAGGTAGAAGGCAGCACTGCATAGCTTCTCTTTCTGTCTTTTGACTGCACCTTACTATCTGCCACCATTCAACCTTTCCTTTTTGTTCCAGTCCCAGCTCAGGTACTTCCTGTGGAGTGTGCTCTGATGGATGCCATAACCTCAGATAGAAACATACCATCTTAACCCAGCACTGTGCCGGACCTTAATGTTTATGTATTTAGTGGCCCTTTTCTGACTACTGGGAGCAAAGCTGCACATGTTTGTTTCTAGACAATTATAGTGGTGAGTTTTTTTTTAATTTTTATCTTTTTTTTTTTCAAGACAGGGTGTCTCTGTGTAATAGCCCTGGCTGTCCTGGACTCACTTTGTAGACCAGACTGGCCTCAAACTTAGAGAGATCCACCTGCCTCTGCTTCCCGAGTGCTGGGATTACAGGCGTGAACCACCATGCCTGGCTATAGTGGTGAAATTATAATAGCTTTAGATCATTGTAAGGAGTAAAATATTATATGATGGGACTTGATAATTAACTCAGTAAGTAAAGTGCTTGCCAGAGAAGCATGAGGACAGAGCTGGGTTCCAGAACCCACAAAAAGCTGAGCAGGTACAGTGGTCTGCTTGTAATATCAAAACTTGGAGAGAGGTGGGATCTTCAATGAGTTTTAGTTGGGGTTTCTATTGCTGTGATAAAAACCATGACCAAAAGCAAGTAGGAGGGAAGAGTTTAGTTTGTCTTATACTTCTGTGCCACAGCCCATCCCTGAGGAATTCAGAGCAGGAGCCTGGAGGCAGCACTGATGCAGAAGCCATGGAGGGGTGCTGCTTACTGCCTCACTCCACCTGCTTCCCTCAAATGCCCAGGACCATCAGTCCAGGGGTAGCACCACTCACAATGGGCGGGCCCTCGCACATCAATCACTAGTTATGAAAAGGCTCTATAGGCTTTCCTACAGTCTGATCTTATGATATATAGAGGCATTTTTTTCCAGTTGAGCGCCCCGCCTCTCAGGTGACTTTAGCTAGTGTCAAGTTAACATGAACTAGCCGCACACCAGGGCAAGCTGGCTAGCTAGACAAGCTAAGTCAGCAAGTCCTAAGTTCATTGAGAGACCCTGATGAACCACACGGCAACTGATGTTAACACCTGGCCGCTACACACTCGTGCACATGCATTCACACCTCCTGACGTGCACTCACACAAAGGTGAGCACATATGCACAAAACACACAAATACACGTGTGGAAAAATCCCTATGCACAAGGGAATACTCAGAAGTGGAGTATGTAATCAGTGAATTAGCCTACACAGGCCTTTGGCATAGGTACTGCCTGTCAATTTCTGGTATGTTAGATTTAGCATATTCCTTCATGTTTGTTGCTGTTTTGTACTTTTAATATTTGGTAGACAAGGTGAGGCAGTTCCTCATAGTTATGTTTTGGAGTAGATATTATGTTTGTTATGTGAGCACTTATCACTTTACGGCCATTAATCACCAGCCCATCTGCTGATGCTGTGAACGTGTCAATTGATTTAGTATTTCCTATGCTGTCAGTCATGGCACCTGTGACGACAGCTTCTCCTTTTCTTCCTTTTCTTTCTCCATCTCGTTGTTTTAGTCTACAGTGCTGACTAGGGTGTCCAGTGTGATACTCACTAGGACCTGTAAAATCAGATCCCACCTTCTTTCTAGTTTCAGAAAGGGTCTCTTACCACTAAGTATAATGTAATCTGTGTAGATTACTTTTTAGCAGTTGCCTCATGAGTATATATACTTGTCATGTGTGTGTGTATGTGCTTGTGGGTGCATGCCTCTGTGTGTGTGTGTGTGTGTGTGTGTATGTGCTTGTGGGTGTATGCCTCTGTGTGTGTGTGTGCATGTGCACGCAGCCACATGTGCTGTGTTGGCGTGTGGAGGTCAGAGGACAACTGTGGGATTGGGAGTTGGTCCTGGAGACAGAACTCTGGTAGTTAGGCTTGGCACCCACCCACTGAACCGTTTAGAAGTTATTAAAAAGTTTCTATTTTTGTGTGCATTTATCTTTTTTTTTTTTTTTTTTTTGGTTTTTGTTTGTTTGTTTTTGTTTTTTCTAGACAGGGTTTCTCTAGGTATCCTTGACTTTGTAGACCAGGCTGGTCTCGAACTCACAGCGCTCCACCTGCCTCTGCCTCCTGAGTGCTGGAATTAAAGATGTGCACCACCACACCTGGACACATTTAACATTTTTCCATACTCTTCATTCCTTTGTGGAAAATCATAGCCTCAGTGCACTAGTGACAGATGCTATCAGCTGCTGTGCCTGTGTGCATTCACATCTCCTGACCATCCTGGGGGGAGTTGTAGTCAGGCTGTGTCTCCTCTCTGTGCTCTGCATGCTCCATTGTCTTCTGGCTTGTGTTGTTTATCAGAGATTTCTGGCACTTTTGCTTTTTTCCTTTGCACTTCAAGTATCTTTTTTGTTTCTGACTACTTTTGAGGTTTATTGATTTTTCAAAAATTCTGATCTTGGTTTTTAACATTTAATATTAGTATTATCAAACACTTAAAATCCTGTATGCAGAGTAGGGATGTGTAAGGACTGCTGCTCATCTTCCAGCTTCTTTTATATCCCTGTTCTCTGTGTTTTCCATCCCCACAGTTTGTAGGTAGACAAAAACTTTATTTGGCAATAGTAATAATAATAATAATTTGCCTTGATAATGTTTTGTGGTTTTTTTTTTCGGGGCAAGGTTTCTCTGTGTAGCCTTGGCTGTCTTGGACTCACTTTTGTAGACCAGGCTAGCCTTGAACTCACAGCAATCCACCTGCCTCTGCCTTCCAAGTGCTGGGATTAAAGGCGTGAGCCACCACCGCCTGCCCGGCTTGTGTTATTTTTATTATTTCTAATTTTTTTGTTTTTGTTTTTTTGAGACAGGCTTTCTCTGTATCTTTGGCTGTCCTAGACTTTGTAGACCAGGCTGGCCAGGAACTCAGATCTGCCTGTGTCTGCTTCCCAAGTGCTGAGATTACACATGTGTGCCACCACACCCAGCTTATTATTTCTAAATTTTTAAAATGTAATGTTGAAAGCTTTCAGAAGTTAACTACCATCACAAAAATCACTATTTCCCTCCCTGGTGAGTTTGAATAGATGAGTTAAGGTTTTTGTGGTAACTGGACATGGTCTCGTGATATAAACTCAACACTTTCTTGGTTTCTTTCCTTTTTTTTTTTTTTTTAATAGTATCAACGGTGCAGAATTTGGGACAA
The DNA here is from genome assembly GCA_907169655.1 of Acomys percivali. Taxonomy (NCBI): domain Eukaryota; kingdom Metazoa; phylum Chordata; class Mammalia; order Rodentia; family Muridae; genus Acomys; species Acomys percivali. The sequence goes on from OU015743.1 coordinate 114,259,747, forward strand.
GTTGCATGAAGAGCACATCAATGCAGGGCGCACTGTGCAGGTAAGCTGCTGGGTGTGCTAAGTCAGTCGGAAAAAGACTTTTGAGAAAATTTTGCTAAAATAATTCAGGATTGATAAGCCTGTATCTAAAATGCTCGTGTGAGATGAGCCCCAAGCATAAAACAAGTCCATTCCTGTGTCACACGTGCCTTTTACAGCTGCTGAGGCAGTGGCCTCAGTGTGATCAGAGTGACGAGCTGATGCGATGAATGTTTGGGCCCCATCTCATCAGGTCAGCCTGTCACATCATGCTGGCTAGAAAGTTAGAAGTGTTGAAGCAATTAGGAATTGTAGGGTTTGGGGCTGGGGTCCTCAGTTTGCTCCTTCTTAGTTGATCCTATTTTGTGTATATGTTACTGTTTTACCAGGAACTGTTACCTAATTTTCCTTCAGGAATAATATATTAACTTATATTTTCACAATCAACGCATTTTCTAAAAACCTTAAAAAATCCACAGTATTTCCCAAGGTTCTTTTAATTAATTGGTAGGTTAACATAATGCTATTTGTAGTTTTAACCTTTTTTTTTTCCAATTGCTTTAACGGGTAAACATTTTTTACATATGCCCTGTTCAAATATTTCTTAATTATTGTGTTCTTCATGTGCGCTATGCTGACATGGTCTGTGTGGCACTCACAGCTATACTTTGAGAGATAGAGAATTCTGTCTGCGAAATGCAGTACTCATATTAGTTGTTTTAAACAACTCTAATCGGGGCTGGAGAGATGGCTCAATGGTTAAGAGCACTCTTCCAAAGGTCCTGAGTTCAATTCCCAGCAACCACATGGTGGCTCACAACCATCTACAGTGAGATCTGGTGCCCTCTTCTGGCAAGCAGATGTATATGCAGATAGAACATGTACATACAAATTAAAAAAAAAAAAAAGAATTCTAATTATTTTAAATTAGCCTTTAAAAATAGTATCTTCAGGGCCAGTGAGATAGTTCATCAGGTAAAGACACTTGCCACCAAGCCTGACAGCACAAGTTCTGTCCCCAGGACCCTCATGATAGAAGGAGAGAACTTATTACAGCTATCTATCCTCTTACCTCAATATGTGTGCTATGGCACCAAGCACACCCACACTAACTAAGTAAATAAATGTGAATCTTGAAAAAATATATTCTTTTTTTAAAGTACAGTTAGAGACAGAACACAGTTCTCCATCTTCAAGACCTATTTGGAAGAATCCATTGTGAGACCTTTTGGCTCATTTCTCATGCTACCTCGCTGTTACTGAACAGCCCATGTAGCTGGTGGTTTAGGTGCTCTCTCTCCATCCCTGCCTGCCGTGTGGGTGGAGCTCTAACTTTCCACTTTGTTCTCTTCACTCATTTCCCCTTCCTAGTTGTATATACACAGTGCTTGGTTCAGTTAGTACTCAGTATCTCATTATTTTGATTATAAGGACATTATTTTCTGCCAAGTCAAATAGTGAAATGCAGTCCAGTCCTTTGCTTTTTCTTTTTTTTTTTTAAGTTAATAACAACCTTATTTTTAATTACCTGGTTTTCTGTCTGTGTACTTTTGAGCTTTGTTCAAATGTTCAGCATGTCTTATCACATTGCTGCCAATAATATTTTCATGTGTGTGGATATATCTGTTCCATTCTTTAGTTTGGAAGTTCTGTACCTAAGCCCGTCACTCCCTGTTCCAGTGGAACGCTGTCTGGTGCCTAGCTGCTGCACTGGGGCTTCCCTGGGTGTTCCTATATAGAAGCTGTAAGTTTTTGCAGATATCTGGTCTTCCTCGGGTCTTCTTTCCTCTACTGTTTGATCTGTCAGCATCCAGAAGCAAAGGGTTAAGTAACCATGTGCCTATAATCCTCACTGTGGTCTCACCTGGTGAGACCTGGTACTGGCTTTCAGGAGTGAGTGCTTTCCTGCACTTTGTGTTTCTTTGTCAGAAGCTGGACTCACAGGACTTTCCCCTCCTGGCAACCTTTGTGCTCTGCTTATCCTGAGTGCTCTGAAATTTTAATGATGTGTATTGTATCGTTTCCTTCTGAAAACCCATATTCATTAGTTCTGTGAAATTTTGTTTATTTGCTTATATTATTTTATTTTTTATGTGCATTGGTGTTTTGCCTGCATGTATGTCTGTGTGAGGGTGCTGGAGTTACAAACAGTTGTGAGCTGTCGTGTGGGTGCTAGGAATTGAACCTGGGTCCTTTGGAAGAACAGCCAGGACTCTTAGCCACTGAGCCATCTTCCCAGCACCTATTTATCTGTATTTTGAGACAGGATCACACTTAGGCACAGGCTGGGTGGTTGAGACCCCAGCACGTGTAAAAAGTCAGGTATGGTGGCATCTGTAACCCTGGTGAGGACAGGCAGATCCCTGAGCCTGCTGGGCATCCAGCTTAGACAGTCAGTGAGCTTTGCATTCAGGGAGAGACCATGCCTCAAAAACAAGGTAGAGAGGAACAGAGGAAGCCACGCAACAGGCTCCACACATACACAAGTACTCACATGTACAAATGTGTACATACTGTCTTATTGCAAGTGTAAGCAAATCAACTCTCAGACTATACCTGACCTGACATCTGTGTATTCACTGTCTGTCTGTCTGTCTGTCTGTCTGTCTGTCTGTCTGTCTGTCTGTCTATCTACCTACTGTTTTTACATTACAAGTGCTGAGTTGAATATTTGTTACAGAGACTGTCTATCTTGCAGAATCTAAGCTGTATACTAGCTGGCCTTATAAAAAAGTTTGCTAATCTCTGTTCCACTGAGTTTTGGGTTGGCTCAGTGATTAAAAAGTACTGCACAAGCCTGAGAACTTGAGCTCAGTTCCCAGAACCTATATAAAAATCCAGACACCATAGTACATGTCTTAATTTCAGCATTCCTACGGCAAAACGAGAAACAGAATCAGGTGAGTCCTCCAGAAGATTCTGGGCTAGCTGGTCTGAGTACTCTGTGTAGCAGTGAACAAGAGAGACCTTGCAAAACTAAGTGAACGGCAGAAACCAATACCAGAGGTTGTTCTTTACCCCCCCCCACACACACATCAGACAAACACATATGCACAAATGTAAATATATCAAACATACATACATACATACCTACATACATACATACATACATACATGCAGTTTAGTGAAAATTGAGATTGAATGAAGTGAATGCAAGATGTCCCTAGAAAAGGTTCCAGAAGTTCAAGGATTAGATATTAGTAGCTTCAAGATAAGGAGATACAGCTGGATGTGGTGGTGCACGCCTTTTATCCCTGCACTATGGGAGGAAGAGGCAGGCAGATCATTGTGCATTCAAGGGTAGCCTGGTCTACCATGTGAGTCCAGGACTGCCAGGGAGTCCAGGACAGCCAAGGCTACACAGCAAAACCCTGTCTCGAAAAACAAACAAACAAACAAACAAAAGAAAAACTAAAAATAAATAATAATACTAATAATATAAGAAGATAAAGAAAAGCAGGTGTCTTGACGTTTAGATGGGAGTCTGACAGATGTGTTTTACTAGAGGGTAACTAGATTACAGGCCTAAGAGGGTGGCATCTCACTCTTCACAGATCTCACAGTGCCTGGTGCACTCAGGATTTAGTGTGGGCCCAGTGGTACTGAGTGTGTTAATTGTAATGAGATGATTATGACTTGGGTTTCTTACCATCTTGATTGTTTAATATTTTACTAACAATCGCATGATTTGATTGAGATATTGACTGTGTCAGAGAATTTGTGTACTAATTTTTAAAATTATGTTGACATTATTGGCCTCCATCTGGTATAGAAGATTTATGTGTGCCATTAAAGTAATGAGCTCAAACTGTTGTTAGATGCAGGTGTTTGCTTACTTTACTCATTTCTGCTTCTTCATGGCTAGCTTGTAATAAAAACAGTTTTGGAGAAACAAGCTCATGAACAAATTAAGGTTTTCCAGATTTACCAGAATTAGGTTCTGTAGGACCCTTTCACTTTGATTTTGTCTTTGGAGACAAAGGACTTCTTAGCTTACATGCAATCTAATTGTGCAACTTTTTTTTTAATGCTTTTGGTATCTTGTACAAGGAATTTTCTTCATACTCAGATGTTGATAAAGAAAATTTTGTTTCAAACTATTTCATTAATTTTGCCTTTTAGATAAAATGTTATTTAGCTTAGATTGGTCCTCTAGAGTTGAAGCTGGTCCAAACTCCTGCCCATCCTTGTCTCTGTCTCCTGAGCTAGGTAGTATTAAAGGTGCACACCACTATAAAGGTTTTAATTAATCTGTTTTCAGGTACCTTACAGCACCTGTGTGTGTGTTTGAGCCCATGTTAGGTGTTCAGTGTTGACTTTTTAAAAATTAGGCTTTCTAAATTTTCAGTCAATGTAGATATATAGTTAGTTTTCATAAATAGATTTTACAGCCAATTACTTTTAAACTTTTATTATGTCTAATAATTTTTTGTAATACTTTTGGATTTCCTTTCCATGGTTTAACTTTTTGAGACTAATTTTTCTTAAGATATCACCATATTTTCAGATTCCTATCTTATTTTGATTACTTGATTTTTTTTTTTAACTTTGTCTCACTGACCATTAGAAGAAAGAGTTGCTTAAAGATAAGCGTATTTAGCTGGGTAGTGGTGCACCTTTAATCCTCGCTCTCAGGAGACAGAGGCAAGCAGAGTTTGAGGCCAGCCTAGTCTACATGGTGGGTTCCATGATAGCCAAGGGCTGTACAGAGAAATTCTGTCTCAAAAACAACAACAAAAGCATGTTCAACTATATCTTTTCTTTAAAGGCCATATAGGGCTGGAGAGAGATGGCTCAGCAGGTAAAAGCCCTTGCCACCAAGCCTGCCTACCTGAGTAGTATTTGTAACTTGCATGGCTGAAGGAGAGACTCAAAGCTGCCAGAAGTAGAGCTTCTCTGACTACATGTATGAAATGCTATGGTACCTGTATATACACAGACAGGCATGTGTGCATGCACGTGCACATGCCCACACGTGCGCAGACACACACACACACACACACACCCTAAAATGAACATGTAAAAGTGACTTAAACTTCTATAAAACAAAACAGCTCCTTCTGTAAAAAGAAGTTTTTTGTTTAAAATTGTCCATACAATATATTTTGACCATATTGCTTCTTTTCCCAGATGTTTCCCACCACTCTACCTACCAAACTTCTCTCTCTCCCTCTCCACCCCCCCCTTTCAAAAAAAAAATCAAAACAAACAAACAAAAATTCTAGTAAGGAAAAAAACCAACACAATGAAATAAAATAAAAGGCACCCGCAAATCCATGGCATCAGTTTTGTGTTAGCCAATCACTCCTGGCATGGGGCCTGCCTTGGGGTGTGGGTGATGTGCCAGTGATACCCCTTAGAAAAAAATCTGCATTTTCTTTGACAATGGCTATCAATTGCAAATAGCTTCTTGCTTAAGGGTAGGACCATGTCCATTTCCTCCTGTTTTTCTATTTTTATGAATGTAAAATTTCATTATACTGAATTCAAATTATAAAATTTTAATAGGTTGAATCATATTTGACAGTTTGCTTTAAACAAGTTACATACAGTTTATGAACTTGAGTTTCCTCAACTGTCAAATTAGCCTAATAGTCTGTAACTCTGGGGATGGTTGTAAGATTGTCAGTCATTTGTGTCAATGTCCTACACAGCCCATGCCATAATGGTAGATATTCAGTAGGTTAGTTTAGTTTTAAGTGGTTATAACCGCATTATTTTCCCCAGCCCTCTGACCTGTCATATGAAAGTGTAAGGTGAATATTTTGGGTGTGGATGTGTGTAGGCCAAAGGTCAATGTCAGCCATCTTCCCTAGTCACGGGTGTTCTGAGATTGGGTGTCTCACTGAACCTGGAGCTGCGCATTTGCCTAGACAATGTCTGTCCATTGAGCTTCAGGTCCCTCTGCCTCTGCCTCCCCGGTGCTGGGTCATGTCAGTGGGCCTGGCTTTTTAATGTGGCTCCTGGGGATGGAGCTCATCCCCTCGGGCTTGCATAACAAACACATTGCCAACTGAACCATCTCCCTAGCCCTAAAATAAGTATTTTGAAAAACCATGTCTCTTCTTGCCTACCCTAAATCCAGTGAGGACACTAATTGATAACAAAAGTTCCGAAAAGTATATCTCAGTCTCTGCCTTGAGGGCTCCCAACTGGATGACAGTGCAGTAGATCAGTTCGGTATCTAGGGAGAAAGTTCAAGCTTCAGTGAAAGTTAATGGAAGTCAGTATACAAGTAGTTATGAAATGTATTTTAAAAATCAACTATCTGAGCCAGGCGTGGTGGCGCACACCTTTGACCCCAGCACTCGGGAGGCAGAGGCAGGCAGATCGCTGTGAGTTCGAGGCCAGCCTGGTCTACAAAGTTGAGTCCAGGACAGCCAAGGCTACACAGAGAGACACTGTCTCGAAAAAACAAACAAGCAAACAAACAAACAAACAAAAATCAGCTATCTGAATTCTGGATAAGTAGATAATTTGTTTCCAGATAAAACAAACCAGAAGAGCAGAGAATTTAGGGCCTGTCTGAAATACAATTTTAAAAGGAATTTGAGAAAATTGGAGTTTGAAATAGTAAGTGACAGTGTAGGAGCTCAGATCTCAGCACTCTAGTGGCACAGTTAGACTCCAGGGCAGCGGTTCAGCCTGTGGGTTGCGACCCTTTCACAGGGGTTGCCTAAGGCCACTGCATATCAGATATTTATATTAAGGTTTATATCTAGCAAAAGTACAGTTATGAAGTAGCATAAAAAATAATTTTATGGTTGGGGTCATAAACCACATGAGGAACATGAGGAACTGTATTAACAAGTCGCAGCATTAGGAAGGTTGAGAACCACTGCCTTCCTAAGAGCCAGCTCCCATGTTGTGTCTTATTTTCTTTTTTCTTTAACACATTTTTATTGAAAAATAAAATAATTCATATTACATCTCATTTGCTATCCCATCCCCTGCATCCTCCCATTCCTCCCTCCCTCCCTCCCTCTCTCCCTCCTTCTCTCCCTCCCGCTTTCACCCCATTCCCCTTCCCAATGACTGTGATTGAAGGGGACCTCCTCCCCTTGAATATGATGCTAGGGTATCAAGTCTTTTCTTGGTAGTCTGCTATCCTTCCTCCGAGTGCCATTGGGCCTCCCCAACAAGGGGACATGGCCAAATATGGGGCACCAGAGATCGTGTGAAAGTCAGTCCCCAGGGTCTTATTTTCTTTATCATCTACTAATCTTAAGTGACTAGGCCCTGGAGTGTGGGCCTTAACACATAATGCTCATTAAATACTTGAATAAATGAATTAAGTTCTTTTTTCCTCCTTTGATCTGCCATGCTGAAAATTGAACCTAAAGCACTCTGTAAGCTAGGCACATGCTCTTCTGGTCTACACCCTGAGTTGTGATTTTCCAGTCTCTTAGTGGCTGGTTATTAGTTAAAAACACATATAGTATTTTTAGTACTGGTTGATACTAAAACAAGTATAAAGTTACACTATTATCAATAACCTTAGAGTAGGAGGTAAACAGTGACTGTATCTTAAATCAAAATAAAGGCTAGTCCAGATTTATTTTAATTAAATAGTTATAACTCTGGATCTCTCAACAGTAAATCATACTATATCTAGAATATGTTTGCTGTGGTGTTTAAATGTTTACCAGTGGACTTGTGCTTGTATTTGTAAAGAAATCTGATTAATTATTACGATACCAAATGTTTTCTGCTGTAAACAATTTGCTCTCAAAATTGCATGTTATAAAAACACATTAGAAATCCTAAATCAATATTTAATGAAGGCAAATATATGCATAGCCACTCATCTTTTAATCATCAAATACATAATTAGTCATTTTTTCAGAATTCTCAATTAACTTAGAATAATTGGTTTTTATAATTATCATCTAGATAGAGAAGTATATATTTCACTATAACTTAAACTTTAGACCAGATTTTGGAGATACTTCTGAACAAAGTAGAGAAAGATAACTAAGTATTACATGTAGTTATTAATTTGGACAGGTGGGGATGTGTTTTTAACTGGAAGTTTGGGCATACTGCAAAGCTTGTTAAATACTGAGTTGATGAACTTACCTTTTAAAAGCTTGCTTCCCTTATTCTGGCCCATTGCTCTAACGTGTGGATATTTCTGCAGCTATTATTATCATCAGAAGTTGGGGTCTCCTGCACAGGCTAGCCTGGAGCTTTCTGTGTGGGCAAGAACAGTCATGAATCCCTGATCCTCCTGCCTCCTCCTCGGAGTGTTGGGATTACAGCAGCACTCTGCCACACATGCGCATTGGTGTTTGCATGTATGCCTGGTGTGTAGACTGTGGTGGGAGGATGCTTAGCTGTCCACCAGGTCCTCAGGAAGCTGTACGGCTCGAGCGAGTGAGGATGTTGCAGGAGGCGAAGTCAGACTCCAGCTGGGTGAGACCATGGGAGGCCCCATAGGAGACAGTAACTCAAAGTTGGGAGGAAAGCTCTGGAAGGTTCTAAGCATATAGTGACCTGAGACAACCTGAAGACATCTCCTGCCTATCGTAACAAAGAAAGTCTTGAAGGGTCATGGGTGGGAGGAACAAGCAGGTGGAGACGGTGGCTAGTGTGACCATTGGGGTTATGTTTGTTAGACAGGTTTTTGTGCAGCTGCTACCAGGGCACCACCACATCCAGCTGTTTCCACTTAAGTTGAGGTGGGTTTTCTTTATTTGCGTTCTTTCTTGTCTTGCTAGCTATAACTCTACTGTTTTAGTAACTGAGCTTGAGATTATTGTATTAGTCTGTTGCTATTTGTTTTCAAGTAATACTATACAACTTTACATGTTTAAGAAACGTAGGCAAGCTGGGCGTGGTGGCGCACACCTTTAATCCCAGCACTCGGGAGGCAGAGGCAGGCAGATCGCTGTGAGTTCGAGGCCAGCCTGGTCTACAAAGCAAGTCCACGACAAGGCTACACAGAGAAACCTTATCTCAAAAAACCAAAAAAAAAAAAAAAAAAAAAAAAAAAGAAAGAAAGAAAGAAAAGAAAAGTTAGGCAAGCCGGCGGTGGTGGCTTGGCTTGCTCCTTTAATCCCAGCACTCTGGAGACAGAAGCAGGCGGGTCTCTGTGAGTTCGAGTTCTCAGACAGCCAGGGCTACACAGAGAAACCCTGTCTCAGAACACCAAATTAATTAATTAAAAATATGAAGAAACTCAGGCTCTTTACACTGCTGCCACCTGTACATCAATTCACTCTCACCTCACTGTGGCCCTAAAATGCTTAGTTGACAGTTGCCATTTAAAGTGACTTGGTGGTGTGTGAAAGCCTGTGTAGTGCCCAGGTTATTTCTATTTCTGATGTGCTTACAGTAAATGCCTTTGTGTGGATCCATCTTTTTGTGTTTCATCTTTCCTTTTGCTTTTAAAGATGTTAGCTTTGCTTGGAGTGGAGTCTGGGTCTACTTGGATGACTTCTTTTGACGTTGGGGGAGAGGGTAGCCACTTGAGCGCTTGTGGACTCTGCAGCCTTCTCCTGTCTGGACTTTGAAGGCACTCTGCTCTCCTCTCACTGGGCCTTGTCCTCTTCCCATCTTTTAAAAAAAATTTATTTATTCTCTGATCTTAGCCCCTTCCTTCCTCTCCGCCCTGTTACACCCTCCCTCCCTCTTCCCTCATCCCTCTCCCTTGTCCCTCAGAGAATGGGAGCCCCTCCACTCCCAACCCATCCTGGCTCATCAAGTCACATCAGGACTGAGACGGTTCTCGTCCCTTGTGGCCTGGCCAGGCAGCACCTCCAGGGGGAAGTGATCAAACCTTTATGCCCGTGTAAGGTGTCCATTTCCTCTCTGCTTTTTTGTCACAGATTTGGTGACTTTCATAGGACATGGTGCATTTTCTTCAGCCTTGTGCTTTCAGCTTGTTGAGCTCTGACCTCTCAGTTTACTGTTGCATTGATCTGGGGAGCTTTCTGCCATTGTGTCCTTCCCAGCATGTTTTCCGGCCCGCCTCCCTCCTTCGAGAGCTCCAGATGCATGCGCATTTGCTTGAGTGTCACCTCACAGCTGACCCGTCTCTAGCCTCTGGTGTCTACTCTGTCATTAGTCCACTAATATACATTCTCATCTCACGCACAGTGACATTTCTAGAGTTTTGACTTGGGTTTCTTAATCTTCCTTATTGCTACTTAATTTTGAGCACGGGAAGTGCGGTTGTAATAATGTAATATCCTTTCTCCTGCTTTAGCAGCCCTGCCACTCGGGGCGTTTTGGATCTGTGATTACTCTCCCCACTATGGTACCTGCTTCCCTGCCTCAACATCTGTCTGATGGTGTTTGATCTTGTTAACTGCTTATGTTTTTATGATACTATAATATTTCTTGAGCTTTGTTCTGGACTGCCATTAAGTTACTAGTTACTTAGAACCCATGTGCTAATGCTAGGTCCCACTGCAATGACTCATTAGCTGGAGGCTAGCTGGAGCAGGGCTCTGTCTGCTCAATTACTCCTCCTTGGGGGACTCAGTCTTTCTGAGCACCCTTCAGTGCCCTGTACACGAAAGGTTTCCAGTGCAGCTGCTGGACACACAGCTCCTGCCCGGTGTGTGTGCTGAGCACTATTTTAATCTCTTTAGATTCTTCTTTCCCCAGCCTGGATGGGTTCCTCACATTGAGGTGCTGGTCCGTTTTCTCCCCAGCACTGCCCTAGTACTGGCTCCAGGTATCTCCAGGGTTAGGGTTTCCGTTCTCCCCAGGGCTCAAGTCTCAGAACTCGGCTGTCCTTGAACAACTAGTCACTCACTAAGGTTTTGAAACTGCAAGTAGTTTAACAGATTCTTCTCTGGAGTAGGGAAATCTCAGCATTAAGAAGGATTTTGTGACCAGTTTTTACAAGAAAATGAGAGCACTGAAAATTGTTACTGTTTAAGTCTCTGGAGAACTAGTGTGGCCTTCAGAGAAATATCCTCAGCCACACTTCTTCACTGACAGCTGGTGTGGAACTTGTCAGGCGCCAACACATCTGAGGCTCACTTAGAGATTCTGGTGCAGTAGATTTCAGAGCTCATTTGGAAGGATGCTGCCTATACGAAGTCTACCCCGTTCTGTAAGCAGCACAGATGCACAGAAGTAACACCAGAGAGGAGCTCAGTCAATGTGAAGTGTGACTTTGATGGTCTTCCTAGGAGACAGAGTGAACTCTGGGTCTGCTTTTTTATCTTTAAAAGGAGTGTTTGGGCAGGGAAAGAAGCAATAGAAAAGAGAAATAATGAGGTGAACAATGTGAAAGCAAGAAAAGTAGACAACAGTTCAGAGGGAGGTAGCAAATGGCAGGTGGGCAAGAAGCAGCTTCCTAATTGGAGGTGGCAGAAAGGAAGTTATGCTAGGTTATTGTGAGTTCAGAAGACTTCAGCTTTATTGCTGCTTTAAAATATTTATAAGATTTATCTGGACTCTGGATCTTTGACCTCTATCCTAATTGGCGTTAGGTAGGATGGGGTGGGTGACATCTAAGGCGTCATGCTGTCTTCCTGTAGGAAGGACAGATGCTGCTACTCTGCTTGGCCCAGTGCTTTCACCCAGGGTGCAAGTGAGTTCAGCATAGTGCTGTTAAATATGGAAATGGTGCGCACCCTGCTGCTGCCGAAGTGCTGACCAAGAGGGCATTGTATTTAGTATATCCTAGTACCCTAAAACTGATTTTTCAGAGACAGTTCTGAGCTACTCCTTAGTGAAACCTATCCGGATCTCTAGTGACACGGATTTCCTTTAGGTGTGTTTCTTACTCCCTTTCAATTTAAAAAATTTTCTTAATACAGAATCAAAAGCAAAACAGGAGCTAAATGGTTCTACTCTGTGCATCATCTGTTAGCATTGCACCATCTGCCCCAAGCAGTGGGCCTGAGCCTTCCCTCTTGTTCTTGCTGTACATGTATTTTTATATCCTTTTATTGTTCTTAACTTTTCCACCAGCCTCCGCTCATTCTGGGCTCTAACTTGCATGATTCTCCTTGTTTCACACACTCTTGGGTTCACCTGACTTTTCTCCCTCCCCGCCCCCTTTGGTAAGTGACTTAAGATTCTGAGCTTTCCATACACAGTCATATTTGATTCCTTAAACATCACGTCCTTTTCTCCCTTAAGATTTATTTGTTTTTATAATGCCTTCTCACAGGTCTTATTCCTACCATATGGTTTTATGTTGGTATGTCAGAATTCATTACTTCTTCCACGCAAAGAAGAACGAGAATTCATAGGAATAACTCACGTAACCCCACAGTTAGGTCTCCACTGCATCTTACCCATACATGGGTATTTTCAACCATATTAATAGGTTGGTTATCATTTAAATCAATGTAAATTTTTTTCTAGAAACATTAAACTCAGAACAAAATTATATGTACTATAGAATGCTTACACCATGAATATACTCCTAAATAAGTACACTTGGGTACTCATGTACCAAAATGGATACTGTGAGCATTCTAGAAGGCTCTGCAGCCTTACCTCATACCACCACCTGTCCTCCCACCAGAGGCATCACTATCCTGATGCTCATGGCAGGTACTTCCTGTCTTCTCTGATAGCTTTGCCAACAAATGAGTCTTTCAGAATCTGTTTAATTCAGCCTGTTTCAGAACATTACAGAGACTGAGCTAAACAAACTGTGTCTTTGTGACTGCCTTGTGATTTACTGTTGTGGCCTATAATGGTACCTTCTAATCTGACTTTTGAAGTGGGACTGTTTAGCACTACTGTTGCTCTATTATTTTGTGCCAGACTGAGATTGTCACACTTTGCTGAGAATTTCTGTACACGTGAGAGCGTGTAAGTTCACTGTGGATATTTCCTTCTTCTGGCACTTTTGTTCTTAGGCACTAGCCTTCAACCACTCCCTGAGAGAGTGTGTAATTTCTTATAAACATTTGGTAAAACTGACTAAAAGACATGATTCCTGCCAGCTTTGGTCTGTTGTTTAAAAAGTTTGGTTGCTTGTTGTTTAACATAGGAAAAGGAGAGAGTAAGAAGTTTCAAAATAATACAGTTAATTTACTTAGTAGTAGCTGGGTATAGTGACAAGTGCTTATACTCTTTGCATTCAGGAGTAGAAGCAGGAGGACCAAGGAGCCCAAGGCTAGCCTCCAATACACAGGGGCCCAAGGCTAGCCTCCGCTACATAGCAAATGTTGAGGCTGTCTTGGGCTGGATGAAAACCTAACTCAAAAAACAAGAAAAACAAAATATTTTCAGTTTGAGAAATTATACTGTTAGAGAAATTGGTCCATTTCACCAAACTCGTATAAATTTATTCATAATTTCTTTTTTGTTGTTTGTTTGGTTTGATTTTTGTTTTTTGTTTTTTGTTTTTCAAGACAGGATTTCTCTGTGTAGCCTGGACTTACTCTCTAGACCAAGCTGGCCTTGAATTTAGAGATACGTCTGCCTCTGCCTCTGCCTTCCCAGTACTGGGATTAAAGGGGTGTACCACCATGTCCAGTTTATTAATAATTTATTATCTTTTTAATTTAATATTTGTAGAGATGCCCTCTTGTTTATGAGATTGATTATTTGTATATGTTTTTAAAACATCTTTTGTAAAGCTTATTAGTTTTATTACTCTTTCCAAAAATAATTTTGGTTTTGTTAATCTATTGTATACCTGTTTCTATGTCTCACTAAGTTTAATCTCATCTTTGTAGCTTTCTCCTTTTTACATCTGCTTTTGTTTTTGTATTTTCTACGCTCTTGAGATGGATATTTAGCTTGCTAATTTCTAGCTTATCTCTTCATGTAAAAAGACAGCCAAAGAGAGCCAAAGAGAGCTGTATATGTCAGCTGCATGGAGGGAGGAGGCTTAGAGTGGAGAAGAAAAACCAGCCTGGGTATGAGTGGAGCACAGCTCATGGGTGAGGGAGCACAGGCTCTGGCAAGCATCTGAAAGAAAAAGACAGAAGAGAAGATAAAGAAAACGGAGCTGTCTTAGTCAGTGTTCTATAGCTGTGAAGAAACACTATGACAAATGCAATTTTTGTAAGAGAAAGCATTGAATTGCGGCTGGCTTACAGTTTCAGAGCGTGAGTCCATTGTCATCTGGAGGGAGCATGGCAGCAAGCAGGCAGCCATGGTGCTGGAGAGGATGAAAACTCTACATCCTGATCCTCAGGCAGCTGGAAGAGAGAGAGCCACTGGGCAGTGCTTAGGTTCCTGAAACCTCCAAGCCTACCCTGAGTGACATATTTCTCCCAAAAGGCCGTCCCTAATCCAACAAGGCCTCGCCTCCTAACCCTCCTCAAGTATTGCCCCTCCTGATGACTGATGAGCCTATGGGAGCCATTCTTATTCAAACACCACAGGGGCCTACCCACTGAAAGTCAGGGCAGCCCCTAGTGGACTGCCTAGCCTTTCTTCCCTAATATATATGTAGTTGGAGAAGTCTATTTCTGACTCTTGTTTTACAGAGCATTGTAAGTTTTTACATGTATTACTTTTCTTTGTGATTCCTTTCTCTACCTTTCAGACTATTTACAAATATCTTTTTTCCTTGTATGTATGTATGTATGTATGTATGTATATAATATATATATATGGTTTCAAATTTAACTATTCTCAGAATGCATGCTGTCTATGTCAATGTATTTTTAAATTTGTGAAAGTCACTTTAACATTGTTTGCTTTTTACATACATATTTTCCATTTGTTAGGTTAATGTTCTAAGTAACTTACATCAAGCTGTGTTAATTTTCTTGTTCAAACACTCTATACCTAACATACCTTTGCCATTTGTTCTATTAATTACTGAGGCTCTTAAGACCTTTCATTATAATTGTGAAAGATTTTTGGGGCTAAGGAGATGGCTCAGTGGATAAAAACATTTTCTACCTAGGCATAAGAACCAAAGCTGAGACGTCAAGAACTCATAAGGCAGGCAGGCCTGGTGGCCTTGAAAGGCAGAGACAGGGAATGCCGAGAACAGGCCATCTAGAGGCTAGCTGGAACCAGCGCATCTGAGGGGCTGTCAGAGACCCTGCCTCAGAAAATAGAGAGGAAACGATCAAGGAAGGCACTTGATATCAAATTTGTGCCCCTAGACACATGGACATCTACACACACATGCACCTCCACACATCCAAGCATGCATGCTCGCACATGGACATCTACACACACAT
>OU015743.1:114274902-114288926 GCA_907169655.1 Acomys percivali
CACACATCCAAGCATGCATGCTCGCACATACACATAGAGAAAGAAAACAACAGTAGTTCTGTCAGTTTTTGTATCATATGTATTTTGTCTGTGTTGTTATATATTTCAGAGGAGAATCTTATTATAAAGTGGTTCTCTGTTTCTAATGATGGGCTAGCATTCAACTCTGTCCACCTGACAGTAATGTTGCTGTAGCAAGTCGTTCTTGGGAGAGGGATGTTAGGACCTTAGTGTTGTCTCTTTTTTACTCTTAGTTTGAGCTATTTTGTATTTATGCTTAAATATATCCCTTTAGTTTGTTTATCCTGTCTGAAAATAATCTTTATTTTATAATTAATATTTATTTAATTAATATTCAATATAATTGGTGATGATATCTTTTCTTCTATTATGTTCTTTCTTTTTTAATATTTTATTTTTAAATTTTATATATAGGGTGTATGCTTGTATACATGTGTGCAGTGCCCATGAAGGCCGAGATGTCATCAGATCCCATAGAACTGGAGTTACAGACAGTTGTGAGCTGCCATGTGGGTGATGGGAATTGAATCTGGGTCCTCTAGAAGAGCAACCAGTACTCTTAACTGCTGAGCCACCGTTCTAGCCCCTATGACATGTTTTTTTTCTGCTCAGTTGGCTCCTGTTTCATTTTCATTTTTACTTTACTCATTTTGAAATTGGATACCTTTATTAGAAATTATAAGTCTATTAGTGATTTAGCAATACAGATCATTTGAGTCTTTAGAATACTTTAGTTCCATGTATGTCCCACAAGATAAATGCTAGTTGTACAGCATTTATTGTATAATGGCCACATGTAATAAAGGCAAAATTACTATATAAATTCAAAGTTTGAGGGGCGTAGATTCTAGGCCAGCCAAGACAGAGATGTGAGAAATCGAAAATTTTTTTATGCTCCTGTGATAGACAATGTGTAATCATTTGGATTCTAACCACTGTAGCAAATTATTCTGAGAAGAAATGGGTCTTACACTGAGAGACAGTACTGGTAATGTTTCTTTTTTTCATTTATAGCAACTCCGCTCCAATATCCGAGAGATGGAGAAGCTTTGCTTGAAAGTGCACAAGGACGACCTGGTGCTTCTGAAGCGAATGATAGAGCCTGTTAAGCAGGCAGCAGCAGTGGCCACGGCTGAGTTTCTCCAGCTCCATTTGGAATCTGTTGAAGAGCTCAAGAAACAACTTAATAACGAAGTAGCTTTGTTGCAGCCTTCACTGACCAGATCCACGACCGCTGATGGTAACACAGGTCTTACTCTTGATCCTAGTGGTGCAGTTAGCTAAGCTCAGCTCCTCAGGTATAATGGGCAGAGGCCCTTGAAAGCCCTTGTGAGTCTTAATAGGCGGCCCCAAGCGGACCAGACACATGTAGCCTGGGAATTTTGCTAGATAAAACTATGTGGATTAGAACTTTGGGGCTTCAAGGAACCCCTTAGGTTACTCCTAAGATAATGCTATCCTTGTGTGTGGTGTGTGGCCGTCTCCTCTCTAGTACAGGCAGGGTGCTGGGAGCTGCTCTTCTTAGGCTCTGGCCTCACACACTAACAGCATGGAAAATCTGCGATGGTTCATGCTGTCAGCTTTGTGAAGTGATATTCTAAGCAGCAACCTATGAGCACACTTACGTCCTTTCTCAGGATTTGATAACCCTTGGTGACACCGTGCTAGTATCTTTAATACAGAAAAACAATTGGCTTAATACATCATAGTACATCAGAGTACTTCAAAGTAGCTGGGTTGTGTTTGGTTGGGTGGTTTGCTTTAGATTAGATCTTCTAAGTAGTGAGTAGAATAACTAATAAGGGTCTGTAATTGGCCTATTCCCTAGGAAGTTTAACGCCAAATTTTTAATCACCAAAAGTTAAACTTGTAAAATGTGCCAGCTTTATTTTATAATTGCTGCTTTTGTTTCCTTTTCTGTTGTAATTGTGTATCTTTTATTTTTAATTTTTTCCATCTCATTACATTTTATATGTCTTAAGATAATTTTAATCCTTATGAAAAATATGGGCTACAAGTCAATTAGAAATCAAAGTGGGCAGCTGGGTGTGGTGGTGCACTCCTTTAATCCTAGCACTCGGGAGGCAGAGACAGGAGGATCTTTGTGAGTTCGAGGCCAGCCTAGTCTACAAAATGAGTCCAGGACAGCCAAGACTACAGAAAGAAACCCTGTCTTGAAAAACAACAACAAAAACAAACAGACAAAAGAAATCAAAGTGGGAATTTAGGGGGAATGTACCTGGCCCGGCTTCCTTTTTATCCACCAGGGCACTCTTGTTACCACTCCCTTCCTCTAAATTAAGATGTGTGTACGTTCACTGCTAGTGATTTGGTACTTTGCAAGGGAGTGCAGACACTTAGGCTGCCTGGCAGTTTTCTGTAGCCTAGCGCTTTGCACATAGCGAACAAACAAATAAGTAAATATGTCACAGGGACAATTTTGTCTCTGCAGATATGCTGCAGAAGAGCTGGGCATGGTGCTGCATACATGTAATCTCAGCCCTTGGGAAGCTGGGCTAGGGTGAGCAATTGGGAGTTCAAGGCCATCCTGGGCCCCATGAGCCTTTTCTTATAAAACCAAACGTGCTTCATTCACTTCTCTGTGTAGCCAGTGCTAAAATGTTAGCACCCAGCTCTTAAGGAATATGTGGGGGTCATGCTTTTTGGTAGTTTGTCATTAGTATTTTCACAGTTATCTCCACCATATTGGTGCAGAGGAAAGCTGCTCATACCATGGAGAATGAGCAGATGCCTTCTGTGCATAGGTAGAGACTGGGCTTTCTACGTCCATGTGTTTTTGGACCACCTTCTATACTGAGACATTTTGACAATGATGACATTAGTAACAGGGGAGAAAATAGGATTTTCTAGAAAGACTAGCTGGTATCAGTCTTCTTCTATTTGGCTTCAATTGGCCCATCACTAGTGTTTTCATCTGAAGCAAAATACTTAAATTCATCTGGATTTTTCTCACAATAATAACATAATAATGGCTTTAATTTGCATTTTATTTTTGCATTGTGTTCATTTCTCCAAGTGGAACTGTTTGTGGCCTGCACACTTAGTGCATATCACTGGAAAGTTGCTGGCCAGCTGTTCCCTGCCAGTTACCCTTTGTTGTAAGCAGAAGGGTACCGTGAACCCCAAGACTTGGCAGATTGGAGGAAGCAGGTGTATTAAAGAAACAAGAAAGATTAGGACAAAGACAGTGGCTGAGGGGGAAGAAACAGCATGTGAAATTAATTTCCAACTATATTGATTCTCAAACCTCTCAATTCATGTAATATTAGTTAGTCTAAGCACTGGCGAACACAGTGCTGATGTGATTGAGGCAGTGCTTCTGTGTGTAAAGCTACACACCTAAGCTGTAGCTAACACCAAGCGGGGACGGCAGGTGCTGAGTGCTTGCCATTTCACCCCAAGTCCTCTGTCTGTGGAAAGCAGGCTCTGACAGCACCTGAGGGCTACCCAGAGGAAGCCTCTACTTGGCTGCCTTAAGTGCAGAAACACACTAACAAACCTGAATAACAAGGAGACCACAAGGAATGCACTTTCACAGGCTTCCACGATGGAGTAGGAGTGGGCATGTGCTGTGGCTGCCTATTGAAGTGTGTACTGTTCACATGGAAGTTAACTGTCTTAACATGCTTTCTTCTTTATAAATCTAGTTCTAAATACATTGGTTGGAAACAGATTCAGGAGCAGTCTTGCCACATTTCCACTAGTGAGATCAAAAATACAAAAATAGTTTCCATTTACAGATAGAAATAATGAGTAGACTAGGGCATTCACGGTCTCTAGAAAATGAAGGAAGTTTGGGGGAAGCCATGATTTTTTTCTGTTTCTTTTGTCCCATGAGAGTTCCAGAAGCCAGTCTGTGCCAGTCCTGCTTGACATGAGCAGCTCCCTTGTGTCCTGTCCCTCTCCTTACTCCCCATCAGGAGAATGATGAGCTTGGCCATCTGATTAGCATTCAGAGCCGAGGCTCATGCCATTGGGGGAGGCAGTGCACCTTCCCCGTTCCCGCACACAGCGGCACAGCAGGATAGAATTTTGGTCCATTTCCAACACATACCCACAAAGGAAACAATCTCAATCTTAAAGCTGCTGGGAATGTCAGACCAGCGTGTAGAATTCAATGCAGTTCTGGATTTTTACATCCAGTGTGTGTATGCACTGACTGGTGCTGCAGAGCACAGCACTGGTTTTGTCTGATCGTATTCAGAAGCTACATCCTCCATTGATTGTAATCTAAAAATCTTCTTCTTAAGTTGTGACTTAGAAGTCATTTTATTTTGATAGGTAGGTTTATATTCAATGATGAACAGTATTAATTTCATTTTTAAGGTGTTAGAACTTGAAAAGTCTAGGGAATGCCTTTGAACTTATTTAATTTTTAGTGAAACACTACTGTCATGAAGGTTAATGAAGATCTCACATCTATTGGGGTGTACTTCCTGATAGAGTCTTTGCTGTTCACTGGTATAAGGGAAGAGAGAGGGCAGAATACTGTTAGATAGCTTAGTTATTACTTCAGTCAGAGGGAGTTAAGAGTCCTAAGGTTTTTTTTTGTTTTGTTTTGTTTTTTGTTTTTTAATGTACATCTAGTAATCAGGCTTTACATCCAATTGTAGGGTTTAGAAAACACACACACACACACATACACACACACACACACACCCCTTTACAAGTTCGTAAGAGTTTATAGCCAAAGGCTGGGCACTAAGGTTATGAGGTGAAACAAGTGAATTGTGGAAGCTGTAGAAATTAAGAGTTCTTTCTTGACAGTCATGCCTTGATTTGTGATGTTCAGAGCTGTAAATTAACAACAAGGTTTTCCATGGAAAAGAAAGGATGTCTTTGTTGTAACTAAGACACATACGTAGTTTGGTTTCAAGTGAGATGGAAATGACCTAATCTTTTCTTCTTTGTGGTGACAGAAATCTTTCATGTTTATTTTAAATGTCAGCTACTTCTCATCTCTCCCTCCCTTTCAGATAAAGCATTGATAGATGACAGTCTTCCCTTGTTTTGTAGACCCGCCTATTTCTCTTGAATCTTCTCTAGGTTATAGCTTAAGATATTTAGAGTATGCAGAATTACAGAGTTCTGCCTGTATTCTGCCCAATACTGATCAAGAAGTTACATGGAATATAAAGCAAGAGAACGATCATAGGTTGATTCACTTACCTTGATTAAAGTGAAAACGTAAATATTTTAAGCATGAAAAAGATTGGCTCTTTACTAAAATGTTACTAAATGTACTATCTGTTGATTTTGTTCTTTAGGATACAAACCATAGGCACTTGTATGCATACAGATGGCATTGGTTAGACTCAGTGCTTTAAGAGGACAGGGAGGTGGGAGGGGAAATATTGGAGGTTCCAGGCAGAGTAGAAGGGGCCCTTGGTTTGTTTTTCTTTTTAATGATGAAGATATTGTTGCCAAAGAATAAATAAAAATATTACAAAAAACCTAAGCCTGTGTAGGCTCAGCACAAATATATATATGTGTATACATATATATAAATTCAAATAAATCAAGTTTAGAATTAAAAAATAACCACTATGAATTCTGATAAGTTTGCATGCTATCTTTTGTTCAGCTGACCGTGCCCTTCCCGATTAGTTTATTAAACAAGTTTTCTTTTCCTTAGGACTAAATTGTTTGTTAACTTTGAAAATAAACCAATCACACAGTTTTATAAAATATCATCCATTTTTAGGCTTGACTGAAATACAAGGAATGGAAAAGAAATAGGAATTAATATAGTTTCATAGTGACTGACTGAGGAGTAGGTCAGGTCACAGTCCCCCTGTCATTTCAGAATACATGTGAGCCTTTAGCAGCCTCTGTGAGGTGCATAAAGTCTTCCCCTCTCAGAAAAGTCCCTCCTCATCCACAGTGTCTTCTGTGCTTTCCTCTCATGCTCTTATGATGCCGGCTGCCGATTGTGGCTTAGGTGTATTGCTTCTGTCTGGAGGTCTTTGCTCATGCTGGCTTCTTCAGCTAGCCTTTATATTCCTCTCTTTTTTGCCTAATAATACCACCTTTTCCAGAAAGTCTGAACTATCTGCCATATCAAGCTGGATTAGAACTCCCTCCAAAACAGTCTGTTATCTCTAATGTGGTCTCCTCCTTTTTTATGGTCAGCCCTTTGTATATGTGATTCACTTAGAATGTAAGTTCTTTGAGAGCCATACTCTGCACATTCACGTTTTCATCCTTGGTCCTAACAACAACATGTACTGTTATGTCAGGTCAGTGAGATGGCTCAGCAGGTAAGGGCACTTGCCATTGAGCCCTGCGTCTGACCCCTGGGACCCACACAGGAGAGAACCTTCTCCTAACCTACTAAGTTTTGTCCTCTGACTTCCACATATGCATCATGGCACAGACACATATGTGTGCACACACGATAAATAAATGTGGTGTAATTAAAAAGAGAAAGAGAAGATGTCAATGCAGGATGGCAGGTGTTTTGAGCCTACAGTGGAGTGAGCAGAGCTTCGGGTGCCCTCTCTGCATCCACTGGCCCCACTCTAGGGCTGAGTTGTCATTCTGCACTGGATGTATTGTGAAGCCCCAACTGGCTTCTCACTCTCTACCCTGTCAACTTTATCCTTAATATGTTCTTCACACTGTGGCACCTTCATCTTCCCAGTAGTCTCCAGTTCCTCTTAGTAGTTTGGCAGTGATCATGTAAGAAAGACAGAGCTCTTGGGAAAGCTTTGCAGTGCCCCCAGGTAACCTCACCAAGGGCTGTCAGCCTCAGCCTTTGCCTTTTCCTCACCACAGTGGTGCATTAGCTAGACGGACCATCTCAGTGTCAAGCCTTTGCACACACTGTTCTTCCTGAGTTAGACACTCTGGGCATCTCACCCCACCCCACCTGTCTTATTTTCTCTCATCCTCAGGCTTTCTCCTCAGAACCCCTGACTACTCTCTCCACAAGTCAGGATTTAATGGCTGTCCTACATGTACGTAGCACATCATGCCTATGGCATATTCTTGTCAGATAATACTGACTGAACTTGACAGTTACATGTCTGACCCACAGGTCCCCTGGAAGCTCTGTTCATGATAGCAACAGTAGCAGTGGCAGCAGCAGGGGCAGATTCTATGCAAAGTAAACAGCAACTTACTTTACAAACAGGAACAGCAAGCCTCCAAACTATGATTCTAACACTGGTCTTTCTGACTGGACCCACAGTGCTGATAGCCCTGTGTGGTTGCCACTTCACGATTGGTTTTATAGCCTACTGTGCTGTCTCTGTTAGATATACAACAAGTGTCAATTTCATGCATAAAAGATTTGTAAAACCACCTTGGAGACACAGAAAGAATTAAAGGTAGATGTTTGTAGTGTAAACTGCTTTGTCATTACAGTAATGCTTAATAAATAGTTCTGTGCCTTGAAAGCCTCTTAAAAACTAGAAGTAGAAGAAACCGAGGAGGTATATGGAGGAGGAGTGATTGTAAGCAGAATTACGGCATGTCCACCAATGTTCGTATGGCAGGTGTGGTCATTGCTGACAGGGTTGTCGCCAGTAGAGACTGATGTTAATTGCCACAAACACGTACCACCGTCACTTGTCTGCTGCCAAAGTGCCTTTCATTACACTAAGCCCCAGCCTACTTTCCTACTTTAAAGTTAATATGTTTATTTATTTATCAGTGTATGTGTGTGTGTGTTGTGAGAGTTGTGGGGTGTGTGTGGAGGTCAGAGGACAACTTTGTGGTGTCTGTTCTTTCCTTCCTCCAAGACTGAGCTCAAGTTTTAGGTTTGCAGCAAGTGCTTTCCGGGCTGAGCCAACTCACCGGCCCCACTGTTCAGCTGTTGACACTTGTGTGATCCTTATTAAATAGCTGAGTCCCAGCATAAGGATTCCGCAGCAGAACATGCTACACCTGCTGCTGCTGCTGCTGCTGTGTCATACAGAACTGCAGTTCCCGTTGCTGCCTCCCCCCACCCCCACCCCTTCCTTCTGTTACATGGAGCACATACACAGGTCTAACCACTTAGAGAGTAGGCTGCCCAAGGGTGCGAAGTGCTGTGTGTATAGGCTGATCCACTTACTCTTAGCATGAGCTGAATTACAAGCATTCTGCATGCCAGTGTGTCTTGTGCAGCCAGTTTGTGTCCTGTCCTTTCTGAGAAGCAAACTCTAACCAGGTCTGTGTCCGTCCAGGAGTGCTCCACAGTGTGGAGGCCGAAGATGTTTCTCAGAGTCTGACTCAGATATATGCCCTGCCTGAAATCCCTCAAGACCAAAATGCTGCTGCATCCTGGAATAAACTAGAAGGGGTATGTTAAATATATTTTGTTTTTGGTCACTGTGAGGTGCAAACATTAAGTAATTTCCTCTCTCCCCCTCTCTCTTTCAAGGACTTAATTGAACTTAGCCATCTGGTCACTGACTTATCCCTCCTAGTGAATGTAAGTATGTAACTGGGGCCCAGAATTGACTCATCACTTTCCTTTTGATTAGAATTTCAATAGAAGTCACATAGTTTTAACATGTTTGTTTTGTGTGTATTGCTTTGCCTACATGTATGAATGTGCAATGCCGGTGTGTTTGGTGTCCACAGAGAGTAGAAGAGGACATTGGATACCCTGAAACTGGAGTTACAGATGGTTTTGAGCTGCTGTGTTGGTATGGGGCACAAAACTTGGGTCCAATGCAAGAGCAGCAAGTGCTGAGCCTAAATTATAATTTTAAGAATGATATTAAACTATGGAGATGGTCCTTAAATTCTAGATCAAGTCAATCAATATTATGGGAAAAAGTACTTTGCTAGATTCCTGGCATTGGAAGTCTGACAATGTTGATTATAGACATAAATAAAGTCTACTTTCTGCCTTTGGAAATTCCATAGAAGGAAGAGGAAGGCTGGGATTCCCAGACTCAGTTTTCAAGCATGATAACTAAATAAAGTATAGAGAAGCCTTACCTGTTCCAAGAAGAACCATTGTATTCCAGGGAGGGAGGCGTAGTTTATGGACTAGCAGCATTAAAGCTATCTTCACAGAGGTACATTAACTTGAAGAATGAGAAAATGCTCATAGAAGGCCACAGGGGCACACTTCAGAAAATGCGTGAACCAGGACAAGACATGGTGCGCTGTGTGGACTGTCCAACAGTACCGAGTGTATCTGTTATCCAAAGCCTGCAGTTCCAGGCAGGCAAGGATGACAGGGACCACATTGTACTGGTACCAAATTTTGGATGGCTCTGTGCGCCTGAATGAGCCTCTACAGATGTGTGATCAAGCAAAACCCCGGCAATCCAGTCTGTGCTTTCAAAGACTGTTCTAATGGTAAAGAGGAGGTCATGGACAGGGTGACTTGTTAGGAACCGGTTGTAAGAATTTAACCTCTAGGTAGATTGGTAATACCACCTACATAATGTAAAGGAAGCCCATGAGACTTTCTGAGGATCAAGCTGGAGGAAGGTGAAGTCAGACAGGAAGCCTTATACTTTTATTCTTTATTATAAGTCCTGAATGTATCTGTTATCGTAGATTAGGGAGCACATTGTGGCTTTGGAGGAAGATAGATTTTCTGTCATTTTTCTAAACTGTTCTTGTGTTTTCCCCTAGGAAATTATGGAAAACTATGGTGTTTGAACATGTAAACGAATATGTGTTTGCACAAGTACAAAGCCATTTCCCCTTGTGTCCTGGCTAGGCTAGTTGCTTGTTCTTGATCTACCTTTACTGAGGTATGGCTTCCCCAAGGGCCTGGCTTTGAGGTGGAAACTCCTAGACCACAGCTTCTAAGAGGTGGAGAGGCTCCAGAGCTTGCCAATATAGCCCTGTACTCTGCTCCAGATTTCTCCAACACTAACCTGACTTTTTTTTTTTTTTTTTTTTTCAATTACGGGGTTTGGTCATTTGATGCCTCAGCCATTCTTTTGAAAATTGTAGGAGAGGGTGGAAGGTCTTCCTTATGTAAATTTGGTCATATAATTCCTCTTGGGCACTGCTGGCCTCTAGAGCAACATACAGAATGGGCTTGTCTTCTTTCAATATAAGAGGTTTTCATGGGTTTTGAGACAACTGTTCTTGTTTCTTTGACCTACCACAATATATTTTCATTTCTTAGAAACTCTTTCTTCTTTTGTGGCCCTTCTGTACCAAAGATTTCTACACTGTCTGGCATTGCCCTGTTCTTATGTTCTGTCTTATGGATAGTTTCTTGAACTGTACTGACTATAATTAAAAGCAGAAAATTGTTTGAATTATTTCTGATGCTTTGACGTCAAAAGAAGAGAATGTTAAAAGTCTCTGGATTAGGTGTTTGTTACTATTTTGCAGATGGCAGGGAATGATACAGGATCCCCCATGCACGTGTTGTTTACAATCAGGAGCTATCCAGTTATTAAGTAATACTCTTCCAATCTAATGCAGGATATAAAGTCTATGTGTGCATGGTTACATAAATATATGCATTTGCCGAAGCCATCAATCTGTACCCTTAAATGCATTTCAATACATTTAAATTATGCATCACTAAAGTTGATTTAAAGAACAAACTAAAAATGTGCTTAGCTCTTCTCAAGACAAATGCATTTCTCTTTCAGTGGGGAGGCATATAAAGTTTGTGGAGAATTAACCATTGTGTGTTCGCTTATGTTATACAGTAAGCAGTTCTCAACCCCCCAACCTAAGAAGGACATACCCAGAAGGTTCCGGCCACAGCCATAGCTCCGTACAGTTGTTCTAGTTATGCTGTTTGGCAGAAGCTCAAAGAAGACCCTTGATTGTTATTTCCAGGATGACTGAGTTCTTATGCGCATGGCCAAGGATTCACAAACACTCCATTTAGGTACAGAATAAGCAGGGAACACAAGAGTGACCACATCCTCTCTTGTCATATGGGTATGATTGTATCTAGGCAAATTAATCATATAGGCAAGAAGCACCTTCTGAATGCACAGCCCTGTGCTAACCTCAGTAGGATCAAGAGATCCTACAGGGTAGTGATAATGATGCCTCTATACTGTGAATGAAATGCCACAAAACTGTACTCTTAGAAGTCATTAAAATGGTTGGTGTATACATAGTTTGTCATAAAACAGGGACTCACTAAGATTATGGGAGATGACAGTATGGTCCAGGAACTGTAAGTATGTTAGTATCTACAAGGCACCCTGCTGTTGGTGCAAGTGTCCCTTTCTTGTGACCAGCCCTATTTATGTCTAGTCAAGGAGAGTTTAAAGAACTCTGGGCTGACGCTGGACAAGATGCTACCCTTACTGCTGGGTCTGTTTTGACTTCTGTCTTTTATCTTTTCCTCTGTGACTCCTGAAATCCAGTTTTATTCTGGCTGCACTAGAATAGGGACACAGTGGATTCGATCTGACTCACCCTTGCATGGCCTCTGTGAGCTTCAGCACGGTATTTGACAGCACAAGGTTTTGCACACTTGATGGGAGGACTCCCTCAGACAGCGTCCCTCATCTCACTCCATTTGCCCCTGCTGTTTCTGCAGCCTGGTTTTGGCCCTTTGTGTTCCCTTACCTCTGCCACCAGCATCATCCCCTCAGGCGGTCCAATCCTGGAGTCCCTTCAGTCCCTCCCGCTGTGGTGCTCCTGCTTTTCTACCTGCTTACTGCCTTTGCGAGGCCAAGGTGGCCATCCTCTGCCTGTGCATCACATTTCTGTTTCTTTCTGATCTTTTCTGTTCTTGTGAACGTATATGGTTATGGCTAGGACTTAGCGAGGAGTAATGGGAAGTAGCTGCAGTTTGGGCATTGCCTTAAACTCATAGCTTTCCAAGCACACTAAGACTGTACAATGGTCTCTCTAAGGAACGTGTTGTTGTTGGTGTAAATGGATTTGAGGATGAATTTGTTGAGTATTATTTGATGTTGGCCAAAAAAATGCCCACAGCAAGCGTTCAAGGAAAAAAATTATTCCTTATTAGTTTTTAATTCATGTACCCAACTTGTATTCTTCTCAATAAGTGTTAGCTTGATAATTCACATTTTTTCCTAAATCTCTGGTGGCCCTATACCAGCTTATACAGATTTAGCGATTTTCAGGACAATAGGAAAACCTAATTCAATATTTCTTAAAATGAAATTCATAGGCATATTTTTTGAGTTTTGAGAATTTTTCTTCTGTAAAATGGCATGTGTATGTTAGTTTGATAAGCACTGTAGTGTATATCCCATTGGTAATGGGATGCTGAAAATACTTCTATGTGCCCAAGAGTGAAATGCCAGGCAGGGAGAGGATGAAGACTGTTCAGTGTAGAAATCTAGGTAAATGAAGACAAACCTAAACAAATCAGAAGCAAAGAGGAAAAGTGGGAAGCTAGATGGAAAGAGGCCCAGGCCAGCATTGGGAGAAGCCTGGTTTCATAGACTGTGGTAGGTTATACACGTGCAGGTTGGCCTGGGGAAAGACCTAAGGACTGAGTTCTAAATGCAGTCATATAAATATCACCAAGTCCTCTTTGTTCATGAAGTAGAATCTAAAGATACAGACAGTTGGAAGATTGAAGCCAGACTAAGGGAAGAAGCAGCTAGGTCTGTACAGTTGAGGGATGCCTGGTGATCTCATGGTAGGGCTTTCTGCCCTCTGCCCAGATCCTAGCAAGCTTCCCGAGGTCTGTAGTACCTGCAGATGTGGGCTACTATCCCAGCACAGATGGACTCATCTTGGGCTGGTAGTTGCAGTGAATGAGTAATTTTAGGATAAGCATTTTCCTGGTGTCTTTAACCCAACTATGCCAAAGGATTTTTGTAGGGAAGAAAACTTGTTATCTTAATATCCTACTTTAAACTTAAAGTCATTGTGATGGTTTAAATGAAAATGGTCCCAATAGGCTCATATATTTGAATGCTTAGTCACCAGGGAGTGGAACTCTTTGAAAGGATTAGAAGGTTAGGAGGTGTGGCCTTGTTGGAGGATATGTCACTGGCGGTGGGCTCTAAGGTGTCAAAAGTCTATGCCAGGCCCATCTTCTGCCTCTTGGCCTAGTGATCAGGATGCAGCTCTTAACTAATTCTTCAGCGCCGTGTGCTGCCCATCTCCATGCTCCCTGCTATGGATGGTGGACTAAGCCTATGAAACTGTAAGCCAGCCCCAGCTAAATGTTTTCCTGTGTAAGAGTTGCCTTGGTCACGGTGTCTTTCCGCAGCAACAGAACAGTGACTGAGACAGTCATAGTGTTGCAGTATCCAAAGTTTTAGGAATGGGGCACAGAAAATTTATCTTCCTGCTGTCTTGTGGTCACTTGGAGTGTGGACAGAGCAGTAGCCCTAGCAGACTCTTCCCTTAGCCCCAGGGAAAGGAGCTCTTTACCCTCTCTCTACCTTAGCCTATAAAGATGTAAAGGTTGATGGTAGGTTTTGCTGCAGTGCTTTATCTTTTGCTTTAGGCAAAAGTGGAGGCCTTGGGTGTATCCCAGACAGAAGATATACCAGTACTAAGGTGTCAGGAATCCAGGCTGTATTGGTGCTGGCACTTTTGCTTCTGTAGCTAAGAAGAAAGCTTTGCTGTCATAAAGCTTAAATCCACAGATCTTTTTTTCTGAGAGCATTATCATGGGAACAAGCTCACTACACTTTATGACCGGAAATATAAGAGTTAACACAGGACGGGTGCTTCCGTTTTCCCACTGTGCTTTGCAGATATCTCCCTGTAGCTCCCCTCTTAACTCTATGAAGTAGAAGTACCATTGTCCTCATGTAGTAGATTGAGTACTTGGCTCAAGGACATACCAGGGCAGTGCTGGGACTTGAACACAGAATATCCAGACCTAGGTTTTGTGCCAGTTTTATCATGGATAATAGTGACCTACAAAGTGTGTGAAATGGGAGACTGCAGCGACGGCTCAGCAGGGAAGAGCACATACCTAGTTTGGTTCCACAGTAGGTGGCTCACAGCCTCCTGTAACTCTAGCGCCAGGAGATCTGATTCCCTCTTCTGGATCTCTCTCTCACACACACACACACACACACACACACACACACACACACACACACACT
>OU015743.1:114299383-114313644 GCA_907169655.1 Acomys percivali
CACACACACACACACACACACACACACACACACACACACACACACACCATGGACCCCTTCCTAGTTTCCTGCCTTCTACCCACACGCTGATAAATACGCATCCATAAAAATCAGAAGCTAAGGGGCTGGCAAGATGGCTCAGTGGTTAAGAGCACTGGCTGGTCTTCCAGAGGATGCTGGTTTAATTCCCAGCACCCACATGGCAGCCTACAACTGTCTGTAACTCTAGTTCCAGGAGATCTATGGAACCCTCATACCTATGCACATAAAATTATTTTTTTATCAAGCTAAAATCCACATGTGAGAGAACATGTTTATCCTTCTAAACCTGGGTTACCTCAATTTTAAAAAATCCTCACCTCTCTCTTCCTGCAAAGTACAAAACTTCATTTTTATTTATTTATTTCTTTTCTTTATTTCCTTTATTTCCTTTTGTGTAGCCCTGGCTGTCCTAGAACTTACTCTGTAGACCAGGCTGGCCTCAAGATCAGAGATCCACCTGCCTCTGCCTCCAAAATGCTGGGATTAAAGGTGCCACCACTACTGGACTGAATTTCATTTTTCTTAACAGTTGAAAATTCCATTGTGTATATGTACCCCATTTTAATTATCCGTTCTTGTGTCGATGGACATGTAGGCTGATTCCATTTTGCTACAGTGAACAAAGAACCAACCAACATGGAAAAGCAAGTATCTCTAAAGTACAACACATGGTTCTTTGGGCATTTACCTAGGAGTGGACTAGCTGGCCTAAATGGCAGTTCTACTTCTAGCTTTTTGAGGAATGGCTGTACCAGTTTACTGTGCCACTAACAGTGAATGAGAGTTTCTGTTTTCACACACACACTCCCCAGCACTTGTCCTTTGTTTTTAATGACAGGGTTGAAGTACAATCTCTTAGCAGGTTTAATTTGCATTTTCCTGAAAACTAAGGATGCTAAACACTTTAAAAATAGTTATTGGCCATTTGTATCTCTTTTTAACTCCACGTTCTCCTTAGCCCATTTCCTTTTCATTGGCTGTGTGGCTTTTTGTGACCTTTGTATTTTGTATATGTTAATCCTGTCAGATAGGATGGGGATGGGTCACCATGGTAGAGTATCTGCCTACCATGCATAAAGTCCTGGGTTCAATCCTAGCACTGGAAAAGAAAGTCCTGACATATACAGATAGCAAGTATTTTCTCCCTTTCTGTAGGCTCTGCCTTCAGTTAACTATTGCTGTACAGATCTTTTTAATTTCATGGGGTCCTTTTTGTTGGCAATTGGCCTTATTTCCTGAGGGATTGTGTTTTGTTCCCTGCCTTTGTTTCTCTGTTTATCTACATTGTCTTTGTGCCAGTATCAGTATGCCTCCAGCAGTATGCCTTGAAATCAGTGGTAGTGATACTATTTTCTTTGGCTATCAGAGGTCTGATACTAAATAAATTTTAAGACTGTGCTCCATTCCATTTCTGTGAAGAACAGCAGGCAGTGGTATCTTGGCAGAGGTTGCATTAAATCTGTAGATCTATAGATTGCAAGACAGTGATTCTCACAACATTGATTCTTCAATTCATGATTCATTGCCACCCCCAGCTTCTCTTTTCTCAGTTTGGACTTGTAAGGCAGGATCTTACTATGTACCCTTGATGGACCTGGAACTTGCCATGTAGACCAGATGTCCTTCAACATGCAAAGATGCACTTGTCTCTGCCTCCCAAGTGCTAGGATTAAAGGCCTCTCAAGGATTTCAGAGCATTTGTTGTGGAGCTCAGTTTCCTCAGGAAATTTTTATCTGTTTGTAGATCTGTTCCATTTTATGTTGGTTTGAGCAGATCTTATTCATCTAGATCCTGCCTCATCTGTGGTATGTTTTAAAGGTATGTCCTTGTGATTTTCTGAATTTCATTGGAAGCCACCAATGACTCAGAACATGACTTCAAAGGAGTTGTTGAAGAAGGGGCTTATGACTGATAGATGCCTGACAGTCATTTATCTTTATCATCAGGAATGATACCCAAACATGAAAACGTGCAATGTGTTTACAAATAGTAATTTTAGATCTTCATTTACATCTTTTATCCAGAAGAATTGTTTCTTATACTCCTGTTCAGTCTCAAATGACCAGGGAATTTTCCTATGACTCTTAGAGAATTCCTGACATTGCTTGTATTAGATCAGAACATTATGCTCATTATGATGCCATGTTTGACTCTCCTTCCTAGATAGTGATTAGAGCAAGAAAAAGCACCAATCTTCCAAAAAGTTTATTCCTATGTAAGTTTACCGTAGGGCACCAAGAGTAGACATAGACCTTCCTCACAGCTGTCTTCATTAGTAAAACTCACAGGGCCTGTCACGTAAGGGCAAGTGGGTGATCTGAGACAAGTGGATGAGTTTGAGGAAACAGGTCAGTAAATACCCGGCAATTCTTACCAATCGGTAAGAAACAGAGTAACAACAGCCTTTGATAATACTGGTTTTCCTGGAGAAGACGACCTGCATATGGGTAGAAGAGTGTGGTTTTCTGTGCCTGGTCTAAGGGAGCTGGCTCCATTTTCCTTGGCTCAGACCATAGCAGGTATGTGTGACCATAACCACCTTTTTACTATTTTGCCCCTTCACTCGAGTTTCAGTTGGATAGTGGAGAGGGGCAATCTATTAACTGCGTATCTTTAGTCTGGAAACTCATGCTTACTGAGTGGTAAACCTATGGTGCTTTGTAACCACACAGCATTTTTATCAACTCATTATTACCCAAAAGATGGTTGACTAAGTTGGGGTCAGGCCTAACTTACAGAGAATGTGACGTTAGGAGAAAATTCCCAGTCGCCAGGGAGGTTCTGTTACACATCTATAGCTTTGTTGGCACTGCGAACCTCTATTTTTGGGCAGTCTTTGGTGCTCAAAGCTGGCTTAGCAGGTAGAAGGTGATGCACTCATGTATAGGATGTTGCAACTGATAAAATCAGGTAATTAAGATATGCAGATTTGCTACCAACCCATTCCAGTTATCTGGACAAGGTCTTGGTCCTTAACTTCTTTGTTCACTTACTTGATCTGTACTGCAGCTTTTCTTTTTTCTCATCAGAGACTTGCTGAGCTCCAGTGTACCACATAGCTGGAATTGAAAGATGACACTCCTACTTCCCTTATAACCTGCACACACATGGTAATAGGGAAAACACATGTACTCCCAGCTGCGAGTAACCTAGAATACACAAATGACTATGGGAATGCAGGGGATAATTTCTTCTTGCTTCCTAGTATGTTGTGATAAACCACCACAAGCAAAAACAACTTGGAAAGGGAAGGGTTTTAAGTATTTTAGCTTATAGTTTATATCCATTATGAAGGAAACCTGCAGCAGAGGCAAAGAAGGAATACTGCCTACTGCCTTGCTCTCTTCTACAACCCAGGACCACCAGCCCAAAGATGGCACCACCCACAGTGGGCTTGGCCCTCCCAATTAATCACTAGTCAAGAAAGCTGCACAGGCTTGTCTACAGGCCAGTCTGATAGAGGCATTGTCTCCATCGAGGTTCCTCGTCCCACATGGCCCTAACTTGTGTAAACAGACTAAGCAGGACAAGGTGACACTTATCCTACACATTGAATTAAGTGGAACTTGCTAGACAAGGGTGTGTGTGTGTGTGTGTGTGTGAAAGAGAGGGTGGTGGTAGGGAGAGAGGGAGAGAGGGAGGGAGGAGAGAGAGAAAGGAGAGAGAGAGGGAGGAGAGAGAGCAAAGGGAGAAGAGAGAGAGACTTTAGAGAAGTAACTCAAGCAGCAGTGTTGCAGAGTCCAACCCACACTGTCTTCAGGACAGTCCTGCCTTTCCAGGTGTTCTTTAGAGTACTCGGACACATCACCTGAAGTCAGGGTTTGAGTTATCTGAACATGAACTCACAGGTCCCCAGTGAAGCACAATGGTATGATCTGGAAAATAACATTACACCTGGAAAAGCTGGTGGCTCTGGTCAACTAGATTCTAGCAAAACATACATAATACAATAGTTACGCAATTAGTAAAAAGTCTCAAAAATAGAAATATTTTACAAATATAATTTTATTATTTGGAAATACATACAAAATTTCAAACACAGCTAAAAAGGTTGCGAAGCAGAGGTCCTACCCAAGCTGTTTTAATGGATACATGAGTCAGTTATAGCCAGCAGTGAGCAGCTCAAGTCCTGGGACAGCATTTCTTCAGGCTCTCACTGGCATTCAAAACTACCTAGATCTTCTCCAACACAGACAACTGGCATTTCATTTTGCTCACAAGGCTTTATTCAGCAAGATAGCTAAATGCCACTAACTACAATTATTTTGAAACTGTAATACTGTGCCAAATTAACCATACATCCTCCATGGTTTTCTCAGACTTTTCCAACAGTTATTAACAGAGCATTGCTGTGTGATATAAAGTATGAGATGAACAGCCTTAAAATAAGGTAGAATTGTGTGTGTGTGTGTGTGTGTGTGTGTGTGTGTGTGTGTGTGTGTGGTATATTTAAATTTTATGTCATTTTACTTTTGGCCTGGCAGAATGTATCTGTCGAAGAAAAGAATTGTTCTGGTTTTCCTGATTATCAACTCATTACCCATTCTTTTTACCTTGATGCATTAAAAAAAAAAAATTTTTTTTTTTTTTACATCATTAGCACTTCATTCTGAGCACTCCCATTTCAAATGCTGTTTTACATCACATGCACTTTGGTAGGTTTTATCATGCCAGCTCACCGCCTTTCACACAAGACCCCTGACAAACTGACTTCATCAACAGGCTCTCGCTGAGACACCGCAGATGCTCCTTCTCTGCTGTATTGACTCATTTCAATGTTTTAAATGCCTCTCGTGCCTGTGTCCGCCATGTACACGGAAGCCGGAGGACAGTGAATGCCCTGCTTCAACATTCTGGCAGAGGAGCAGGAAGTGCTGCTCTGGGTCTTAGTTTTTCAACCATTCTTCAGATCAATCTGGCACCCTAAGAGCTATAGCAGAGAAGCCTGACCTAGCGGAAACTGAGTCAAGTGAGGTAACTTCTGTGGTATTGACTGGTTAGGGTGGAGTTGTGAAGTCCGAGATCTGCTTCTGAGCATCCACTCTCAAACATGGGCCCTCAGGACCTGCAGTGTATGTAAACCCCTTACGTGGTCCCCTGGGCCTCCAGTGAGCCAGCCTCCTACAAGTGCATCTTCTTCCCTAGTGCATGGCATTGTTACACCCGGCAAATCCTACCTCTTTCCAGGTACTCGTCTTTTAAAATTCCTCAGTTATTTTTGGAACTCAGAGCTTCTACACAAGGCACATTCCCTCCATTTCCTCCTATGTTTAATCTGGTATAGATTGTTACAGTGATAGTTTATATGGTCACTGACTTTACAAACAAAAAAACAACTGTAGGCAAACAGTTACAGCACAGAAAATCTTACTCTGACAAACTATCAACTGTTATCTGCTCCCCCAAGACTTCTTCCAATTCTAATTCAGCCCCTAGTACAGAGTCAATGTCAACCCTTCAATGTCTAGACTGCTCTCAAACCCACTTTCTCTAAAAGTCTTTTCTGTTGTTTTTGTTTGATACAGGGTCTATGTCCCTTGGCTGTCCTGGTACTCACTCTGTAGACCAGCCTGGCCTCAAACTCACAGAGACCTGCCCTGCCGCTGCCTCCCAGGTGCTGGGGATTAAAGTTCTGCACCACCATTCCTAGCTAAAACCAGTCTTGATACTTAGGTTTAAAAACATTTTACTACATGCTTCTTTTTTCATAGAGTATACTTCAGCTTGTGAAGAACTTTGTAAAAACCAGCATCAAGTCGTGTTGAGTGCTGAGCACTTTTAGTGGTATCAAAACCTCTCAAGGCCACTTTGTGGCTTCTTCTTTCGATAAACATGTGAAGATGACTACATATCCAAACTGGTAGTCACTCCAAATACAAGGCTCAACACCACTGTCCTTAATGGCGTCACCATCAGAGAAGACAGAGGTAGTGGTAGGCCTACAGCCCAAGTCCCAGTAGGCATGAATCGACATGGCACACCAAGCCTTTCACTTTAAACAGCCCTCTGTCACTTAAGAACATACTGAAGATGTGGCCCTTGTAGCCTTTTTTCTAATGACATTCTCAGCAGCTATCCGCAGCCTATTATTTGAGTGGTATCTCTTACTATTTTTTTTAAAAAACCTAATTACAGGATCACAATCTTATTACACCTGAATTTTTCTGTGCTGTTTTGGACCTTGTATGTGAACTTGTTATATACCTGTGAGTTTACACGCTGAGCCTCTTGATTTGTCCATCTCATTACTGGAAACAGTAACTGTAGTCATATTTGAGATACTAAAAGCAACAAAATGACAGAACGAAGGCCAGCTTCTAGAGAGCTCTGTCCTTGTTTTCTGGTGAAATATTCTGAACATGCCCCTTATCACCTCATTAATATTTATTATTCTGAATAAAACTACAGAAATGGACAAAATCATGCATAATCAAGAACTAGAAGCTGATTTTTAAAAATAACAGTTATTAAATATCCATTATAAATATTCATTTTATTTTAAAAGGATTGAAAGATGTTACATATATTACAGACTACATATAATGGCACATGTCAACCTTTTAAGCTTAAAAATAATATCTCCCCAAACTGGGACTGACTTATATCCCAAGGATAAATGACCCTTGGCCTATAGCACCAACCCAGGCCTGTCTGACCTCTGGCACTGGGATTCCTGATAGAATGCCGAGGGCCCTCTTCCTCTGCGTTTGTCCCTGGCAGTACTGAGGCCTGGCAGGGACCTCCTGACTACACACTGCAGGCTTAGGAAGCCAGGGAAGCTAGACGGCAAGGCCTCTAGCAATCCGCAATAGTTGACAATAGGAGAAGAATTTTAAACGCTATGTTCCTTAACAGCTTTGCCTTTGATCTACACAACTATAACAGAACTACAAAAGATAGGAGGAAGAGTTTTACAGTAATTGAAATACAGTTGTTTGTTTGTTTTTGAAAATGGAAATCTTTAGACAGAAAGAGCGTTAAAAGTTTCTAGTTCAACACTAGTAACCTGCTCCACTGGTGTCTCTACTTTCCCAATTTCAGGGTTAACTCATTCAAAGTTTTAAATGCCATCCATATGCTGCTTCCTCAGACAAACACATAGAAATTTAATACTACTTCCATTTTTTTCCTAATTCATAAGGACCATTTCTGCCAAATGCTCTGGCTTATGGCTCCCCTCCTCTTCATAGTATGTTTAAGTTACACACTAGGAATCCAAGAACCACTCTGGAATTCTCATAAGCAATGCCCAACCAATTAGTACAACACAGTACACAGTGTGAAATTTTTAATTTATTCCCCTCCCAAGTCTCTAGAATATATATACCCTTAGCTTTCAGAAAGAAATGTTATAATAAAAATACCAATAGAATTGGTCATGTGAAAAGAAAAGAAGAAAGAAAAAGCATCCAACATATGGAGCCAGGCTGATTCTCTTGCCTTTGCAGTGGTAGTGCGAGCTATAGGTGTGCTCTGGCAATACCACCTTCTGCGTGCATTATAAAGACTGTACAGGACAGATTTAAAGTGGAGATAGGCCTCTGGTTTTATTTTATGCTTTTAAACCCTAGCAGATTTTTTTTTTAAAAAGAGGCTGTATTAAATGACAATGCATTTGAGTCAGGGGGAAGGAAAAAAATTAAAAACCCAAAACTTCTTTCAGTTTATTCAAAATAAAAATACACATAGAATTATGAAAATATAGGTTTACTATTTCCATCATGTAAGCCAACGCTGCTGTTGAAAGGCTTGCAGTGTTCCCGAGTGTTACAGCTCGTCTCGATCCCTCAGTAAAGTATACCTATACTCGCTGGGTGCCAGCTTCAGGAAGGAGCTCTCTGGAGGACTGCTCGCTACATCCTGGTCTTGCTGCAAGAGAAAGTAAAGAATAGTCATCTCAAAATGTTCTATGGAGTTATCATACTTTACTATTACACAATTGGCAGTGGCCTTAATTTATTAATACATGTTTATTAATAAGAGAGAAAAGGTGTATTTTGTTGTTGTTTCCTCACTTCAAATGTCCCTAACTCACTGTGTTCAAGGCATGGCTGCCACAGCGCCACTGACTCTGCGCCTGTCAGTTATTAAGGCATGATGGAAGACACAAAACACTAAACCCCACTGCTTCCAGAGAACCCATAGAGGCAGCACAGCCTTGCTTGGTCCTAACCCTACACTTTTATAAATGACTGCTCAGATGGATTGCCTTGATACAAAAGACCCTACTCTGTTATTAACTTATTTATCAACTATCTCAATGCCATTAGTCAGGAAAACCTGGTTGAGATGAGGAAAGCAATACTATAATGAACTGCTATAATACTTATGTGCCAACAGATGACAAAATACAAGTGAAACTATAAAGATTTCTATGAGTTCTGAAGAAATGGCAACCTAGTCTGTATTTTACTTTCACACTGCCAGTGTCTCAAGAGCAAGCTCACCTTCACTATGTAGCAGTCCCTATAGTGGACAGCACATGGGGCACATGGGAGATTCTAATACAGATCATTAGCATGTGGCCATGATGACACAAGAGGTAGGCGCGTGCCTTTGCCTATTTGACTTTTTCAGGCTTCACTTCCTCAGTAAGTTACTTTCTGATGAGGTACATGCTCAAACTGATTATACTACTATAAAGCACAATATCTTGTATCCCACTGGTTTTAGTACAAAAATATAAATAAGTAAAATACATAGAGTCTACTGTCTAAGGGAAAAAGGGAAATAAATCAGGACAATGCAATATAGTAAACTAGAATTTTTCCTGATCCTATAAAGCAGCGGTCACGTACCTAAGACCACCTGCGTATCAGATGTTTAGATTAAAATTCATAACAGTAACAAAATTAGTTATTAAGTAGCAACAAAAAAAATGTTCTGGTTGGGGGCCAGCACGGCATGAGGAGCTGTGTTAAGGGACTGCAGCATCAGGACGGTTGAGAAGCACTGGTAGAGAACACCGAGGAGGCTTCGTGTAGTGAAGAAAATCATTACTATTGGATTACTGTCATTAGCAGAGTTTCCCCTTTAATAGTAGATTAACAATCATTTCTCAAATAAAGCATATTATCAGATTCTCAAGAGAACTCTTGACTTTGAATTTAATCTGACTCCCAAATAAGGTAAAGGAAAAAAAAGAAAGATTTTCTTTTTCTTTAATAAATACAAGTTATTTGGACAAAGTAGTAGGCTAAAGTCCTAGCATAAAATGAGGGGGTCTAATGTGCATCATCTGTAGAGGAATTTTAATATGGTAACATGGCTACTCTGATCATATCCAAAGTACTTCCAGGTCAGTGTGATCAGGCTGGAATGCAGACACACCCTTAGTACACACTTTTGATCCCCAACAATGAAGGTAAAGTTAGTTTGTAGAAGGAAGCAGCCATGTTTGAAAGTGATGTCTGAGAGGCAGAC
The DNA here is from genome assembly GCA_907169655.1 of Acomys percivali. Taxonomy (NCBI): domain Eukaryota; kingdom Metazoa; phylum Chordata; class Mammalia; order Rodentia; family Muridae; genus Acomys; species Acomys percivali. The sequence continues at coordinate 114,308,850 of OU015743.1, forward strand.
AAAGTGACAAATCAGAGAAAGATATGACAGAATGGGATATGCCCAGCTCTCATGAGAAGACAAAGGAAAGAGAAACTACTTGAGAGAACAGCAGAGAGAGGAGGAGGCAGTTTTACCAGGACAGTTTTACAGAGACAGGTTGTAGAGAGAACAAGCTAGACACAGTGAAGTTAGCTGTGCCAGAAAATGAGACGGAGCCAGAAGATTAGAACAGATTGATTGCTGGAGTTATTTTGAGGGCGAGCAGAACAATTCAATGAGAAGCAGAGAGAAGCCAGTCTGAATCAGACAGCTTGGAGAGGAAATTGAGCTACAACAGGATTTCTACTGAGAGAAATCAGGAGCTGGAACTCTAGCTCGGGTCCGCTCTGAGGCTCTCTCAGAGTCCCCATTGGCAAACACATGAGTCCTACCTCTCCTGGGGCTGTATCAGTTGGATCAGGTCCATGATGGAATTCTCTGTGCAGTTTTCCAGAATGTAGGTCAAATACAAATTGCTTGAGTTTTCCAGGAATTCTAAAACCAAAGGTAAATAACTGTTTAGCTTCAATTGCCAAAATAGGCTGATCTCTAGTATACTTACTTCATAGTACGCTAAAGAATTATTTTACTATAATTCCACCAACCCTACCACACCTAAAACAGGCACCTAGACACTAGTTTTGTGTTCTAATGTTTTAGCTTTTATCTTGTCTCTATGTGTGAGGATCTTCATGTATGTACTGGCACTAGTGTAGGTGGAGGCCAGAAAAGGCATCACAGCCTCTGGACCTGGTGTTACAGATGGTAGGATGAGCCATCAGGTAAGTACCAGAAACCAAAACTGGGTCCTCTGCAAGACCAGGAAGAGCTCTTAGTTGCTAAACTACTTCTTCGGCCTTGTTTTGTAGAAAATTTTCTATACTTACTATTAACAGAGGTGATATCAAGATACTGTATCTCAAATGTGTTTTACTAGCCTTTATTGGTAGATAATTACAAGGGGTGTGTTTGAGTGTGTGTGTGTGTGTGTGTGTGTGTGTGTGTGTGTGTGTGTGTAAGAGAGAGAATTCATATACTTTCATTGGCACACACACATATACATACAACAACAACAAAAAAAACCTATATCCTACAAAACCACACTAAAAATGTTGAGATTGGCAGGGGGAAAAGCCATTAGAATAATCATTGAAAGCCTTCAGTCTTGTAACCAGCACACTAGAAAGTGCCTCTCAATGTCTTGTAGCATTTGAACCCAGCAAGAGCCTGTGGCTCCTCAAAGGCTGTGGCCTGGAGCAGAGTCCTCTCCTGATGTGGTCCAGACTATGCTAAGCAAAGAAGACTGATAGAGACTCTGGAATTATTTCCTTGAGTTGTATCCAATGAAGTAGGAACAAATGATACTATAGGGCCAATCAATTTTTGCTATTCATTGATTTGCATTCTGAAGTCTTTGTCAACATAATTTTCTTAAAACTGGTTTATTTGCTTATTTGCTAAGTAACAGCTGAATTTTAATTTACATTTCTTGAAAAATTGAATGCTTTACATGAGTCTATGGAGATTTTGGTCTTCAGAACATTCATTATATACTTCAAATAGAAAGCTATTGTTTTTTATACCTATTACAAAAATTTAAATGTACTTCCATATATATTTTAGTTCCTTGTGTACAACAGCCTGACTTTTTACCTATTTTAGTTTTTATTTTGTTTTCATAGCCAAAAATAGCTAGTCTGTGTAAATATTACCAGTTTCTTTTTGTTTGTTTGTTTGGGTTTTTTTTTTTTTTTTTTTTTTTTTTCCTTTTTTTTTTTTTTTTAATTGTATGGTGAAGTCCTGGAAGTGGTGGTCCCCCTCCCTTCAATAATTCCCACTGAGCTGTAACAGCCAATAACTTCATTGTACACCATGTTGACTCCCCACTAGCTTCAATGCAATAGAGCCAGCAGGTGCCAAATGCACAGTTTACAAATACAAATGACTGTCAGGTAGCTGTATTGACAGAATGCCTCACACAGGTTCTCTGGTGCAGAAGTAATTGCACATACACCAGAGATAAACACTGAGAGGAGATCAATTTACATTTCTTCTGATATCATCTCCTGTCACCCCACAGCAAAGTGCTGAAGTATAAAATTCAAGCCACAGACTCCAAATATTCAATACGGCTGAGATAATGCTGCTGGTTTGTTACAAGCTCCCAAGACCATGAGAACTACTGTGCGTCAAGGAATACATATAAGTGGATAAATCCTAAATGTGACAACACTGAGAAGCCTCAGGACAGGCTTTTTCCTGACCTCACTATTCTGCTTGTCATAAGACAAGACAAAGGCCAGGAGGAGGGCAGACTTGGATGATGGTGTGAAGCAGAGGGGTTGTGGACATTAGAGCTCTGGGCTACTGTGTGCTCAGAAACCACCCCTCACTGTTAGGAAGAGATAATCAGAGCAATAAATTGTTAGAGAGCAGACAGTGTGGCAGGCGGCAAGAAGACTGGGACAATAAATAAATCCTATTTTAATTTCCGGCTATACTTTTCCTAATTGGAACACTAAGTATGTCTCTTCTACCCTCCAAACTTGTTTGTTTACAAAGCTTTATTTTTAGACACAGAGAAACGTGCATACAGGCAGTAAACTGTGACTTCCCTCTGACAAATGCACAAGGTAGAAGCTAGGTTTATTACTTTCAAAAACTAACGCACAATAGATTTTTTTTTAAAGTGTAAATTCTGTAACTTTTGTTGTTCTGAGAAAGCCTCAGCATGTAGCGGGCTGGTCCTGAACTCACAGATCTATCTGCCACTGTGTACCAAATGCTGGAATTCCTGCTGAGGACAGCACTCATACAGCATCTTCTTAGCACCTCTGCAAGCCTGGCGCAATCTCCAGTGCCTCTCTGCAGTTGGCCCTTCCTTTCCTAATCTCTGGCAACCACTCATGTGTTTGCTGACCCTATGCCATACATACACTAGTAACATGTAATTGCAAGAGTAGTTTTTTCATCTTAATATACATCTGGCATTCACTCACCTTGTATGTAGTCTACTTATTGCCAAATAGTATTCCCCTTAGGAACAGAGACGTCTATTCATTTATCTTGTCAAGGACATTTGGATTCTGTCAGGATTTTGGTGATCCGAAACAACGCTATGACAAATATATGTGTACAGATTTCTGTGTGAACTTTATTTTCTAGTACAGATACTGGGTCAGATGCTACATATATGCTTAACTTTCACACAGACACTGTCAAACTATATCAGTGTGCATCAAGACTGCAGCTGATCTACATGCTTGTGAACACAGGGTACTGCTGCCATTTCAGCTCTGGCAGCTGAGAATATAGACCAGCATCTTGCTGTGTTGCTAACTTGAGTTTCTTGACTATGTAATGACCCTGGGCACCTTGCTGTATACTCAGATGCCATTTCTGTATCTTGTTTATGTTTTCACCCTATCATTAACAGAACAAAGTTTCATCTTTTTTTTTCTTTCAGTTTTTGATGCTCTTAGAACTCTGTCTTCCCTTGACTGCTAAGAATTTCCTTGCTTATTGTTTCCCACTTAGATCAAAGATGAATTTTAAGTTAATTTTTCATGAGAGGGGATATTTTCTTGGTATGAAGATGTTCAGTTGCTCAACCAACTTGCTAACAAGAGATAATAATAAAAATAGTATCAGATAAGCAAAATATGCTTTTTAAGAAGTTCTATTAGAGCTGGGCGCACTGGCACAAGCCTGTAACCCCAGCACTTGGGAGGCAGAGGCAGGAGGATCTCTGTGAGTTCGAGGCCAGCCTGGTCTACAAAGTGAGTCCAGGACAGCTAGGAGTACACAAAGAAACCCTGTCTCAGGGGGAAAAAAAAAAGAGTTCTATCAGGCTGGGCCTGGAGAACCACAAATTCTAGCCAGCACTGGACAACAGGACCCTCCCTCAAAATTTAAAAAAGGAGAAAGGGGCTAAAGGTGCAGCTTAGTGATGCATCATTTGCCTAGCATGCAGGAACCCCAGGCTCAACTATGAGTCTCACAAGAAAAAGCTCCACCAACAGCCATGTTCTTTCTAACTCAAAATGTCCTATGGGAGGCCCTGGCAATATTTTCTTCTAGGTCTCTTCCTGAATTCTTTGAACATCCATGCTTTTAGCATACACCCTCCAAGACTAGGCGATGGTGCATTTGTTAAGAGAACTGCTCTAGACAGTTCTGTATTAGTGGACACCCCCTCTATGGCCTTGTTTTATATTGCTTTATATGCTAATTTGCTTGCACTCCTTCTCCCTGCCAAAATGAGAGCCACTGAGCTTAAGGAATCACAATAATTTTTCTGTGATTTGGTGTTTTGGGTGAAATGACATGGAGCCTAGATTTGTCTACTCCATTTGGGGAGTATGACAGAAGTAAGAAAAGTCTGGAAAGGATAGCCTGGAGTCTATATAGCTGTTGTTTTCCTTCTTGTCACTTGAAACCTTGGACAGTTATAAACATTTCAGAAAAAGTATCCATTGACCAGTTGTAAAGACAAGTTTTCTATATGTATGTGTGCATACGTACATGTGTGTGCCAGGTGCCCACAGAGGCAGAAGAGGGCATTAGATCTTCTGAGGCAGGAGTTACAGTTTGGAGCCACCCGTCACGGGTCTGGAACTCTAACTCAGGCTCTCTGGAAGAAGGGGCAGCAAGTGTTCTTAACCACTGAACCATCTCTCCAATCCCAAGGAGTTACATTTTCTTCATTGGCCTCTAACAGTCTGTTGTCTTCTTCTTCTTCTTCTTCTTCTTCTTCTTCTTCTTCTTCTTCTTC
>OU015743.1:114313654-114327275 GCA_907169655.1 Acomys percivali
CTTCTTCTTCTTCTTCTTCTTCTTCTTCTTCTTCTTCTTCTTCTTCTCCTTCTTCTTGTTTGTTTGTTTTCTGACACAGGATTTCTCTATGTTATCTTGGCTGCCCTGCACTCGCTTTGTAGACCAGGTTGGCCTTGAACTCACAGCGATCCTCCTGCCTCTGCCTCCTGAGTGCTGGGATTAAAGGTGTGCGCCACCATGCCTGGCTCTCTAACAGTTTTATATGATTTTCCTCAGGCTGCAGAACAGCACAGTATCATTACTTGGGAACTTGAAACCACCCCTCTCTTCCATCTTCATATAAAATCGATTCCTTTCTAGTTGGCAGAAAACCTACCTGATCAAACAGTGCCAAAAGCCAAGGGCCCACAGGGCTATGATCTAATTTTTGCCATTGTAAAATACCAGCTCTTCAAACACCAGCAATTCCACTGCTTTTTACAGGCACTGGGAATGTCACTGTTCATATGTAGCTGGAACTCTAGGGTCCAGTAGTTTTAATATGAATCCTAGTTTTCCCACTGGTTTTCTGTGTGGATTTGCAAGTCATTTTACTTCAAGGGGACTCAGTTTCTCTGAAAAGAAGACAAGTGTCCTACTGGTAGCCTCAACCTCCAGCAGTTGTGGACTATGCCCAAAGTCACTTCTCTTCTCTTACTACAATCACACTTCCACCAAATGACTCCAGAAATGCTGAGTTATTAATTAAAAGTAATAGTAATAACAGTAATTTATGGAAACTGCTTATCATTTTAGCTTTAATTACCAGACAGCACAATAACAATTATACAGTCATTAAATGTGTCAGATTCACCTTGCTGCATGCTTTACTGGTTTTAAACACTAGAACCTATTCACATAGGCTTAGTGCTTAGCTCTCATAGCATGTACCACCTCCTCAATTTAAAACATGTTAGCAGAAACAGTGCTTAGAAGGGGAAATTGGACAGCTAAGGAAGAAATTTAAGAAGTGAATTATTTCAAAGAGCTTCAAAGAGCATTATGATGATGATGATTTTTTTTTTTTTTTTTTGAGGCAGTGTTTCTTTGTATAGCCCTGGCTGTTCTGAACTAGCTCTGGAGATCAGGCTGGCCTCAAACTCAGATCGGCCTGCCTCCTCTCCCTCATGAGTGCTGGGATTAAAGTGGTATGACACTTGTAGTATAGAGAAGACCATTTTCCATTGCCAGATTTCTTTGAAGAGTCCTGTTGGCTCAGATATGCTTTCCCTTTGTCTTTCCCCAAGACATAGCATGCCACTAGCTGACAGATTAGCGCTACTTAGCCAACACCCCATCTACTGGTCCAGAAGGCTGCAGCTGGGAGATACAAGGCTGGTGGAGTTGTAAATACTCTGAACATAGTGCGAGAGAGATGGCTCAGTGGTTAAAGAGTTCCTGCTGCTCTGCCAGGGTAGACTTGAGTTTGATTTTCAGCACCACATCCAGTAGCTTATAACTACCTGCAACTCACCCTCATATACATGGCACACACAGACACATAAATAAAAACATAATAAATAATTTCTTAAAAGGAAATATGGTTGCTAGTGCTTGTTTGGGTTCCCCAGGAATCAGACACTAAAATGAGATTCAAAATGCCTGTATTAAATTGACTTCAGAGACGCAGGACAGTACTTAAGCAAGGTGAAGTCCTTCAGAGGACTCCCACAACATGAAACAGAACATCCCCAGGAATTTAATAAAAAATAAAAATAAATAAAAAAGCTGAACATGGTTTGGCTGTTGACTTGTAGGCCTAACAAGGTCAGTATGCGACTTTATAGTTAGGGTTTTGAGTTTCTCATTAAAAAGAGACCAAAAGTGTGTATACACACACACACACACTCAGATCTATCCACAACTAGAAGCTAAGAACTATAGTGTTGGAACTTCATTAAAAACTGATACATTGGCCAACAAGCATTTCAATGCTAAGCACAGTTACTGCCTGTGGTGGTTGGAGTAAGAATGGTCCCCCACAGGTTCCTATATTTGAATGCTTAGTCATCAGGGAGTACTTAAAAGGATTAGGAGGTGTGGTCTTGCTAGAGGAAGTACGCCACTAGGGGTGGACTCTGAGGTGTCAGAAGCTCAAGGCAGGCCCAGCGGCTCTCTCTTCCTGTTGCCTGTTGATTCAGATGCAGAACTCTTAGCTACTTCTCCAGCACCATGTCTGCCTACATGCCGCCATCTACCCATCCCCCACAATGACAATGAACTAAACCTCTGAAACTGTAACCAAGTCTCAATTTAAAGTTTTCTTTTATAAAAGTTGCCGTGGTCATGGTGTCTCTTCACAACAACAGAACACTCACAAAGACACTGTGAGCTAGCAAGCCTGGACATCAGTTTGTATCTGCCTGTCTCTGTCTCTCTGCTCCTTTCACCTTGAGGATGCAGTCTTTGAGGAAGGGCAAGACAAGGACACCCAACTAGATGGTGGCCAGATCTCACCACAGTAAGTGCTCACATATTGAGGGGCCTCTATGTGATAGTTTTTGTCTCAACATGTCTTGATGTTAGAAAAATGGACCACAAACTTCTCTGCTTTCAAATCCAACACAGCCTTGCTCTCCCAACTGCCTGATTTCCTTACTCTAGCAGGTACTCTTACTTGCCAGTTAAAAAAATAGAAACTTCAAGCTGGGCACTGGTGGCTCACACCTTTAATCCCAGCACTTGGGAGGCAGAGACAGGCAGATCTCTGAGTCCGAGGCCAGCCTGGTCTACAAAGGGAGTCAAGAAAAGCCAAGGCTATCACAGAGAAACCCTGTCTTAAAAAACAACAACAACAAACAAACAAAAAGGAACACCAGGGCCTAGAAGATCTACCACCAGTGGCTGTCCAACAACTTGGCTGTCATTCTGACCTAGAGCCAGTGCTTCAAATCGGTCCATCCCCAACAGGTACTCCATCTATGAGCTGCTAGTGTGGGTGGAGGAGCTAGTGATGAAAAATCAGATCTAAGAAGTCAGATCCAGAAACAAGCCGTCATCATCGAGGATGAAAACCTGAAGCATGGCTGTGACTGAAGGTGGCACCCACTAGCATCGAGCAGCTCTGTGGCGCCTCAGACCCTTTGGAGCTGAAGGGAGATAAGGTGGTAGCACAGGAGTCTACAGAGACGGCAATGTCCCCGAAAAAACTAGACAAGGGCAGGTCCATGGGAAGATGCTTTTTAAAATTGGATGCACAAAATTGAAAGGAAAGATGGCAGAACAGAGCCAGGTGTACAGGGGAGAATGGCAAAACTATAAAAGGTAATGCCATGGTCTGTGCTATAGCCAGAAACCATGTAGAAGCCCATGATCTGTGCTGTCACTAACTATAAAGGGTAAGGAAACATCTTCTGCAGAAGTATGGACGACTGCAGACTCACTTGTTGGGATGACCTTCCCTCACATTGAGAAGGTGTGTCCTTGCATTTTCAATTGTTAACTCTGTGAAGCAGAAAGCTAAGTGCTGGCAGGATTTTGGTAATGTAATTTCTATGGTCCATCACCGGTTTTCTGTTTGTAAATGCCTGTCCTTTCTCACCTGCCAAGAGACAATCCGTAAGAGATGGATAGGGTGTTGTCTTGCAGCTGGTTCAAACTGGAATGCGGCTTTTTGTATAATGGAGAGCTGATGGCCCAGAGTTGTGACAAGAAGTATGGGGCCGGGATTTCTGGGCAGACACCAGGAGATGAGGGAGAGTGGAGCAGAGCAGAGAGGTAAAGAGCCAGCCCCGTGGCCTGGACACTTGGTTAAGTTAGAAGCTAGCTGACACGCTGCCCCAGCAAAACGCTGAAAGCTTTAAACATAGAGGTCCACCTCATTTATACCACAGTACTCACCGTTGAGAACGAGAGACACAGAAGGCTTCCTGACACGCCCCACCCCACAAGTGAAAAAGAATAAGAAATAGTCTAAACAAGAATGTGCAAAGGGCCAGGTGGTGGCGGGGCACATCTTTATCCCAGCACTTGGGAGGCAGAGGCGTGCAGATCAGACAGCCAGGGCTACAAAGAGCCCTGTCTCAACAAACAAACAAACAAACAAACAAACAAACAAACAAGCAAATGTGACAAGACACACGCTGGGCCTATGTGGCTATAGGGCTCCAGTGAGTACAGGGGCAACACAAATGGGATTTTTTTTTGTTTTGTTTCTTTTCTTCTTTGTTTTGGGGGAGGTCATAGGGTGGGAAGTGGACCTGGAGGATTGGGAAGTGAATGGGATCGGGGTGCATTATGTGAAATTTTCAAATAATCAATAAAGACATTAAGTTAAAAGAAACAGAAACTTCAAGAACCTTTTGCTGCAGCCCACCACCATTCCCAAACACCCCCCAACGAGAACTCGCCCTGCCCCTCAGCCCTTTCAGACGTAGAGGCCATTACTCCCCGTCCTGTCCCCTCAGCCCTTTCCCATCTCTACCACCCTCCTTCCTCATCTCACCTACTCTTTACTCTGTTTGACTCCGCCTCACACGCACTTAATCATGGTTGGGTTTGTCCACCAAGAGAACTAAATTTATTTAACCCATGTCTCTCTGTGGTTAGCTCTACCTCTCATTTATTCCTCTTATAGGAACATTTCTTGCAAGAGCTTCTTCTTTTTTTTTGACTTGCAACTCACTGCAGTATAGGCCCTGTCAACTCTAACAGACGCTTCATCTCTACCCTGTAAAGACCCCTTCTTCTTGCACTCCCCCTGATTAATAGGCCTGCATGTCTTGTCTTCTGCCTTGAGAATGAGATGTTCCCCACAGGCTCAGGATTTGAATGCCTAGGCCCTAGGTGATGACACTGTTCCGAGACCTGGGGCCAGGGTCGGTGCTGGGACTGCACCCTTGGGGGTGGGTATACCAGAATACCAGTCAGCTCCCGTTCTCAGCTTCTCGTGTGAGAGGAGGTCAGAGCTTACCGCTATCCATTCCTGTTGTGACAGCCTCCCCGGGTCCATAAGAGCAAAAGGCTATGGACTGAGCCTTAGGAACTCTTCAAAATGATAAACTCAAATAAATTCTTTCTCTGTAGTTTCTGTCAGATATATTGTCACGAAGATGAGAAAGCTGACACAGCTGGACTACTCTTCCTCAGCCTTCCATAAACGTTTTTTCCTCAACTTTTCTTCTGCTTTGGGCAATCATCATTCTACTCTCATTTCTCTGAGCTAACTAGCATTTCACTCTCCTAAAGTGAGACCATGCAATCATCTTACTCTTTCTGTGCCTGTGTTATGTCACTTAATACTATCTCCCCCAGTTATCCATGCTGTCACAATGACAGGATCTCTATGCTGACAGGTGAATAGTATTCCATATTTCAGTTGATGTACAGGATGCAGCAATGAATTATGGGAGTGCAGATAATCACTTTGACACACTGACTTAATTTCCTTTGGAAATTGCTTTCTGTTGTTTTGATAAAACACCCTGAGTATGGGGGAGAAAAAGTTTATTTTAGCTTATACTTCCAAGTCCATCATTAAAGAAACAAAAATTCTATTTATTCATGACTCATAAATTAGTTCATTTATCCAGGGTTATTAATTTGTTAACACATTATTCAAAGTAGTCTCTTATCCATTTCATTTCTGTAACAATTTATAATGACTTTTATTTCTGATTTTATTTACTTGAGTCTTTCTTTTGCAGTCTAGGTAAAGGCTCCTAAATTTATCTTTTCAAAAATTTGTTCCATTGGCATTCTATAGTTTTTAGAGTCTATTTCATTTGTTTCTGCTCTAGTTATTTTCTTTCTTTCTTTATTTTATTTTTTTTTCAAGACAGGATTTATCCGTGTAGCCATGGCTGTCCTTGACTCACTTTGTAGACCAGGCTAGCCTCAAACTCACAGAGATCTGCCTGCCTCTGCTTCCCTGAGTGCTGGTGCCCAGCTTCTAATTATGTTCTTAGTTAAAAAGTATTTTATGTTTTTAAATGTTTTGCCCACATGTGTGTCTGGTATCACAGAAAGCCAGAAGAAAACATTAGCTCCACTGGAGCTATAGATGGTTGTGAGCCACCATGTGGATGCTGAGGATCTAAGCCAGGTCCTCCAGAGGCAACTGCAGAGTCAACTCTCCAGCTCCTCTGCTCTGGGCTTTATTATTTCCTCCTACTAAGTTTGGGCTCAGGTTGCTTTGCAAGCCTAAGATCTAAGCCTCCAGTCCAGACTTCAGGTTCCAAACTAGCTCAGTGGGTCCAGGTAACAGGCCAACACCCACAGACCAACCCTAACAGACAAAAGTCCCATCCCCCCTGCCCAGCACTGGACTAGCCTCAGAAGCTACAAGACCCAGTCATAGTAGAGTTTACATACTTGGTATCTAGCATAATGATTGTTATTTAGAAGACCTAGGAAATATTAGATGAATTGATAGGTTAAATGATACTCTTTGAGTATAGATAAAAATTAAATTAACCTTTGACATACTTTATTATTTAAAATACAACCATCTACTAAGATTTGTTAAAATTTAATGGCTTATAACACAGCTGTCAACACTCATTCATGTTCACAAACTCTCATTGGGTGTTACTGTCAAGCCTACTTTATACATGAAGAACAGTGAAGTTCAGTGACCAGCCCAAGGCAGAACTCAATACTACATGAGTTTTAGAACCAAACTTCTTTTGAAAAATCACCTCTATTGAAATATTCAGAAGTGTGTGGGACAAATTATTCTGCAGTGAAACTTCAACTTATCCTCTCTGCAGAATAGTATTTTAAGATTTAAAAATTTTAAGTGAATTGTTCCAGAAAAATTTAAGCATATATTACTTAAAATTGTAGTGCTTACAATTTTTGTATATTAACACTTTGAACATTTAATCTCTGTAGCTCACATCCCTGGAAGCTAGTAAGATATCAGTCTCTGCAGTATTCTCAAGGCTTGCATTTTATTATTACTATAAAGACCTGAGAGGAGAATCGAGAAGCTGACCTGTTCTTGCAAAGGTTCTAGCTATGTGCCATTAGAAATTCTTGGTCATAACAAAATTCTGAGTTGTATATACATCCTCTTAATGTTCTTACAGCATGCAAAGCATGAACAGACATTACAATTTTTCAGCCTGACCTAGGGTATATATTTTCCTTGATATGTGATGCCATAGACCAACCTAGGAGCAAAGTTAGCTTCTCACAGAACACTATTTTTTCTTTTAGAGATTAGTTCCTAGTCACCTGACATCTGCAATTCTCTAGTCAGTGATACCAAACACTACAGTGAAAGGTAGGAGGAACCACTCTAATCCTTACACCCAACCCTCCAGTATTACTTTCACGGTATACAGTGAAAATAGCCAAGCAGTTGTTTTACATTCAACTTTATAAGACGTATCAGTAATTTTAGAAAGAACAAAAAGTGATACTTACAATACGTCCTTGAAGTCTCCAAAAACATACATATGCCTAAAACTGTCAATGGCTATAACAGGGCAATCTGCTGGCGTTTTCTGGATATGCAGAAGAGGATGTCTAAACTTATCACAATCTGCATGTAAGAAATTTATTGTACCTTTGAAAGAAACAGAATTTTAAGAACTCCATTAGAATTTTAAGAATATTCTTTGATTATGAACTCATAAAAACAGTATAATAAACAACATCAATATTCTTGAAATTGATACAGACCAGAAAAACTGAAACCTAAACTGAATATTTAAAAGAAGAAATTTTTAGTTCCCAGGACAGAGTATAATTCCCTTAGAAATTATAAAAAAAGCTCAAACTTGAATGTTATTGTGAATTTTTTATTTTTTTAACTGGCAGTCATCTGCTGTATAGGTTCCCCAGATTCTGACAGTCAGTTCTCTAGTCTAACACAGACACTGTTCCCTTGGGACCATCTAATTCAAACACATACTATTTACTAAATGACTAAACTAGGCAGTTCTTTCCTACACCATCAGTTTACGTCATGTGATCTTCCATCCTCAGTACAGAGGGGAGCTGTCTGCTGACACCCCAAGGTCTGCCAAGAGACAATGGAGAAGTGCAGGCAGCTGCTCAACTTCCACCAAAGTGAATGTGGATCAGAACGTGTCGTCTCTAAGCAATGTCTCTGCAGATGTTTTGGAAATGTGTCAGAGAAGCATTTAAGTGACAGGAAATGGTTCCCCAATTATTACTGTTCAACCAGGATCCCACTTTTCATGCTATTTGGTTTTTTCCCTCTAAAACACAGGCATGGTACAGAAAACAAAAGCAAGCACACAGAAAACCCTGTGTCACATCATAACTCTACGGCTTCTTTGCCCCTATATGTAAACACACATGTTAAAGTAACCTATGAAACTTCTATCCTAAGTGTGTTTAGGCCAAATACGGAACAGGAAGGGAGGAGAAAGACAGTGAGAAGAGATGAAAATAAACACCTTCAAGAGTCTACCTTTTTCACTGATTAACTGCCGGGCTACCTCATTCTGGAATGTTTCTAAACTTTCTGTGTCCTCTTTCATGTGGAAGAGTATGAGAAAAGGCAGTCCTTCTTCGGTCAATTCCTGCAAAAAGAGGTTTGCAATAAAAATCAGTGGCCTCTATTCAGTTTAGTTGTTTTCCAAGTGAAACAAGTGTGGACTCAATTAATGTAACTAACAGTTAGTGCAAGGAATAGGGGAAAAGGGTCTAACTGTGTGAAAACAAGACTTAACAAAGGCACTAGAAACCACACATGCCCTGACCTTTTTTTTTTTTGTAAACATGGATTCATCTGAAAGGTCCTTGGATAATCTGTTAGCTCAGTGTTTCTCAACCTGTGGGTCACAACCCTGACAAGTGTCACATATCAGATATCTTGCATATCATATATTTACATTATGATTTGTAACAGTAACAAAATTGCAGTTATGAAGCAGCAACAAAATGATTTGAAGGCTGGGGTCACCACAGCATGAGAAACCGTATTAAAGTGTGTTAGCCCGTACTGTGTATGTGAATACAGGGGCAGCCTCTTGAAGCCAGTTAGGGTTGAGAAGAGAAAGAAGCACAGCCCGGTTTTAATCCAGGAGTGAGACAAAAATAGATTATTATTGCCAGTCTTCACAAGTAAAACTCAAAAGCCTAGTGTGCCAGCAATAAGTAAATTTGATTCACAAATTCATGCTTATTCTAAAGTGTATTATAAAACCATTCCACTATGCGAGACCTACCCAAAGCTGGAAAGTGTTTATTTGTATGAAAATGTAGTTATCTCCATTAGCTATCCTTTTGAGGATCGAATTTAGGAACTGCCTCAGCATGAAGCACAGATACTCTTTATCTTTAGTAATGACTACAAGGGTCCTTACCCAAGGGTGGGTATTAGCAGCACATCAGAATTGCTGTCAAATCCATTTTCGAGAGTATTACCAACTATTGCTATTATTAGAAATGCAAAAAGGACTCTGGAAGAGTGAAGGTGGGAAGCGAAGCCAATGCCAAAGCACTATAAAACCAGCGCACTGTGATCCTTACAACTGGTACCTGGTAACAGCCTGAGGCACAGAGGCCGTGCATCCTTTCACATAACTGAATTACAATTACCCACACTGAAGTCCATACCTCTCCATTTTCAAATGTTATTTCTCGGACAAGAGGGACACATTTATCTTGAATCCAGTTGTAAGTTACATCAAAATTTATCATAGATCCCAAGTACACCATGTCTGGCACAGAACGCTGTTATAAAAACATAAATAAAACTTAGATTACTGTAATCTTTGCTGGTAAAACACATTTTAATATCCATCTACTAACCCCAGAAACATCAAATATGAACTTTTAAAAAAAAGCAATAGTTTTGTCCTTTTAGAAAAAGGACAAATCTTTGGTAATTTGGAACTTGGCAATCTAACTTGTGATATAAAAGGCCCTCCCCAGATTTAAGACAATCATCTATCAGCAATTTCACCAAAGGCAGACTGCTTTACAAAGAGAACTACCCAAATAAAGTAAGGAAGCTATTCCTTTTAAATGAAAATGCTGTAAGAAAATTTGGACAGTCAAACTCACTTCAAAAAAGAAAAAATGTTAGGGATCGAGGGCAGGCACATCTCTAGTAAGAATCATCTATGATTGTTTCAACTCAAAATCAGAGCATACAAAATACCTAAAATAATTTAAAAACTAACATTTAGTTCAGTGAGCTTATTGTGTATGGTACTGCTACAAGCACTTGGTGATGACTCATTTATTTCTCCCAGCTTTCCCATATAGCAAGTTCTATTACCCCATCACTTGTTTTTCTTAATGACAAAATCCAAAGCACTAAAAAACTAAGAGACACTCCCAGCATCATACAGCCAGAAGAAGATACAGGCTAAGTCCAGAGGCCATGCTCACTTAATGTGCACATTACACTAAAGACTCTGCTGGGTTCTGATCAGCTGGAGATGATGGCACAGTGTAACTACTACTAAAGAAATCCACCTAAGAAAGCACAGGGAAATGCCCTCTGTCTGGGCTTGAAAACAGCTGGTGTGTATCCTCTGAAAGTTCACGAGCTGGAAGTTTGGTCCGATGTGTAGATGCAAGAGGTGATAGAACTTTTAACAAAGTGGGTGAGGGGACAGCGGGTACAGATTATAAGTCACTGAGGTATCTCCCCCAGAGGGGATTAATGTAGATTTTCAGGACTCCATTTAAGTTTTGCAGGATTAACTTGTTACTGAAAGAGCAAGGTTGGTCTTGGCTGGCCTCTGACATGCTGTGAGTTCAAGGCCAGCCTGGTCTACAAAGCGAGTCCAGGACAGCCAAGGCTACACAGAGAAACCCTGTCTCGAAAAACCAAAGGGAAAAAAAAAAAGATACAGTGCCAAAACATTATAGACACATTAAAATTAAAGTATGACCATGGCCAGGTGTGATGACATCTGTCTTTAAGCCCAGCACTTGAAAGGCCAAAGCCTTCTCTGTGAGTTTGTGGCCAGTCCAGTCTACATAGTGAGACAGCAAGAGCTACGTAACAGAGACCCTGTCTCAAAATACAAACAAACAAATACAAAAAGAAAACTATGACCTGAAAAAAAATATTCACGTTTCTATCTTTGGTATATAAAACATCCATGGTGATTGATCCCTGTGTCAATTTGAGATAACACACACTGCAAATGTTGCCTTTTAGTTCTTCCTACCGTTATTCAGGCCTAACCAGCTATTTCTATGTTAAAACAAACCAAGCAACCAAAACATAGTCAAGAGGAGAACCTATCACTGCTAGTCTGTTAAATGACATAGTGGTAACCCGCCTCTTAGTGACATCATTTTTACCACAGATCAACACAGCTCCCGACTCTCAGCAGGGAAGCTTCTATTTGCAGTGGCTGGTGATCAGCACAGAGACCCACACTAGCCAAGGTGCAGAGAATAAGAAACTACGGAACAATAGGCCCCAACACAACACATGCCCCACAACCGTCTTCCCAAGGCTCAGGGATCATTGCAGAAGGGGCAGAAAGAGTGTAAGAGCCAGAGGGGTTAAGGACTACAAGGACACAGTGTTTTCTGGATACAGCAAGGCCGCTGCACTTATGAATGCACAGCGGTCTGACAGCATGCGCAAGACTTGTGTAAGCCCAAACCAGATCAAACTCTGCATGGAGAGGGGAGCTGGGCACACACCCCCACCCCTAGCAGTTGAGTTATTGGCAATTCATAGCTCATAGCTACAAGGAGAAGGAAGCCAGCTTTCTCCAGGAGAGCAGTCCCTGGCAAGCCAACCTCTCTTTAGTGGAAGGCCACATGCCTAAGAATAGTTTAATACTGCAAGTTGGTCTTGATGGAAGAAGAAGAAGAAGAAGAAGAAGAAGAAGAAGAAGAAGAAGAAGAAGAAGAAGAAGAGGAGGAGGAGGAGGAGGAGGAGGAGGAGGAGGAGGAGGAGGAAGAGGAAGAGGAGGAGGAAGAGGAAGAGGAGGAGGAAGAGGAAGAGGAGGAGGAAGAGGACGAGAAGGGAAAAGGACACCAAGTTGGATGGGTAAGGAAGAGGGATAGATCTGGGAAGAGTTTAGGAAGAGTAGTGAATATGACATATTATATGAAATTCTCCTAAAGAATTAGTAATTTTTTTAAAAGAAGAAAGGGAAAACAACTTAGCCAAGTTTAAGACAAACTAGGTGCTTTTACTGTCAAAAAGCTAATTTATGCCCTATAGGTTTGGAGGTTGGCAGATGCAATACAAATAAGTGACAGACATGGTTGCTCTGCATCTTTAACATATGGCTTTCATATTGAATGCAAGAGACAGAGAGAGATACACGAACTGGAGCCAGGGGATTCCAATGTCTCTGCAGGTCTGTGCCTTCAGGCTTCTGCAGAGCAATCTTCACTCTGAAACATAGGTTGCTAGACCATGGTGCTTTCAAAGTTACACTATTTAGTCATGGTAGCCTCTAATCCCCACTACTCTGGAGATTGAGGCAGAAGGATCTCAAACTCAAGGCAAGCCTGGCACCTTAATGAGATCCTGTCTCAAAAAGAGAAAAGAGCCAGAATGTGGAAATGTCTGAGCACTTGCCTGGCATACACAAGCGTGGGGCTCAATTGCTAGTACTTAAAATGTTAAAAAATTAATATCCAATTCTACTAGCATTTAAAATAAAGCCATTACATAGATATGTATTAAATATGGTGTCTTAAGCACACTGTTGTTAACACTCACCCCTGGTGGTTTGTAGATTAAATTGTCTCCACTGTATCTTTCTGGTTTTGAAACATCTCTGAAATGAGGGGAAAAAAATAATGTTTTAAGGGAAACACTTAAGACAATGTACTTTAATAAAACAGAATTCATTAATTATTGCAATGTATGAATTATAAATACATGAAATATATACTTGTTCATTGTCTGACCCACTCACAAGACTATGCCAAGACTATACTATGCACAAATACATGCCAAGAAACCCATACGTTCAAAGGGAAACAAATACAAGGCAGACTTCTTAAAGTAAGACTCCTGCCAGCTAGCTGCTTTGGTATTAGGATTTTACAATGCAGGATCAGCATGATAGCAATTTAGACTCTAGACTGATTTCCACCTGCAGATTAAGGATGTTAATTTATTCACAGAGATTAATAAAAATATGTTAATTTACTACTTGTTAGTTTTTAAATTTGGAAATTCTAAAAAATAATTGAAATAACCTATGTCCCATAAAACACAGTTTTAGAAAGCATGTTTGTGCACATGGACACTGTCATTTCCTAGCCCTAGTACAGTACCTGGCATACAAATATTTGGTCTTGTATAACTAATATTTACCTAGTACAATAAATATTTGGGGAAAGAATCTTACAGAAAAACCTAAAGCAAATGAATAAGCTTCTCTTTCTCTACATAATTTGAGGATTAAATAAACACTGATACGTCTTTAGTTTCTGACTAGAGTAGTCCAAAAAAAGAAGTGAAGGTGCTAACCTAGACTGATGAGAGTAAGAATATACTGAAGGAGCTCTAGTGGGGAACAGTGAGACATAGGCACAATGAAGAGGGAAATAGGAAAAGGGAAGAGGGAGGGAGGGCAATACTGAGAAAGAGAGAGGAAAAGGAGTAAACAACACCAAAGATGCTTGAGAAACCATAGGGAAATGTTATTTTGTTTCTATTAGGAGTACACATATGTATATACATAATACATATGCATACATT
>OU015743.1:114336772-114376495 GCA_907169655.1 Acomys percivali
TGTGTGTGTGTGTGTGTGTGTGTGTGTGTGTGTGTGTGTGTGTGTGTCACAGATTGCTTAAATAATGACATCTTGTCATTTGTTACAACATGAAAAAACCTGGAAGGTTTAAGTGGGATAAACCAAACACAAAACTGCATGATCTCAATCATACGTGGAACAACAACAAAATCTCATTTTAGAAACAGAGTATAATGACTATTACTGGAGACCAAGGTCATCAAAGGGCCAGTAGGAAATTAAAAAAATGTTCATCAGAGAATACATAATCATACTCAGGAGGAATACATCTAAGTTTGTATATCAAGGTAACAATAGTTAATGATGAATTCTAAATTTTGAAAATAGGGTGTGTTACATGCTTTCACCATAAGAATCTGTGCATTTATTAGTGACCTTTAACCATTTGGTATCTATACTTCAAAACATGTTATACACAATAAAAACATTGCTACTTATTAATTCTTAAGAATAAAGAAAAAACTGAGGTGATGTAGCAACAATTGAATTAGAACCAATTCAATTTGTTGGCAGCGCAATGAATAGACCCAGACTCTTGTATATGCCGGTGAGCATTTTAGTACTGAAAATGTTTTTCTTTCTTGATAGTGTGTTTGGAGATCTTTATTCTGATGGCTATTATCAATGACTTTCTCAATGCTGGTAAGTATAAAGACTTAAATAAATTGGAAATATTTCCATGAAAATACAACTTACCAAAACTGAACCTACAAGAAATAAAACACATAAATGGTCCTAAGATTATTAAAGAAGTGGAAGTTGTAACTCAGCAACACACACACACACACACACACACACACACACACACAAAACCTGAGTTCTCGTCAGTTTCATTTAGCAAATATAGAAAAGGCCTAAGGAGCCAGAAATGTCATTTAAATTATTCCAGCAAATACAAAAAGATAACCCTTCTCAACTCATCATGATGTTCCCACACATGTTTGAGAAAATGGTCAAGGGCATTATGAGAAAAGTACACCCCAGCCCTCCTTAAGAACAGATGTAAAGCTATCACACAAGCTAACAAACTTAATTTAGCACTCTATGGCATAGAGAATATTCCACAATTAAGCTGGATTTAGCCTAGCACTTCAGTTTAGATTGGTATTTTAAATCAGTCAAAGTAAGTCACAATGCTAAAAAAAAAAGAAAAAAGAAAAACTCCACCACCTCAAAAGGAGCAGAAAATCATTCAATAAAATTCAATGACCATTCACATTTCAAAACTAGAAGAAAATGGCTTCCTTCATCTGATAAAGCTTTCCTGCTAATATCAAGAGAGAAATAAAGATGTCTGCTTGGAACTTGTAGTGTAACATGCTGGCGGGAGCACACTTCACTTTAAAGAACAGGCACGCTAACCTACAGCAGGAGCCACTGCCACGCAGGATGGTAGGTAGCAGACATCAACTGCTGCACTACCACGATAACTGGACTTTTTAGGAAGTATATTTTAACTGGGCAGTGGTGCCGCACACCTTTAATCCCAGCACTCGGGAGGCAGAGGCAGGCGGATCACTGTGAGTTCGAGGCCAGCCTGGTCTACAAAGCGAGTCCAGGACAACCAAGGCTTCACAGAGAGACCCTGTCTCAAAAACCCAAAAGAGAAAGAAAGTACATTTTAAAGGTGTCAGAAACTGTGAAAACCACAATGACTAAATCAACTGAAATGTCCCCAAAGAAAAGACCCTTTCTAGATAAGCCAAGATCACGTCCACATTTGTCCCTATGGGTTTCCTTTTGGAAATTAAATCTGCAGTTGCAGTTTAGGATTATGTGTTAGTCCTGCAAAAGCAAAAGAGGCAGAAGTCAGAAGGCCTCTCATAGACAACAGACGCCTGCCGGGCAGAGGAGCTACCAGAGGAGGTACCGGGTGGGCCCTGAGACACAAAGCCATTCCCCCAAAGGGCATTTGCTGAGTGCCAGCCAACACAGGAACCTGAGAAGGCAGTGTTGAGAGGAAGCAGGCAGGAAGACGGAGGAAGCCTTCTCTAGCCTCAGGGTGCTTAGGAGACAACATTGTAACCTTGAGTCAGGATCACACAGCCAATAGATTTGACAGATTTTAGAGTTACAGTTACAAACAGACAAGAAAGCACTTAAGATGTTGAAAACCATGACTCTTTTGTTTCTGTTTTTTGACAGGCTCTCACTATGCAACCCAGACTATGTAGCCCAGGCTATATGATCCACCTGCTTGCTTGCACCATAATACCTGTCAAGATCATGGGTTTTTGTGACAAACTGCAAGAAAGGTACTTGTAACATATGCAAAAATCAAATGATTAAAAAAAAAAAAAAAAAAAAAAAAACACCAAAACACCACCACCAATAACAAATAGCATTTTGAAATGACCATCAAAAAATAAATGAACTAAAGATATTGTTCAATTTATGAAAGGCAGATGGTCAATAAACATAAAAGCACACTCAGCTGTAATCAAGAAGTTATTGATTAAACTACCAGATGAAATTTTGTCAGCGTATTGGCAAAAAAAGAAAACAAACCCTCAAAATTTAAAATCAAAACACCAAGCCCTACAAAGGCCTTGTTGTGTACAACTGAAACACAGGGTCAGGGTTAACAAGGCTAAATTAGGCGAGTGTCTCAGCTGCCAGCGAGGTGTCAACTGTCTTTATTTTATTCCCACAAGGATTTGGCAGAAATGATATGTGACAGGCCTAACATAAGATGACTATTCTAATAGAAGTATTTATTTTTTCATTTGCAATCTAAGAAGCAGTTTGAAAATGGCCAGTAAAAGACACTACTAGAAACAATATGCTTTAAATTTTCTTTTTCTTGAAAGAACAGTTTAATTAGTTCTTTGAGAATTTCATGCAGTATATTTTGACCATGGTCCCCATTCCTCCCCACCCCCCGCTGGGTCCTCCCCACCTCCTACCTACCCAACCAAACCTCATGCGCATGCTCTCTAGATTTCCTCCTTTTAACTGTCTAAAACTGATCAACCAATGAGTATAATGAAAACTCAATAAACATTTAGAAAATCCTTATACAGCACAACATAGTAAGATAAGAGACTCTGAAGGGCTAAAGTTCTATTAATAACATTCGAATGTTCTGCTGTTTGTGATAGCTGGCCAGAAAGCTATGGGGTCAGCCTTTCAAAACATTCAGCCAGCAGTAACAGAAGCACCCTAAACAGCCAGGGCAGCACCCCTGGCACGAGTGGCAAGCCTGCTTCCATACTCAGTCACTATAACCGTCAGGCTGCCTTAAAGATCTGGACAAGAAGAAAAAAATTAACTAATATTTGAAGACTATTAGGAAACTAGGCATGAATTCATTTTCGAACATCATGGCAGCAGGTATGCTGCACAATGAGGTAACTTTTAATTAGTAAGAAGCAAAACCCTTAAAATTACATTGATCAATAATTTCAGACATAAAGGTGACTTTTTATAAGCTTTGGCCAAGAGTGATTGTAAGATAATTACAGTGTGACATTTTGACAGTGTAACAAAGAACGACTTAAGGGACATAATAAATGTGTGGGGTTTTTTTTTTTTTTTTTAATTAACTGAACAGATCAAATGTTAAAATGGATGCCAGAGGAATTAGAAATTTCAGGAGGTTAACAGCGTCCTGATTGGAAATTTAGCATGTACTTTGCTTCAGTGGTCACTAACTTTCCCTTGATGGGTTCTCCCTCCCTTGCTCACACCCAGTGGGGTTCAAACCAGGCAGTTGTGTTGTGCTCCTGTCTCATCTACGGTCCACCATTATTAACCAGAGTCAGTCCAAGGAGGCAGAAAGTTGTCATTGTTCAAAACGCAGGAGGAGATTGCTGTCTCCATGGCTCTTCCTAGTCTCAAACCATGGTCCCCTAAGACACATCATCAAAATAAATCTCTAAACAGAAAAATTGAAAGTGGCCTTGATGCTTAATTGAGAGCCCCCGAGTGACACAGAAAGCCAGCAAGACTCAAACTGCTTCTAGTCGCTCCTCTGCAGCGGCTAGGAACCAGTAACAGTGGAGGGCAGTTACAAATGACTATTTTCTTTATAGTTGTTACTTTCCAACTATTTTTACCATGACCAACAAAGTTCTGCCTTATGCACATGAACCAATTATTTTTTTGTGATCTTTCTGCAGGATTTGCGCACAGCTCTAGAAAAAGCTTATTTTTAAATAAGAGAGGCTCAAGCCACTGGTAGACAGACAAGTTAAGAGTAACTCAGGTTGGGTGGTTCTGAACTAACCAACAAACATTAGTGTCCCTGCTTAATGCCATACACACTCTAGCCACTGGAGGTCAGCAGAGAACCTGGTCCCACCAGGGGTAGATTGACTGGACCTTCCACACTCTTAAATGAGACTGTAGGTAACGTGTGATCAGTTCCACAGTGGGGGCAAGGGTATGTTTGAAGTATGTGCATACATGCACACACCTGCATATAAAATATGTATGTATGACAAAAAACTTTTGGAAAATAAACTATGAAGAAAATAGAATCTCTGGGCATGGTGGCGCACACCTGTAATCCCAGCACTTGGGGAGGCAGAGGCAGGTGGATCTCTGTGAGTTCCAGGCCAGGCTAGACTATAAAGTGAGTTCAGGACAGCCAAGGCTACAAAGAGAAAATCTGTCTTGAAAAACCAAAACAAGAATGGGAGGATACAAGGGATGGGCTAACAATTTAGATGTAATATGAATAAATTAATAAAAAAAAAAAAAAAGAAAAACCAAAACAACAAACAACAACAACAAAAAAAAAAAAGAAAAAGAAAAATAGAATCACTTCTAAGCCAACCACCACTATTAACCATTACTAGCCTCTATGGAAAACCCACTACTAATATTTTAGTTTCCATCTTGCTGACCTTAAATATAACCTACTTAACTAACAGTGACATATTTTAATTGAGAGCAAAGCAAATTCTCAGGCTGTCCAAACAGGAAAGTGCAGACATAATACTTACAGACTGGGTTTCAGTACCTTGCAGAAACTTGAATGAAGAGCTGAGTAAAAATTCCTTAATCAAGAGCACTGGCAATACCCTCAGTGTGTGTAGTCAATCACTGCGTGGAAACATGTAAACACTGACTCAGTGGGCAAATGAGTCACAAGAGATTCTGAATGAATTTTCTTTCCTTGTAAGACACACACTAATTTCTGCATGTTGAGATGGAAGTGTTCCTTATAATCAATGATGAGTTAGATTTGAAGAAATACAGAACACTTCTAAGTATTATTGTAGAAGTGAGATAATCTACAATGTATCTCTTAGATGCAAGCTATTGGTAGGCATCCAATCATCTTTTCATCTGTTCAATAACTGCAATGGAACAAGTGTCTGTTACTAGGTACCAGTGCCGGGAAAGATGACTACAAAGGTCCATACTCTTTATAGGGCCCACATTTTACTTATTATTGAGACAATAAGCATATGCTAGGCTGGCCTGGAATTCCCAGTGTAGACTAATAAACTATATGACTGGCTTTGAACCCACAGAGATTCATCTGGCTTTGCCTCCCAAATGCTGAGGGTGAATGCAAATGTCACCACATCTGGCCTTATATTTTATTATTGTCATTGTTAGCACCATCACTAATGTAACTTCTGTTTCCATAGGCCAAACTCTTAAAAGAGCCTTAAGATCCCTAACATGCAAAACATGTTCCAGCATGGAGTTCCTCAATAGAAGAAACTGAGATTCTTGCCACCATATCTAAGGGATAAACAGTAGCATATATCCTATTAAAGGTGTAGTTTTCCCGAGCCCCCAGACAGAGAAAAGGATAACCATCAGAATAATGCCAAAAGCCAGACCCGACACCCTGCACTTCTGTAGGACCAGTGAGGAGACCTGCTCTTCTGTCAGCTCGGGGACAGAAGCAGCGGGGACTGAGCTGAATTCTGTCTATTTTCTAGCAGCTGGGACTTGCTTCCCTTTCTTTCCCTGTTCTCCTCATAGTCTTTCCATCCCTTACAATGAGTATAGCAAATGGAGAGTTTTAGGAGCTTAGGAGGTGAAGTATATGCTTTATACTGGGATTTCATGAACATATAAGCAGTTGAGCTTCCTGATGAAAATCCAGCCTCATGTACTACACTTCTCAGCTGTGTGAGTAGGAGAACAGAGGGAAGGAAAACAAGGACATATGCAGTTCACACCTGGAAACAGAAGGACTGGCTCTTGTAGGTGTGGCCTAGAGTGGGGTGGAGCAATGAGCCCACCCTACCATAAAATGTCTTTTCTAAGAAGTGAGGTAAAGACAGAGCAGAAAGCCGCCTGAGATGCCAGCAAGTAGGACAGGTGACAGAAGGAAATACAGGCAGCATACAAAGTAAGCAGCTCTAGAAATAAGCACTGAGACGAATTTCCAGACAAACCAACAAAATGACATAAAGGGGCAACTCCTAGGGAAGGTCTGAGTGGAGCAGCTGAGTCAGAACAAGACAGACAGAGTGGACAGGCCAGAGCAGACTGCCACAGTAACTAATAGGTGACTAACAGAACGAGACAGGCAGAGTCAGGATGGTACCTGGATTCTTCAGCCACCTTGCTAGGAAATGCATCATCCTCTGACCCCACAAAATTAATCCCAAAGCAACAAGGACATGAACTTGTCTGGACAGAACACGGTAAGGAAATAGTGACCACAGGAAGGAAAACTGACTTTATTTGTGTAAGAGCACAATCATTTTCACTAGAAAGCTATAAAAACTCTATATAAAACTTCTGGGATTAAATTCCAACACACAGAGCAATACATATATGTAAATTTCAATTTCACATATTAACAAAAAAACACAAATTAAAATCTAGACGCCAAAGCCATTTATAACAGTATAAAAAACTAAGATGTAGTTAAGAATGCATCTCATGCCAGGTAGTAGTGGTGCACACCTGTAATCCCAGCACTGCAGGGGCAGGGACAGGGGCCGAGGCAGAGGCAGAGGCAGGCAGATCTTTGTGAGTTCCAGGCTAGTCTAGGCTACAGAGTAAGTTCCAGGACAGCCAGGAGTACAACAGAAAAATCCTGTCTCAAAACCTCCCTGCCCCCCAAAAAAAGAATTAATAAAAATACATCTCATAGAAGATGTGCAAAACCTGGGATTGGGGGAAGCCTAGACCCCAATTTAAAAATAGTCTAAAAATCATGCAGCCAATATTCCTTGGAATTGTCTAGGTTCTGAAAAAATAAAGATTAAAAAAAAAAAAAAAATCCAGAAGACCCAAGATCTGACAAGTAAAATCAATTAGCCTAGATAACAGTGGAAGAGCTGGTCACAGTGCACTGAGGGTAGCTCAGTACTGGTTTTCGGTTTTGACAGTGAAGTTACATAAGATGTAGTTCTAGGATAGCAAAGGCTACACAGAATAACCCTGTTTTAAAAGAAAACAACAACAAAAGTATCAAAATAATATATGTAAACTAAAAAAAAACGAGAAAACATTGCTGAAACTGAAAATATCTAAATACATGGTAAGATTAAGAATGTTTGTGGAGCCGGGTGGTGGTGGCACACACCTTTAATTCCCAGGACTTGGGAGGCAGAGACAGGCAGATGACTGCAAGCTCGAGGCCAGCCTGGTCTACAAAGTGAGTCCAGGACAGTTAAGGCTACACAGAGAAACCCTGTCTTGAAAAAGCAAAAAAAAAAAAAAAAAGAGAGAGAGAGAGAGAGAGAGAGTGTGTGTGTTTGTGGAGCTGGGTGCAGTGGTGCAAGCCTGAAATCCTGGTACTTGGGGAGGCAGAGGCAGGTGGATCTCTGTGTGTTTGATGGACCAAAAGACTTAAGATTTAAGATTACTAAAATAATAATTCTCTCCAAGTGGTCTCAGTGAAGTTAACTCTAATTTGAATCCTGGCATTTCCATTTATTGTTAGAAAATAACAAGCTGTTTCTAGGAGTCATATGGAAATCCAAAACCACTAAAACAGCCAAACCCACTCTGAAAAAAATATTACATAGTTAAAAGATTTATACCACTTGTTTTCAAGACCTTCTATAAACTGTAACAGTCCACAAGATATGGGATGAATAGTCACTTGATCAATAGTACAGAAAAGACCAGGGCCTTAAGTACAGGCCCAGTTCATTTCAACAAAGATGCTAAGGCAGTTAGTGAAAATGGGACAGAGTTTTTCCCCAACATGTAATGGCAGATCTGTTTGATGAATGAATCACCTACCCACTTTAACTCATATATTTCACATATAAAAACTAAATCCAAATGATCAATGGGCATAAATGGAAACTTTCATATTATGAAATTTATTGAAGAAAACATGACAGAAACATTTTACAATATTGGGAAGGGAACAGACTTCTAAGAAATCCAAAGTCTGGTCCATTAAAAATTAGTAAGCAGGATTTCATCAGAACTAAGACCATCGGATCAGAAGGATGACTCAGTGGTCAAGAGCATTTATTTATTCTTCTTGCAGAGGGCCTGAGCTCAGTTCCCAGTATCTACATGGTGGTCCAGAGACACCCCAAGGAGATCTGACTCCCTCTTCTCAACTCTGCAGAAACCATGTACATACATGGTGTACATACATACATACATACATACGTACATACGTATATACATACACGAAAAACATTCATACACATAAAATGAATCTATAAAAGATATTTTAAAATTCAGAACATATATACTTCAAAAGACTTTTAAGCTAAGTGTGGTGCCACAGGTCTGCAATCCCAGCACTTTGTATATGGTTATAAGTTCAAGACTATCTTGGGCTACAAATTAAGCCTCAGGGTAGCCTGGGCTACTTAAGGAGACCCTCTCTCAAATAAACAAACAAAAAACCAAAGGGCAATGGTTACAGCTACAACACAACTCTTGCACCCAAAGTTCAGGGGACACTGTGGAATATGGGGCAGAAAGATAGTAAGAGCCAAAGGATTAGGGAGTTTGCTGTGAGATTGTCTCCTAGAAACAAGGAAGCTACATCCCATACCTCAGCAACATGGCTGCCTAAACAAGCTGTAAACAATGACAACATCAATAGACACATTAACATGGAGCGGGGATGCTCATGGGACCCCACTCTTTAGACAAAGAACTTCAGAAAATTTATAACAGCTGAGAGAGAAAAATTAGTCTTCCTCAGTGATGAGTTCCCTAACTGGCTATACAACAGCAAATGGCCAACCTAAAATCATAAACATACAACAAACTCTAAACAGACTCAGCAAGTTGTATTTATATATTTATGCACATATATTGGTAACAATAATAATTAAAGAAAAGAGACCATTAGTGGTGTGGAGGAGGCATGAGAGGGACAGAGGGTGGGGAAGGAAGGAGGAAATGGAGTAATTATATTTTACTTTTTAAAATGTATAAAAAGTGGGGAGGGCAATAAGATAAAGGTGACTGTAACCAGGCCTGACTGACAACTTGAGTTTGATCCCCAGGACTTACATGGTGGAAGGAGAAAACTGATTGTCCTATGTTGTGGCATGTACAACACATAAAAAATAAACAAAATAATTAAGTATAATAAAAAATGAAAATAACAACAAAAGGCAATTCTGAACAAAGTTGAAGTCTCACATTTTCATATTTCAAACCTTATCACACATAGGGCTACAATAAAACTGTCTGATAGAGATTGTGGTACAGACCAGAGAACCTGGAAATAAACAATTCCACACACCATGAGCTGTTGCTTTATAAAGATGTCATAACCAACTAACTGGGCGGTAGGGGTCCTCTTCAACAAATGGTTCCAGACAGCCTGGATACCTTACATACACAAGAATGTACAAAAATATTAGACTCCTACCTTACTCCATACATACAGATTAAGTAAAAAGAGTTCCAAAGACCTAAATGTAAGGCCTAAGATTGGAGAGGTATTAAAGCATAGGAGCACTTACTGACATTGGATTTACTATAATTTCTTAGCTATGATATCTAAAACATGGGTGAAAAAAATGTAAAAAGATAAACCAGACTACAACAAGATTGAGAAAAAAAACTATGCACAAAGAGACAACCAACAAAGCAAAAGACAACCTACAAGATAAGAGAAATATTTGGAAATCATATGTGATAAAGGATTAATAACTAAAACACACACACACACACACACACACACACACACACACACACACACACACATCCAACCATTCAGAAAGAAGATAGAAACTGATATAAAAATGAGCAAAGAATGTGAGTGAACATTTCTTCAATAACCAACAAGCATATTTAAAGATATTCAACATCACGAGACATGGTGGCACAGGCCTTTAATCTCAGCACTCAGGAGGCAGAAGCAGGTGGATCGCTGTGAGTTCAAGGCCAGCCTAGTCTACAAAGACAGTCCCAGGACAACCAAGGCTACACAGAGAAGCCCTGTCTTGAAAAACCAAAACAAACAAACAAACAAACAAACAAACAACCACACAAAAAACCAAACAAGATATTCAACATCACTACACTTTAGGGAATATAAACCAACCATATCATCGCATACCTATTACATGGTAGGTATTTTGAAAACTTAGTACATGCATTATTTATAATTTATACTGTTAGCAAGGGTATGGAGAAAACTGAAACACTTGTGCACTACCAACAAATTTAAAATGATGGCTAAAAAAATGTGATATATAATAGCTTTACATTCATAGTGAACTGCTGCCCAAAAATACTACATAAAAACTTCCAGAAATACACTAGCCCAAGGGGCATGTCCTATGAAAGTCTTCACTTACTAGGCAAGTGGGATAGAAGTAAGGACATCCTATTGGGACTCTAGGTGAGAGAAATATAGGAGAAGGATCCAGAGGGTCCTAGAAACCTAAAAGAAGAACACTATGATGGGTGGATCTGGGCCGAGAGGTTCTGCTTGAACTATGGCACCAACCAAGGACAATACGTGCAGTCAGCATCAAACCCCTACCCAGATCTAGCCAAGGAACAGGACATTCTCCACAGTTAAGTGAAGAGTGGAGACTGACTTTCACAGGAACTCTGGTGCCCCATATTTGACCATGTCCCCTGGATGGGGAGGCCTGATGGCACTCAGAGGAAGGACAGCAGACTACCAAGAAGAAACTTGATACCTTAGCATCATACTCGGGGAGGAGGTCCCCCTCAGTCAGTCATAGGGAAGGGGAATGGGGTGAAAGCGGGAGGGAGGGAGGAATGGGAGGATGCACGGGATGGGATAGCAATTGAGATGTTATATGAATGATTTTATTTTTCAGTAAAAAAAAAACTTCCAGAAATAAATTAAGCTATGAAACTGAACACCGCTCAGAATGGCACAATGAAATCTCAAGTTTTACTTCCTCCTAGTGGTACACTAGATTTTCCATTACCTGGCATATCCACACTGAATACACTGCATACCCACATGACATACAATGAATATCTACACGACATACACTGCATAGCCACATGACATACACTGAGTATTTACACTGCATACACTGCATATCCACATGACAAACACTGCATATCCACACGACATACACTGCATATACTGCACATCCACACTGCGTACACTGCCTGCCCATTAGTCACTTTGCACCTGTCTTGGCTATTGGATCAATTGCAGTACTGTAGTGTTTGTGTTCAAATCATTTTTTACTTAGTAATCACTACATACTAAACAGTGATTTGGCAATTTGAATAAGTCAAATAAAAAGAAATTATTTCCTTTAAGTTTTAGTACAACAAAATAGTTTATCAAACTAGATTCATGTAACTTTCATTACTATAATATACTTATATAATAAATACTGGGATATTTTACTTTAAAAAGGAAATTTGTAGCATATGCCTTGACAAGGAACTGGTCTTGACAAGATTATGTCACGCGAAATAAACCAATGACAAAGATAGTGTATGATTCTACTTAAGCAGGCTACCTAGAATGGTCATATTCTAGAAATAGAAAGTAGAATGGCAGTTTGCAAGGGCTGAGGGTTAGGAGAAATGAGAGGCTGCTGTTTCATAGCTACAGCAGTTCAGTTTCACAAGATAAGAAAAGATCTACAGACTGGGTATAAACAATGTAAACATTGTAACAGTACTGGAGCTACTCAGAAGCACAGTCCAGGTGGCAATTATGTATCATAGGTATTCTATCCAATTAAAAAAAATTTTTTTTAAAAAGTCACTGAGCAGAATGGGAGAAAATATTTACAAACAGTACATTTAAAAAGAACTAAAACTCAAAATATAAAAAATAAACTTACAAGCATTGTAAGAAAATAAATAATCCAACAAAAATACGTATAATTTTAACAGATACTTTATCAAAGATATACAGCTGTCATACGAGCACATGAAAGCATTATCAAGCTCAGCACTATCAGTAACAACAGAATGTCACTGAATATTAAAGCTAATTGGACCAGGCATAGTGGGGCGTGTCTTTAATCCCAGCACTCCAAAGGCAGAGGCCTGGGATATCAATGAATTCGAGGCCAGCCAGGGCTGTATAGTGAGACCCTGTCTCAAAAGCATCAAAAACCCTTAAATTAATTAATAATACCATACAACATGGAATAATCTCAAAATAAGCAAGCTAACAAAAAGGAGGAGGAAAAGAAGCATTCATACTATATGATTCTACTTACATAAAATTCTAGAAAACAACCAAAAAGAAATCTGCTAAAGGTTTGAGTACATAAAAGGCACAATGAGAATTTGAAGGGATGGCAGGAATCTTAGCTGTAGAGATGAAAGCATGGTGTAAACACATATCAAAGTTTACACCAGTGTTCCATTTAACCCTGGGGGGTCACATGCCAATTTTATCTTAAAAACACCTAATTACAGAAAGCAAGCCTCGCAGAGTGTTCTGACCAACAGGCACTTCTCAGACCACAGAATTCCTAACGCTATCTCTGCTCAGAATTTTTCCAGTACAAACTAGGAAGGGTAGAGAGGATCTTACAAAACTAAGGAAAACACCGAAAGGGTGACTAGATCACAATATGTGAGTAAATCGCCAGTAAGTTTCACACTATCACTTTTGAAGGGGAAAGTTACCCAATGAGAAAACTATTTAGGGAGGACCTAGCACTGCAGATGTAACTTTCTCCAGTAAACAATGACGGATTAAGAACAACATCTGAACTATGGCTATTTTCCTCGATAAAAGGAAGCTCATAATAACGTGAGATTTAGCTTAGACGTTATCTGTTTAAAAGGTATCATAAATGATGTACATAGCTGCCTCAATGGCAGAAATAACATCATCTCCCCCATGACGGCAAGCTTGAAAGCACAATGGTTCAAATTCAGTGTTGGTAGGGACTCAAAGACTCATCTTTGCATTGTAGCATCTAATTAAATACAAAGAGAGACGACAGATCTGAACGCTGAGCCCACACCAAGCATGCCATGTTCTCTGTCAGTGAAAGGGCAGGAGGAAAGTACTCCAGAAAGCAAGCAGTATGGAGACATCGTCTATGCTTGTACCGACAACTTTCACTGCCCTCTTTATTTAATCCATCTGTGAATCCTGACAGACAGAAACATGGCATATAGCTTATAATAGTTCAAAATGATGTGCTGTTAGAAAACGCTCTTCTACACGGCATTGAGCAGTGCCAGTAAATCCTTACAATGCTCTCAGAATGGAGCAAAAAAGGAGAAAGCTGTTCTGTGGAGGCATTCAGTCAGGCCAGGATTCTAGTTCCAGCTTAATGAACACTGTGCTGTGCAACACTGGTTAAGCCACTTTATTTCTGTTTCTATACCTGGAAAAATGGACAGAATGAGACAGACAGACAGACAGACAGACAGACAGACGACAGGTATTCAGGAGCAGAATAACTCCAAGTATAAAGGAAGCAACTTTGTACACAGTAGCTCACCAAGAACTCAATACAAACAAGCTTTTAATGAGTTGTTTTGTCTTCTAGAAACTGCCAAATGCATGACATATAGAGATTAGTAAGTTGTACTGTCTTTACAACTGGGAGCATGAAGAAAAGGGAAAAGAGAAAGTGCTGTTTCGAGGAACTCACAGTGCAGCAGATGAGACAGCTAAGACCCCAACACAAACCTACCAAGTTCTACTTACTTAGAGTCCTGAGAAGGGAAGGCTGGGGTAGTAAGTGGGGCATTTGGGAGGAAGCATTTACTGCTAACTCACTAGTTCAACTTGGAAAACAGTGCTATTATATTAAAAACCAGAGAGTTTACAAGTACATTGCACAGAGAAACAAAACGCAAGAAAATAGATTTTTAGAGTCTAACGTTTTTTAATAATTCAATAAATATGATAGTAACTGCAGCTAACTACACTTCAAACACAAAGCAGACTCTTAAAGATAACAAACAGAAACACAAAAATAAGACAAATGAGACACTGTCTTATTTGAAATGAGGACCATATTTCTGTAGGATTTTCACTCTTACTTAAATTGAATATTATGGTATTTTACATGCTTCTCGGAGCAACAAAAATCCTCATTTGTCTTCCAAAAATATAGTTCACCTATATTTACTGATTCTAGTGTTTGCTTTGGTAGAAAATGTAGTTAGTTATGATTTGGTACCTATATACTTGACCTGCTATATTTTAATTAAAAAAACAAAACAAAACAAAACAAAAAACCCACAAGTACCTTTTATATAGGCAACATGGAGTGTTAAAAAGACAGAAAAGATGAAAGATTAGACATTTATTCTAGGTTCCAGACCTTCTTAGATTTCATCTTTACTTAAAGCAGGGCATTTGAAAAAAGAAAAACAAAAACAACACAGTGTACCCATGTGTGGAGGAGGGGTCAGTACATTTCTTTCAGACTTCCTACTTAGTTACTTACAGTGCTGATCACAATCAACTCTGGCAAATACTACTTGATTTTTATCTGGATATTCTTCCTTAATGACATCAGATGCTTCCTCAAAAATTGGATGCAACATCTGGCTGAAACGACACCTACACACAGACAAGCACACCAATTAGCAGGGAAGCGCAGAAGGCACAGGATCTTACTTCAGTTATCACTCACTGATGTTTAGCATATGTACAATAAACAACTTGTGAGACAATCACACATTCAATTTAATCATGATGTCTGTCAGTGAATGAAAGGAAAACACTTGAATTCAAAGCTTGTACTCTCTAATTTAATATTGTGTAAAGTATGAAGTTGGTCTGTTGTTTTGCCTTATGATTAACTGCTAGTTTTATGGCGCATGTAGCTATGTATCTCTCACAGAGGCCATGACACAAGCCTGCAGCATACACTCTACCCTACACTGCTAAGATCTGCATGCTTATAGAAGAAATCAGCTTTCTCTGAACAATGAACATATTCCCAATTTCTGGACTGCTTAGTTTATTGCAAATGCTAGATCAATCTACCTGGCTACTCCATCAATCTCAGACATCAGTTAATGTACTAAATAAAACAGTTCTTTTGAAACAATATATGGCATAAAATTAGTGTTTTCTCTTAAAAATATATCCCCATATTAAAATAGGCCTTTATATCTGTAAACATATAAACTTACTATGTCCAGAAACAAATATTCAAATTCCTAAAGACTTCCTGATCATTTTCCCCTCCCTCGCACACCTATTTAAAAGAGGGTCATAATATTCCAGGAAATTGTTACTTCTAATCCTTACTGCTCACCATTAGGCAAAGCACTTGAGAAATACAAATTGTGGGTGATTAAAGGGACCAGAGGGGGGAAAAAAAGAAGATATAATGCACACAAACAACCAGCTGGGGAGAACAGACATTTCATGGAAAAAAGGTACTGAGAAGAATATGGTAAAACACTATAATTGCTACTACTGTCTTTAGAGCCCTTCTACAACAAGACATTTTCTTGAAGAAGCCCATCTATTCAAATCTATGTGGGACCTTTTATTAGCAATAATCCGTAAAGAACATGTGAAAGGACGTAGAATTACATCTCCTCCCTATTTCTTTTGTATCTTTCTCTAGCCTACTCACCTAACTTCCTAAGATGTCCTAGAATATATCAAGGAAATCCAATCTGTATCTTTCAGACTCCTGTTTTCAAGTAGTTCTTTCCTCTTTAGCATCTTAAATCTCCCATCTGGGATAGGTAGGAAGGGTCTGTGGACATCATGGACGGTGTCTTATTTGACTACATATTCTAATAAGCATTCAATAGATGTCTGTTAGGTGAGCAAGCTGATGAATTCGAGAACTAGAAGAGCCAGAACCCCAGGTCTGTGAGTACTAAACGTCTGAAAATAGGTTAGGTAGAGGGTGGGAGGCACAGACAGGGCCTGACTGTGGCTCTGAGCTTTACATGTGGCTCCTAGAGAACTGATGGAAGGGTTCTGGCTCAGGAGCGAAGGGAGTCCCACATCAAGAGCTCCTCTCTGGACTCCCCACTTTTGCTGTCCCATTAAGTTTTTAAGCAGATTCATGTTTAAAATGCTATCAGTTTAAATACTAAAATTTTAAATGGGAAGGTCAATTTCAGTATTGCTGCACCATCATGTGTATGTAAACGCTACATTTACACAGGTGGCACAACAAAAGCAATAGATCCATCTCTCATGGTCTTCTGAATGCATCTCCAATCTAGGGCTCAAACAATCCCTAACAAATCAACTAAAGAGCTGTCTTGCAGACACTTTGGGGTCGTTTACTATTATGATCTAGTAGGAGAGAAATAAGCTTAAGATTTAGACATACCTGAGTTTAAATCCCAAATCCACCACTTACTAGCAGATGGCCTCTCTGAACCTCTACTTCCTCAATCTAAAACGGAAACTATAATACCTACCCCCAGGGCATTCCTGAGCCTTAGAAAAATAATACAGAGCTTGCCACACTCACAGCATTACTAAGCGCCTACTGTGGTTTATTATTCTCTGAGGAATCATAGTAGTTCTCTGCAGCTACATAAGAGAATCAACTTCCAGAGAGAATAGAGTCTAGCCTATGAAAGCAAATACAGTAAACCTATCAGCAAATTACTCAAGTTTTCTCAGTTGAAAAGGAACATTAATTTACCATTAATAGTGGAAGACATTCCCTAGGTAGTACGTTTTCTCAAATATGTTGCTACTGGTCAAATTTCCAACTCAGATTTTGCAGAGTGTACAATTCTGCTTTCTTTTAACAATCAGATTTCATTAGTCAAGAACACTGCATTCTATTTTGCCCTGTGCTACAATCTGATCAGGCCATCAGGAAAAGTGCTTTGCTCCTCCGCCTGTCAGTCTCCTTACCTGGAAAGTCTGGACTAGATAATCTTCTATCAAACTTTATGACTAATATTAATCCTAATTTGCCTTGAAATATGCTACTTCCATTACATATTTTATAAATGGCATTTTCTATGTATCCTCAGCTTTTTATTAAAGTTCTTTAAGTACAGTATCATGCATCCACATGCTCACTCAGGAGACACTGTTAGGCACTTATGAGGCGTGTATTTTTTAAAGTGCTTGAGGATGACATTTTAAAGTACAATTATGGTAACTATTTCCACAAAGTAAGGATTGTATTTGGGAATCACCAGCTAGATTGTAGCATGTACAGCTGGTTAAAACTGGGGCTGTGGGAAATGCAGATGCTCCCTGACTTACAAAAGAGCTAAGTCTAAGGAACCTAATTAATGAACTGAAAATATCTTAAGGCAAAAATGTAGTAACTATGCCTAACCTTCAAACAGTGCAGCTCAGAAACAGCACAGTACAGAGTATCAGTTTTTCACCCTCACGATCATTTGTGTGCCGGGAGCTAGCCCTTGTCACCACAGTCCACCACTGAAGAATACATACTGCATGTCACTAGCCCAGGCAGAGATCACAATTGAAAATCCAGTTTCTATTGAATGTATATATTTTACATGATATTAAAATTAAAGAGCCATATGTTCAATTATTACAAACTGGACACTGAACAAGGTTTCCTAGACTGACTTGAGAGAAGGGCAGGAATACTAATAGATGAAGATGACTGGAAGGAAGTGGCACTTAATCTACAATTTGAAAGATGGTTAACAAGTAAAGAAATACATGAGAACAAGAAGTGGTCCATCCAGGTTGGGGAGATGGCAGAACAGTATAGGAGTACATTTTTTCACAGAAGTTAAAAAGAGCTTGGTGTGATGAGCAGAATATGAAAGCAGAAAGAAGCAAGAGATGCAAATGAGCAAGTCATGAGGGGCCTTCTAGGTCAAGACAGGGGGCTTAAATTTTAACCCAAAGATTAGGGAGGTTTAAGGTACAGTGTAAACTCAATTAATCTGCACTGCAAGGAAGAAATGTGTCTTATACTACAGAGAATATTGTAGAAATATGTCAGACTAGAGGCACAGAAATCTGCCTTATAGTGCAGAGAATATTGTGGAAATATGTAAGGCTAGAGGCACAGAAAAATAAAAGAGGAGACTCACAGAAAACTGCAGGCCCAAACAGTGTGGTGGCAGCTGGCAGGCAGTAAGCCTTTTAGGGAGAAGTTAAAAACAATTCTGCCACTGTTTCAAATTACTCCTCAGTTAATTGTCTCTTCTTCCTGTCTCCAGCACACATTCTTTAGCAGACTTAAACATCATGTTCTAGATCCTGGAATTCTAGGAAGACACTGTTTCTCCCCTCAAAGTCAGTTTGGGAAGGTACAAACAGAATAAAAAACAAAAACAGTATCTAAGTTGAACATCTATTTCAAAGTCTGAAATTGCAAAGTACAAACAGTTTCAGAGACCCTCAACTGCTAAAAGTTTATATATAATTCCAAAAATGAATCACTTCTGAGCCAAAGCACTTCAGAAAAGGGATGATAATCCACCTGAAGTGAAAAGAAGAAAATGGTCCCAGGGTACCATAAGGTCAGAAACAGGATCCAATTCAGAGCAAGAACTACCAGCCTCCTGGAAAGAGTGTGTAAGTTAAAAAATATCAACATTATTCTTATGAACTTGCCACACCTGAATTCTAACTTCCAACCTGTGCCCTCTCATACACTGGGAAAAGAAAAGGAAGGAAAAAGAAAAGGGAGAGGAGGAGGGACGCCAAACCCCAACCAGAGCAAGCTTACTCACCAGTCAGCATAAAAATTTACTAACGCAACATCAGCATTATCTGAAATTGAAACACAAAACTAAAGTTATTTGTTTCTGTGTGACATACTTAAAGGTTCAGTTTTCATCATGATCTTTTCCCATTTACAAACGGCCAAATAAAGATACACAAAAGTTACCTCTCGCCCAGAAAGCCATTCATCAGCAAAGTTGGCTTACATATAACCTAACCCTTTGCTTACCCCTCCATTGATAGGTACACTTTCACTGGGTCTCAAATGAGTATAGCACAAAAAAGAGATCAACTCTTGAGCAGCAATGTAAACTTCTAAGCAATCCCATCTCATAAAGTGGGATGGTCTGGAGCTTAATGATCCACTTTTTAAATATTCCATACACATAGCAATTGGGAACCGCTCTGCAAGATCAGAACAGTTAATTATTGGTCATCCTCAGAAGTCTACCTTGTAGCATTATAAAATCCACTTTTCCTGGTTCCTACCCACTTTATACTCACTCTGTCACACAAAATCTCTTAGGATGTGAAGACTCAAGAAAGACACAGTATTGTTTCTTTTGATTAAACTCAGAGAAACTTAAACCCTTCCAGCACTCATGAAACTAATACACAAAGATGTCCCATAACCTGAAAAGTGAGAGGGATAAGAATGGGGACTTTTTGCTCCCATTACCTCCCACACTTTTGG
Source organism: Acomys percivali (assembly GCA_907169655.1). Taxonomy (NCBI): domain Eukaryota; kingdom Metazoa; phylum Chordata; class Mammalia; order Rodentia; family Muridae; genus Acomys; species Acomys percivali. The sequence goes on from OU015743.1 coordinate 114,356,491, forward strand.
TTCACTTGCCTGGTCATTTAAGCTGTGATTCAGAAACTGGTTTCTGTACCAGAAGCTCCAACAACACCCAGGAACTTATAGAAATGCAAATTAGGTGCAGTCTAGCAGCTTCTGGCAAGCCAAGCCTCTGGGTCCTTCTGATACCCACTTATATAGACACTGCTCTAGAAAGCTTATGAGGTGGGAACACTTTTGACACTTAAAGCTCCACAAACATAAAACAATGTAGGTAATTTATGCCTCTTAATTCCTCTTTATCTCTATTACTTAGGGCTTTGGTCATATGCATTGGTCATTTGTCGTTTTCTTCCTTGTTTTTATTGTTTTTGTTTCTTAAAGAAGAAAGAATTTATGGACGCTGCATGTATTTAAAATCTCCTTTGTTGTAATCACCCATCATATCAATCAAGCCTTGACCTTTTCTTTAGTATCTGCAAAAATCAGAATATTTTCCCAAGTTAGTTCTATCTACAATCACACTGTCAGCAAATAATACATTCAATACGACAATTACTGAATGTAGCTGGATGTTATTAAAAAGAGATTGGAGAATAAGTCATTTAATTAAAATGAAAGAAAGAAATTCTAGGCTCCACTCTATGGTTCTTAATATTTAGTAGTGTAAAGTATAAACTACAGGGCCTTAGAGGGCCACCTCATACATTGTCAGGAATGGTATCTATACCAAGACAAACAAACAAAAAAGTGAAAAACCTTGCAACTCAGGAAAGAACAACACATTTTAAGAAATTTTACTAATAATCAAAACGTAAAGTTCTTTGATATACTCAGTGAAATAAGCCAGAATGCCAGCTTGTTAATTATTATCGATAACTGAAATCTTATTGTGATTTTATTTATATATTATTTATAGAGAAGTAAACATACTTTTAAAATATCAAAATACTTACTTAAAATTTCATCTATATTCTCTGAATCAAGACTTGTTATTTCAGCTGTTATAGGTGTAAAAATCGAAGTTACCTGAAATTTTAAAAAGGTAAAATTAGAATTTCCATAAAAAGTAAATAAGGCAGTCTAAGACAAATTAATAAAGCTGGCTCTACTTATTTTTAGAAAACGATCTGATTTTAATTATTATTAGCTAAAATAGGAAAAATACTAACTTCCCAGCCTAGAAATTAGAAAATTCCTCTATTTCCAGACAGTTTGTAAGTAACTAAGAAAATTATGAATTTATGCAGCCATTCTGTAGTATTGATGTGAAATTAAGTTCAAGGATTTTAGCCTCCATGCATCCAAGACAGCTCCTGGGGAAGACTGGAGAGACCTGCCTGGAAAGCACTTGCATTGTTTTCATTGTCTGTGATAGTGTTAGGTGTCAGCTACTAGAAGAAAAACAATGTTTTCACTTTCACCTTAAGGTGGAAATCCAAGTTCTAGCTTGTCAAAGAGAATCTAGCCTAACTAACAATTGTAATGCAGAGAAAAGATTAAAATTTAAAACAAACTAGCAAAGTTTTACTTATTTTAGAAAGTAATATTTATTCTTAGGTTTCATCTTTAATTTAATGTATCCGCTGCCCAGGGAATCTTTTGTCCAAAGCAGAGTTTATATGCTAAAATTCAGCCACTGATCAATGCTTTACAGTAAGTGAAAACTAATGTCAGGTTCTAGTCAAATAACTGCCAGGTATACCTTTGGATGCTACTTCATGGACACTTAGTTCTTAGAACATGACTTCAAACATTAGTAATTCACCAATTACTCAAACATACACACACACACATAAACACATACAAGCATTTTCATGCTAGCATGTAAACAACTCAAGTAATTCTTTACATTACTATTTTCTCTTCAAAGTAAGCTTACGTGATTGTAAGTGTCAACATTAGATTTTAGAAATGTTTTCACGATTTTCAATGCCTCCAAGTTATCTAGGAAGAGCAGACTTCCTTTCTCTGACCGCTTATTACTGATACAGTTTAAGGCATGCTATGTGTTATCCTGTCATTTGAGAAAACAGATGCAGAAAGTCCCTCTGGCCTCCTTCTCCTGAAACAGCCTTTAAAAAAAAAAATTCTCTGACCTTCTAAAGTAGGCCACATGCACATTGGCTACAGCAGTGATTCTCAACAGGTGACAACCCCTTGGAGTGGGGGGAATGACTCTTTCACAGGGGTCACATAACAGATAGACTGAATATCAGACATTTACATTACAGTTCATAAGAGTAGCAAAATTACAGCTATGAAGTTGCAATGAAAGGATTTTATGGTTGGGGGGTCACCACAACATGGGGAGCTGTATTAAAAGGTCACAGCATTAGGAAGGCTGAGAAGCACTAGGCTTGCAGGAAAAAACGTAAGCCCCCATTTCTGAAAACAGAGATTCAAAGAAATCTGAAGCCAGGCCTTGTTGAGTTCCCCTTGGTGTACACCATTCAAACATGCCCACTTCCCTCTACAGGAGTCTTAAAAGTGAAAATAAATGTTCCCCTCCTTCTTTAGACTGTGTAGTAATAATATACCTGTCTCATCTGTCTTTTGTGAGAGGTCTCAAAATTTAGAAACCTTCTACTATACATAGCAACACTAAAAGAGCCTTCCCACATACACTTATCAGCAATTCTTAAAGAAGTATGGAATTCAGTTATATTAGAACAGTAAGATTAACAGTTGGACATAGAAAGGAAAAAACTGTAGAAACAAAAAAATAATCAGAGCAACAAAGCTAATCACTATCCAAGCAAAGTCATTAAATAACAGAATTTATCAAGTATCTACAAGGTAACAAAGCACAAATGATACTGTCTCATAAGCTCTCAAAGCAGCAGCAGAGAATGGCAAACCCCATTAAGTGCTAAGGCTGAAGACAAGACCTGGGAGGAGGAGTTGGGGGAGGGGAAGCTGATCACAATATATTGTAGGAAAAAGTTTTATTTTCCATAAAAAAAGAAAACAAACTTTTAAAAAAAGAAGATAATGATCTCTGCATAATCCAAGGGAAGCCGATTTTTCAAGAGTTACCTATTAAAACATACTTTCACACTGGGCCTTGGGGCACACACCTTCAATCTCAGCACCTAGGTACCAGAGACAGGTAAAGGCGACTCTTTGTTCCAGGTCAGCATGGCTACAGAGTAAGACCTCATTCCCTCCCCTCTTCCCACTACAGAAAAACAAAAGAAAAAGAAAAAAACAGAAGAAAAAGAAAAAAGCTTACAGAAAGTATAACATTTAAATTTTACATTTAATTTTTAAAATTTTGAAACAGTTATGACAAAATACTTCTATACTAGTTAATAAAGAAAAAGAAGTAATAATTGACTTGCCTGTAGTAAATATACTAGGACATTTGCAACTGAGAGACTGGCATTCAGCTAGCATCTAGTTTTTGTTACAACCCAAAGCAAGAAAACTGCCTCTGACCCAATGGTCTCTTTTCCCTCTAGGGAGTAAAGGGGGTTTCTTATTAGGGTTAACATGCCTATTAATGTGCAATATGAAAAGCTTATTTGACTTGTTACCAAGCTCTACGAGACTGACAGGCAGATTGTTTGTTTTATATTAGGCCTGGGCTAAATAAAGACTCTCTTGGGAGAGCACTTTTACACTTTAAATGCTGTATGATTCACATGAAATAAAGGCAAGTGGGTCCAAAGCAAGAAGGGGAGAAAGGAATCACTACACTTGAAGTAAACTTTTTAATTTTTAAAAACTAAATTAGAAACACTCATGTGTGTACATGTACACAGCCACACAAAGTGGGGAGGGGAGAATTGTAAGTAGCAGATCTTAATAGTCATGGAGAACACAGCCTCTAATGGTGAAATATTATAAATGTAACAGACAACATAAGTAAGTATAGACATAAACTTCAAGGTATTTTACAACCTAAGTTATTCTCTCCAGGTCACTATATAACAATGGAGAGCTATCTCCAACCATGTTCCACAATTCATGAAATTAATTTCTTCAACACACATTAGGTAAACCAACTATTAGGCAATTCAGTCAGAGGTGGCTTGTGATGTGATCTTACATGAAGAAGGGAATTCTCATGGCTGTTGCACAAAACTTGGCATTTAAAGATCTTTAAATGGAGCTAGTGAAATGGCTAATTGGGTAAAGATGCTTACCACCAAGCTTGATGGCCTGAGTTCAATCTCTGATCACATATGGTAGGAAGAGTGAACTCCCACAAGATGTCCTGTGACCTCCACACCAAGTGGCATGGCATTTATGTGGAAAAAGGAGGGAGGGAGGGAACAATTAAAAAAGAAAAAAGCTTCCAATAGTAGGACCTTCTTCAGCATTACCTAGAGGGGTTTTAAAACTGAGATATTTGTGGGAAGTACAAAATCTTTCCTTTTGTTACCCTTCCCATCTTCCTCCAAGGCTACCTGTTTGGCTAGTAAAGTCAAGACTTAAAAGCCACCTAGATCCTGTCCCAACTATGCCCTACGTTTTGCTTCTCTCTGTACACATGGACTACTCTACCAGGGTGTCCTCTTTTTTATACATAATTTATTTTTTTATGTGCATTGGCATTTTTCCTGCATGTATATCTGTGGGTGTCAGATCTTGGGGTTATAGACAGTTTTGAGTTGACAGGTGGGTACTGGGAATTGAACCCAGATCCTTTGGAAGAGCAGTCAGTGCTCTTAACCACTGAGCCATCTCTCCAGGCCCAGAGTGTCCTTTAATAAGCTACCGCACAATCATTTTTTGAGGAATCCCCCCTCTTCCATTAAGCTTTGATTTTCTTGGTAGAAATTGGCTTTCTTGTCACAGTAGTCCAGTATGCTGAATAGTGGCAAAACAGAAGACCTGAAAAAGTAGTCAAAGTCAACAGGAGTTACTGAAAAATTAAACTACTCTCTAGATTAGACATCATATTGAAATGCTGATTACCTGCTAAAATGAAAATGTTCAGAAATTAATTTTGGAAAATGTTTTTAATAACCACTCTCTGAATATTAAGTTGTTTTAACTGTTTTGTTGTTGTTTGGTTTTGGTTTTGGTTTTGGCTTTGGTTTTGTTTGGCTTTTTGTTGTTGTTGTTGTTTTAAGATTTACTTATCTATTATTTAGACAGTATTCTGCTTGCATGTACTCCTGAGGCCAGAAAAGGGCACCAGATCTCATTACAGATGGTTGTGAGCTACCATGTGGTTGCTGGGAATTGAACTCAAGACCTGTCAGTGCTCTTAACCTCTGAGCCATCTCTCCAGCCCCTTAATTGTTTGTTTTTAATCAATTATTTATTCACTTTACATCCTGGCCCACCCCTCCTCACTTCCCAGTTCCACCATCCCAACATTTCCCCTATTCCTCACAAAAGGGGACCAAGACTAAGCACATCCTCTTCCCCTGTGGCCTGACAAGGCAGTCTCACCAGGGGGAAGTAATAAAAAAGACGGCAGCAGAGTCCATTTCAGAGAACTCCCCACCTCAGTTCCCCTTATTCCCATATGAATCCTGAGCTGCCCATTGGCTACATCTTTGTAGGAGTCCTAATTCCAGTCTACACATGGACCTTGGATGATGCTTCAGTCTCAGCAAGCCCCTCTGGGCTCTGGTTAGTTGGCTCTGTTGGTTTTCTTGTGAAGCTCCTGTCTCCCCCAGGTCCTTCTTTTCTTCCCCCCACTTTTTCACAACTCCTTATGTACTGCTCAGTGTTTGACTGAGTCTCAGCATCTGTTTCAAAGTGCTCTTAGGTGGAGCCACTCAGAGTACAACTCTGCTAGGCTCCAAGTTTTAATTATTACAATACTAACATACATCTGTCCAGACTATGGCAACATGTGAGCCAACACTCTGTCACCCAGGGCTAAGCCTCAGTGCCTTTTTGAAAGAAGCACTAACCCATAAGGACCTGCTTTAGAGTAAAAAAAATCAACAGTAATATTGAAGATTAATTTTTAAGATAATTTATGAGTTGTACTAATTTTAAAAATAAATACAATTTCCTAGTTGATTACTACCAGAAGTTTCAAATCAAATATATCCTTAATGAGAAATATTATGATACTCTCGAAACTGAATGCCTCCCATGAAGGACCAATAAGGCTTCCTGTGTTACAATTCCTGATAACAAACCTCCAAGGGCTTTCTGTCTACCATACAAGAGCTTACATCATCTAGCAGGCATTCAGTGCTACTCACAAATCAGCTGCAACCTCCCTTCCCCAGTTACATTCTATTGCTTTCCATGGATACCCTATGCTCCAACTAAAATGAACTACAGTTACATCCACTCTAACTGGATGCAGTAATGCAAGCTTGTAATCTTTATACCCTGAAGGTTCAGGCAGGAAGATCACAAGCTTTAGGACAGCTACACAGTAATATCCTGTCTCAAGAAATAAACTCATATTCATTCACATTCATATTCATTCTCCCCTTTCTCCCAACAGACATAAACAAACTCTAGCTTTCTTAAGAGATCCTAGATCATGCCTGTTGTCTTGGAGTTTTATATACTTAATGCCAACCCTTTCCCTCTATAGGCTGCATTTTAGGCAAAGAGTTATATTCAATCACTGTAGCAGACCCTTAGTAGCTGGGAGGAATTGTACAGTGCTCTCCATCAATCCTAAATCATGAAGCATCACACCCCTCGTCTAACATGCTAAAATGAGAACAGAATAAGAGTGAATAGAGGAGCAAGGAGGTGACTGCTGAGCCAATCCCTAGCTGTATTATGCACCAGCATTACTAGGCTGCCACTCAGAACTGCTGTGTGGCCCCTTTAATGGTCATTCACAAACAGCCCATATCCTGTGATTTATAGATTCAGAATTGCAGAAATTACAGTTCCTGCTTGCTCATGTCATGCATGGCCACTCTTGGAACAGCTAGAAAAGGATACCTAGTTTTCAGTATCCAAGTCAAAAGCTACCTTTCTAAAAAGGCTTTCTTCATGGTCCCAGACAACAGTGATTCATTTCTCTCATGTGAACTCCTAAAGCACTTTCTACAGAACATCAACACATTATTCCTTGATAGTAAAGGAATATGTTACTTCTATCCTTAAACTGGTTATTTATGTTGGTAACTTAATTTCTCCAGCAGCCATGAATGCTGTGAAACCAGACCCACCTAGTACCATATTCTATTTGTACACAATAAGCACTCAAATAAGTACTAGATGAATAGCTACACAGATGAATGAGTCTATTTATGTCAATACTGAAAATTACACTGAGTGCTGGAGATGAGAAATGGGAGAAAGAGGTAAAGGAGAACAGCCAAAAAATATCTTAGTAAGTTTGAAAAAATTAAGGTTAAAACAAGGAATACAACAATCTGGACTTAACTGTTTGACAGTAAAAACGATACTTGGTGAAAATTTGCTAGAACAAATCTCAGAAGCAATCTGCCTTGCCCATCACAGAAGCTCCTCTGCATCTCTGCCCTACAGCTGTCTTGATCCCTGAGCAGCACCTCCTTTCAATTCCCTTCATGCGCTCTGGCATGGCTTCCAGATGTTCCAGCACACAGACCATCCACTAAGACATACCATACAGCATGGTGACTACAGCTAATAGGATACTCCAAAACTGAAAAGCAGTTAAGATTACAAATGTTCTCACTCTCTCTCTCTCTCTCTCTCTCTCTCTCTCTCTCTCTCTCTCTCTCTCACACACACACACACACACACACACACACACACACACACACACACACACACAGTATATAAGGTAATAGATATGGATATTAGCTTGATTTAATAATTTCATAAGGTATACATACATCAAAACATCACAATGTAAACTGAAAATACATATAATCTTTATTTGCTAGTTACACCTTAATGAAGCTAAAGAAAAATAAACAGAATCATCAGTAAATTGTTTCCAAAAAGAACAGCTACATCACACTAGTCAGTAAAAACCCAACAGCTGCACTGTGCCATCTGTAAGGTAAGAAAAAATGGCAGGGGAGTTTTACGGCCCAGAGCTAATAAAATATTATGCATAAGTAGTTATCAAATATCCTTTCTGTTAGTGAGATTCACATTCATGGATGCATTTTCTAGGCTTTAAGTGGCTCACCAGAACATCTTCTAATCAGTGGGTTTAGAAAATAAGAAGCATTTCTGATGCATTTGTTCATTTAAAGCCCAATATGTTAAAACCTCATTGTTCAGTGTGGCCCTTGCCCCTGCAGCACTGGTATCACCTGGGAATCTGTGAGGTTCCAGCTCAGGCCTAATAATTACAAATCTTCATTTTAAAATGACCTCCCAATGCCTATACACACTAAAGTTTACAATGTGCTGCTTTAGAGAACAAAGCTTTTTACTCTAGTGACAAGTACATACATTCATTTAAAACTCTGTACGAAGTTTATGCCTCATATATGAATACAAGTTTGTGATAATTCTGCAGTGACATGTAAATTGTTTGACTTTAGAAAAGTGGAAAATCTGTATTTTATTAGAAATATACATGCCACTTTTGTAAAGTATATTGCCGCCTTCTTAAAATAATTTGAAAGGACATTTCTGCATGAAATGACTTGCATGAACAGCTTGAATACTGAATGTTTCCTGCCCTGTGGCACTGCTGCTGTCAACTAAGTATTCTGTAGTCATACTTAGAGTATTTTTGTTGGCTTCCAGTTGCTTGCCTTTTTCTTTGAGATTCTTAAAATCCTTCACAAAGCACTTGTCTGTCTCTCCTATAGCAAACAAAGAAGTGATGTATCAAGCACTAGCTCTCTTCTATTTCTAATCCACACTGATAGTCAGCCTACCACCTAAAGTCCCAAGGCTGCCTCTTGTCCCTGGAGGCCACTTCTTTAACTGCAATGTCAGTGACTCTTACTCTCAGTTTTGCATTAAGCTGGTGGACAACAAAAGCATAAAAGGTTTGCAGTTGGCTGTAAGGAGCGAGATGTGGAAAGGCCCCTGGAGAAAAGAAGCTGAGGCTGACAGGAACTAAGGGCCTTGAAGCTGGATATCAATCAAGGCACATCTCACACTGTTAGTATTCTCAAGAGCAATATAATGAACTACAAGTTCAAAGAGAAAGAAAAAAGCAGGACCATGTATCGAGGACTGGGAAGCTTTTTTTAACCCTTAACTTGTTCAGTGCTCTCATAGTATCAAAGAAACCTATTTTGGCACCATTAGAAGCAATCTGCATTTATGAACAAACATCAGAACAATAAAAAGCATTTTTCACTAGCTGAAAACAGGCAGATACTAGAAATGACTTACCCCCACCTCCAAACACCCAAGTTCAGATATACGTAATATAATTCCCAATCTTAAACTAAGCCAGTAAAACAGCCAAGGGCAAATACAAAGAAATAAAAGTTGCTTTCTGCTACTGTTTGATCATACATGGATTTCCAATGAAAACTGATGTCATCTGTTGTTTGTCTTCAGTCTATCTAAATATGGGATGAACTAAATTAACTGGAAGATGCAATGTAGTTCTCTGAACTTCAGAAGGAATGTTCTTGGTATAAAATGATTTTCATGGCTGGGGATGAGATTCTTTTTTTTTTTTTAAGATTCATTTATTATTTATACAGTATTCTGCCTGCCTCAAGAAGGCACCAGATCTCATTACAGATGGTAGTGAGCCACCATGTGGTTGCTGGGAATTGAACTCAGGACCTCTGGAAGAGCAGACGGTGCTCTTAACCTCTGAGCTATCTCTCTAGCCCAGGGATGAGATTCTTAATGTGTGGAAAGAATTACCTTCTGAGAAAAAAAAAATCACATTTGTTCTTCTAGAACCCAAACTTTGAGCAAGTAACAAAGAACAGGAATTTGGAGAAAAGTCAAGATCACAACTGCATTCTTTTCCTATACACAGCTGGAGATGAGGGGCGGTGGTGAGGAGACCATGCCCAATGGTGTTGAGGCCTCCCAGTTACTATACAGCACTGTTCCTTCAAGTTATAATGTAGAAAAATATTTGCAAATATATGCCAAGAGAAAATTATGACTGTTCTTTGAGCCACACTGTATTTTCTGCCCGACACGGCAAATAAAAGAACATTCCCTGAAGAGAGTGTTACCGTCTGGATCTTAAATGCTCCCCAAAGGCCATGAAGGTGTGCTAGCCACACTGTGGCTCTACTGGGAGATGGAAGAACTTCGCACAAAGGATGTGATAAGAGGAAGTTAGGTCAAGCAGACAGTGAGGAACTGGCCTCTTCCCATGTCTTTTGTTTCTCAGCTCCAATGACAAACACCTCAACATCAAGACCTGAAGGCCAGAAAGCCAGCCAATTATGTCCTAAAATATCTGAAACCATGAGCCAAAATAAATCTTTTTGCTATGCTTCAATAAACATGAGTCAATTTAACATAGAACAAGTGAAAAGTTATTCCTGAACAATCTCACCACTAAAAGTCAGACAAGTGGGTATTGTGCTTCCTTGTAAGGTACAATCAACGGGAAACAAAATCACCTGTGAAGTAATTAACACTAGAAAGACAACATTGGACTTTTATCTATCCAGCTCCACTGGTGTACATGAAATACTGAATAGAGGGAAACATTAAAATGGTACCATGAAGAAATAACTAAGCAACTAGTACCAGAAAACAAAATGTTATATGGGGGAAAAAAGGGCAGGCTAACTTCATTTGGGTTCCCCATAGGAAATGGATGCTGAAACAGGGAGTCAGTATTTAAAAGATGAAGAAGGGCTGAAAAAGTGCCACTGGGAAGACAGCCAATACTCCTCAGTGGGTGTAATAGAATGCATCAACGTTTTTGAATACTAAACTTTGGAAATACCAAATTTTTACTTAGCTTAAAAAAATTCAAGGTTTATACTAAATAGACCCTGTTTTCTCCTAAATTATATAATAAATCCTTTAATCTTACTTGCCAGCTTTTGCTGTTAGCACATTTTACATTGCAAAATGTGAAAAAAAATCTCTAACACATGCCAAAGAATGCCTTTATTTCACTATTAAACATATATTTTTGGAGTGCATAGCTTTCGGTGAAGAACAGCTCTTTAGTGAACTGTTTGCCTACTTGTTTCCTAGACTCAGTTCTACATTAATTCTCAGACTTTCTACTTTCTTATCCCTAAGCAGAGTACTGTGTATAATAAATAAGTTTATTACCAAATCACAACTCTACTACTACACAGACCTGTAGTATTAATCCACTGCTTTTAAAATCTGAGTTTTTATAACCTTACAAAAAATATTACATTGTAAAACTGTGTCCTTTGCTTTCTAAGATGCCCTTTTCTTTCTGCCCTGTTAAATGACTTTTGCCTTTCACTCCATCTTGTTAATTAAGATGGGGGCCCAGGTTTTTTATTGTTCATATTTGCTTTTTACTTCCAATATTTTGGAATCATATTCTTTTTATAAGTATGTATGTTTCAGAAAAGAGTTAAATTTTACTTTGTGCTTCAATATAAAAAGTTACAATTAATTGGTTAAACTTGATACGATCACTGACTGACACAGTAGGTATGTTTAGTTTTATTTTTGCCATTTGTTTACATTTTTATGGTTTTATTTTTTATTTTTATTTGTTTGTTTGTTTATGTTTTTTTTTCAAGACAGGGTTTCTCTGTGTAACAGAGCCGTGGCTGTCCTCGAACTCACAGAGATCCACCTGCCTCTGCCTCTTGAGTACTATAATTAAAAGTGTGTACCACCACTACCCATCCTAATTTTTATGGTTTTAAAAATAACTTTCCAATGCAAACTAGGTTTTTGTTTTAAGGCACAGGAAGCTTTTGTTCTCTGAGAGTAGTGATTATGCTAACTAAATCCTGTGCTCCTCCATGCATGTCATTCTGCATACTGCTTTCACAGTCAGCCTTATCAAATGATGTGCTATGTTAGCACCATACACTTCTAAGGAAGCTTACTAGAAATTGAAGTCCAGAGTACATCATAATATGGCCCCAACTAACCTTTCTTTATTTTTCAGTGACGCTTGAACCTCACAGCCAAGCTTTGCTAGTCACTTCAGCCACAGAAATTAGTGTCCATCTACCCTGCACAGTGCTTGCTTCCTGTGCTGATGGAAATCTTCCTAGGTAAGTTGCAAACTCTTGAGAGGCAGAATGTGGACACACAGCAAGCTCTGCCTGTCTCAGTGCTTCCATGCCTATGGGTTCTTTTTCATGCATGGCCTTGAACTTGAGTTAAGGGTGGACAGATACATTCCTGGTAAGCTGCCCATGGCAGACTTAAAATTAACACATAGAACAGAAGGGTGAGTATGTTCAGTTTTGTAAGACAAAACTACAATGGATTGAATTTTCCTATAAACTCTCTGACACAGCAACCAAAAGGTAAATGGCAGTAGAAGAGGAAAACACTCCCCAAACTGCTATTCCCTGAAATTTGCAATTCTGAGTAATTACTGTTTTGATATATAGAAACTGGTGGGGACTGAAGACATTGATAAGAAATGTGAAAGGAAGTTAAGCAGCAAGACAATTTATAACTAAGTAATCGTTGGAGCCCATGATTCTATTTCAGTGCTGTCTTTACATCCCATGATTCAGAAAACTATAAATGACAAAAATACATCTTTGTGACTTTTATATTGATCACTTGATCTTTGAGAAAGTTCCATTTAGAAACTGTCTAGCCTACAAATACTATCTAAACTGTTAATCTTTAAAACCAAAATATTCACTGAAATCACTATGGTAATTTCACTCACTGATAAATAGGTGAATAATGCTCATCTCTATAATAGTGAAACTTGCCTTTCTCTCCTTGTAAAAATAAAATTTATTGGTAGGTACAGCATTTTAAAAAATGTATTCTTTTAAGCTGGCTGCAAACTGAGTCATTACTTTTTACTTGCTATTTTCTACAACGAAGCTAAGTAGTTTTCTTAAACAGTTTTGGAAGTGATCTCTAGCACTGTCATCTTTTCATTTGAGTTCAGAAAGTGCGTTCTTTTCTAGCCACAGTATACTGATGACCTTTTCCACTTTAAGTAAATAAGACTGATGTTAAAATCTCATAGAGTTGTAAAATGCCTAAAACTGAAAAAAAGTTAATACAGTTCAATCAAATAAATCTTATAACAAATATTGTGATGAATCTGCTGTATACCAAGAACCATGCTTGGTATAAAGAAACAGATATTACAATGGCATACAATTTAAATCATCCATCCAGAAAGAAGAAGGGAGCAAAACAAAAGGCATTCCCAAGGTGGGATGGGCTTTTCATTATTTATAACAGTCTTAGGATTTTCAGGTTCAAGGCATTTATCACATGAATGACTCAGAACTTTGAGCTGTACCAAATAAATACTTAAATGGTATACTTACAGAGGATTTAAATATGAACGAATGCAACTTTGTCTATTAGTTTTCTAGAACTGCCATGACAATTAGAAAAACATAAAGACTTGAAACAAATGCACTATTTTATAATTCTAGGTGTGGAAACCTGAAATCAAGTCGCTGACAAGGCACTGCTCTCCCAAAGCTCTTGAAGATGACTCTCGGTTGCCTCTTCCAGTGGCTACTGGTATTCCTTAGTTCCCAGAGATCCATCACTATAATCACAGCCTCCATCTTCTTATTGTTTTCCTCTGTGCACTCTCCTCAAAAGAACATCAAGCCCTTGAGTTAGGACCTTCCCGAAATCTAGGATGACTCTATCTCACAGCCTTAACTAAGGACATCTATAAAGACACGCTTTCCCAAAAAATAAAATAAAATAATAATAATAATTATCAAGGGCACATTAGGAAGCTCTAGTGAATACAGGCTGAAGGAATTCTTTCCAACTCACTGTAGCTTTATGGTCCATGTCATCTTAAATCTACATTTACACAGGTACATAGAAAGAAAGAAGCAATTTGTTCTCATGTGTATATCTCAAAGTTCCAAAGTAAGTCCAAATCAATACTTTTTAGAAGTATTTATGAACATACCTATTTACATTACTAATGAATTTCTTATGTTACTATTTATAGCAAAAGTTTTTATATGTATATGTGGGGGAAGTATACGCATGAGTGCAGGTCCCCATGAAGATCAGATATGAAAGGGCCCCCTGTAGCTGCAACCCCCTGCAGGTGGTTGGGAGCTGCCTAATGTGGTTCTGAAAGAGCAGCCCATGTTCTTAAGCAGTGAGCCATGTCTCCAGTCCTCTTATGCCCTTTTAAAACTATGTTTAAAGGTTCTTTCACTGTTTCCATCTCTATCTCAAGATGATCCTACAGATGGTCTAGAATGTCTTCAAACACTTCTTTCTATGTGTGGAGTTACATGTGACACAAGGAGTATTCAACTGATCATACAGGAAGCCATAACTAAGAAGGAAATGTTCATCAAAGCAGTGGTAGTCCATCTTGGATATTTTGTTCTAATGAGCAGGTATAGGAGATAGTTTAGGCTGAGACCCTATATAATTTTGGCTTTACACATATGCACACAGGCACGAAGGCACGCATACCTATCTCTGTAATAAAGTACTGGTTAGCCTAGTTCCACACCCGTCTCCAAACAATAAACCTAGCAACCTCTGAACCTCTGCAGGACCCACCCACATCAGTCTACATGTTCTCCCATCTCTGAATAATAATACTTATTTTTCCACCTTTAGCAACAATCACATTTGGACAGGTTCTATTTCAAGTGTATTCCCAATGAATACAGTTAGAAAAATAGAAGGTCTGAACTGGTTGGTGGCACAGTAAGGCCCTTCAAATAAACTTTTAGAGAAACCCCTATATGCCATCTTCTGTCTATGTATAACTGAGCACAGCTATCACTGAAATCAGATTCACTATGGGAAGGACCATGCACAACAGGAAAAATGAGTATATGATCTATCAAAATAGAGAACCACCCAAACTACACCCCTCAGTAATCAGTCCCTTTGCCTTAGGGTAACTATTGCTGTGATGAAACACCACAACCAAAGAAACTTGGATTTATTCCATTTACACTTCGACATCATAGCTCATCATCAAATAAAGTCAGGACAGGAACTCAAGCAGGGTAGGGACCTGGAGGCAGGAGCTGATGCAGAAGCCATATGGGACTATTGTGTACTGGCTTGCTCCCATGGCTTTGCTAAGACTGCTGTTCCATAGCACCCAGGGCTACCAGCTCAGGGACAGCACCACCCACCATGGTAGTGGGCCTTTCCCAATCAATCACTAATTAAGAAATATGTCACAGCTGATATTATGAAGGCATTTTTCTCAACTGAGGTCCCCTCTTCTCAGCTGACTCTAAGTTTGTGTCAAGATGACATAAAACTAGCTAAGACACACTCTTCCCTTTGGACTCCACAAAAAGATTCTACAACCTGAGCTACAACTGGTGCTCTTAAGAATCGTCACTCATGTGGTTTATTGCTCCCTTGCAGTATATAGCTTTGCTTTAAATAATTTTTTTCTGCTAAAACTTGAAATAAAGTTAATCTGTGTCAGCCTTTATTTCAATACTTTGAATAGGATAAAAAAAAAAAAAGTTGAAACCCCTGACCCAGACCCTGACCACCTCAAATACTAATGATAAACCTTAGAATAATCAATCCACAAACTGTCGGGTTTTTTTTTTTAGTGATGGAGGACATCTTTGTAAAAGCATGATGGAATCATGGGTCTTATGACTTACAAATGAGACTCTTTCCAAAAATGTTGTATTAGTACTGCTTGAGTAAGTGTATGCTGGCTGGTTTATGTGAACTTCACATCAACTAGAGTCATTTAAGAAGAGGGACCCCCAGCTGCAAAAATGTCCCCAGCACATTGGCCTGTGATGCATTTTCTTCATTGATGAACGATGTACAGCAGCCCAGCTCACTGTGAACCGTGCCACCCCTGGCCTGGTGGTTGTGGGTGCTATAACAAAGCAGGCTGAGCAAGCCATGGAGAGTGAGCCAGTAAGCCGCATCCCTCATAGCCTTTGGGACAGCAGCTGCTTCACGTTCCTTCCCAGTTTTCATTCAGTGAAGGAGTGTAACCTGAGAGTGCTAAGCTAAAAAACAAAATCAAACAACAACAACCCAACCAAACAACCAACCAAAAAACAAAAATCCCTTTCCTCCCTGTGTTGTTTGTGGTCATGGTGCTTTATCACAGAAACACAAACCTTAACTAAAACCAAGTATATAACATTCTTTATAGCACTATTTTTTTTTTTCTCCAAGACAGGGTTTCTCTATGGAGCCTTGTCTATCCTAGACTCACTCTGCAGACCAGGCTGGTCTCAAACTCACAGTGATTTGCCTGCCTCTGCCTCCTGAGTGCTGGGATTACAGGCGTGCACCACCACACTTGGCTACAGCACTATTTTTGATTTGCAGATTTGAACACATTAATGGGTTGTGAAACCAATACCTGAGCTACACTCAACAGGAGCAAAAGGAAATATGGCTGCCAGATAATGTATTAATGCTAAGTACTTCTGAGAAACATTTAGTTTTGTTTATATATGCCAAATTGCAGTGTAAAGAGCTTGTCGTTTAAGTTTTACATTTTTATTTGTTTTTACTGTATGAATGTTTTGCCTGCATATATGTCTGTTTGCCATATGTGTGCCTAGTCCCTATGGAGGTGAGAAGAGGTCACTGATCCCCTGGAATAGGAGTTACAGCTGTGAGCCATTGCATGTGTGCTGGGAATTGAACCTGGGTTCTCTGTGACAGTAATTGCTAAGCCATCTATCACTCCAGCTCCTGTTAAGTGCTGTTAAGTGTTAAGTGAAACTCCATTAAAAAACAAATAAAAACAAAACAAAGCCCCCTGAAAACCTATTATGAAACGATAACACAAATTTTTAATTCTAAGTTCTCACAGGCAAATTTTCTTAATTCCCAAGTCTGTCCTTGCCTTAGCCATGTATAACTGTGGAAGCTGCATATTTTCCTGATATGTGACAAATGGGTTTAGTCTAGGGATGAACCATGATCTTAGTGTTTCTTGGGAAACAAATTCCACTGAGATAAGTATGTCAGCAACTCTAATAAATCTCAGAATATCAAGTCGCTAAGCAGCCATAGATGTCTGTGGACAAAGAGAGGGCAAAGAAGTCAAGCCCAGAGGTTGCGTGATGACTGTCAGAGCTGGCAGCAAACTGTTCTACCTCCTGCCTCTCGATCACAGACTGCATCAAATCATAAGCTCAACTAATTGCATGGAGCAATTATAAATGCAACTAAAGATTCAGAAATAAACAATAATTCAGTATCTACTTTTGCAATTTGTTTTGTTTTGATTTTGTGTTTTGAGACAAGGTTTCTCTGTGCAGCCTGAACTGTCCTGGACTCACTTTGTTGACAAGGCTGGCCTTGAACTCAATGATCCGCCTGCCTCTGCCTCCCTCAGTGCTGGGATTAAAGGCCTATTTTTGTAATTTAAGCATGAATTACTTTGAAATCATCTCATTATTGAATGTAAATTTCCTAATTTGTATAATTTAAACACATATTCTCTTTTCGAAGTTTTGGCTTTGTTACATGGGATTTATTCTTCCATCCATTTGAAGGTTCCTTGGTTGATACTCAACATTGCAGATCTGGAGCACCACCTGATGTCTGGACCGCTTGCAAACTGCTGCATGGGAGCCCCAAACAGGAGATGTAGTCAATGGGCAATTTTGCAATATCAGAGCAAAGCTCAAACATTACTAAGAAGTTTGTGTACTTAATTATTAGTCAAACATGAGCCAGCCAGGAAAGAAAGAAAAAGAAAAAGAAAATCAGAACGATTCAAGTTTCCAGTTAAGTTTGTGAATGTGTTAGGGACCTGAAACATTGTCCCTCTTTTTAGGGGGAGAGGAGGTGGGGTTTTTTGGCTTGTTTTGCCTTTCTAATGTTTATTTTGAAGTTAGTTAAGTTCTCCTCATTCTTAGGTTTTGCTGCTGTTGTGGTTTCCTGGTTTCTTTGCTTTCCTCTCTCCTCCACTATTATTAAACAACTTTGAAGTCAGTAGTCAATGCAACAAAGGAAAGAATTATAGGCTTCAATATGGGAAATGAAGTAAGCCTGCCACTCATTGCAAATGGCATAACTTGTACTCAGAAACTCAAGGAAAAAAAAACCATAAATCAAACTACAATTAGAGAATGTATAAGGTACTGGAGTATAAATTTAGTATATAAAGTTAGGAACATATAAAAAGCATAATTACGAAAATACAATTTAGAATCAGAGTCTTAACAATTAACGGCCTTGTTCATTCACTCATTTCAATGGGTCAAAGGCTGGCAGAATCAGAGGGTAGACCAGCCTAAGAACCAGTCTCTTTCCAGGTGCGTTCTAGGTTTCACAATGGCTCCATGGGGTGGACAAGCTTTCCCTCCCTCCCTAACTTTACTTCACAAAACAAGCAGCTACTTGGAATGGCAACAAAGGGAAAGAAAAGAAAGTCTATAAAAAAAAAAATAGTAACAAAAATAATTTTATGGTTAGGGGGGTCACCACAACGTGAGGAACAGCATTAGAAAAGTTGAGAACCACTGGGGTAGTGTCATTGTTTCTCCCCCCTGCCCCTGCTGCAGAACATGCACGCACGCACGTGTGCACACACACACACACACATACACTTTGTGTGTTCTCTATTTTATTCCTATAAGTTTATTTGAACAATGTCTCCTGAAGGAAGTCAAGTTACTTGGAACTGTTGTATTTTCACATTTTGTTTTTAGATTCTGTTAGTCCTCTTTGGGAGCAGTGCTGAGTCTGGAGATGACTATGGTTCACCTCTGAAGCAAGACCTTACTGAGCTCTCTGCCCAGGACCCAGTTAATTATGTATTTTTCCAGCCTGACCAGTGGGCCTGGTCCTCATTGTCTCCAAATCTTGCAGATGACTCCTTCCTCAGCCTTGAGTACAAGCATTGGTCAGTGCCTTTTAGTACTCAGTGAGGACTCACTGCAGTGGTAGGAGTTCTCTTCCATAGTTTTCTCCTTACTGGTATGCTTACTAAGCAATACAACTGACAGTCTCTCTCGATGTTCAGCTCTGCTTCCACTCCTTTTACCACATCTGGAAATTTTGTTCAATACAATAAACTGAGATAATAATAGGACTCACCTTGAAAAAAAAAAAAAAAAAAGAAAAGAAAGTCTACAAAACCAATGTTAAGAAATGTGAAAAACAAAAGCAAACAGTAACAACAAGACAATGTAGCAAGTGCCAAAGACTGTGACAAGATACACTGATGGTAAAAAGATACACCAACTTCATGGCTAGGAAAGCATAAGCAGTCACTGACACCTGGGCAGATTACAATCCATGTATGATGTGGATTATTACAATAAAAACGATGCTGTGTGTGAAGGCTCATACCTGTGATCCTAGCACTTCAGGAGGCTGAACCAAGAGGATTCCCTGGGCTGAATAGACCCAGGACAACCTTGGTGACAGAGTGACACTCTAGCTCAGTGGTTCTCAACCTTCCTAATGCTGCAACTCTTTTAACAGTTCTTCATGGTGTGGTGACTCCAACCATAAAATTATTTCACTACCACTTCATGACTGTAACTCTGCTGTTGTGAATTGTAATGTAAGTATCTGAAATACAGGATATCTGATATGCGACCCCTGTGAAAAGGTTGTTCGAGCCCCCAAAAGGGTCATGCCCCACAGGTTGAGAACTACTGCTCTAGCTCAAGAACAACATAAGTAAATGCGCAATCCTCTGTGTGACCATGAAAAATCACTACAGTCTATGTTAAGGGGAGAAAAATGCAAGAGGCTGAGAGTAATAAGCAAACACTTGAAAGCCTGATAGAGAGTCCCCCTCCTACAATGTGTCAGAAAAATAATGTTTCAAATCTAAGTGGCCAGAGCTGCAAGAGAAACCCGAGTACCTTAGGGCAGCAGATTACTGTGCAGTCACAAGCCTACTTCAGTTTCACTAGTGTGTGCCTGCCACAGTCAATGGGAAAACAGCTGACAGAAGAGAAGATTCTTTCTACTGCTGACTGAAGTGAAAAGCTTTCTACCAGTTAACTCGGAAAGTCTGGAAATTATGTTTGACTGTCTTTCATGCACACAATAATAATAATAATAATAATAATAATAATAATAATAATAATAATAA
>OU015743.1:114376505-114402097 GCA_907169655.1 Acomys percivali
ATAATAATAATAATAATAATAATAATAATAATAATAATAATAATAATGAACCAGTTATTCTAATCTGTGGAGAAGCAATAGTTACATGTATGAAAAAGACCAGCAAAAAGATGCCACAGTTAAGAAAGAAGCTCCCTGACAGCATCCACCTTATCTCTGTATGTCTTTCATCCGTATCCTAAATGTGGCCCTTTTTCCCTACCCAGTGAGGATTTTAAAAATCTAAAAAGACTCATTACATACCAGGCATTTTCTTTGCTGTTTCTTTATACTCAGGCTAGTCTTGAACACTCATCTTCCTGCCTCAACACCCTGACTGATGGGATTATAAGCATAGGACACCATATTCAGCTTTATACCTATTTTCATTAGATCTATAAACAAATTTAGCTTAATGGCTAAATTTTACTAAAAGTGGTGAAGATTATACATATACACACTTCTGTATAAATAAATTGATACCCTACTAAAAGCAATAGTAAGGGTAACTGGTATGTATGAAGTCAGGCTTACAAGAGCAAATGAAACTGTAAACCAGCCTTTAAAATCTTCCACACTTATGCAAACAGCTTTTTCATCTTTTCGGTGTCAAGTCTGATATTCTCTTCCTTTACCAGATTCAACTAAGGACGACACATTTCTAAAGCATCGTCATTTTCCTATACTGCATGCCAATTACAGCAGATAGACTTCTGAATGATCCCAAGTGCTCAAGAAACATACAGAGCTGTTCTATGTGGAGCTAATGATACCTTTCAAACGGAACAGCATAAAGTGTGTCTCCCCACTTTCATTTGCACCACTTACAGGAATTTATCTGCTTCTGTACTAAAAGAAGAACTATATATCAAGTTTGATTTTCTTTTCTATCAATCATAATTACATTTTTCATTATTTTGGTAAGACTATGTCCTAAGTTACCAGAGGAAAGAGACAAGTTGATAAGTGCTTTATGAAACCACTACAATTTAGAATCAGACTTTTAAAAAAATAAAAGGCTTCATCCATTTACTCATTTCAGTGGGTCAAAGGATGGCAGAACACAGAGGGTTGATGATCAGCACAAGAACCAACTTTCCCCAAGATGCTTTCCGGGTTCCACAAGGCTCCATGGGTTTGACAAGCTTTCCTTCCCTAACTCTTACCTTACAAAACAAACACTTCTATACGCAGATGGAAAGCAAAGAATGTTATATACATATGTATGATCTCATAGCTCTGCAAAATAATTATACCCAATTTTAAACTAGGAAAGCAAGGCATAGGAGAAGGGAAATGGCACAGTGTCACACAGCTAAGGAGGAGTCAGAAGACAAGTAGGTCTTTCAACGTTCAAGGTCACGGTACCTCCTGGCGTGGTCAGTTCCTGTGGGCATCCAGACCCCAGAACCACTATAATTCATCAACATCTCTCCCTCAGAGGTTCCTGACACAGTAAAGCATCCAGTAAAAAATCCTAGAATGAAACATATCTAAGGCATGCCCAAATGTTTTACTCTAATAGTAATTCTTAAAAGTCGTTTGTTACTATGAAAGAGAGAGAGAGAGAGAGAGAGAGAGAGAGAGAGAGAGAGAGAGAATGAATGTGTGCCTGAGGGGGGAAAAAAAGGGAAGGAAAGAAGAGAACAAAGAAACAAACGTGGGGGGTGGACATGAGGGCAGGGTGTGGGGAGAAGTCAGAGAAGTGTATAGAGTTGGTCTTTCCCTCCACGCTTACCTACAGTTCAGGGATCAAACTCAGGTAGCCAGGCTCGCATGGTAAGAGCCTTTACCTGTTTAGCTATCTCACTGGCCCCAGTAACTTATTTTTACAGTTTACAACATAATACTGTCTCTTTACAACATTGCAACATTGAAGCTGAAGCAGGAATCATGTTATGACTGTTTTATAAATGAGAAAATAAAGTTTAATAGTGTCTAGCATATGCATATACCAAAAAATTTAAAGCCTTGCTGAATAAGACTTAAATAAGATACATAATTTGTTTAAATTTATGACAACAGGGATAAAAAAAAAAAAAACCATAGGTTTCTAATAATTCCAAAGGTAGTAGACTCTTTAAAAAAACCCACAACTATCTTTATATACTATTTTCATAATTATACAATGAATGTAAGTACAATACTAATTAGGTACAGTTAAAAGACAGAACTTGGCAGACAATGTATACACAGTACCACATTTCTAAGTTACCTTTTGTTAACATAATGACAATGGATGGAATAATGACAGAGCTACAAAGAGAAGTTATTCACTTAATATCACATTTTTAGGCTGCCTTTTGTTAGCATAATGAATAGGATCAGAAGACCATAGGTACTGAAAACTAGTCATTGGAGCTTATTAATTCAGTGCACAGAATCTTAATACAACTAGACAAAAATTTATTGCCTGACTCCCTCATCTTAACAATATTTATTTGAGTGCTCACTATGTGGCAGAAGCTAGAAGAGTTTCCAAGAACACTATAGGCACGTTCATAATCTCATTTGTTCTCTAAGACTTTGCAGATGAGCTCCTGTCACCATTTAACAGCTGAGAAATTGGAGACTCAGAAACAGTTAAGTAATTGAACTAGGCACGTAAACTAGCAGTCATTTCCAAATGCTAGTGAATGATTACCTATATGCATATGAGTATCTTTTTGTCCTATAGCAACTTCCTGAGAGATAAAACATTCCAACGTGGTGGGAAGCTTCTTATGACTCAGGATGTTCTAAAGTAAGATGGCAATCGGAAATCCTTAAAATTCAGGTGGCAAACAACTAACTTCAAAGCCTCAGAAGTTCCTGAAACCTACTCTCCCTCCCCCTGTTTATGTAAGTAGTAAGCACTGCTGAGGGAAACTCTCAAGCAAGTGGCGCTTCCTAGCAGAGAATCAAACCAGTTACCTGGCCAGCTTTACTGCCTAGAAGAGATACTCTCAGATGTGTTGATCTGCCTACAAGTCTCACGGTGAGTTCAGGGGGTGCAGCCTTTATGAGCATCACCCATGCTAGGGTGGGCTTTGTGGTGACACAGCTGTCTTGAAGTTATTTCTGCTCCTGTAACTCTTTATTCATATACCTATAAGCAATCCCATAAACCCCACTGGTTCACCAAGATAGGCTGCAATGGTATCCTTACTGTCATCTGTTAAATCTCTCCTAAAGTATCACTTAACAATGCAGACTTTGGATGGCATTTTTACCACGGATATAAACTGCAGACAGTCAAACCCCATAGTTAGTTTCACTGCTCTTGAATTGGGGTGGGGGATTTCATAGCCTATTCAATCCGATCCAATAGTTAAGACAATGAATGCCTCTAGGACAGTGACTAGATGACTTCATAAACTATGAGAAGAACTAATATTAAGACTCAAATTCTCATTTTCAAATGCTAGCTTTTATTCCTGACACCTCTCTAACTTCCTAGCAAACAAAATCCAAATCTATGCTGATAAGATTACACCTTTTTTTCAGCTTATCACTGCCCCTTGAACAGGTAAGCCCGAATAATTCCCACACCCATTAGAGATAATGTCTGAGTCATTTTCTTCACTCTTTACTTTCTCAGTCTGGCTCAAGAACAGTACACTCACACCCCAAACATGGGACTCCATATGCAAAGGAATGTTCCAGAATGTACAGTGTTTAACACAGTAGCCATTCCTCTTAAATGTAGCTACTATGACTAGGGAGTTTTATTTCATCTTAGTGAATGCTATGTTCAGCAAACTTGAGAGCAGTAACTCCAGCCATTACTCTGCATATGGCCCACTCACAGCTATGAGTTTCTTCCTCCCAGGTGAAGTAAGATACTAGAGCTGGGGCCACATGGTAAAAACTCTTATGCTATCTTGACACATTCTTCTAAAAGCTCTTAAATTCATTCATCAAAGGTCTCTTCCAGAGTTCATCTTAAGAAACGGAACATCACTGGCATTCTACCATGAAGCCTAGTTTACTTAGTTCAAATACTACTAAAATGTTTTTCTTAGGAAATTTCCTGGGTCTTTTTCAATGCTTTTCTCTATTATAGTCTTGTCTTGAACATTTAAAATTAAGAGGCAGTATAATGTGTAATTAATTCTACATGATGATAAAATCACTGGGCTGAAGAAATTATAAAGCTCTCTGCCACAATATAACCAAGGATTTGCAAAGCAGTTGGGATTTTTCAGTCCTTACACGGAAAACTAAGGCTGCGATCCAGGACATTACATAAGACCTCCAATGTGGCATGCTTCCTATTCCTTCTTGAATGAAGCCATCTGAATGCTCACTAGAATCCATTGAAGTTCATGATTTTTAACTTTTTTTTCTAAATTAATAATCAACTGTTAATGGAAGCTGGACAAAGGGTTTGCTAGCTTATGAAGAATCAATTCTTATGTTTGGCCATGTTAGCAAAAAAGATAGCAAGAATTCTGAAACAACAACAACAAACACACACACAGGTACTCAATTCATAGAAATGACCCATTATGTTATTAAGAGGCACAACCTTTCTTCTTCATTCCACTGAAGACTAAAAATTAGCCCATGTATTTCCCACTGAAAAATAATTTGTTTCTTACAGCTGTCTCTAGTTGTATCTCTCAAACTTAAACATACATCTAAGCCATTCAAGTGAACACTTAACACTGCAGGCTGATTCAGTAGTTCTGATGTGAAGTCACTCGACTCTCAGACACACTTCTGAGAGGCAGGATCTATGACTTGTCTGGGCCAATCACCTTTGGCATCTCTCTGACTTCTAGTATTCTAATTATCTACATACAACTTCTCTCTCTAAGTGAAGAGCAGAATTCTTGAAACCATGGGATATACCTCAATCACATTTTTCTTTCTTAGCAAATGGCAACCAGCCACTCAAGAGACAGAAGGTATAAACAATGCTAAGAGTATAGCTATAAAGCTCCTGTAGCCCAGGATAAAGACAGTTGCCCTCTCCAGAATCAAAGGCAGACTAACGGGAATAGATGCTGGGGAAAGCCAAACTGCTTTTAATCACTTCCTTGGTGACAAGAAACAGTAGAGCGATATTCCTCTGAACTGGAAAAGCTGTGGCTATGCCTGTTTTTCTTTACATAAATAATGGGGTGAATGGTGTATTCCTACAACTTGCTAAAAAGTTAGCACTTGCTAAAAAGTTTTTTTTTTTTTAAATAAAGTACAAAACCAAATGTCTACAGTTAGGGAAAGCTAGAAGACTATCTTTTCTGAAAGCAATTCAACACACACAAAATTACAGAATTATGAAATCCAATCTATTTATCTTATAGACTTAAAAATTAGGTTTTGGTTTTTTGTTTGTTTGTTTGTTTGTTTGTTTTCCAAGACAGGGCTTCTCTATGTAGCCTTGGCTGTCCTGGAACTCACTCTGTAGACCAGGCTGTCCTTGAATTCACAGAAATCAGCCTGCCTCTGTCTCCTGAGTGCTGGGATTAAAGGCACACGCCACCACTGCCTGGCTGACTTAAAATTCTGTTTACATTATTTATCCAAGGTTACAGTGTTCACTAAGTGGGAGAGTTGAGACTTGCATGTACTTTCCTTGGCATCATTCTTTACACCCTTGAATAGACACCAATAAACAAACAAACAAACGAACACCTTCAATGCTCGTTAGAACATTTATTCTGAATCACTGAAAGAGTTATCAAGTTCTTGAAAAGAGGATATATAATATAAACAGAAGAGATTCAGGGCTAGGGAGACAGCTCAGTAAGGAAAGTGAGAATCTGAGTGAATCCCCAACCCCACAAAGAAATGGCACATGATAGCAATCCCAGCGCTGTTAAGATGGAGATAAAAGAAACCTTGGGGGCACTGGCTGGCCAGCCTAGCCTACTTGGCAAGTTTCAGGCCAGCAAGAAGACCCTATCTCATAAAAAGAGAAGTAAATGGCTGGGGAATGACAACTGAGATTACCCTCTGACTCTCACATACACCTGTGTGAGTGCGCGCGCGTGTGTGTGTGTATGTGTGTGTGTGTGTGTGTATGTGTGTGTGTGTGCATGTGTGTGTGCGTGTGTGTGAGTGTGTGTGAGTGTATGAGCGTGTGTGAAAAATTCAACTTTGTTTATAACCAAAGAATTCTAAAATCAAATTAGATTTTTTCTATTAAATTGGCATGTTTGCATGACTCATGAAATAGTTATAGGCTATATTTTGAGATTTGCAACAAATATCTTTCAATGTATATCTTTTGTACGTTTTAAAACTCTGTAAAACAAAATAACCAATATCCTAAGCATCTTTACAAAAGGTAAGATAAATAAATCACCACATGTCTAAAGACCGAGCTACTAGAAAGGCACTTAATACCCTGGCAAACAGCTTAGAAGTTTTCTGTAACTGTGGCAATGAACATCTTCTCTAAAGGTTTTACAAGTATTAGCCCGAGAGACATATTATTGAATTCAAATTTATATTTTTCAGTAGTGTATTTCAGTACCTCTTTTCCTTAGGTATACCAAACAATCTAATAAGGATATAAGAGTTGAGTCAGGGGTTAGAGAGATGGCTCAGAGGTTAACAGCACTGGGTGTTCTTCCAAAGGTTCTGAATTCAATTTCCACAGCCACATGGTGGCTCACAACCATCTATAATGACAGCTGCTGCTTTCTCCTGGCCTGAAGGTGTACATATAGATAGAACACTGAATATATAATAAATAAATATTATGGAGTTGAGTCAGTGTCTGCACATACACCCATATGCACTCGTGTATGTGCATTTGTGTATGTGCACATGCATGCAATAGAGAAATAGAAGACCAATAACTGTACAGTCAGGAAGACATTTCACACAGAAAGATATGCAAATCACCTGTACACAATAAGAAAAACTTCAAACATCTATTAAAAGAAACAAATTAAGTGAAATACCACAGTGAGAAATATCCAGAGAAATTTTCCTACATTGTTAGCAAAACCACAGAATGGCAAAACCCAAATGCAGTGGTGTTTCATGACATCCGGCAGTATGTACAAAGTTCCAAGTACTGTCCATTTCCTTTGGACCACTGGCAATTTGACTTCACTTACAGGAATCTATCTAATAGGTACACTATCAAGACATAAGCTAATGTTTACAGAACTCTTTGTAACAGCAGAAAAAAAAAAAATGGAAGCAATACTATCCAAGAATACTACCTAGTGGAACACAAGCCATTAGTTAATAACCTAAGTCCAATCCCAACATCACCTGTAAAAAAACCACAAAATTGAATTACAGAATTCTATTTGTAAATACAACAGAGAAACGTCAAAAACACATTAAGAAGCTACAATTAGTAAAACCAAGAACATGAGAGGTGTTCTACAGCACAGTTCCTAAAGAAATTACCAAGAAAGAAAAAAAACAGTGAGATGGGGAAGGAAGCTACAGACTTTAAACACTATGGGCTGGTATCTGCTTAGCAGTACAGTGTGTGCTTAGGATGCCCATGGCCCTGGGCTCAATTCAAGGCTCCCAAAAGTTACAGGAGACAAATAAACCAACTAGCATGCAAAGAACTTGTTTGGTTCCAATTTGATCAAAAAATCTTTTTAATATTTTATTTAATTTTAATTTATGTGCATTGGGGTAGAGGGTATGTCAGATCTTGGAGTTACAGACAGTTGGGAGCTGCCATCTGGGTGCTGGGAATTGAACCAGGATCCTTTGAAAGAGCAGACGGTGCTCTTAACCACTGAGCCATCTCTATAGCCCCATCAAAAAAAATTTTTTTTAAACAGACACAATCAGGGATACTCAAACACCAAGTAGTATCTGAATAAATTTCTTGATGTGATAATAGTGTTTTGGGGGAGAGTTAAATTAATGTTTGAGCCTGTGAGATATAAATAGTATATGGCACAGGCAACTTTGTGGTGTTGTTTATTTGTCTGCCTGTTCTGAGGCTGGGAATAGAACTCAGATACCACTGAAGTGCATTTTATTAAAACTGCCTCGAATGATTGCAAAGAGCAGCCACATGGTGTAAACCATGGTATGGGACAAGTCGTATAAAAAGGATAAATAACCCACTGTTATAAGTCTAATTGTGTGCTCCAATAGTACTTTTCTTTTTTTAAGATTTGAACATTGTCTTTGTTACCATTAATGACTAAAACTGACACATAAAAATCCTTAAAAATTAAATTTAGCAAGATCTACAAATGTTTATTTGTTAATTAACTAACTATAAACTAATAACTTAGCTTCCTATATTAGGTAATATTTTCTTGGCATCCCAAAAATATAGACAAAAAAAACAAAAGCAACACCAGCAAAGGTATTAACTTATACAAGCACAGAACTATTAGAGCTAGTAACAACCAAGCATCTTTGACCAGAGTAATCAAGAGATTAGTGAGATGACATCATCAATAAAGCAACTGGAATAAAGTGTTAAAAATCACTAAAGTGGGCTGGAGAGATGGCTCAGAGATTAAGAGCACTGACTGCTCTTCCAGAGGTCCTGAGTCCAATTCCCAGCAACCACATGGTCGCTCACAACCATCTATAATGTGATCTGATGCCCTCTTCTGGCATGTAGGTGTACATGCAGGCAGAGCACTCTATACATAATAATAAATCTCCAAAGTAAAGTTTACTCATGGTATCTGAAACAACTCCATTTTGATTCAGCCATCCTTTCTCTCACATTTTCAAAACTTAAACACAACCAGCCAGAGAGAATATGGCTAAGAAACAGTTAAGCAGAAAAGAATCTATTTCAGCTCTAAATCAACCTACCTCAGACACAAAGCAGAAAAGGGCCAATTAACACATAGTGGAAGAGTTATCACACTGAGTGTCTGTGGTTAGTTACTCACAGAAAGGCTTTTAAGGCACGGAGTGATATATTCTAGAATACTTTTGAGATCAGAGAAAAGACATATACTTGCCTCCTGAAATTTACTGTTATAATTTCAGCTATTATTTTATGACCCCTACAAATTTAAGTAGGTATCAGTTGCTCTTTAAGACTGAGGTACAGAGTGCTTCTTGCTCTGGTAAAAGAATGTATGAGTGATTAGAGCCAACCACTTAAGGGAAAATGATGACCTCAGCTAAGTGGGAACTGGAGTTTTCTGTCTGTGCAAAGCATCTCACTGAAGCCTGAAGGGAACCCAGAGGATTATTCATTAGACAGGTGGGATACTGAGCAAGCAGGTTCCATCACTATGACTGAATTAGCAGTCAGACAGGATCCTCACTGCTGAGATTAGACAGATGTTTTGAATATTTGCTAAACTAGTACAAGGTTACCAGAACTGAGGAAGCAAATGCTGTGCTCAAACTGAGCCCAGGTTGGCTTCTACTTCTTCTTTATGAAAATTTTTCTGAGGCTTTGTTTTCCAGCCCATTAATCTTCACAGTTCTCTAAAATGGCTTCCATGTTTTTAGTCCTCTCTTCTACCTTTGCTTAGGAAGATAAATACACAATGTTCTTTTAACTAGAGTTTAGTAAAGCATAAAAATGTAGGCTTTATTTGAGAAGAGATCTTCATTTAGATATTCAACAGAATTGATACTCTAGAAGCTAAAGTATGCATATTTCAAAATAAATGTTCTCGTCCTTAAACTTGCCTCTAATACTCAATGTTTCAACTTTTCAACGTCTTAAGATTTTTGATTTGAACTTCTCAGTCACTAAAAAACAATTTCTAACAGACAGCTCTTTTTTTATGCTGAGGAAAGATTACTAATTACTGTCCTTAAGAAGTGTATGGCTCTAATAGTATTATTACAACAGTTCTAGAAGGTACCACAGTTCATAATAAACACACACACACACACACACACACACACACACACACAACGGGTGTCTTTATAAAGAAGCAATTTACTGCTGTATATTTACAAGTGCTAATAAGACATTACATGCTGCCTTATTTATACACTTTAGCCTTCAGAAGAATTTCCATTTCATTTAGTTTACACTATTTTATTTAGAAAATAAGTATTATATATAGCTTTTTAAAATGGCTTTCAAGTCATAATAAGATTGAAAAGTATTTTAAACGCAAACGTTAAACTTGTTAAGTGATACAGTGGAATATGAACTACAAATTAAGAACTCTATTTCTAGACTTAGTTTTGCCTGTAACCAACTATACAGCTTCTTGCAAGTTTATTATTATTATTATTAAGCTGCAAAGAAAGTAATTTATATTCAATGACGCTAATCTTAGCTTTCTAAGAATCAACCACAATTCAAGTAGTCTCAAACACTGTCATAAAAGCCCAGTTAACCTCTCATTTTCCCATATGGAAATTAGGCCTTCACTTTTGTCTCAATTTGACCTTCTAGACGGAGGAAGAAGAGATCCCTTTCTAAGATGGGATGATGCCAGGCAGATTGGCAAGTACTAAGCACATATGTATGCAGGAGAGGTAGTTATTCTCAAGTCAAGAGCACTGACAATATATATGTACACATGTATGCTAGAGAGAGAGAGAGAGAGAGAGAGAGAGAGAGAGAGAGAGAGATTGCAACAGGCCTTGCAAGAGGCCCTAGAAGAGCCTGTCAGATAATCACACCCTCCACCTTTTAAAATTCCTATTCTCCCAGTAGACACCAAACCAGCCTCCAGTTCCGGGTTTCCAACCAATCACATGAAGCCACAACAGGGCTTTTCCAGCCTGTTTCGAGGATCCAGAGAGTTTCGAGGATCCAGAGAGATTCACACGACCCCAGCACCTGTCGACTTCACACCTTCCCAGTGTGGAAGAAAACATTATGTGTGGACTGGGTCCCTTAGGATTCTGGTGCCCCAAGCAGGTCCTCACACTCACAAAACGGAAACTGAACTCCAGGGGTCTCGGCTGTGACCTCCCGCGCATCACACACCCCCTAAGGCGAAATCTCCTATTTGCACGTCCCAAACCCAGACGGTGGTTTCGCAGGCCTCGTGGACCCGCGGGCGTAAGAAGCCAAAAGAACGGGAGAAAGTGAAGGCAGAGCCAGGGGGTGCACGCCTCGCCAGGGGGTGCACGCCTCGCCAGGGGGTGCACGCCTCAGCAGCGGAGGAGAGTCGAGGCAAGCACAGGCAGCACGGTTTCCCCCTCGCGTAGGGCGGGAGGCGGTCAGGGACACAGTTGGAGGGTTTGTCATCCCCCCCACATACACTCACCAGGAGCAGCAAGGAGCATCTGAGGTCTGGTAAAGATAGGAAGACGGCAGGATTCATGGTAACAATAGGGGTCCACTGCGGGGTCAGGAGGTGGCAGCTGGGACTGGACCAGGCTAGGAAAAGGCTGGGCTCCGGGAGCCGGCGGCAGCGGCACCTCGTCCTCTCGACCCGGAGCTCCAGCGGCGAACACCCGGGACAACTTCCAGAGAGGCCTCTCGCGCCCTCACTTCCGGGTCCTGCCCACCTCTAAGCACGTCGGGAAGTGTAGTCCCATCTGTCGCTCGCTGACCATGGAACGGAGAGCTGGAACTCTCTTTCCCAATAGGCCTTGGGCCCGG
Organism: Acomys percivali; assembly: GCA_907169655.1. Classification (NCBI taxonomy): domain Eukaryota; kingdom Metazoa; phylum Chordata; class Mammalia; order Rodentia; family Muridae; genus Acomys; species Acomys percivali. Next base: position 114,387,961 of record OU015743.1, read on the forward strand.
GACTCGAGCAATCTGAGCGCGGGGCTCTTCGGGATTGGAAGGGGCCCCGTACTACGGCTGCTCCGGGGATGGGAACTACAATTCCCAGAAGGCTGTGCGGCCGAGCGCCTCCGGCTACTTCTTCAGGGCTTTGGTGTCCTGGGGTCTGTCTCTGTGTTTGCAGTAGCCTGACTTGGCGGGAGGGGCGGCCCCGTGGGGGGGTCGTGCCTCCTGGTGTGGCCCTGGGACGTCAGTCCTGGAGGCAAGGGTGAGTAGGGAACGGTCCTGCACGGGCGGCTTGGGTAGGATGGCGAGTACCGCCCTGGCCGCTGCTCAGATTCTTGGCCCGCCTGCTCTAAGGTGTGGCCCGAGCCTCCATCCCTGGCCTCCAAGCTGCTGCCTCTTCTTTCCGCACTACTTCCTCTGTTATATAAGGAGAACCACTATTGGGGCTTGGGCTTCAGTCAATGACTTAGCCAGGGTGCCTTCTGAGGGTCCGTGAAAGAAAGAGAGAAGGGATGGGAAAGCATGCTGTAAACTCCAAAGAGCAGCGCCAAAGTGCCAATGACCACTTCTTACAGTACAATTACGAATTAAACAAGTAATAAAGGATTTTAACCTGGTGTCTGGTAGCTTTCCAGAATCTTCTGTGAATACCCAGCCGGGTCCGTGTGCCTGGAAAGTTAGCCCGCACCATCACTACCTAGAACCGAGGAGGCATTCTGCCTGTGTGGCTCTCCTTACCCCCAGCCTTTGCTTCAGCTTTCCAGCTGCCTTACCCTTTCTCTTTCCGAGTGCCATCTCAAGTGACACCATGTTTGACATTTGAGTCCCCTGATATCAGTCACAGTCACCAGCTCTTTCATCCTAACCAGATTACTTTTTCTTTGTGTGTGAGCTCAGCACCACTACTACTTTTGCATAATAATAATTAGAGCGTTTATTGCACAGACTTATTTTATAATTATTTAATGATGATGATACATTTACATTTTATAGCACTAACAAAGTGGCTTTGATTTCATGCTATAAAAAATGTATTTATGGGGGAGGGGAGCAGCAAGGAAAATAGCGTTTTTGTTTAAAAGAACCCTAGAGGAATGGCTTTCCCTAGGTGACAAAATTAAAGTGTGGTGGAGCCAAAACTCTTAAATCCTAATGCAGTGGTCTGCTAAGTGTACTACTAATAAGTGTACTACTCATCTCATTGTCTGACAGAACCCAAGTTTATTTAAATTAAAAACTGATTAACAGTAGAATTGGCTGTGGTGGTGCATGCCTGTACTCCCAGCACATGGGAGGCTGAGATGGAAGGATCAGGAGTTTAAGGCCAGCCTGGGCTACATAATAAGTTCCCAGCCAGCCTAATTTTTAAATGTCAAGGCCCTGTCTTAGAAAAAGAAAGGGAAGGGGTAAAGAGCTCATTACTCCCTGAAGTTAAACTTTGATCTGACTTCCCCTTTGGACTTAGTACCTCGCCCTGTGACATTTCATTCAGTAGACTTTAACTTAGCACCAGCTGCATGCCTATGGTTGTGCTAACTGCTAAAATTAAGGTTAAGCACATATAACTATTAGAGATAGATATAACTATTTTAACAGTTTCAAAGTATTCAATAAAACTTTCTGTGGTCTGGCATGCCTAAAACTCCGTTCACTTTGGATCCAAAATGATGTTTTAGAATTCAGAACAATGCCTAGAAGAATAGTTGGCACTCCACTTGTTAAGTAAAGGAACATAGTCAACCCTTTTAATTTTTCATATTTAACTAAAATCTAAAGAGCTGAGGTAGTCTAAAGACACACTGATGATCATTAACACAACTGGATTAGGAACGCAAATGTAGTTAGTCTCCTAGTGTGTTTTACTTCAATCCTTGTTTTGTGTTTTCTCTCCAATGACTTTGATACAATCCTACATATGACATTCTTTGTTCTAACATGACAGACATGCTCAGACAAAACTGAAGTGTCTCACAACACTGTCCTCCAGGGGATTTTTGTTTTTTTTGTTTTTGTTTTTTGTTTTGCCAGCATGTTAACTCACAGTGTCAGAAAATTAAAGAAATTAAAAGCTAACCTTTGCCATAACTTAATATTTTCTAAATTACAACAATTCGGTAATCCTTGTCAGTAGTGAAAGAGCTAGGTCAGAAACATATGTCAGATTTTGGTGGGTGACAATAAGTTCACAAGGCATGATGGTTTTCAATGGTAGCCTTTTGCTAAATAATCCCACCTACTTTGGTAATCTGGCCAAAGCAACTGCTGATTATTCCAATCTCAATTACTAGTATTAACTCTCATATCAAGTGGCACACAGTAAATATGCATGTATGTGACTTGCAGAATGAATACAATTCAAAGAAGCTATGACAGAGTGCAAGAGCTTTAAGAAATGGGCAAATAGCTGGGTAGTGGTGGTGCACACCTTTAATCCCAGCACTTAGGAGGCAGAGGCAGGTGGATTTCTGTGAGTTCAAGGACAGCCAAGGCTACACAGAGAAACCCTGTCTCAAAAACTCAAAATGAAAGAAAGAAAAGAAATAGACTGATAAAAAAAAAAAATCAAGTAGAGTCTGTCTTAATAAGTAACAACCCCATACTAGCCACAGAAAGCAAGCTGTTGCTGTTCAAATCAGACCACAAGCGAGTCAGGGAGGAGGGCAAAGTTGTAGTCAGCTGCAGAGACAAGAGAGGGCAGAACCAGATTCGAACAAGAACTGTGAGTTCAGGTCCAGACAGGCAAGCAGGTGGATGGGCAGATAGCAGGCCAAGTCAATAGCCAGGGACCCAGCTATGTTAAAGCTTCAAAGAGAGTTGAGAGCTCTACCTGCCAGTCCCTGAGGCACACACTAGGTCTCAGAAGATGGCTTAGTGGGGGCATTGCTAGGGGTCTTCCACTCCACAGGGTCCAGGTGAGACAACCCATCCTTGGTCTGGTGAGTCCAATAAGTCCTTGGGGCTGGCTTCCTTGGTATGATTTTGATATGCTCGCATGCTTCCATGGTCTCAAAACACACCCTGTGAAGTTTATCAGATGGCACCCTCTGTCCTCTCAGGAGTAAGTCATTTACCAGTCTGTGCTGCATGGGTGATGCTGGGCAAGAGCTGGTATTCACTTCCACCCAGGAACACAGTCACCATCTATCTCAAAGCAGTTAAAAGCTGCCAATAAAATGGAGTCTCTCAGGACGAGGCATGGGCTGAGAAGCCACTGTTTTACACAACACGGAGTGACTTAAAGCAGGGCACAGTCTGTTCTCAACAAGTATTGTGTGGAATCACATTACCTGTATTATTAATCTTAGAAGTCATGTGACGTTTAAACTCTGTGCCTAATATAAAGGTCTTCTTTTATCATTCCCGTGAGAAAGATCTCTAAAGATCTCTAAATTCTCTCATTCTACAGTTAAACAACTTGTACAAAAGCCATCTGATTTGCCATGCCATAGCAGTTGTAGAAGTAGAAGTGAGGTTTTTTAAAAAATATTTTTATTTATTTATTATGTATATAGTGCTCTGCCTGTATGTGTGCCTGAATGCCAGAAGAGAATATTAGATCACATTATAGATGGTTGTAATCCACCATGTGAGTTTTAAAGTCCTATTTAAATGTCCATAATAAATCTTGTTTATAAGCTACCTGTTTGGCACGGATAAGACAGGTGTTAGAAGTGGTTTCCACTCGTACTCATTGTCCCACTCACTGTTACAGGTCACTCGAGTTGTGGAGAAAACTATGAACATATCAGAGAACGTGCCCTCCACTGGGTCCCCACTAGTATCTCAGGTTCATGCCGCCGCGGTTAATGGAGACAAAGGTGCCCTTCAGAGACTCATTGCTGGTAAGTGGTCCCCCGTAAATTAGATGCTATAGTTGGTCGGGGACATGATTTGTTCAATAAAGTGTCTGCCTCGCAAGCATGAGGACCTGAGTTCAGATCCCTAGCACCATGCAAAAGCCAGTGTGGCGCATCTGCAACACCAGTGCTGACGTGAGATAGACAGGAGGCTCTCTGGAGCTCACGACTGGTCAGCGAGGCTGAATTGACGAGCTCAAGGTTCAGTGCCCGGAATGTAGCTCAGCAGGTAAAGGCACTTGCTGCCGAGCGTGACTACTTGAATTGGACTTGTGAGACCCTACTGGTGGACGGAGAGAACCAACTCATGCAAGTGGTCCTCTGACTGCCACATGGGCATCATAACATACACACACATATATATATACACACACACGCACGTACCCTCAAACACAAAATGAATGCACAAATATAATTTTGCTTAAGGAAGAAGGTAGAGCACCACTGAAGATGACACCGGCGCTGCCTTCTGCCTTCTACGTGCACATGGTTCCTACACGAATACCAAAGGAAACTAAGAAAAACAGCTCTGTCCTAAGGGAGTTTCTTGATCATTGATATTTGTAATATAATTAAACATTTTAAAGAAAATATATTAGTAGTGATATTTTATTCCAGTATGTGGACAAGAAAGAAATTAAATCCTGAAGGTTCTGAACATGGATTAGGATGAGGTGAAGATTACTTGACAAATTTACTATAAAATATACTCAAATATTAAGTTTATAATTTTTTTTTTTTTTTTTTTTTTTTTTTTTTTTTTTTTGGTTTTCCAAGACAGGGTTTCTCTGTGTAGCCTTAGCTGTCCTAGAACTCACTTTGTAGACCAGGCTGGCTTCAAACTCAGATCCACATGCCTCTGTCTCCTGAGTACTGGGATTAAAGGCATGCATCATCGCACCCAGCTGTAAGTAGCTGTTGATGATTTAAAATTATTCAGTGTACTTCTCTGTAATTCATAATGAATTTATGATTTAGAAGTCTAATGTGGAAGTTCTAGAAAGAACAAAATGAATATTGTACAGAATTAAAGCAAAAATGGCTAAAAATTTCCCAGAATTATCAACCCCCCCCAACCACAAATAAAATGAAATAAACATTATCTGTAATGTTTATACATGCTGGTGTTCGATGACGACACGACTGATTACTTGGCAGTAAATTCAGAACAACTTGAACCTTCATCTGGAACGTTCTCATCTTACATTCTCACTTTTCCATGAGCTCACCTGTAACTTCTAACCTCTGACAAATCTCCAGGGTGTCTCTGTTCTTTGGTGCTTTTCTCTATACTTTCTATTTCCTGGCTGTTCCCCCCCCCCTCCATGCTACCAATTTGCTTTGTTCTCTACTAAACAAACTCCTCTTCTTTAAGAATAAAATTAATTTCCTCAGTTTTGTATACGCTACAGCTATTTCTCTCCCTCTGTCAGACATTATCCTCACTTCACCTGCGCTCCCTGCAGCCACAGTTCCTCCTGGAACTTGGTGTCTGGGCCGGCCACATCACTCATTTGAATGCTATCATTGAGCTAAGTCACTTAAGCGCACTTACTAATGAGAAACAGTAGTTGCCCCTCCTCCCTGAGCCTTCCAACCCATTATCTTCTCTAGCTTTTAATCACCAGTTTCCCTCTCTCTCTCTCTCTTCTCTCCTTATTCAGCCTTGATTATATGTCTACTATTACAGCTTTCTCCTGGGAAAATTCACTTCGTCGCTCACATTTTTATTTCACCTGGCTGTGATACTTTCAGATCTGGATGGACTGACGTTATGTACTCTTGGCAACGGCACAGCAGTCAGACATAGCTTGAAAGTTGGTAATATGCCTATTCATGATCCTGCTTCAAGTAATCACACTCCACTTAACTCTGCCGTGCCATAGTTCTCCACTGTGAATGCTTGGTACTTTCCTTGATTGCTGAAACCTGGACTCCCTATATTTCCTCCTTCTTCTCTCAGATAAAAATGTATGATCCCTAGAGAAAATGGAAACATTAAATAGGAACTTCCTCATCTTGCACAATAATATCTAAAATCACAGCAAATGTATATGCCTCTTATTTTGAGACAGGTAGAAACATAAAACTTATATGTACAACTTAGCAAAGAATTACAAAGCAAATACCCATGTAACCTCCATCTAAGTTAAAGAGCAGTCCATTGGCAGTACCCCAACAGTCGTTTATTATTTTGTTTGAGATAGCGTCTCATTTAGCCCAGGCTGACCTCAAACTCCCACTGTAGCTGAGCCTGACCTTGAACCCCTGGTCTCCACCTCCTCGAGGCTGGGATTTTAGGCCTGCTCCTGCAATACCTCCTTTTCTCTCTCTTTCCTCCTTTTCCTTCTCTGAGAGTCAGTGCTAGGATTTTGCACATATGAATACATGTAATACCCCTACGCCATCTTGACTTTATAATAATCATACTGTTGTTTTGCCCTTTTTAATTTTTCACTGAATGTTTCCACTCTCTTGGGCTGGAAAAAAAAAAAAAACAAAGTCTGTATGCATATACTCTTTCCTGGCTTATAAACTCTTTAATTTCTTGTCTTCACGCTTAGAACATTTAAAAGATCGCTTGTACCTACTTGCCCTTCCAGCCTCACCTTGAACAACTTGTTTCCTAGGAAAACTTACTTCCTTTCGCTTGTCCATTCTGCCAAACCCTTTTCCATCTCAGGGCTTTCGCCTGCCAGCCACCTTCGCGCTCTGTACCATACAGCCACTTCTTCAGCTGGAACAGCTCCAGCAAGTCAGTCTCCATTCGGTCTCCTCATTGTATTCTCTCCTGGTGCTCCGTAGGCACCCTTCACAGAGTATGTAACTGTAGTTGTGTGGATGACTGTTTGAATGTCTTTCCTGTCCTCGTGATCTCGTGACTTCTGCGAGACCAGACTATTTAGTTCATTATCATATCTAGCACAGTACTTGACACATAGTGGGCATGTGAGAAATATTTGTTGAAGAAATGAGTAGATATTATAACTTATTTAATTATCTTTCCTCCCCAGTATTCTGTGATTACCTTGAGAACTAGGACTAAAAGTGAATTAAGTTGAATTAAATTGAATTGAGAGACAGATTGATACAGAATTCCCTGAGGGGAGAAGAATTTTGAGTCAGAATGCCACAAGAAAAAAGAAGCATGTAAAACGAGTTCATTATTTTAATGAAAAATACAATCTTCTAAAGAAAATAAAATGTGTGGTATGTTGTTACATGCACACTAGTTCATGCACATAAATTAAACATTTCATTGTAAAACTTGAAACTTTCCATTATTATTATTATTATTATTATTATTATTATTATCATCATCATCATCATCATCTGGGTTTCTCTGTGTAGCCTTGGCTGTCCTGGATTTGTTTGGTAGACCAGGCTGGCCTATGCCTCCCTGAGTACTGGGATTATAGGTATGTGTCACCGTACCCAGCTAAGAAAATCTGTAAAAACTAAAAGACATAACATGTAACAAGTATAGAGCTAATAAATTTATCACCTTGGCCAAGGAACACCTAACGCATCACTGCATGAGTGATGCTGCTGGTCTTCTAGGCATTGTGCCATTGTGTTTTCTGTTCCCACAGTCACACCTTTATTCTGCGCCATTTCCCAACTTGTGTATGTTCATGGTAACATATCCATTCTGTTTCATCTTAAATTTCAGTCTATTTTAAACATCTTTTTATTCACCACATGTTTGATGAATGCTGCATATGTGCTATTTCTCTTTCTTAAGCTAGTGTCATAGGACTACTGGTAAATTACTTTTCTTGGATCTTTGTTAACCAACTGCTCGGTGTCTTCATTCACTTCAGCATTTTCTGTTTTCCCATCTCTGTTTCCATGGAGAAGTATGCCAATGATGTGTTTGACTCCATGGAAACGGATGACTGTCTCTTTCAACTTACACAACTAATTAAATCGAACACTTCCTGAGCTGCCCATTGTCCTGGAGGAGGGCTGAAGAGGCCCTCTCTGAATGAGACATCTTTTTAGTAGCATTCCTTGCTGCTGCACTGAACACAATGCTGGCATGGATGCTTTTGCATTTTCCACTTCCTAGATTACTGACCCATCTCACTGGCCCAGCTACAGCTGGTATCACACCATCCACCTTCTGAGCAAGCATAATTTCTCTGAATCATCTCCCCACTTCGTATCTCTGAAGGAGTTAGGTATGGACTGAGCCCTGTAAGTGGCAGAGTCCAGGTACTATTTTAAGTATTCCCTCCTGCACCTTCAATATTAAATAAAATATTTTATAAAATATAAAGTGATCATAACATAAAATAGTTAATAATTTATAGTTTATAATGCGATTATTAAGGTACAGTTGGCCCTCTATGTCATGAGTTACACAGGCACAGATTCAACGAATTGAAGATTGTAGATATTTGGGGGAGAAACTTGTCTATGCTGGACAATGTCTAGACTCTTACTGTTTTTTTTCTCTAGACAGTATTCTAAAATGACGGTAACATTTACATTTTATTAGGTATTATAAGTAATCTAGAGACAGTTTCAATATATGGAAGAACATGTGTGGATATATGTCAGTACTGTATGTTTATAGAGGATTTGAACATCTACAGATATAAGTAACTGGAGGCCCCAGAACTGGTTGCCCCTGGACACCAAAGGATGACTATGTACATGATTATACTTCCTAGTATTAGTAATAAAGTTAGCTACCCTTCATAAAGTCATGTTTATGTATCAGTCACATGTTTTTTGCAACACATCAACAAAGTTAGTAATACATTCAAAGAGTTTTGGGCACTCTTTTTTTAAAATATGGAACGCTTCATGAATTTGCGTATCATCCTTGCACAGGGGCCATGCTAATCTTTTCTGTATCGTTCCAATTTTAGTATATGTGGTGCCGAAGCGAGCACATGGGTACTCTTATTAGTTATTTTGTAGGTGAAGCAACAGAGAGGTTAAATAATGCATCTTATATGTAGCAAAACTGAGAGTGCAGCCAGAAAGTTTGATTCTAGAATCCAGACTTCTGCCTCATAACCTCTGGGACTTCAGCATATGGTGACATGTTTCTACACACACATGTACTTCCATAGTTCAATGTGGAGAATAAGAAAGAAAGAAGTGAGTAACCTTGGACCTCAGCTGATGAACTGAATGGTTACCCAGACTGAATTTGTCTTAACATTGTGTTTGGGGGAGGGCTGGGAGACAGGCATGCCTGTGTGCATACACACAATGGGCTATAGGCTTATTTGGCAATGTGGTAAAGCTTATAGACCTAGTCCCAGAAAAAAAAAAAGTCTAAAATAATGGATTCCAAAGGAAAGCCAATAAATTGACATAGTTATTGCACATTTTAATATTACAATACAGCAATAGCCTAACTTTTGGAACATATTCAACAGTGACAGGTCTGATGTGGTAATTCTAAAGTAGTCATGGGTGCAAGTGATCTTTAAGATGTTTGTAATAATTATAATAGAAAACTGATTCTTTGAAGTATTTTGAAGCCCTGGCATACCCTCAGTGACAGCGAATGCCTTCCCAGGACTGTGACATTATGAAAGGGTGAGGAAAGAAGGGAAAGCAAATGAACTACACCTGCGGTGTCACGTGGAGACGACACGTTAGAACAACGGCAGGGTACTAGTGGAGACTCTTGCTTATTTGTGCAGGGCAGTGTCATGATACAGTGGTTGTGGATTGGCACACCTGTCACTGCTAGTGATGCCATTCCTTTTCGTTAGAGCTGCAGTTCAGGTTGTCTCATAGACCATTAGCCACTTGGAGTCTGCTGCTTCAACTGGCCTTGCAATGACAGAGTGAGAGAGAGAAGAGGCTTTCTGACACAGTTCCACTGCAGAATGCCAGCCCCAGCAAAGCAAGCCCCACTTGGTCATGGAAAAGAAGCCCTCTCCACAGCTGCCAGAATAATTAAAATCACAAGGCACGCTAGCCAGCTGCTTCTGTGTTAGCTGTCCCTGAGGATGCCAGCCTCTCTCATAAGCCCCACCTCTGTATCAACATGTTGATGTTACTTAAAATTCCCAGGCACCAAAATGTTTCCAAAATATTATTATTACATGGACTTCACAAGTATTAGCTAATGTTATAAATGAAAAAAATAGAAAGAGATTAAGATAAATAAATAAAGCTCTCTTTCGGGTACTTTGGGTCCCAAGCCTCTTGAATTCCATAGTATTCTCATTATTCAGAAACTAGCTAGAAAGCCATTATATGTGCCCCACCCTACCCCACCCCTAAGTGAGCCAAGGCAAGACCCACAAGATGTTGTTTTTCTAATAGTGAATAGGGGATGTATACTCTCAGTTTCCCCAAATAGATAAATTTGCATCAAAGGCACACCATATTGAGTGGTGGTGGCATAACCCAATTAAAGCTTCCCTTTTGGGAAGTATAACTACTAGTTAAACAAAAGCAAAGTCTGTTAGGGATTGAAGTCAAGTGCAAAGTTTCTCTGTATCACAGGAGAAGAGGAGGAAGCAACCAGAAGCCTGGAGAGTTCTCTCCTGGGCAGCAGAGTAAGGTGTTACCCCATGGTGCTGGCTTCACATTGACTCTGAGGAGCGTAATCAATTAGGGTTATGCCCTTGATTTTCTTCATTTATTCTGGTGACCACAATTCCTGGTTAAGCTTGCTTTCTTGAGCTCCTAAGGGGGAAATCACACTTTAAGAGGAATTATGATATTATAAACATTGTCATCTGAATGCAACTGTCTTTATGGAATCCTAGCAAATAAAATGCCTGTAGAATGCCACTTTCTCATGAAAGACATCTCAAAACTAGCCTTGCTACAGCATATTCTTTATATGTATTACCTTGATGCCCAGGTGTGTACACCAATAAAATAATCTTGCTTACTTACCTTATGGTTTAGGTCTGTAGTGGGTCTGGGTTTAAATGAGACTTTACCTATAAATAAAGTGGCAGTTCTGGGGAATCTTCTGGATTCATTATTGAAGGCCCTCATGGAGAAAAGAGCTGGTATTGTTGGACTACTAACCTGCCTTTTTCATAGATACTTATGTTTTCAGATATGTTGACTCAAATGTAAAACTTACTTTCATCTTCAAAATGAAGGCTATAAAAAAGACAATCACTTCCTCTAAGAAACATACATAGCCTGACTGTATTTGTATTTGAATTTCAAGCACTGACCTCTTTGTTTTGTTCCTGTTGCACATGAAAACAGCAGATCATCTGAGAAGCTGTTAGTCCTCTGGGTCCTAGTACATCCAGAATTAGAATATGTGCTTAAATATTCCTAAAAACTAACACAGTAGTGGAAGGAGAACGCTAACCAGTCCTGGACCATAAACAGAGAACTACAGGCAACCAGGGAATGCTGAAAGGAGAAGGAATAGTCCTCCTGGGGAACACCACCCCAACTGGTTAGCCAGGAAAAATGGTCAGCCCTAAAACATATACATAAAGGTAACATTATCTGGAGTAACAGGTTGCATTTATATATTTAGGAAACATAACACACACACACACACACACACACACACACACACACGGATGCACAGACACACGCACACATGCACGTATACACGCTCTTAAAGAAAAAGGGACTGTGGATTTGAAAGAGAGAGGGCAAGATGTAAGGTACATGGGAAGGTCTGAAGAGAGGAAAAGAAAGGGGAAATGATGTAATTATACTATAATCTCAAAAAATAAAAACATATTTTAAAATCTATCACAATAGCTTAAATTCAGTCACCAAACAGCCCGGGCAGAAGTACTGTGGTTTTTTTTTAATCTCACATTGCTGTTTCCTCAAATAAAACATTTCATCTGGTCAGTGCCTCTCCCACCAGTGGAGTTCAGGCCAAGTCACCTTACAAGCAACTGGCTTCCCTTGCGCACAGTGTATATGCAGCTCCCCTCAGCCTGCATAGAAATGCCTAGTCATGACCATAACCTGTGGCAAAAGCAACAAATTTTTTCACTGAAAGTACATTAAAGAAGCTATGGCTCTTTTATTGTTGTCGGCTTTAAGTCTAAAGGCATATAATACAGTCTGCCTCCCCTTTGTATACAATTATTTTAATTTTTTATAAATATAAGTTTCTAATCAAAACCACACATAATGACATTGGAGATATAGAGCAGTTCTGCCATGCCTCAAGGTCCCTTATGGCCTCTCCTAGTGTATTCCTCCCTATTTCCCGGCCTTGGTAACTACTAGTCTATTTTCTGTCCCTACAGTTTTCCTTTATCCAAAATACCATGTAAGTGTACCACTCTGTGTGACCAGAGGCAGGCGGATCTCTGCAAGTTCGAGACCAGCCTGGTGTACAAAGAGAGTTCCAGGACAGCCAGGACTATTACACAAAGAAACCCTGTCTCAAAACAAAAACAAACAAAAAAGAAAGAAAGAAACTGGTTCCTTTTACTTGACCTAAAGCATTAAAGAGTTCCTCTGGGCCTCTCCTTTTTCTTGCAGAGCAGTAGTCCAGGATGTAAATGTAATGCCCTTTGCTAACTGTCTGGAGAATAACTGGGATGTCTCTACTCTTTACAGTAGAAATAAGCTACCGTGAACATCCACAGACAGGTTTGTGTGTAAACACTGGCTGTTGTGGTTTTCCTTGTCCTTAGCGTAAGTGAAGGGGTTCTTAGGCCTTGTGGAAAATGTTTATTTGGATAAGAAGAAGCAGGCAGTCTTCAGCCTGTGCTGCACCGATCTGCATTCCATGCAGTGTTGTCGGTGCATCCCAGCAGTTCTCCCTCCCCTCAGCATTTGCTATTGTTGTTTGTTTGGATTTGTTTTATGCTAGTGAAGATGCAGTGGTGTCACATTGTAGGTTGATTTACATTCCTGTGTATTAATGGCATGGCATGCTTTTTCATATTCATATCAGGTGAAGTGTCTATTCACACATCGTGTACATTTTTAATTTCATCATCTGTCTTCTTACTACTCAGTTGCAGAAATTCTTTACAAAAAAAGGCATTATAAGAAACACGCTTTGCAGATGTAATCTGAATAATAAAATTTAATTTTAAAATTCTGCATCCAGAGAAAAAGAAAAAAGAAACGTGTTTTGCAAATATCTTCTTCCAGTTTATCTTTACTCTCTAGTAATGCTTTGTAAACAACAAAGTTTTAAAATTGTTTATAGATTATTTGGGGATCATATCTAAGAAATCTTTAACCCAGGTCACAAAGATACTCACCTTTGCTCACTTGTAAAAGTTTTATACAGTTGTACACTTAAATTTTTCGTTCATTTAGAAGTAATTTTTGTCTTCTGTGCTATGTATGTCCTCCTAGAATTCATACATTGAAATAGATAGTCAGAAGTGAGGCCTTTGGAAAATAATTTAGGTTCTGGGAGTGAACTCTCATGAATGAGATTAGCACTGTTACAAAGGGTCCCCAGAGAGCTCTCTAGCTTTTTCTTCTTATTGTGTGAAAATATAAAAGTCAGCAGTGTACCACCCAGAAAAGGACCCTCACCAGAAGGAAACCCTGCTGGCACCTTGGTCTTAGAAGTCTACTCCCAGAATGGTGTTAAATAAGTTAGCGGCTGAACCTGGTAGCCAAGTATTGGTAGAAAGGTTTTGGGGTTTTTTGGGGGAGGTGGCAGGGGGAGGATTTTCTGTTTGTTTTTCCTACAAATGCCAGATTGTATTTGCTTGACTACAAATGCCAGATTTTTCAAGCTTCATGTGTTTTAAATACTGCTCTGTGGTTTACCTTTGCAGCTTTGTTTAAAAAAAAAAAAAATCAATGAATTATATACATGCAAGTCTATTTCCAATACTCTCAGATCTGCCCTATTGATTCATATGCTATATTGATCTATAGCAGCCCTTGCTATTACCACACCATCTTCATTACTGTAGCTCTGTGTCTTCAAACCATACAGTGTAAAGAACTACAATTTTAGTCTTCCTTTCAAAAATTCTTTTTCTTGTTGCTATAGATGGAACCCAGGACTTCATAGTAGACAAATACTCCACAGCCCCTGAAATAAAATTTCATCTTACATTTTTGCCTTTTCATAATAATTTTAAAAACACATGTTTGTACAAAAATTGCTTGGGGGAATTTTTAGCACATTAACCTAGTACTGCTTTATAGGAAAGAATAACTTTAAAGTTGATTTATTTAATTGATAGCATACTATAAGAGTTTTCTAGTGCTGCCTAAGAAATTAACACAAACTTAGTTTAAACCAACAAATATGTATCATCTTCCAGCCAAGCTAAGCAATGTCTAGATTTCTGACCCATAGAAACTGGTTACCTTAAGGTATGAGATAGTCA
>OU015743.1:114422875-114440549 GCA_907169655.1 Acomys percivali
GGGTTAAGTGGATGGTTTCTGAATTCAAGTCCCTGGAAAATAGGAACAAAGCATTCCAAAGTACCTCCAAAGATAGTGAGGGAGCTTGGACTTAAACAAGTAGGCTTTTTGTTTAGTGAACATGGCAACAGTTTAGAATACATCTGAATACTGCTGACAACTAGTTACATCCTAGTTTTAAAGCCAAAATCTCCCTGGGAAATTAGTCTCATTATACAAATGGGAAAGCAATTTGCTCTGAGTTTCATGCCTAGAAGCTGAGTGAGATGTTTTGGCACCAAAGCTGAAGAGACTGGGTAAGAAAGTGCATGTCCTATTGAACCAATATCTGACGAGGATGATGAGGGGAAACTCAGGGCTTCAAAAGACTACTGCTCCCCATCTCCTGGCTCCCACATAGAACACCCCAATTCCATAAAGCTCTCATGCTTTGGGTCCAAGTACAGGGAAGTATGAAAGCTGAAGTGAAGTGATAACTTAGTTCTTCACTGAATAGCAAGGACCTACTAATTTCCTGTTCTCTAGCCAGTCAATATGGTATAATAAAAAAGAAATTGGATCTGAAGTTTCAAGATATATAGTCCATTCATAATTCAAAAACATCTGGTACCACAGGACATTACTCAATAGCCTGTGATCTGACACGGGGTGGTTTAACTCCCCAAGGCTTTATAAGATAGAGTTTATATTACTACCTTACCTACCTCATAGAGTTGTGAATATTTAAGAAATAAAATATCAGTATTATCATCTGTGCCAGAGACTGTGGAAGGCAGATAACTTGTGCATAGAGTTTACAAACACACAGGCTTGAACATTATCTGAAGATCATATAATGTAATTGCTCTCTCAATTACAGTATTCTTTCCAATTGCATTTAGAAATTGATGTGCCTAATAAAATATTTCATCTTAAATTGTCATTGAATTTAATACTTATATTTTCATTCAACCAATAAATATTAAAACTAAACACACTTTAACATCAAAAAGACTAAGAACTGCATATAACAACATATTAATGTATAAAGTACTTTACAAGTAACTTTAATTAGGAAAAATACTAAACCTGACATGTTTACTGGCTTTAGCCTTATTAGAACAAATATTTTAACATATGTAGCTTTTTACACATCTAACCTTCAAAATAACTGTTTTCCTTAACTCAAAAAACTGGTTGTAATTTAAGAATGCTGTCATATAGCCCTGCCCCGTGCTTCTCACCTTCTGGCTCACCATTGCCTCATTCTCAGGACTCTTTCTCTTCTGAACTATTATTTGCCTGTTTAAATCAAAAGACATGGAAATTTTCATTCTTGAGATAAAGAAATTAAACAAATTGTAACAACTTTGACTTTCATTTCAATTTTTTTTCCGGAAATTCTTCCAAAAACAAGTAACAAATATGTAGGGCGAGACATTGTTTACAGCCTTATCTTGTACTTCTCTGTTTTATATTAGTCTTATAGGGTGCAGAGCATGATCTGTTTGTCGGTCTTGTTTTAATAAAGGACAATACAAGACCTGATTTGGGGTGGACTTACTCTTTTTTCCATCCTTATTCTTTCTTCTTTCTCTGACATTTGCACTTGACCACTTGCTCCTCTTTGTTGTTGTTGTTGTTGTTGTTTGCTTTTCGAGACAGGGTCTCTCTGTGTAGCCTTGGCTGTCCTGGACTCACTTTGTAGACCAGGCTGGCCTCGAACTCACAGACCCACCTGCCTCTGCCTCCCCAGTGCTGGGATTAAAGGTGTGCGAAGGTGTGAGTACCATGCCCGCCTCCACTCGACCCTCTTAACTTGTTTTGTTGACTCCTATAATCCTGTAGTAACCTTTGTTTCTTTTTTAAATACTTTTCTTTCCCTCACAGACTTTTCAATTGTTTTCCCTCACATCTTTTTTTTTTCTAACTCTGCTTTCTAATTAGACTTGTTTTTCCAGCTATTGTCTTGAAATCTCTAACTGAATATCTTTCAAAAAATGTCAGTTTCAGTTTCACCACATCTGAAACACACCCTTGTCTTTTGCCTACGTATAAGTATAACCTGCCTGCTGGGTTTTTTATTTATTTGTTTTAATAAAACAAAATTGGATTTTGTGTGTGTGTTTCTTTTTGTTTGTTTTTGTCTTTAGACAGGGTATCCTATAACCCAGGTTGGCCTGGAATTCACTGTATAGTTTAGATTGGCATCAAATTTGTGATCCTTCTGTCTCTGCCTCCTGGATGTTGGAATTACAGGTCTGTGCCACCGTGTTTGCTTAGTACACTAACGAGATATAGCTCAGCTGCTAAGAGCACTGACTGCCCTCATAGAGGCCCAGGTTTGGTTCCTTGAACCCACGTAGTGGCTCAGAACTTCGTGAAACTCCAGTTCCAAAGTACCCAATACCTTATGACCGACACAGCTACCAGGTACACACATGGTGAACATACATGCAAGCACTCACACATACATGTAAAATAAAAATAAGTTCTAAAAATTAATCTGTCTAGGTGAGTCAGGAGCATTGATACATTCGTGATTTGTGGTTTCCATCTCTGTCTAGTTCCGCAAACTTTGGGAGCCACTGATAAACACTCTGCCTCTATGGAGTTACGTAGTAAAGATACTTTATACAAGCAGATTCAAATAGTAGTTGAATTTCTGCCCAGGTACATCTACTGGGATATAATTTGGTCCAGCTCTTTAAAGCCTTTACCCCTGCTATCAGAATTAGTTTGCCTTTGGTTTGGCTTGGTTTGGTTTGGTTTGGTTTGGTTTGGTTTGGTTTCTGACTCACATCCTAGTATTCCTAATATACCAACACTAAAAAGAAACCTTCAGTTTTCTCTCAGGATTCTTTCTGATTTTCACTGCATTGTTCCTTGGCTTCTGGTTCTTCTGGCCAACAATACTCCTCAAATCCAGTTTTCCCATCTCAACTCCAAGAAGTAGTTGAGCGTTTGCTTCTCATAGACTAGGTTCATGGCACAATCCAAAACTGAACATTCATCTCCAGCATTTGCTTTGACTTTATGTTAGCGTACCTCTCAAACACAGACTTGAAGCTTGCATTTTTAAAGTCTGCATAGCTTATAGAATTTTGTTTTAAACATAATCTTGTTTCCTACAGCTATATCCATTGCCTAATCATCTTTATCTCTTCACTGACCCCTACTTTACCAAGCCATGAAAATAAAGTATCTGCTGTCTATGAATAGGTTCAGTGATCCCCACAAGCCCCGATTCCCATGGAAACCAATCAAAAACTAAAAGGAAAAGAAAGAAAATATATTGAATTTCCCTGAGACCTACAGCTTGTTTTTCATTAGACTCATGCTGGTTTCCTTTAGACTCTGGGCACAGGGCCAATGAATATTTTTATGGCTGATAAAAAGGAACTTCAGATCCATTTACTTTCATTTAACCTTTTAAAAATTAATTTTGAATGTAACATCAATTCCAAAGAAAACATGAGCATTAATTTTCTAATTACTTTTATATGTCATAGGACTATAATTTTCATACTATTTTTCTTCTTGTTTTTCTCTTGCTCATATTTTTCTGTTTAAAAAGAGATAAGGAAGAATCAGGAGTGCTTATTATGCCTATGGTATGTATATTATCCATCCCTGTCCTTAACGGCAATCTTAGGTTCTTTGCTTCTCCTTTTATTACTAAGTTTCTTCAGAGCCCAAATGATTGCCTAAAATATAATAACAAGTAACCAAAGAGATTCAGGGAGTGTGTGGGCAGGAAAAGCAGGTTGTTATTTGATGGATAATTGAGTGAGTGAGTGAATGAATAGATGGTTGATTGACTGTGTGCTGGGAATTTAATCCAATGTCTCCTACATGTTTGGAATCACTCTGTCACTAAGTTATACCGCCCAGGTTGTATTTATAAAGGAAACAATCAAAATAATATTCACTAAGATAATATCTGAGGCAAGACTTGACGAAGATGGGGAAGCTAGCCAGGTGAATACTAAAGGAAAAGTGTATGTAACTGGGAGGAAGAACAGTGGGGATAAAGCCTTACCATGGAGCATGCCTGGACTGTTAAGAGAAGAGCAAGCTCCTGTCAATTAGCCTTAGGATTATTAGTGAGGAGATAAGAAGAGGAAGATAGACAGGTAAAGAAATGGTGGCTGGATCTTAAAGGTTGTTGTCACAAATATGAGGAAGCAGTGGAAGATTGTAAGGAAAGGATGATGTAATCTGTCATCTATCTTAAGCAAAGGAGTTTTCCTCCAGTTGCCATGCACTTTCTTCCATGCAGCTTTTATGACTGCTGCCCATCATCATCCTTTCACCAGATAAGCACACATTTGTCTTCTCCTAAAGAAAGATGGTCTACAACAGACTATATG
Source organism: Acomys percivali (assembly GCA_907169655.1). Classification (NCBI taxonomy): domain Eukaryota; kingdom Metazoa; phylum Chordata; class Mammalia; order Rodentia; family Muridae; genus Acomys; species Acomys percivali. The sequence continues at coordinate 114,427,228 of OU015743.1, forward strand.
CAAATCTGATGGGCCCAGAGTATAACATGACTATCCCTTTGACTGTTTGGCAGTCGCCATTGATTCATGTTGGAGGTTTTAAAAATACTGTCTCTAGATCTGCTGTTTATTTATTGCTGATTAAACTACATCTTTTATCTATATTATTTCATATTTTAACACAAATGCCATATCTCATTGTTAGCATGTTTTAGACTTTGTCAGAGTTGCATAGATGGTAGAGTTAGGCATTGCCTCCCTAGCCTTTGTATCTCCTGTCTTCCCTCACTTATCACCTGTCACACAAAAAAAAAGACAATTGGTTTCTACACATTTGGTTTTCCTACAGATTGTGAGCATCTGAATATGGAAGAGTATCATTCATTCTTTTTATTTCTAGTACCTAATATTCAATAACCAATGTTTGGTGAATGTACTTGGATCCATTATGCAGCCTGTCAAGGTCCTCCTGGTTCTGTGCAGATACCTCCCCAACCTATGGGTCACCAACATGCTCATCCTCATCTTTGATGTCCAAATATATCCTAAATAGAGAAAAAGCTTAACCATTAGTACTAAAATTAACTTCCCTTTTTATTTTTTCGATACTGAACCTAGGGTCTTGCAGATGCTAATTAAGTGCCTTACCACTAGGTCAGCCCCCACCCAGCCTGTCAGCTTGACTAACTGAAGACATTGTTTGATTTTCTTAAACTTGTTCAAACCATGCTATCACTGATAGATACGTCTCTTGGAATTAATGTATAACTAAAGAATCCATTGTCACTCTGATTTTGAATATATCATTCCTTTGTTCAACAAATAAATGTTGAGTATTTACTTTGTATTGGGCATTGTTCTATATATGGCATTGTTCTATATATGTATCTCTGTGTATTTTAAATTTACCCCATTTGGGTATAAGGACTTTCAGAATGTGTAATCATAGATCTAATATTTCACTATTAAAACTACTTTATTTTCAGAAAAAGCATTAAAATAGTTTTAGATCTCAGGAGACATGTTTAGATACTTTGAATATTTTTATTACATCTCTCTCTCTCTCTCTCTCTCCCCCCACCCCCGTGTGTGTGTGTGTGTGTGTGTGTGTGTGTGTGTGTGTGTGTGTGTGTGTGTGTGTACACGTACATGGGTATGTGTATGAATGTCAGACTACAACCCACAGGTATGAGTTCTTCCCAATATGTGGGTCCCACAGGCTCCGTTTGGCTGCAGGCATGTTCACCCCTGAACTATCTCATTGGCTTTCAAATCTCTTCTCTCTCATCATTTATCAGGTTGACTCTGCTGATTACTTCTTAGTAACTTGAGCTAGAATGTTGGACAATACTTTGAAATAATGACTAGAAACTGCCAACCGTATATGTAAACTGGCCATCACCTTGTTGTACCGATTGTAAACCATTACTCAGCCTGTGTGCATATGTATGTGCCTGTAAACACAGGCATGCTTTAAACTGTCATCTAATTAAATGATAATGCTGATATATTTTTGTTGTTGTTTTTTCGAGACAAGGTCTCTCTGTGTTAGCCTTGGCTATCCTGGACTCATATTAAAGCTATCAAGAAGACATAGTGAATAAGCTGGAAGTAAAGAAAACCTTTTCCTCTTTATTTTTAATTTTTGTTTTGTATGTTTGAGTATTGCATGCATGGAGGTAGTGTGCAGAGTGTATATGCCCGGTGTCTAAGGAGGCCAGAAGAGGGCCTCACACCCTTTGGAGCTAGAGTTACAGGCAGTTAGGAGCTGCTATGAGCAAGTGCTCTTAATGACTGAGCCATCTCTCTAGACTGTTGGGGAAATCTTTTGGGAATTAAAATATAGAAATGAAAGAAAAGACGTTAATAAAGATGGCTACAGAATGACAAGAAAGACATTAAATTTGCAAGAAGATAAACAAAGGCCTCTTAATGTCTGATAACACTGGGATACAAAAGGCCAGTGAGCCTATTAAAACTTAAACAAGAAAAAAAAAAAAAGATGGATAGGGTGGCGTGCATATTGTTATTTATACCAGTTACTTTGGAAGCCAAAGTAGGAGGATTGCTTGAGTCCTGGTTTAAGGCTACCCTGGACAACACAGGAGCAGAGAAAGGAAAGGGGGGGAGGAGTATGTGCAATCAAGCTAACTGACCCCAGATTTCCACTGCTGGGAATCTACATTACACATGTAATGTAAGAGATGGTGTATGGCTGGAGATATCAGTCATTGGTAGAGTATTTGCCTAGTATGCATGCAGCCCTGGGTTTGGTCATCAGCACTGCAAAAAAGTGAGTGAGTGAGTAAGTGAGTGAGTGAGTGAGTGAGTGGATGAGTGAATGAATGAAATAGAAGAACAGGGTTGCAGTTTACTTTGACTGTTTTGTTTTGTTTTTTGAGACAACGTCTAACTGTATATCCCTGGCCAGCCAGGAACTCATTATGTAGGCCAAGCTGGCCTCAAACTCATAAAGATACACCTGTCTCTGCCTCCCAAGTGCTATAATTAAAGGCATGCACTACCATGTCTGACAAAGAGTTTGATTATTTTTAATTATGTATATGTGGTTATGGGTCTGTGCATAAAAATGCAGATGCCAAGATGTCAGAGGCCTCCAATCCCCTGAAACTAGAGTTGCAAGCAACTGTGAGCTGACTAACAGGGGTACTCAGAACTGAACTCAGGTTCTCTGGAAGGACAATGCATACTCTTAATCACTGAGCCGTCCCCAGTGCAGGTTGCTAACAGTGAAAGCCTGTAAGCAAATGCACTTTCTGAGGGTTGAATAAACCACATAACATAATGCCTTCTACCTATTGAAAAGGAAGGAAATTGGGATGTAATATTATAAAATGAGCTGCAATTAAAAAATAAGTGCAAACTATATAGCTTCATGTTTAATATGCAACAGAGAAATGAACTCAAGTGTTAATGTTAGAAGATTAAAACAAATTTCTGAAGAAGATACATGAACTTGCTTTTCAGGAAAGAGAATACTCCCCAAATGTAGACGAATAGATGATAAGTGATTGGCAAACCCTCCCTAATTGGGAAAAAGATAGCATATGGGACAGGTACAGACAGTTGATTTCTCCTAATACATCTTGTGCTGGGGTTTTATTTAGATTTTAGTAATTATTTCAAAACCACTGCTTGCTAAGGACAATTCTTAAAGCTGATAAAAATAAAATAAAACAAAGAAACCTAAGTGTCTATTAAGTTGTATTGACTACATAGAATAGTTATTCAAAACTTTAAAACAGTAATCTGATTCTGCAGTCCTAGAATGATAAACACTAAACACCTAAAAAAAAAAAAGACTATGAAAAATTGTAACCCATATTTAGTAATGTACTACTTGCAACAATTCTTTTATTATTTGGAGACAACAACACAAAGAAATGGGGTGAAGCAAGTAGAATTTTGTATTAATCTCGTTAGTAAACATTTTCTGTAGGAGATATACAAACACATAGAAATATGAAGTGATGATGCGGTTTTTTTTCCTACTTAAGATTTATAGGTTTGAATTCCATAGCTCTATGTACTAAGAACCTTAAAGCAGTGACCAGCACAGTATTGATGATCACACAGTTTGTGATCTCTCAGTGCTACTAAGAGGAACTAGAACTCCATAGAGACATGGAGATGCGCTTACAGACAGGTAGTTTATGGATTTCTTGTCCAACTGAATGGCAAGGATACAGCAGTGCCTACTGGGATCATACCAGAGGGGGATGGAAGCCAACATAAAGGAGTTTCACAGTTGGACAACCTGGCCAGCAAAAAGATGACAATTGCAGTAGATAGAAGAAACACATGTAGCTTGTTAAGTTCCATGTGTCAAAATAATACGAAGGAAAAGTCACTTTAGGCATTGTTCATATCTCAGGGTTGAAGAGGAAGCATTGCTCAGGCTTTTTTTGTACAAACTATCTGTACAAGCTGTATTTCTGGCAACCAATAATTAATGAGTTAAAGTTTTAAAATGATTTCCAGGAAATAAACATAGGGAAATAATGGGTTTACAGTTTCACCACTTTGGAACCACCAATGGAATAACAAATCTCGACAGAGGCCATCAATAAAGGCTAAAATCACTTGGAAGAAAGACTGACGGAGAACCTTATAGCGCACCAAGAGGATAACATCTGAGCTTCCTGGAGAGTCTTAACATTACAAAAACAAAGGAGGTAGACATTTGATGTCCACCATAGGTAGGGGAAAGCACATTGAACTACCTATGGTGTGGTTTTGTCCGAACAATATGAATACACTCTTTTAAGCCTCCAACTCTAACTATCCATCTTCAGGAAACACTGGAATGTTAGAACATGTTATATGATAGCATGAGGTGTCCTGAGTCCTGCTTTTACATATAGGTGCACACATGCTTTAGAAGTTAAGAATTTACATAAGTTTTCTCAACTTGAGTTCGTTCCACAGTTTCCTTTCTTTCCTTCCTCCATCCACATTGGCACATCCTTTTCCTCCCCACAGTGAGATGTCTCCCAACATCATCAACACATTTATTCACTCCTGAAATAGTTTCAGAACAGTCTCAGAATTGCTTCATGCATCACATTACAAAAATACCAGCTGAGTAAAAATACTACTAACGTTAGTTATAGCTCTTCCACTGTGACTGAAAGGACATTTTCAGCAGGTAGTCACATTTTGTGTTCACAAGTTATTTAAGTAAGACTTTTCCTCCTTCCCTGCTTGTGATACTCCCTGTAAATGCAATGTTGTTGTTGTTGTTTTCAATTTTGTTTTGTTTTTTAGATTCCCTTTCCTCCATCTTTGGTAATTCTGTTTTGTCAGAAGTCAAACTTTACTGAAAGGTAGCTTCAGACAGTCTTATTTCCATCTTCATTCTGTTTCCATTTCCTTATTTCATATAGACAACCTGCTTTGTTGTTTTCTGCTTTAGTTGTCCTGTGTTTCATAGTATGTATTTTCTTGTTTTCACTTCCTGATTTCTTTTTTTAAGAATATTTCATAAGTGGTTGGGTGGCTTTGTAGCCATTTGATTCCATTGTGTCTATTATAATCAGGGAATTTTTAGCAAGTGACATAAAAATTGTAGAGATAAGGACCTAAGTTATTTTGGACATCAAATGGTTTGATATAAGAATTAATAGCCAGGGTTTGTCAGCCCAGTGACATCAGCAAAGATCTGAGTGCTATGAACAGCATACAGACCACAATATGTCTATAAACAAGACAACTAAATAGCCTTATCTTACTTCTGAACAAGGAAAACCTTTGTCAGACTCTTGTCTGACCCTTTCATTCCCAGCTTGAATCCAGTCCCATTAAAAGAAAATTATCTCTCAATGGCTGCCTATATCAAAATCGTTCTGGGTTGCAAAGTACTCAGCCTCCTCTAAAGAATATGACCCACAAAAAAATGAGGGTTCTGCTACCGTAGAAGAAGATGAGCATAATGCATCAGGCAGAGATGCCACGATCTGGAAGTGTCTGTTGATCACAGAGCTTTGTGAACCAAGCCACTTTGAGAAGCAATGGCCTCAGCTACCATAGGCCACCTTTGGCATTCCCTCTTACAGTGTGGCTCTTCAGCTCTATGCTACAAAAAAGCCAACTAAATAAACTTTTCCTACAACTGAGGTGACTTAATCTTTACCCTCTTTTTTAAAATGTCTTTTCTAGCATCGATCAAATATGGACATTTCTTCTTGAGTACTCCCAAATAAAGGAATACTCAAATCACTCAGGTTTGCCAGTAACAGATATGCGACCCTCTCAGCGTGTCACTGAGTTCTTCACCTCATAGGCTCATTGAGAAGCATAGTGCTGATAAGTTCTGGTCTGAGAAGCAGAAGATTTGTTGCATATTGCCTTCTGGAGCTGTGCCTTATCCATGTACCAACAGAAATCTCAGAGATGAGAATCCCAATGGAAAAGAAATTAATTTATTGAATCACAAAAATAGGACCTGTGCCCTGTGTTCTTCTCAGGGGATGATAGCATTATAATCAGGGTGGGCTGTCTCTATGACATCCTGTTTGGAAAGGAGGCTTCTTTGAGCTATATTCAGGTGTTTTTTATTCTAGCTTCCACTGGAATGGGAGTTTTGGCCAGTACCCTTCATTTTAGTGTATTCTTGAGCTTATGTTTATTACATTAAATAAACTAAATCTACTGTGAGAGATGAAACAAGATGATAAGAAATGAATGTGATGATCCTGGGCTCTTGGGGTTCCAGTGTGTCCTTTCTAATTCATTTAGCCAATAGATACTAACCAATCATCAGCTACTGTTCTATATCATTGGGCTATAGCATGAATACAAAAGTACCAAAAAAAAAATCCCTGTTCTAAAGCAGCATTTGCTGGTAGAGAGGAAGCAAGTATTATGACATAACAGAGTATCATGTCATGTCAGATGAGGATGCATATTATAGGGAAAGTAGGGCACATGGGAGAGCCAAGGAACCTTGAAGTTTACAAATATAAATATAGTGCTCAAGATAAGTTGTGCCTAAGAAAGTAATAGCCAGGGTCTGAAAGATGGTGAGAGAATAAATTCTGCAGGGAAGAGGAATGCCAGACATGAGGCCCTGAGGATAAAGCATGAATGGTACTTACCAGGAACAGTCCACAAGGAGGGTGCTGGCTCCTGTGTAGTAAAGATGCGTACAGAAAGTCAGTAAGGCCCATGTGCTGGTTAAGAATCCTGCCTCTACTCTTTACACTAGGGTAATTACAGAAAGTATGTGCTAGCATATGCATGTTTTCCTAAAAGAACATGATTTTTAAAACATAATTGCGAGTTGTAGAAAAGTTTCCAAGGCTAAGAAAGCTGAGGCTGCTCTTCCAGAGGATCCAGGTTCAGTTCACAATGCCCACATGGTGCCTCACAAGCACATTAATTCTAGTCCCACAGGATCTGATAGCCTCTTCTGACCTTCTCGGGAAGCAAGCACTCACATAGCACACAGACATATATGCAGGCAAAATACCAATGCACCTTAAAATAATTTTTAAATTTATAATAATTAAAAATATAATCATTATGGCTTTTTTAATTAATAAGGTTGGTGTGGCAGTGTACACTTGTAGTTTTAGTTACGGTTACTATCACTATTATGAAACACCATGACCAAAAGCAAGTTGGGGAGAAAAGGGTTTATTTGACTTACATTTCCACATCCATAGTCCATCACTGAGGGAATTCAGAGCAGGACCTCAGGCAGGTCAAGAGACCTGGAGGTAGGAACTGATGCAGAAGCCATGGAGGGGTGCTGATTGTTGGCTTGCTCAGCATGCTTTCTTATGGAACTTAGAGCCACCTGCCCAGGGGTGGCACCAACCACAATGGGCTGGAGGCACCCTTCTTCCCAATGACTTTAGCTCGAATCAAGTTGACATAAAATTAGCCAGTTCTCCCAACATAGGGAAGACTTTCCTACAAGCCGACATGTGTAATTCAGTGGTAGGGTGCTTACCTAGCATGCTTAAGGCTCTGAGTCCCAGCACAGCAGAGAACTCAGAAGCAATACCGTCAATGCCCAGTTACCAATTGTTTGGTAAATATAAGTATTTTTGTTTAGACATTTGATTTTGTGATTGGTTTTGTTTTTAAAGTGTCTTTAATCTGTAGATCCACCTTCAGTCTCTCATTTCTTTCTTTTTCTTGCCTATCCTTCCCTTCACCTTCTTTTACAAGTTTTTTGGTGTGTGTGTGTGTGTGTGTGTGTGTGTGTGTGTTATCCCTTACCCTAACCTAACCTGTTGTCTTAGTTTGAACAGATTGTCTCAGTAGGGTGATGCTTCTCTCTTCAGGTGTAATTAACCCATTCCTGTAAATTAGTTATTGGCTGTAGAGATTTGATTTCATTCCAGCTCTATCTTTATTGGGGGTAGAGGGAACCTATTTGATTACTCTGGTATGTCATCAGGAGGTAGGTGATGCCTCATTGCCTTTGTTTTATAATGTCAACAATTACTGAAATTCAGTGACTAGAGCTCATAGCTCATTGGAAATTACAAAAGGTGATATTATAAATTCTGTGCACCCTCCCACAACTATTAACTAGAATAACTTGTTCTAGATAAACTTTGCCTTACTATATTAGATGCTTCAGAGGTGCAGGTTATTTAGGGAAAAAAATAAATATTTGCTTTTTCTTTTATTTGCCAATTTTCAGAACAATGAGTGGTTTCTTGGTATCCTAATTTGATGACCTATTTTTTATTTTCTGTTTCTGTTTTTTATTTTAAATGTCATTCTGAGTTAGGCCTAGAATTTTCAGTATCAGTTTAACATAGTGTCGTTCTTAACCAATATTTTGTTCCACATGGACCCAGTATTTGATAGCTTACTTGTTGTCCACTATGTCTTAATAGTCAAGATTCATTTATTCATTTTTTTATCTATTTATTTTTGTTCAAAACTAGAATTAGCCATTTATTTCAAGGGTTTTTCTTTCAGTAGGAAAAAGTATTTGGAGCCCACAGTCTACTGTCTAGGTGTTCATTATTACCTGATTGGGAATTGTTCCTAAGCCTTGACAACAGACAGAACCTAAGTAATCTTTGGGGCTGGGGAGATGGCTCAGTGGTTAAGAGCACTGCCTGCTCTTCCAAAGGACCCGGGTTCAATTCCCAGCACCCACATGGCAGCTCACAACTGTCTGTAACTCCAAGATCTGACACTTTCACACCAATGCACATAGATTAAAAACTAAATAAAAATATTTTTTAAAAAAAGAAATAAAAACATGGGGCTGGAGAGATGGCTCAGCAGTTAAGAGCACTGACTGCCCTGACAAAGGAACCAGGTTCAGTTCCCAGCACCTACGTGGCAGCTCACAACTCTCTGTAACTCCAGTTCTGGGGATCAGCACCCTCACATACATACATACATACATGCAGGCAAAACACCAGTGCACATAAAAAATATAATTTTTAAAAAAGAAATAAAAACATGATTTTATCACTTTCTTTTCTAATTCCAGACTAAAAGGAATTTAAAGTAACCTCTTCTATCTTGCATCTGTACTCCATTTTTCTTATTCTGCTATAAATGATAGAATGTGTTACATTTTATAGGAAAATTTTGCCTTCAAGTCATTTTTAGAAAATTTGGCTTGACATTCCCCCTTTTAGACAAAGCATAGCATTTTTAATATAACATTTTAAAATCTTTGGTAATTTCATATGTGCATATAATATATTTCGATCATATTCACTCCCACCCTTCCCCTTAACTCTTCTCAGATCCACCTCAACTCTTTTCCCCTCCCAACTTTGTGTCTTTTTTTTTTTTTTTAAATAACCCCCAAGTCTAGTTTATGGTGCTCATATACTTACTTATGAATGTATGGCCATCCACTGTAGTGTCTTGATGCTACCAGGAGTCATACCCTTAAAGAAAACTGCCTCTTCCTCCATCCCCAGAAGCCGTCAACTGTCAATAGGTCTACGTGTTAGCATGTAGATTGGCTTGATCTTGTGCAGGTCTTAAGTAGGCAACCACAGCTGCTGTGAGTTCTTGACTGCAGCAATTCTGGCATGCCCAAAGACACTGTTTTTCTCCCATTCCCCAAATCTTTGGCTTTTACAGCCTTTCAGCCCTCTCTTCTTCACTAGTCCTGCACCTTGGTGCATAGAGCTGTGATACGAATGTCCCATTTATGGCTGACCTCCACACACACAGAGACATTCATTCTTTGTACTTTGACCAGTTGTGTGTTTCCACATTAACCACCATTCACTAAACAAAGACACTCTTCTGATAAGGCCTAAGCATTGCATTAATTAATGGGTATAGAGATATGAATTTAGAGGAAAGTTGGCTATTATGTCCACTTAACAAAAATAATGATAGTAGGCTCAGCCTGATTCACAATACTAGGAATGTATTGTGTGACAATCAGAAAACAACCAGCCCCAACCCTATAGTTATATATGCATGCCACTTTTGCATCCATTGGCATATCTTGCCACACTGGTTACTATTCTAGCTCATAGGGTCACAGCGGAGTAAGTCTGTTGATGACTTTTTCCCCAACAGCCTACATAGCACCTTCCAATATTATGAAAGCTAGCCAGCAGGAAGGATATTTCCTGGTCAGTACCAACTTGATTTCTCCATGTCCTGGACCAAACTGTGTGGTATCTTCATCACAAATTTCTTACCACAGAATTATAGGAGGTAACCGAAAGCAAAAAAAGGAACAGTGGGCATGGAGGTTTAAGCTTTTTAAACAGAACTACCAAAACAGCGGAATTCAGTTTAGTTAATGTATTGAGTTCCCATTTCCTGCTTGTTTGTGTGAGACAGAAGTCCACCAATAAATCTCACTAGCACCACATCCTAGTTTCACATAGAATTCAGCCACCTTTTTCAGCATAGCATTTCCACCACTTTCACTCTAGCTATCAACTTGTGTTGGAGTGTTACAGCTTTCTAAGTCAGGGCCCTCTTTGAGGGACTCCATCTCAGAGCAAAAGTCCAGGTGCAACTGTTCCTCCATATCTGTGGGTTCTGGATCTTTAAGTGCAACCAACCATGAGTAGAAATAGAAAAAACTGCATAAAAATGTAAAGATTTTTCTTATCCCAATTCTCCATGAACAATGCAGTAAAACAGTATATTAGCTATTATAAATAATCTAGAGATGATTTCAAGTATATAAGTTAGATACACATTTTATATAACAGACTTGAACATCTGTAGCTTTCAATGTCTGCTGGTGTCCTGGAACCAATCCGTAGAAGCCCGTGGGCCACTGTTATTTCCTGTGACCTATAAATCCTTACAGATTGTGAACTCTATTGTCTCCACACCTTATTTCTACTCTTCCCTTGTTCTCTCCTTAAGCCATTGTGGCTTCAGTGTTTTCTCTAACAATCAAGGACTGTTCTCGCATTTGCTCTGTCTAGCATTTGCTAGTCCAGTAGAATCTCCATGCTGAACTCTTCCATTTTTGTCAGTTCTTTACAGAGGCCCCTATGCCAGTAAACCCAAATCCCATCTAATAGCTCTCTTCACCTCAAATGTTGTTACTCTCCTGACTTGGGTTTTTCCTCAGCACTGAACACTACCTAAGATAATATTTGGTTTGTCTACTTACCGTGTTTATACTCTTTTACTTCCTTCAGAATGTCGCAATCCTCCGTGAAGTTATGGAATTTGTTTGTTTTACTCACTATTTTATCCCATTGCCTAGGACAAGTTGATACTAAAAAAATATTTGTTGAATGAAATAAACACACAGTTACAGGTTTATTAATTTCCCCAATAGTTTACCATTTTTACATTATACACATATTTTCCATGAAAAATATGACATTCTAGTTATCTAATAACAAATATTTCTAAAGAAATAAAGTCTCTGCTTTGCTAGGTGGCTTTTTCTCATACAAACCTCCATCCCCACCCCTGTGACTCTTGATTGTTCTTCATAGAATACTTCCTCTCTTGAGACCACAAATTTCTTTTTCTTTGCTTTCTGCCCACTACACCCTTCTGGTTAAATAGCCACAGACTGTCCCTTTGTGCTACCTCTCATTGCAAAGTGAATCAGTGCAGCCTAGTGGCGAACAGAGGATTGAACATTTGCATTTCCAGGATGTTTGTATTGACAAATGGCAGTCAGTTATTGACATTTATGTCCCTTGGTGATACTTCAATTGGCTTATCTTTGCTGGTCAAATGCCTTAATTGTTCTGGCCTTTAATTCAGTCAAAGTCAGAGCTAGAGCGTAGGGGAAAGGGAAAGCCAGTCTAACAGAGCATCAAGCTTGAGCTGGGAGGCTGCTGGCAACGATCAGCCTGTCATAATGTTATGATTTGTTCATTTTTATACCATTTATTAGCCTTTACTTGTTGTGCCATTTGGCCTCCAGGGCAGATAAAGTGCTGTCTAATTTGGTAGGTTTGCTTCTGTCAGAGCAGCCTCGACAGGGAAGGTGTTAGCTGCAGTGACAAATAATCAATAGCTGTCGTTGTCATGAGGAACGTGAGCAGTTGGGCCTTTCATCTAGAGGATTAGAGGTCTAATTGGATTGAGAATAGGGAGGGTGGGCTGTTGGGTAACCCTGTCAGCCTTGTGAAGCTGTCAAATGTCAGCCCTATTCATGGTGAAGGGAATAAGGAACGGTGTGCTCTCAGAATTGAGGAGGAAGGCATGTAAAAGCCTTTTATACAAAGGAATAGACACTGAAGTTGACTCAGCTAACATATCCTCTCTTTTTATTTAATTAGATATCTCTTTGGATGATAAATCTGTATAACCCAGATGATATTTCAAACCTGGATGCATAACAGCACATGAACACCAACCACTATACAAATCTAGGTTGGATCTTTTTGCTTTGGACAATGTTAGACTGTAAACCATTTAAAGGGAGATTAAAAATGAGACTTTATAAATTGTCCTCTCATGGCCAGTATTAACAAATGGTGGGCATTTTTGCATTAATATTAGGAAAAGTAGATGAGACATTAAAAGGATAGATGAGCTAATAATAAAACAGGCATGTTTGAAGTTATTTTTACCTATAGTCATTTAGAAACGTGGAACTTGATGAAGCCAAGCCTTTCATTTATTTCTACGTGAGACACCCTAAAGAATGGGGACTCATGAATGGACTAAATTGCTTCTTCAAAGGAATGCCAGGTCTTTTTTCTTCCCTTAGTAAAGTAGAACACACTGACAGTACTGGATCCGACATACCAATGCTATCATATATAATTCAAGCTCTTCTTTTATACACATACACACTTACTCTATCTTCAGGGTATTCCCAAGGAGAAAAAGAATATATAGCTTAACATCTGTAGATTGTTGGATAATAAGCAGGAAACATGGAGCTATTGGACAGGCAAAGTGGGATCAGACAATAAAGGATCGTACATGGTGAACAATCAGTGGATTGAAAAACTTATTGAAGTGTTAGACTTAAAACTTAAAGGCTGGTTATATAGAGCTAAAGGAAGAATGTTTGCTGCTAACTCACCACTACCCTTCTGACCATCCAATTCAAATGCTTTATACTCCTGAACCTCACTAGTACATTTGACCTTACATAACATCTCCATAAATTTTCTTTCCCTAATGTTTACCATCTAGAACAATGGCAAAAGGTTTGGACCACCAGAAGTCAGACACTTATGAGTACAGTGTCATCTATCTATATAGCAAGAACCTGCGCACTGCAAAGCCAAGCTTATATATCTGCACTGCTCGCAATAGCCAGAGCATAGATTTTACTTAGGTGCCCATCAGTGGATGAAGGCTAAACAAAATGTGACACAGACACACACACACACACACACACACACACACACACACACACACACACA
>OU015743.1:114440559-114452429 GCA_907169655.1 Acomys percivali
CACACACACACACACACACACACACACACACACACACACACACACACGAAGTTTTATTCAGGCATGAAGAATAAAATTTTCACATAGATACTTACTGGGTATTTTCTCTCATATATGGAATCTATGGGTGATAGAGAATGAAAGTAAATGGAATATTAGGAATGTCAAAGGGAAAATAAGAAAGGATAATAGGTGGTCATTGTGATCAATGAATATATGGAAATATCCTAACAAACCCACTTAGTTTATACAATTAAGTAAATGTAAGATACCTGGGTGCATAGTAAAGCTCTGCTTCTTTCTGAATGCTTTAGGCAGGTTTTTAAATTTTAAACCTCTAGGTTACTTTTTTTTATTCTTCAGCATTGTGATTATAGTTCAATCCTGTGGGGATTAAAATAAATGAATGGATACAAAGAAAAGTCTTCATATAATGAACAAATGGGATGTCTTCAGGAAAATTGAAATTATGGAAGAAGTAAATGGAAATCCTAGAACTAAAAATACAATTTTGGAATCAAAGTTTCATTATAAGTGCTTATAAGCGATCTAAGATATCAAAAGAGTTAGTAAACTTAAAAGATAAATCAATAGAAAGTATCCAACCTAAGGGAACTTGAAACATAAATCTGTGGACGTTATCCAACCTGAAAGCAAAAGTGGGGGGAAATGAGTCTCTGTGATTTGTGAGACAATATTGAAAGCTATATTTTATCTGAAATTGGACTCCTAGGCAGAGGATTTTGAAATAGAAAAATAACTAAGAAAATTATAACCAAAAATGCCCAAACTTAACAAAAGACATGAATTTAAAGTTACAGTAAGTTCAGTGAACTCCGGTAAGACAAGTACACTGAAAAGCCCACCTAGAAGCTCCATAATCCAGCATCAGAAAATGTGAGGTGGAGAAACACTCTCGGAGCAGGGAGGAAGGCACACTCTATATAGTAAGCCGTGAACGCAAGTGACTTCTGTTGCTTCTCAGCAACGATTCTACTCTGAAAGCAGTCGGTAAATTCAGTGCATTCCCATCGGTAAGCAAAAGACATTTTTTCAAAGAAAAAAATTCTAGGTTTCATATAGGAGCACAAAAAGTATTTTATTATAATTTATTAACATTACATCTCATTTGTTATCCCCTCTCTCTTATCTTCCTGTTCCCACCCTCCTTCCCTCTTCTGCCCTATTCCCCTCCTCCCCCACCATCTGACCTCAGCCTATACAGTCTTCTTTTTTTTAACATTTATTTATTTATTACATATACAGTGTTTTGCCTGCATGTACACTTGCACACCAGAAGAGGGAACCAGATCTCATGATTGATGGTTGTGAGCCACCATGTGGTTGCTGGGAATTGAACTCAGGACCTCTGGAAGAGCAGACGGTGCTCTTAACCACTGAGCCATCTCTTCAGCTTCAGTTTGTACAGTCTTAAAAGTATTAAATAGTCAAGTTAATCTTGAGCAAAAATAATAATGCAGGAGGTATTACAGTAGCTGACTTCAAGTTTTACTTCAGAAACAAAAACGTGATGCCAGCACAGAAACCGAAGAAACAGACAAGTGGGGTAGAAGAGCGTTACAGATTTGGTCACCCAAAGCCACACACTTAAGACTGCAAATACTTGGCCTCCCATTTAGATTTTTGCTGCACATAATGTCCGGCCATGGGTCCCTGCATCTGCTGCCAGAGGAAGCCTCCCTGATGATGACTGGATAAAATACTGACCAATGAGTACAGCAGAATATCACTTGAAGTCATTTTATTATTTTTCTTTTTTCCTTTTGTTTTGTTTTTTTGTTTTGTTTTGGTTTTTGGTTTTTGGTTTGTTTTTTTTTTTTAGACCCGTAGTGCTTGGTTTTACCCTATCTATTCTCTGGTTCTTGGCTACCCAAGCAGTATCCATATAGGTTCCTTCTCATAGAGTGGCCTTTAGTCAGATCACACAGTGATTGGCTACTCCCACACATTCTGTGCTGCCATTATCCTAGCATATTTTGTAGGCAGGACAGATGGTAGGTCAGAAGTTTTTTGGGCTGGACTACTATCCATGATTCTCATTTGGTAGCCTGTAGAGTACCTTCCCACAACAAAGAGACTAGAATATGGGGGTGAAGGCCCCATGTAGGCACCAGCTCGACTTCTCCACATTCAGTGGGTTTTGTACTGTTGTCCTCAGGAATGCTCCCACCTGTCCCTTTACAAAGAGTAACTCTTCATCTTATCAACAGCCTGGGTGGCTTGGGGATTCCCATGGCACCCCCTTGCCCATTAACTAAACTGAATGCAGCCCAGTCCCACCACTAGAAGCCTCATCTGCCTGCAAGAGATGGCCAGTTGAGACTCTGTATGTCTCATCATTAGTTCTCATTAGAACTATCTTCATATATTCCAGGAAGACTCCACTGCCCTAGCTTTCTACAACACCCTCCCAAATGCACCCCTCCCAATCCAAAGTCTCTCTCTCTCCACTTTCTTTCTCCACTCCATTCACACACACATACCTGATTCCCTCCCCCACTTCTCTCTTCCTCCCCTCCGCCTCCCCTCCCCCATTCTATTGTATTTCATGTGTCACCGTCCCCGCCCCCAGATCCCTCCACTTTCCCTAACCTCTCTGGGTCTACAGATTGTAGCTTGGTTATCATTTACTTGTTGATATCCCCTTATAAGTAAATACATACCATATTTATCATTTGGGGTCTGAATTACTTCACTCAGGAATATTATTTTCCCTCATGATCAAGCCTAAATTTCAAAATGTCATTTTTTTAATAGCTGACTAATGCTCATTGTGTAACTCTACATTTTCTTTATACATTGTTCTGGTGAGAGAAACCTACGTTGTTTCTGACTATTATGAATAAAGTCCTAATGAACATGGTTGAGGAAGTGTCCTTGTGGTAGGATGGAGTGTCCTTTGGGTATATACCCAGGAGTGGTATAGCTGGGTCTGGAAGTAGATTGATTCCCAGCTATCTGCCCACTATTGATTTCTATAGTGACTGGACAAGTTTGCACTCCCACCAGCAATGGAAGGGTATTTACTTTACACCTATCTTCTCCAGGAAATCTTCCATTTCTTTCTTTGATGTCTTAAAGTTTTTATCATACAATTCTTTCACTTGCTTTGCTGTAGTTACCCATCTTATATTATTTGAGGCTATTTTGAAGGGTGTTGTTTCCCTGGTTTCTTTCTCAGTCAGGTTGTTATTTGTATATAGGAGGGCTACTGATTTTTTTGTGAGTTAATTTTGTTTCTAGCTACTTTGCTGAAAGAGTTTATCAGTTGAATTTCTAGGGTAACTTATGTATACTATTATATTATTTATATATAAAGATACATTGACTTCTTCCTTTCTAATTTGTATCCC
Source organism: Acomys percivali (assembly GCA_907169655.1). NCBI lineage: Eukaryota > Metazoa > Chordata > Mammalia > Rodentia > Muridae > Acomys > Acomys percivali. The sequence continues at coordinate 114,443,934 of OU015743.1, forward strand.
CCAGTCTCCCTAATTTTTCTTATTGTTCTAGTTAAGACTCCAAATACTATACTGACTAACTATGGAGAGAATGCACAACCTTGTATTGGTCCTGATTTTAGTGGAATTCATTTGAGTTTCTGTCCACTTAAGTTGATGATAGCTATGGGCTTCTTATAAACAGACTTCATTGTGCTGAGGTATGTCCCTTTATTCCTAATGTTTCCAGGACTTTATATCATCAGCAGGTATTAGATTTTGTCAAAGGCCTTTCTGCATCTGAGATGATCATGCGGTTTTTCTCTTTCAGTTTGTTTATATGGTGGATAATACTTATTGATTTACATTTGTTGAACTATTTCTGCATATCTGGAATGAAGCCTACTTGATAATAGTGGATGATCTTTTTTATGTGTTCTTGGATTCAGTTTGCAAGCATTTTGTTGAGAATTTTTACATCTATGTTCATAAGGGAAATTGGTCTCTAATTCTCTTTCTTTGAGTCTTTATGTAGTTTGAATATCAGGGTAACTGTGACCTAATAAATGAATTGAATAATGTTCTTTCTATTTCTATTTTGTGGAATAATCTGAGGAATATTGGCATTAATTCTTCTTTAAAAGTCTAGTAGAATTCTGCACTAAAACCCTGGGCTTTTTTGGTTAAGAGACTTTTAATGACTGTTTTCTAGGGGTTATTTGGTCTTGATTTAACTTTGCTAAGTGGTACCTATTGAGAAAATGATCCCTTTCTTTTAGGTTTTCCAGTTTGGTATGGTACAGGTGTTTATAGTATGTGCTTCTGATTCTCCGTTGTGTGGCGAGGTAGCTACAAGTGTAGCTCTAGTGGATACATGACAGTGTTCCAGGATATTGGTGGCACTTTGCACTTTGATCAGCCCAGAGGCACCCTATTCTCAGCACTATTTGATTTTGCCGTGGTCTCAAGATTCAGCATTTCTTTTGTTTTAATCTGCTTCTTAATAAAGAAAGAAATGAAATGTTCTTTATGTACTTTGTAACCATTTGTATGTCTTGTTCTGAAGCTATCTCTTTGAAACCTTTGCTGATTCTTCCAATATGTTGCCCTTGTTGTATTGCTTCGCTAATAATGTTTGTGAGATCATCTCACTGTGTAACCCTGCCTGGCCTGGAATTCACTATGAAGAGCAGACTGGCCTTGAACTTTGAGAGATCCACCTGCCTCTACTTTCTGGGTGCTATGATTGAAGGTGTGCGCCACCATACCTGGCACCCAGTACTATTTTTTATACTACTAAAGGGAGACACTAAAGAAGTTTCAAAGTAGGATTTCAGACCATACTGTCTATGGGAGCAGTGCATTGTTTTCTTTTGTAGTATTGGGGTTGGAACCCAGGGCCTTCCACATCACTGTGTCCCCAGGCCTTGTAATGTATCTTTTATGGTGAGAAGTGTTGTTATTGTTGTTGTTGCTGCTGCTGCTGCTGTGCCCATTGTTAGGTGTAGTAGCAGAACTTGTTAGAAGCAGGGAGGTTAAGAATCCAATGGTGGGGCTAGAGAGATGGTTCAGAGGTTAAGAGCACTGTTTGTTCTTCCAAAAGTTCTGAGTTCAATTCCCAACAACCACTTAGTGGGTGGGTTCATAACCATCTATAATGAGATCTGGTGCCCTCTTCTGGCCTACATGCAGGCAGAATACTGATAAGTAATAAATAAATAAATCTTAAAAAAAATAATCCTAGCCAGGCGTGGTGGTGCATGCCTTTAATCCCAGCATTCAGGAGACAGAGGCAGGTGGATCACTGTGAGTTTGAGGCCAGTCTGGTCTACACAGTGAGTCCAGGACAGCTAAGGCTACACAGAGAGACCCAGTCTCAGAAAAAAAAAATCCAATGGTAACATCAGCTCCAAATACATAGCAAGTTAGAAACCAAGGCAGACTACATGAGATCATAACCCTGCCCCCAAATACTAATAAGGTGCTAGTATCATGTACAAGTCCTCAGTTAGGTTCCATAGCACACACACAAAAAAATTGTACTTAAATATACCTGACATAAAATTTACCATTTTAAAGATCAATTGTGCTGGTTTAAGTACATTCATAATGTTTCACAAACTAGTTCACTATTCTTTGTTACTTAATGATTTCTTGAGTTATAATTGATACAATTAATTGCATGTACAATTTGACAGACTTTACTATGTGTACACATTCCTTCAACCATCACAGAAATCAAAATAATGGGCATATTCATCATCTTCAGAAGTTTCCTCGTGAATCTTTTTATTCCTCCTCCCATCAGGTGCCCTCTCCAGGCAGCTGCTGATCTTTCTTTCCCTCCAGAATTGTTTATATTTTCTGGAATGCTGTGTAAATGGATTCATGCTGAGCTCTTTCTTTTTTGTTCAGGTCCTTCCATTTACTATAATTAATTTGAAATTCTTCCATGCTGTTACTACTTGATCCATAACTTATCCGTTGTTATTCATTTACCTGTTGGTGGACGTTTAGGTTGTTTGTGATTGAGGACTGTTACAGCAATGCCATGGACATTTGTATATCAGTGTTTTCTTTCCTTTCTCTCAGGTAAAAACTTAGGAATGGAATGGCTGAATCATAAGGCAAGCTTTTAACTTTTAAGAAACTGCTAATCTAGTTCATGAAGTGAATGAAGCACTCTAGTCCCCTGTGTCTTCTCAGTCCTTTTTGTTTTAGTCATTTTAAATCAAGTCATTATTCCACTTTGCTGTGCAGTGATTTTAACTTCCACTTCCGTAAAGGCCGCGAGGTGTTGGGTCTCCCTCCATGCTTGTCATGTATCTTCATCACGGTTTGCATCATCCTTGGTCCAAAAAAACTTCCTAAACTTCCCGAGGAGGTTTTATAAGTTATTTGTAGATTCATCGTGCTTCTTTGTAAATAATAATGCATCTCCAAATACAAATGAGTTCATTTTCTAGACTTTAATCTTGCCCTTCTTTTCTAGGTTAAGAACTAAAGGCTAAAACTTCCTTTGTCAGTCAGTTCAAATGGAAGTAGCTAGAGTGGATACCCTTGCCTTGTAGCTGACCTTAGGAGGGAAGCATTTACTATTATGCCGCTGATTACAATGTTTCCTGTCAGTTTTTGAAGACATCCTTGCTGTGTAGGATATAGGAAGGGTGGCAAGCATAGGGAGAAGCACTTCCAGCCCAGAGGCGTTGTGAGTGTTTCCAGGGGCTAAACAACGTGGAAGAAGCTCTCCCTCCCTCCAAAGCTGAGATCAGACTTTGCTGGATGGTGGAGATGCCAAGGACCAGACCAGAAACCTGGGACTAGTACACAGGAAGCGTTCCATCAGGGCAGTAGTGGAACTTCTGCGCATGCGCGTCACGGAGTCTCCTATGGTTCAAGATCATGCCTTGTAATATTTATATTTAATATTTATATTTGTTAATACTTATATTAACCAACCTGTGATTCACTGAGATCTCCGGGTATAAAAGTTTCTATTTCAGTCATTTCCCCCTCAAATCCTTTATTCCATTGTCTCTTATCCTTTGAAGACACTGTGTAAAATTTTCTGAATTATTTTACAGATCATTAAAGTACTCTTGATTTCTTACACCCATCAGAATGGCTAAGATCAAAAACTCAAGCGATACCACATGCTGGAGAGGATGTGGGGAGAGAGGAACACTCCTTCATTGCTGGTGGGAATGCAAACTAGTACAACCACTTTGGAAATCTATCTGGTGCTATCTCAGAAAACTGGGAATAGGGCTTCCTCAAGACCCAGCTATTCCACTCCTTGGAATATACCCAGAAGATGCACCAGCACACAGCAAGAAAATTTGCTCAACCATGTTCATAGCAGCCTTATTCATAATAGCCAGATCATGGAAACAGCCTAAATGTCCCTCAGTAGAAGAATGGATAAAGAAACTGTGGTACATATACACTATGGAATACTACTCAGCTATTAAAAACAAGGAATTCCCGAAATTTGTGGACAAATGGATTGAGCTAGAGATGATCATAATGAGTGAGTTAACCCAGAAGCAGAAAGACTCAAATGGTATATACTCACTTATATCTGCATACTAGCCCAATGGACATGTCCCATGAAAGCCTTCCCTTACCAGGAAACTGGGACCGAGGGGAGGACATCCTATTGGGACTCTAGATGAGAGAACAATGGGTGAATAGCAATGTAGAAGGATCCAGTGGGTTCTAGAAACCTACAAGTAGAACATTATGATAGGCAGATTTGGGTCATGGGGTCCCGCTCAAACTAAGGCCCTAGCCAAGGACAATACAGGCGGAAAAATTTAAACCCCTACCCTGATCTAGCCCATGGACAAGACAGTCTCCACACTTGAGTGGAGAGAGGGATTTGACTTTCTCAAGTACTCTGGTGCCTCACATCTGACTATGTCCCCTGGCGGGGGAGACCTAGTGGCACTCAGAGGAAGGACAGCAGGTCACTGAGAAGAGACTTGATACCCTATGAGCATATACAGAGGGAGGTAATCCCTCTGAGGAACAGTCATAGGGGAGGGGAATAAGGGGAAAATGGGAGGGAGGGGAGAATGGGAGGATACAAGGGATGGGATAACCATAGAGATGTAACAAGAATAAATTAATTAAAATAAATAAATAAATAAATAAATAAATAAATAAATAAATAAAAGAAATGAGAAACAGCAAATTGACAAAAAAAAAGTACTCTTGATTTTTAACTATTTATTTATTTATTTATTTATTTATTTATTTATTTATTTTTCTGAGACAGAGTTTCTCTGTGTACCTTGGCTGTCCCGGAGCTCACTTTTGTAGACCAGGCTGGCCTCAAACTCACAGAGACCTACAGGCATCTGCTTCCCAAGTGCTGAGATTAAAGGTGTGCGCCGCGTCCAGCATCTTTTTCCTTCCTCTTCTCCTCCCCCATCTCTATTCCTATTAATATTAGTGAAATTTACTGACCATGTTTTTGTTATGTAGTCTATTACAGTCATATCATGTTGCAGTTTTTGGACTTAAATAGATTCATTCTCTTTCCCCTCCTCCCTCCCTCTCTCTTCTCTCTTTCTCTCTCTCTCTCTCTCTCTCTCTCTCTCTCTCTGTTTTGTTTTGTGTTTTTGTGTTTTCTCTTAACTTTTAATCTTATTTTTGTTCTTTTTCATGTATAATTTTGATTGTGTATGCATAATTGCAGATGACACATTGTTAGAGACTCTTGATTTTGTTATCTTCCTCTGGACAACACTGACTTTTGTTTTGCCAGGCAGTTTAAACTGACTAATCACATTGAACTTGTCAAATATTTCACTTTTTCCTTAGTCTTTTGATGAATCTCTTAGATCAATACTTCAGTGCAGAGTTCTGGTGTTTTCACTGAAGCCTGAGGTGTGCACCAAGCCCTCCCACTATGTGAGGCTTGTGTTTCTACACGCATGTCTTGATTGGGTAGAAAGCCTGAGATACATAATAAGCCCCTGGTTATCGGTAACTCACGTCTTTAGACCTGTATCTTGGGCAGTAGCTGAAATCTCTAACCCTACTTTCCAATTTGGGATTTAGTTTGGGTGTTTGCAGGTTTCTTGGAGTTTCTATATTTCCAGTTCAAGTATTAGTTAGGGTTTTAGTGAAACTTCTATGCATACATGGCTCTCTGTTTGGCTTTGTGGGGGAGGGGGGACAGGGGTTCCCCTCATGTCTACCTTTTGTCTAAGCTCACCTACCATATCCATGACCTAATCAAATGACATAGCCCAACAGTCTTCCCGATTCAGGCCTTTCTTCTCTTTAAGCCATTCTTCACAGCCATTATTCATTGGTAATCTTTTAACAGATAATTGGTGAATACCTTCTCAAAAGATAATACTTAAGTCAAACTACTGCGACTTCTGTACTGGTGTGTCACATAGATTCAGCTGTAGCCAGAATACTACAAGTCCACACTGACTTGCTTCATTACCGAGGACCCAACAAGCAACATGAGCCTGTATGCACTGGACCCTTCTGATTCCAGGTGCCAAAGGCAATATGGAAGCAGGTCAAGGTAAAGCTACCTAGCCGAGATGCCTGTGCCATGCCCAAAGTAACTTAGAAAACTGCAATATAACGGAAGAGCTATGAGCAAATCAGGACCCTTTGCCCCCATGTGAAATATTATACTTATTCTTGTCTGCACTCTAAGCTAAGGAAACATGCTAACTCCAGCTTCCAAATGCACTTTCCATGCGGACATTCCTGAAAGATATTCTGACTTACTGTACGTGTTGAAGCAATATGAAAAATTGGCTGCAAACAAGAATAAGAACAAAGCAAACTTACCTTAGGCCAAGCTTTAAGAGTGACTTCAGAGACACCAGAAGCATATTCCATCTATTCCTCTACTCCTACTATCATTTTCCTCACCATATGTAAAAGAAAAAAACAACCCTCAACTACTTGTTAATTGCAGGCATAAATTTACATAATAAGTTTTAAATCTTTCATCCCACAATAAGATATAGGATGAAAACCAGAATTACCTCAGAAGTATTGGAAAAACACTCCTTTCCCCTAAGCTCAAAAGACACTCTTCACAAAGGCATTAACTATAATTAGCGACTTATACCATACTTTAAGCTGTTATCCAGAATAATTGAGTTAGGTTTGGCTAGAGGCGGACTTACAAGGACTTGCACTCCATGGATGCTGTCGTGAATAGAGCATAAATCACAGGCCTGCGCCAGCTTGCTGAGTAGCCTTTACAGTTAGGTCCATCTCGGGTTCAAAAGTATTGTGAGCTGGGTGTGGTAGTCCATGCCTTTCATTAGAGGCAGGCAGATCTTTATGAGTTCTAGGCCAGCCTGGCCTATATATTGAGTTTCAGGCTAAGCAGAGCTATATAGTGAGACCCTGTCTCACAACCACAAACAAAAGGAGTGGGTGTAATCATCAGAGAATGCTTATATGAAACACTCCAGTTTCTACCACAACAAACCTTGTATTTTGTATTTTGACTTCCTGATGCAACTACAGGTGTTAATTGGGCTGTAGTCACGTGCTTTCCCATTAGTCATGTGGTCATTCTTTGATTCCTAGTTTTATAGGCACACAATTCCTGTAATCAAGTTTTTCCTGTCCAAGATACCTGCAGGACTCCCTTTTCTATTTGAACCTACCTATTGGAAGAAAGAATTAACATTTCAAAAATGCTCAAGTTGAGGAGGAATGTGAGTGGGAAACTGGGTTTCAAGCATAGGGAATGGAATAAAGTTTGAAAGGTAAAAATGGGCTCACAGCTACCTATTTGTTTCAGATGCTAATTTTAATGTCTCTTTTCCTGTTTTTCTCTATACTCTCATTTTCCACGCCTTATTTGTCTATACATTGAATGTTCCAATGTCCTACAGTATTATTTGTAGATATTACTTGCTTTGGTGGTATTCAGAATTAAAGTTGCAGCACTTCCAATGCTTTGTTCCTGCCATTGAATATTCCACAGAGAATAGTCAGCAGAGCGTTCTTGAACTTGGCTCTATTACTAAGCAGAATCATTCATAAATTTAGTCTCCTTGGACTAACTGGATTCACTGTAAGCTATCAGAAATCCTCCCAGATGTGCCTGGCTGCACATGGAAGCTCTGAGCTTTACATCCCTGTTTACTGCCAGCCAATTCTAACCAGAGCAATAGCTCCTATCCATGGCAGTGGATAGTTAAGAGTGTGACAGGGAATTTGAGTTAGTGGTAGGCAGAAAATGTAATATGATGGGCTTGTAGAAAATGGATGGATGCAAGGCATGTTGGAGGCTGTAAGACAGATGCTTCTCAGTAGCTATAGACCAATTACGTCTCCTAAGGTACAAAGCATACAGTCCAACATACATTTGGTGTTTAGCATCAATAGCATATGGTAAACCATTACAAAACATGTTTCTAATTTTGGTAAAGTAAGTTGGAAGGAGACATTATTTGAAAGACTGTCTGCCTCAGGTACTCCCTGTCATCTTCCTGGGACATTTGCTGGCATGTTTTCTTGGTGAATTTCATTTGTTGTTAGTAACTATGTATAGCCTTAAATAACTTTTTCCTTGGATTTCTCTTTTGAAAGTTTTTCTCAAACATATTTTCTCAAGTTTATTTTATCCAAGTTAATGAGGCTTAGGATTCAGAAGTGTGTTTCTTAGTAAAACTGGGAAATAATGAAATTTAAAAGGAGCTCGGCCGTCATTCAGTGGAGCCTTTCCCAACACTTTTCCTGAACATAACATTCCCAGGATGGGGAGATGGCTCAGGAAGTAAAAGCTCTTAGAGGAACCCAAGTTCTAGTCCCCAGGCCCCAGTAAAAGCCAGATGGATAGTGCATATCTACCATCACAGCACCCCTACTGGGACACAGGAGGTGGAGGCAGAATTACACACAGTGGAAAACAGCAGAAACCCTGTCTTACACAAAGAGGAAAGCAGACACTATCACCCAATACTGACCTGCAAACAATACCAGAGCATTTACACACACACACACACACACACACACACACACACACACACACACACA
>OU015743.1:114452439-114487528 GCA_907169655.1 Acomys percivali
CACACACACACACACACACACACACACACACACACACACACACACACGGATGCATGTGTGAAGGCTGACATGGAAGTTCACATTCCCACAAAATGTGTGAATACCAATTCCTGTGGTCAAGTAAATGTTGGGAGCATTGTCTGTTTACCCTTGGGAGTTCATTGGGCATGTAGAGGCTCTTGAGAAATTGCACACTAAAGAGACATGTTTATTTTTCCTAATCCATAATTTCTCTTAATCCATTAATCCCAGTAGCTTTTCCAGCATAAACTAATACCATTTAGGAACTGGTGTTCTGCAAACTACTTGGTCAACACAAGTTGCTGTATCTTAACTGGACTACTTTATTTCATAATTGAGGGAACTGACTCCCCCAAATTCTTCTTTTTTATCACTTCTAAAACCAATGCCTCCCACAAAATAGGTACTTAAAAATTGTTAGGCAAGCTGAATCATATATCCGTGCTTACATAATGAGTTGGAGTCAGGACTCAAATCCAGATCCCTGAACATAATTATGCCCATAGCATTAAATGTTAATGTGGTTACATTCATGTTCACCACTAAAAGTTGATGGTAGGTGAAGGCATTTTTTTTCTATAAAAAAAAAAATCATATTGTGACCTAAATGCAAAATGGCAGTGAAAATTTTACTGATGTTTTAAACTGAAATAGTCTTAGGTTGTTAGTCTATAACAGTGTCAAATGGTGGCATTGTCTTGCTGTTTGTTTGTTTGTTTGTTTGTTTGTTTTGAGAGTGCCTTGGGTTTTAAAAGAAAGACTAAGTCTGTCTACAGACATCTGAAGGGGGAATTTTCTGAAGATTCTTTTCTATTCCCATGATTCTTACAAAATTCTTCAATTTGTTCTAGACTGGAAAGCAATGGATCTTCTGTAAAGAGGTGCTAATCCCAAGGCAATTACAAAAGAAAAGCTCCCCAGCCCTGTGCTGGTTTCTTCCGGTCTCACTACTTTTTTGTTTTTAGTATATTTGGACTTAAACCTTTCTTTTTCATCAAATGCTGTACTATGTATAAGGAGCAGCTGGGAATTTTAAGGGACTCTGTTTCGGCACTTTTAAAAATCATTGCCATACTAAGCTAAGCCATATTTTGGCATCACCAGAAGAGATGTTGGGATGAAATTCTTGAATTGCGCTCGACCTTTCCAGCTGACAGGGAGCTCAAATTATATAGTACCACCCATTGTCTTACAACAGACAGCATCTCTTAGAAATGCATCATTTGTCCACAAAGAAAACGGTGACAATAGCAAAGGGGTGTGGGCTGGAGCGGGGACCCTCTAGCTTGTGTGTATCTTCAAAAGTCTGCACATACTTTTTACTGCAGAAATAAACATGTATCATGATGGGTGTGTGGGGACTCACATAAGCATCCCACATCTTTATGGCCACACTGCTGACTGCTTTGTACAACTCAGGATATTGTGCTGTGTTTTTCCAACTGCCTTTGTAAACACAGGAGCCTTAATAGATCATTCTGAAAGAAGCTACCATCCTGCTGTGTCTGTTGGTAGCCTTCTCTCAGGTCTCTGACATATCCTTAATCTGATGCTCAGCCTTGTCATTTGGATCAATAGCAAACCAGATAAGATGTCTTCTACTTGCAAGATTATGGCTATAAAAGGTATTTGAAAAATAAATTCACTTTTTATGTCCATGCCACAAACCTTGGTAGTACTAATTTGTCATTTGTCTCTCCATCTGTCTGTAAACAGTCGGTTAAATTGGTTATTGATGAGAATAAGGTGAATTATACTTGAAGAAAGCATAATATAGAAATAAAATTCATAGTAAATATCTTAGATTCCTATAAAAGGATGACATCTATTGACTTTCAAATGTAATCTATTCTAATATAATGAACAATTAGTTTTGTGTCATTTTCTATCCCAAATCACCAGTATCCTCTAACTCCAATTACAAATTGTACTTTCACACTCCTCATATGTAATAAACCTTCCTCGATAGCATAGCTACTCATTCAGTAACTCATATTCATTCTAACGTACGGAGCTGCTCCCGGCTGTACATGGTGCCCTGTGCTCCCACTACAGACTCTGTAAAGTTGGAAGAGACCCTGGAAGCCCTCTACCCAACGCTTCTCATTCAATAAGAGACTGAATGTCAGTTCTTAGGACATGGGCAACCAGCTACTCAGTGCCCCACCACACCCTCACATAATATCTTTTCCAAGCAAGTACATAGTTTCATCTATGTGAATTAATGATGCTTCTGGCCCTCACAGGCGGGAGAGTGTGAGAATCTTAACCAAGGCATGGCTATAATGCAATTTGAAATGTAAGTGCAGTCTGGAAATCAACCAGTGCTTCCCAGAGCAGGAGGGAGAACCACAGCAGGAGAACAGAGACTTAGCGGATCAGTGAGACCAGGCTGGCCACTATTTCCCCTTTTGTATGCTTCTTTATGTTTGAAACATTTTAATGAATGTGATTTTATGGCAAAAAATAAAGCATTTTTTAAACTTTATATTTTGACATAATTTCAGAATCATATGTGTCCTTCACTCAGTTCCTTGAGTGTGCACATCTTTTGTTTCTTGGTTAGTTAGTTTGTTTGTTTCAAGACAGAGTTTCTCTGTAGCCTTGGCTGTCCTGGTCTCACGCTGTAGACCAGACTGGCCTCAAACTCACAGCAACCTGCCTGCCTCTGCCTCCTAAGTGCTTGGATTAAAGGTGTGCACCACCACAGCCCGGCTTGAGTGTGCATATCTTACCATGTGTGCATTATCCTTTTCTGTCCACGAATGAGAACATTGTCTTCCGGACCATGTGAGTCAAATGCAGGTGTAATTGTCCTTTGCACCAAATGTTCATAGCATATTTCCCCCAAACAAGAGCGTCCTCTTATACAGCCATACTTGGAGTCTCAAAAGCTTGATTAGGTTTCCTCAATTGTCTCAGTCGTGAGGTCAACACAAAGGAAGATTTAGGATCAGGTGCTGGAGTATGAAGTCACTTTCATCTTCATTAATCTACAACAGTTACTTGGATGTGTGTGTACAATTCACAACACAAATTATCTCAGATCATAGGCCATTTAGATCATAGACTGTCTTTCATTTTTAATTTGTCTACTGTTTCCTCATAATTGATTCAGGTTAAGCACATATAAGAAGGATGTTAGGCATGCCTTTTGCAGGTGGGGGTGAGGGTTAGACAGGGTTTCTCTGTGTAGCCTTAGCTGTCCTGGAACTCACTCAGTAGACTAGGCTGGTCTTGAATTCAGAGAGCCACCTGCCTTTGCCTCCCTGGTGCTGGGATTGAAGGTGTGTGCTATCACTGCCCAACTTCAAGTGACTTTTTTGTTTTGGTTTTGTTTTTGTTTTTCTAGACAGTGTTTCTCTGTGTAGCCTTAGCTGTTCTGGAGTCACTTTTTAGATCAAGTAGGCCTTGAACTCACAGCGATCCACCTGCCTCTGCCTCCCAAGTGCTGGGATTAAAGGCGTGCGCCACACGCCCAGCTGCGAGTGGCTTTTTAAAATGTGTCTGTATGAGTGTTTCCATGCTGTATTTATGTGCATCACCTAGGTACCTGGTGCCTGCAGAGGCCAGAAGAGAACTGTGGGTTCTCCGGAGTTACAGACAGTTGTGAGTCATCATGTGGGTGCTTGGAACAAAGCCCAGTTCCTTATAAGAGCAAAAGTGCTCTTAAGCACTGAGCCATCTCTCCAGTGCCCTGGTGTGTTCTTCTCAGTGCATTATAAGAAGCCGGTGAAGTTGGCTTCTCCCAGTTTTGGAGATGATTGTTTAAATACTTGACAGCAGCTATCATCTGCTATACAGTTAAATTTTTTTGTAATTAAAAAGTATCACATGAAGAGCAAATTTGAAAGTATTTAAATATCATTTTTATATTGCCATTGATGTCAGCATTTGTTGACCATTCCACATGAATCCATTATACAGGTGACTAACTCATGTAAAAAGTTATTTCTAAAATCCCTGCTTGAGGCTGAATTTCACAGAGGGGTAGAGTAGTTGCCTAGCACACACAAGCCTCTAGATTTGATCCCTAACACCACACAAATATAAAGTAAAATAAAACACTGCTTAATCCATATAGTTTAATTAAAAGTAAACAGCTAAAAAGAAATAGAGGTGAGTACAATGAAATACTAAGAGTTTGTACTAGGCTTCACATACTAGAATTGTAGATGATTCCTCACCTCCCATATTTTTACAATTTTTAAAATAATTAAAATTTCTGAGTGAATATCTGAAATGTGGCCCAATTTGTTTATTGCCAATTGGGCCACAAAGGGCTTGGTGGAGATATGACAAAGGAACTGTGATGTCCTCTCACTCAGAAATGTTAGATTAGAGTTGCAGCCAGCAAGACACCTACCTTGGGATAATTACAGAATGGAACATCTAAAATAGTGTCTGATCTGAAAATATTTCTTCCCACTCCAACTACTAAACTGTGCCATTATTCTTTGCCAATTACGTTGCCTGTCAGTTGCAAAGAGAAAAGGCTGGTGTGGTAGTTGATGGGTGAGGGACAGTACAGAATTTAGGGGTGTGTAGATAGAAAGAGTGACACATATTTTCCCTTTTATTGAAAATAGATTTCATTCTCACCAATTCTAGTTTCCCCTCCCTCCACTCTTCCTAGCTCCTCTCCACCCCCCCTCCCACCAGATCTATGCACCCTCTGTCTCCCATCTGAAAACAAACAAACCCCCATGGGATAATAACAAAATAAAATATGATAAGAAAACAAAAACCAATACATTGGATTGGACAAATCAAACAGAAGGGAAAGAGGCCAAGAGAAGGCGCACGAAATAGAAACCCATTTGCATACTCAGGAATTCTATTAAAACACTCAGCTGGAATAGTATAATACACATACAAAAGACCTGAAGATACAAAGAGAGAATTAAATATATGTAATATAATTAAAAAGAGTAAGATAAAATTAGGAAGAAAAACAAATGGAGGAACCCTGACATGACATTAGGAGACAAGGAACCTTCAAAGATGCCACTGAGCTCACTTCCCGTTGTCCGTCTACTTCTGGACATTCAGCCTACCATTAAGGGTAGTTTGTTTTACCAGTGAGACTCCTGTAGAGGAAACTAAACTTTCAAGTGATTACCAATTGGAAATTGCTTCTGGGTTAGGGATGCAGTGTGTGTCCAGTTTCCTTCCAGCTATAGCATCACAACTGTACCGGCCCATGCGAGCCCTTTGCTTGCTGCCTCGGTCTCTGTAGGTTCACATGAGCTATGATGATGTTGAGTTAGAGAGCTTTATTTCCTTAATGCTGTCTATCCCCTCTGACTCTTACACTCTTTCTGCCTCCTCTTCCATGGGATGCCCTGAGCCCTGAGGGGAGCAATTTGATGAAGGCATCCATACTAGGGCTGAGTGTTTCTAAGGTCTTTGTGGAGTCTTTATATTGTCTGGGTGTCAGAGTAACTGTGGCCTCCTAAAGTGAATTGGGCAATGTCCCTTCTCTGTTTTGTGGAATAATTTGAAGAGTGCTGGGACTAACCCTTCAAAAGCCTGGTAAAATACTATGCTAAAACCATCTAGCCCTGGGCTCCCCAACACCTTTGGTTCCTTAGGAGACTTTTAATGACAGCTTCTCTTTCACTGCGGTTATAAGTCTGTTAAAATTGTTTTTCTGATCTTGACTTAACTTTGGCAAATGGTGTGTATGTTTTTAAAAGATATCCTTTTTTCTTTTTTTTTTTTTCTTTTCCTTTTCTTTTCTTTTTCCAATTTGATAGAGTACAGATTTTTAAAGTATGTCCTTATAATTCTATGGATTTCCTTGTACTTGTTGTTATGTCTCCCTTTTCATTTTTCATTTGGTTAATTTGAATAGTCTCTCTTTATTTTTTAGTTGATTTGGATAAGAGCTTGTCAATCTTAATGATTTTCTCAAAAAACCAATTCTGTTTCATTGATTCTTTGTACTGTTTTGTTGTTGTTTCTATTTTATTGATTTCGTCAGTGAGTTTGGTTGTTTCTTGACATCTATCTATTCCTATTGGGTGAAATTCCTTTTTGTTCTAGAGCTTTCAGGTGTGCTGTTAAGTTGCTGGTATGAGATCTCACTAATTTCTTTTTTTATGTAGACACTTAGTGCTATGAACTTGCCTCTCAGAATCACCTTTACTACGTTCCATAGATTTGGGTATGTCATGCATTCATTTTCATTCACTTCTAGAAAGTCTGATTTCTTTCTTAATTTCTGTCTTGACCGATTTTTCATTCAGTAGTGGGTTGTTCAGTTTCTCTTGAGTTTGTAAGCTTTCTGTTTTTGTTGCTGATGTCCAGTTTTAATCCATGGTAGTTAGATAGGACACAGGGTATTATTTCCATTTTCTTCATCTGTTGAGACTTGGTCATATCAGAGCATGTGGTCAGTTTTGGAGAAAGTACCATGAATTGCTGAGGAGATATGTTCTTTTTTGTTTGGGTGAAATGCTCTGTAAGTATCTGCTAGGTCCATTTGGTTTATAACCTCAGTTAGTCCCAGTGTTTCTCTATTTAGTTTTTGTCTGTTTGGCCTGTCTGTTGGTGAGAGTTGGGTACTGAAGTCTCCCACAGTCCGTGCATGAGGGCTAATGTGTGACTTAAGATGTAGTGCTGTTCCTTTAATGAACTTGTGTTTGATGCACAGATGTTAAGAATCTAAACATCCTCTTGGTTCCTTTTAATGAGTATATATTGTTCTTCCCTTCTGCAGAGTTTTGGGTTGAAATCTATTTAGTCAGATATGAAAATGAATACACCAAGCTTCTTGCTTCTTAGGTCCATTTGCTTAGAATATCTTTTTCCATCCTTTTACCCCAAGGTAATGCCAATCCTTAATATTTAGATGTGTTTCTTTGGTGCTTCGGAAAGTTGGATTCTGGTTTTGTTTCCATTCTGTTAATCTGTGTCATTTAATTGGAGAATTTGAGACCATTGATGTTGAGGGATATGAATGAGCAGGGTTTGTCCATTTCTGTTGTTTTGTTGTGATAGTGTGTGTGTGCTCATTCTCCTTGATTTACTGGTCTGGGGTTGTTTACTCCTTGTGTTTTCTTGGATTTGTTTAACTTCTTTAGGCTAGAGTTTGTCTTCTATCCCCTTCTGTGAGGCTGGGTTGGTAGATAGCTACTTCTTAAATTTGCTCTTATCCTTCTATTATCCTTCTATTGTGATTGAAAGGTTTGCTGGGTATAGTAGTCTGGGCTGGCATCTGTGGTCTCTTAGAGTCTGCAGACCATCTATCTAGGCCCTTCTGGCTTTTAGAGTCTCCACTGAGAAGTGAGGTGTAATTCTGAAAGGTCTGCCTTTATATGTTACACAGTCTTTCCCCCTTCCATCTTTTAAAATATTCTTCCTTCTGTATGTTTAGTGTTTTGATTATTATGTTCAGAGCAGACTTTATTTTATGATCTAGCCTATTTGGTGTTCTGTAAGCTTCTTATATCTTTATACGCATCTCCTTCTTTAGGTTTAGGAAATTTTTCTTGTATGAATTTTTGTTTGTTTTTGTTTTTGTTTTTTTGAGTCAGTTTTTCTCTGTGTAGCCATAGCTGTCCTGGAGTCACTTTGTAAACCAGGCTGGCCTCGAACTCACAGCAATCGCCTACCTCTGCCTCTTGAGTGCTGGGATTAAAGGTGTGTGACACCATGCCTGGCCTTTTCTATGATTTTGTTGAAAACATTTTCTGGGCCCTTGACCTGGGTTTCTTCTCTTCCTTCCTCTATTCTTGTTATTCTTAGATTTAGGCTTTTCATAGTATCCCATGTTTCCTGGATGTTTTGTGCCAGGAATTTTTTAGATTCAACATTTGTCTTTGACCAAGGCATTCATTTCTTCTTTTGTATATTCCGTACCTGAGAGTCTCTCTTCCACTTCTTGTATTCTATTGGTGAAGCTTGCCTCTATGCGTCCTGCTCAAGTTGCTAAATTGTTAATTTCTAAATTTCCCTCAGTTTGCGTTTTCTTTTTTGATTCTGTTTCCACTTTCATGTCTTTGAAATGTTTTATTAGTTTCCTTTCGCTTTTGTTTTCATAGATTTCTCTAAGGGATTTATTCACTTTCCTGTTTTAGGACATTGAATCCTATTCCTAAAGTCTATTCTAAGGTCATCCCGTGGCTTCAGCTTTGTTGGACTTCTCAGGGCCTGCTGTGGTAGGGTTGCTAGGCTCTAGTGGACTGTATTGTCCTTGCTGTTACTGATCATGTTTTGACACTGACATCTAGGCTTGGGAAGATTGTAATTCTAGGTGCTGATATCTAGTCTTGTCTTTGTTGAATGGGTTTTTGTTCCTTGGTTTCTGTTGCCTTCTTTGGTTCTTAGGTGAATGTGGTAGCTGCATTTTGCCTGGTAGGAAATTCTTCTGGGATCAAGATTGGTGTGGCCATGGGGGTTCCAGGTAAAACATGTTCCTAGGTATTGGGAGCTAACACTTTGGAACTAGGAATCAGGGGCGGGCGGGGGGGGGGATGTTGAGAGGATCCACAGGAAAGAGGAAAGTTCCATCAAGATCTGTTAGTCCCCTGGGAATGTGGTCAGAGTGTGTGAAGGGGCCACAACAGGTAGTCTACAGAGCTAGGGATGAGACTAGGGCATTAGATATGAAGGAAAGGAGAGACAGGAGAAGAAAAAGGACGAGGAGAAGAGGAGAGGGAAGATCTGAAGCTCGCCTCCCTACTTAGCTGGCCTACTTTCTTCTCTGTCAGGCTTACCTGGCAGATTCCCAAAGAAAGCCTGCTGGAGTTGGGATCTGGGAACAGGGTGAGTGGGAAGGAAGGTTGAGAAGGCCTATGCGACCCACAGGCGACTACGGCAGTGAGGAGGGGGAACTACAGCAGGCAGTCTGCTGCAGAGATGAGGATGAGAGGAGGGGGCAGGGATGGTCCACAGTCAGGCTGCTTCCCTGGTGGGCGTGGCCCATGGACAAGGACAAGGAGAAAGTAATGAATGGGAGAAGGGAAATCTGGAGGGGGAGATCTGTGTGGTCCCCTGGAGAAGAGGAGCTGAAGCGGGAGGTCTGCTGCAGAGCTGGGGGCGAGACTGGGGGTTGGGTTTGCAGCTGCTGAGAGAAAGAGAAAGATCTTCAGCTAACCTACCTGCTTTGCCTCATGACACAATTTTTAATAGAGGAGAGACACAGGAAACTGAAGACAGAAAAGGTAAGCAAGAGTTGATGATATGGAGTGCTGGGCAACAAAATGTAGTTTTCTTTTAGGGTTCTCAAGCAGTGTTGAAGGATTGAAGCGAGTCAGTGACTTGACAGTGGGTCTCAGCCAGATCATCTTCACACTCGGCACACCACTGGATTTCCCTCGGCTCAGTTTTCTCCCATGTGACAAGTGAGGTTTGATTATGGTATAAAGTTCACTCAGCTTACTTTCTTTGGCAATATGATTGATCTAAGAGGCAGAAGATCCACGCTTTCTAGCTACTGTAAAACTCAGTATGTGTGGCTGCTTGGGGAGATTACTCATTGGGTAGGAGTGCTGGCTGTGGAAACATAAGGACCCAAGTTTGAATCCCCAGAATCCATGTTAAAAACAAAACCAAAAAAGCAGTGATGTGTGTCTGTGACCCCAGTGTTTCAGGGGATGAGAGGCATTCATTTCTGGTTCAATGAGAGACCCTGTTTGAATGGAATAAGTCAGAGAGCAGTTTCGGAGGGAGCCTGATGTCCTCCCCGGGCTCCCAGTGCCCATGCAGGGTCTCACCTACCCACATACTCACATGCTTGCAACTTGCATTCATACAAACAAAACCCTTAAAGATTTTTGTTTCACTTCCTTAATAACAACTCAATTTTTATTTTCCCTAACCCATAGCCATAGTTTTTTTATTCTGTATCCTTTTTCCCAGTATAAGTACAATTCATCCTAGCATACTGATGTTCAACCTTTAAGGGAACTAGAAATGCTATTTAATGAGGATAATTAAATCAGAGTCCATCTAACTATTTAAAGCTTTCATTCTAATCGCCTCCTTGTTCCTACTCACAATGTCCCTCCACATTCATCTTTCTTTTTATTTTAAGTGGCTTAAATGAATATCCTTTAAGATGCAGCTCAGCCATTGCTTTCCCTAAGAACCTTTACTGACCCCTCATAAAGAGTTGTTGCTATTGTTTTTCTTACTTCTGTCAGGGAACTGATACCATTATACTATGGTAGTGAGCAACATTTACAAATGGCCAGCTCTGTCTCCTATGCCTACATGAAGGGTAGCATGGGAATTGCTGTTCCATGTGATAAGCACAAGAGTCTTGATATGCAGACCTTGTTGATGTTCTGAAGCCAACGTGAAAAGGCCCATCATCCAATGAGCAGTAAATTAACTGATGAACTGAGTAGACAGCTCTCAAAAGAAATATAAATGGAGGCGTGACCAGTGCCTCAGTGGGTAAAAAATAAAACTGCTCTCATAGAAGACCAAAGTTCGGTTCCCAGCATCTATGGATGGTAGCTCACAAACTGCACTTGCACACACACAAGCACACACAAGACACACATATGCATGTATATATATTTTTTTTTAACTAAAAAAATACTTTTAAATATATACATATACAAGTGGTCAACAAATACTTGAAAAATATTCAACATTTTTATCTATTAGGGAAATTCTAATTAAAACTGCTTTGAAATTTCATCTCACCCCAGTCAGAGTGACTGTTATCAAAGAACAACAACAAAATTATAGTAAGGATATAAGGGGGGAAAGTAGCCTTTATTTCTTGGTGGAAATGAATCCATTATAGAAATCTGTATGGAAGTCTCTCAATAAACTGAAAATAGAGGCTACAGAGATGTTCAGCAATTAAAGACTGTGTGGTGCTTTCCCAGAGGCCCACAGTTTAGTTCCCAGGCCCCATGTCAGGTGCCTTACAACTGCCTGTAGCTCCAGCCCCAGGGGATCCAATGCCCTCTTAGAGCAAACACTTCACAGGTTCATGCACACATGTGGTATACTCATAAATAAATAATAAAATAAATACCATCTGGCCCAGCTACACTTGGAGCTATATCTAAATGACTCTGGCTAACTTGCTACAGAGATTGTTGTATATTCATATTTGTTGCTGATTATTCATAGTAGTCAGGAAGTGGAATCAGCCTAGATGTCCTTCAACAGATAAATAAAGGTAATGTGGTCCATCATATACACAATGGAGTTGTACTCAGCTATAAAGAAAACTGAAATCATGGCACTTGTAGGAAAATGGTAGCAACTTGAAATCATTAAGTGAATCAAAACAAGCCAAACTCAGAAAAACAAATACTGCATATTTTCTCTCTTGATTTAAAATTGTGACTGGATGAGCAAGCAACCCAGAGTTGGGGAAGGGAGGAAATGCATGGCATGAAACTAAAAAGAGGCTCATGAGAGAAGAGCAAGAGAAATCAAGAAAGGTGGGAAATACAGAGGGTACTAGTAGCATGTGGTAAGAAAACAGAAGCTGAAGCTACATGAGAGAAGAAATGCATCTAGCTGGAGATGGAATAGGAGGATGGCTAGCGCCCTGGGACAGAGAAGGAATAAAAATGAAGTGTAATGACACATATGTATGAAAATGTCATGATAAGCTACCTCTAAAACTAATGTTTAAAGACTGTGCCATTTTAAAGACTCACTCTAAATAAATGAGAGAACAACACAAACTCAATGGAATGGCCCTCGTAAATGGCCTTAGTATTTTGCATTTAGTGTTTTGCACTGTTAGTTTCCTATAGATAAAATTCTGTCTGGTCTGGAGACTAATAGTCTAAGAGGAATACACTATCATAGTTCAGAAAAACATGAAAAAGCCTGGCATTGGGTAACTCAGAATAAAGAATGGCTTTCTGTAGTTTTCTTTCATAGAGAAGAAAAATATATCTTTTTTTCATTTTTACAGTAACATTTTTCCTGTGCTATTTGACTACGTGGCACTTGGTAGTGCTGTCTATTCCTATGGAAACCAAGTTAGTAGATGGAGCCAAGGCTTGGAGGAGGCACTGGGGAGAAATATTAGAAGAGTTCAGCCATGGAGCAGCTAAAGATGCTGCTTTTCCTTCAGTCAAATCCTCTTTGAGAGCCAGAATCTGCTTCAATCCAGAGAGATGTTCTTGGCTGATATATGGTCTGGCTGCTCTGCCAGATGGATGAGCATCTTAAACTTGGAAAATAGCAAATAAAGCTCAGATTCTGCCTTTGAAGCATCCTTTTTAGCCTTTGCTTAGAATTATCAAATAACATTTTAAAATGTTTCCAAAGCTTTGTTCAAGATGGCAAGCTAGCCATACACTTACCACCACAAGCAATTAGAAAGCTTTGTCATAAAGCACAGTATTTGAACTTGACCATCAGAAGTTTAAGGAAAAGAGAAACTATGGCTGCCACTGGGAAGAACAATTCAGATTCAATTTCATTTCTAGAGCTCAGTGAACTCACATCTCTCAGTAACTTGATTTTTATAACTATTTGCTTTCCTGTCCTATAAAAATTCACTCTAAAGACTAAGAAACCAAAATACAAGCAGGCACTTAAATCATCTGAGACAGGAAGATAGTCCAAGGACAGAAGCATTTATAGTCTCTGTTTTGTATTCAGGCAGTAATCTCCTTGTCTATGTTGAAAACATAGTGGCTTTCATTACACAGAACCATCAGTATACACTGAAATTATGTTTTTATTTCAAGTAGGATGTAATGGTTCATATTTCCAGTTTATGTACTTTAATTTAAAAATAATAATTGAATGCTCTTAAACACTAGATAAATAGGTTTTATGTTCCTTATCGTATCATTCTAGGCTCTGCCTCTTTAGTCATATCTTTACCTTCTTCTTCTCTACTCCATGCAACAATAATTTTGAATTGTAAGAAGGGTTTCAGATTTAATTTTGCCCCATATGCAGGCTAATAATTTGGCCTGTTTCTATTGCATGAATGCTTAAAATAAACATTAGACTCCAGAGCATAGACAGAGGAATTCACTATCCACAACACAGTAGAAAACCCAAGCTTCCATATGTTTTCAGTGGTTTCCTTTGCCCCTGAGAAACCCAGGAGGGCTGGAGAGCTGTGCACACTGAGCTTCCATCACAGCTGAACAGCACTGAGCTTTTGGAGGCCTCCAGTTATCTTAACCAGTGTGAGGCATGACCTCATCTCCATCTTCTTGTGGCAAACACAACCCTAGGAAGTTACCTAAGTAAAGAGTGGTCAACACTCCTGTTTGCCAGTGTCCTGGACTAAATCAACTATGAATAGGTACCATAGGAGGCAGCAAGTCTTACTTCAGACATTCAGAATATAATGTCCAAGGCCAGGTTATACTCTGTTGTGACCCACACAGAGGAACTTCATGGAGACCTTCAGCATCACAGCCTCCAAACCCAGTGAGGGAATCAGCCCTGGTCTACATACAAACATGTAAGAGGTACAAGTCAGCACCACAGGCAATTGCAGCTTCATTTGTCACATATGACATACCCTAAGGCTTCTCATGCTCATATGCTATCAGGGGAGCATATGCATACGTGTTTGGTGGATTAAAATAAGGCCATGCCCATTCCTGTGCTTCTATGCATGTAAATGGACCCATGTTGCTTGGTGTTGGTGAGTACCTCCCACTGATGACATCAACCATAGCAGAACTACAAACATTGAAATGACTGTTTCTTTGTATATGGATGGAGGTGGCAAAGTCTCCAGTAGGTCAATCTAGCCTTTACTTTTATGTGATTCTTGTGCAAGCCATCTTCATTTTGTTAAAATCCAGTAATAGATCCAGAAGATCGAGTACTTTTGCCTTCCTGTCCCTGCATTTTACAAGCAAGGTCTGACATGCTTTCCCATGTCTTGAAGTTGTCTTCCCTCTCCAGTCACAAAACTAGTGAGTCCCATCTTTTTCTAAAATGTTGCACTTACAAATTTAAGTGCCACAGAACAGCCAACTCTTGCAAGTTATCCCTTGACCGGCACACCTGTGCTATGGCAGGTCAGAAGACATCTTGAAAGAGTTGGTTTTATACCATTTGACTCTTTTTGCTTCTGGGTGAACTCACTCATTATGATAATTTCTAGTTCAATCCATTTGTCCACAAATTTCGGAAATTCCTTGTTTTTAATAGCTGAGTAGTATTCCATAGTGTAAATATACCACAGTTTCTTTATCCATTCTTCTACTGAGGGACACGTAGGCTGTTTCCATGTTCTGGCTATTATGAATAAGGCAGCTATGAACGTGGTTGAGCATATGTCCCTGTTGTGTGGTAGTGCATCTTCTGGGTATATTCCAAGGAGTGGAATAGCTGGGTCTTGAGGAAGCCCTATTCCCATTTTTCTGAGGAAGTACCAGATAGATTTCCAAAGTGGTTGTACTAGTTTGCATTCCCACCAGCAATGAAGGAGTGTTCCTCTCTCTCCACATCCTCACCAGCATATGGTGTCAGTTGAGTTATTGATCTTAGCCATTCTGATGGGTGTAAGATGGAATCTCAGTGTCGTTTTGATTTGCATTTCTCTGATGACTAAGGAGGTCGAGCATTTCTTTAAGTGTTTCTCCACCATTTGATATTCCTCTGTTGAAAATTCTCTGTTTAGTTCTGAGCCCCATTTCTCTATTGGGTTATTTGGTTTGGTGGTGTTTAGTTTCTTGAGTTCTTTATATTTTTTCGATATTAGACCTTTGTCAGATGAAGGGTTGGTGAAGATCTTATATCAAGACACTAGTCCAAGGGGTACGCCCCCATGAAAAACTTTACCTACCAGGAAAGTGGATCAGAGGAGAGAAAATCCTATTGAGACTTTAGGGGTGAGAAGCCTAGGAGAATGAGGAAATAGAAGGATCCAGAGGGTCCTGGAAAACTACAGGCAGGTCTGGGCCCTGGGGTCCTCCTCAAACTATGGCACCAGCCAAGGAAAATATAGGCAGTAAACTTCGAACCCCTACCCAGTCTAGCTGATGGACAGGACATTCTCCACCGTTAAGTGGAGAAGGAGATCTGACCTTCACACAAACTCTGGTGCCCCATATTGGACCATGTCCCTTGGATGGGGAGGCCTGGTGGCACTCAGAGGAAAGATAATAAGTCACCAAGAAGAGACTCAATACCCTAGGAGCATATACAGGGGGAGGAGGTCCCTCTCAGTCACAGACATAGGGGAAGGGAGTAGGGGGGAAGCGGAAGGGAGGAAAGAAAGGGAGGATACAAGGGATGGGCTAACAATTGAGATGTAATATGAATAAATTAATAAAAGAATTTTTTAAAAAAGGAAAAAGAAAAAGGAAGAGTTGGTTTTTCTTTTCCCATCATGTGGGCTCCAAGTATTGGACTCAGGTTATCAGGCTTGAAGGCAGGTGTTTTTAACCACTGATCCTCTCACAGCACATGCGTCCCATCATAACATACGTACCCTCACCTCCTCCCTAATCACATGTACGTTTTATTTGGAAGCCTGTGCATATAGAACAAATTTACAGAGATAATTTAGGCTACTTTTGAAGGATCAATGTGCAAGATACTAAATTCTGTGGTCATCGTGGATTTTTGTTTTTTAATCTAGATCCATATCACTTGGGCAAATTAATCCAGATTAGTAAACCAGAATACATTTGAATCTCTAATCCCCCTTTTGGCCGAGGTTCCACCAAAGGATTTGTCAATCAAAGCCAGCCTGAAATGGCTTTTAGTTTTAAAAAAATCATCTTAGTGGGTAATGGACAGGAAAGAATAAAGTTTTTTTTAATAGGCATACATAATCTCCAATCACTTTTGTTTTTTTTATCACCTCCCACAAGAAAGGAGCTCCCTAGAAGAGGGCACACTCTGTAGTCAACCTGCCTTGTTTGGATTATAGGACAGAAGCAAGCAAGAGATAAATCTAGAAGTATTTTTAATTGCTTTCCAAGTGTCACAGCTCTCAATAATCCCAGATAGCTGAAGATGGTGGGGAAAAGAAAGTGTCAATCAAATGCCCCTTAACTGGTGGTACATTTCTAGATGACCTTCCTGAAAATGGTCCACCATGGTCAAACCACAGATGGTCTCAAAACTCAAAAACATGAAACACTTTAGAATTAAGAACTTCTTGTGGTTGGAGTAGAACAAGTTACTGGGACAGCAACATTGTGACCTGAGATATGTCTACAGTGGTAAGATGGAAGACAGGTCCAAAGGGCAGATTTTAGAAGTCCTTGCCAAGAATAGGTAGACTTGGCCTTCTGTACTGTGAGAGAAACAGGCCAACTTGAAAAGAGACAAATACAAGTCCCATATACACCACATCAAAAACATACGTTTTACTTTGTGCAATTTGATAAGAGATAGACACAAGTCCCAGATATACAGTGATATCTTCTACATCAAAAACATAGAATTTACTTTGTATCCAGTCTACAATGATGGATTCATCCCCATATCTAGTGCAGTGAAAGATCCAAATGGAAGAAAACTAATAACCTGAGTAATCTAACTTGTTCAACAGGTAGATAGATTCCGGTTGTTCTTATCAGAGAACAGGTCCTTACTGTACACATCAACACAGACAATACACACTATCTGATTGGCAGCCACAACTTGTTCCCATGGTTTACAGCACCAGAGAGGAGGGTATTTATTCTACCATCTATAGTCTTCCTCTTGGCAGGGCCCTTTCCTTGTTTTTCAGCCAAACTATATCAGCATTTAAACTCTTTTATTGCCTTGTCGGTTCTGGGATTTATTTTCACCCTTCTTACAAGGTAACATGTTCGTGATGGACACTGTCAGAAGACACTCCCATTAGAAATAAAACACTTTTCTGCTGATGCTTGTTTGAATTGCTTTCCCTTGTCCCTAAGGGACAGTGCAGATGGCACGAGTGTACTGCGCATACAGTGGAGTTTGCACGACATCTAAGGAACATTTTACTTTGAGACTCTGCAACTTTTAGTGAGCAACGAGCAAGCTTTCTCTTTTGCCTAGGTGTGATATTGCCTCATTTCTTAAGCTCAACTCTGAGGAGTGATCCCAGTAAACCCAAGCCAAATCTTTACATCTGATCCCACACAACACCCAAGACCAGGGCATATACCCTCTCCCAACATGATGGTGGTACTTCAAAGCTCATTTTCCTCTGCAACCATTATAGAAAAGTTTCACTGATTATTGAAAATTGTGACCTATATACTTCCTAGAGATAGTGTTTCTTTAAAAAATTTAATATGGCAAATGCCTTGAATGTTTATAAATATGTAATTATATAGATATCATTACAATTAATAACAAATGTTCTTATTATTTCCATTTCAATATAAAATAATATATTTTTACCTAATGTTGTTAGCATTTAGAATGAAATGTGACAGAATGCCTTCTCTACATTTATATTTGCTATTATAAATATAGTTACAATATTTCCAAGACAAAATTATATGCAAACCTATAAATGGACCAAAATATGATGAACATTTGTGTATGTCGGTGAACAACTGTTTTCTCCTCAAGTTTGGTGGTGAATAGGAGTGCTGGGACCATGCAGAGAGAACAAAACCCAGAGGTCAGTGGGTGGAGATGTACAGGTCCCAAAGTATGTTTTTGGCAAAACATCTGCCTCTTCAGTGTCTCTAAGTGTGGCTAAGTCAAAGGCATTGAATCTGCATTGCTTCAACTGAGGAGAAGGCAAATGGCCTAGGTCCTCGGTGGCCTGATAAAGAGAACGTAGTAGCCTCACAGAAGGATGTGCGAATGAGGGTCCCAGTGTTGTGAGTAGTTAGTGATGAAAACATTTACTGTGACCAGACAGAAGTGGTAAAGAATATGATTTTAGCCATATCTTTTTTCTACTGAGTGATTGAAAGGCTTTTACCTTTTTATTGAAGTAAAGAATACCCTTAGAGGTCTAGAGCATGCTAAAATTGGACAACTGGCAAGAGCAAGGCCAACCTCAGGGCCAGAAAGCTGCCTGTTAGCTGACTGTCACTATGGTATCCTAATGACATAAGAGACAAGACTCCAAGAGCTGGTGGATTCCTAGACTAGACTAGGGGCTTGTGGGAGCCAGCCAAAGGGTGAGGATAGGGAAGCCTAAGAAAGACAGTAACAAAGAAGCTTTAAATCTGCATGGAAGCTAGGAACTGTTCATGGGTTACATGGCTGAAATCCTAGCACTTGAGAGGCTGAGACAACAGAATAAACACACATGTGAGGCCATCCTGTTCTATGTAATGAGTGTCAGGCCAACCAAGACTAAATAACAAAGATTGTCTCAATAGTAATAGCAATAATCTACTTGTAAACAAAATACCAAACATATAAAGAAACTGAATGTTGAAGAAAAGTTAATACCATCTGCTTCACAACTGAAGGCAAGGACTATTCCTCAGCCCAATAGTTGCCAGTAGTTCAGTAGGAAAGAGCGGGGCTAGGAGCCACTTCCTGATCCATGATTAGCTGTTGGCAGGCCCATTGCAGCCTACCACAGCTGCTGTGAGATTGTTCGCAGTAACTGTATCTTGCCTGAAAATAGCATCTCCTAGTATTTCCTGTCTTCTGGCACTTAAATTTTTTTGTTCTCTCTCTTCAGTATTCTCTGGGCCTTAGACTGTACAGATGCCCTGTTTATGGCTAAGTATTCAACCATCATTTATTTTAAACATCTTGAACTTTCTTGAGTGTCTACATTCGTTGTAGTTCACTGCAAAGAAGAGCTTCTGTGATTAAGGGTGAGAGTACTGTTGCCTATAGGTATACACATTAATATTTAGGCTTCAGCTTGGTACCGTGATAGTTCCAAACCAGTGGTCACTCAGATGATCCTGGTTAAAATCATTGGGTCCCAAAACAAAACAAAAAGGCATGAATGTGGGTAGGAGATCTGTGAGGAAGAATGAGCACTGGCAGAGAGATAAAAGAGAGCAAAAAGAGTAAACCGGTTGTACTAAATACATGTATGAAATTATCAAAGAACAAATTGAATCAATAAAAAGGAATAAATAAAAAATAAAGGACAAGGGGAGCTAATACCATTCTGAATATTAGCTCATTCCTAGTGAAAGAGCCTAAGGAAAGCATAAAGATTAGTACCCAGAGTGTGCAAAAATATTCCAGTAAGAAAGACAAATAGCTGAGTTTCCAAATTAGCGAACAACACAAAAAGGCTGTCCATAAAGAAGAAACAAATAGACAAAAAAATACTCCACCTCAGCTAGGGAAGTGAAAATTAAATTTATGACAAAAATAGAACTGCATACCAGTTAGATTGACCAAAGTGAACACCAAATGGGACAGAGTTGTAGAGAAGCAAGACTTCTCAGGTTTCTGTTGGGAATGCAAATTGGAACTGCTCTTTGAGAGAGCCCAGAAATTCTTGTACACTTACTAGGAGATATGTACAAAACAATTCATGATAGCACTGATTGTGAAAAGTGAGAAATGTGCTAAATATTCTTCTAGATGGAATGAATATACATTCCTATAACAAAAGGCTTCTCTACGGAGGGTATATGAACCAGATTATGGTGGTTTGAATGAAAATGCTCCCATAGACCCACAGGCATTGTTAGATATGACCTTGTTAAACTAGGTGTGGCTTTGTTGGAGGAAGTGTGTCACTGCGGGATGGGCTTTAAGGTTTCAGATGCTCAAGTCACTCTCTCTTCCTGCTGCCTGCTGATCCAGATGTAGAACTCTCAGCTACCTCACCAGAACCATGTCTGCCTGTGTGCCACCATGCTTCCCACCATAATGATAATGGGCTTTTTAACCTCTGAACTGTAATCCAGACACAGCGGAATGTTTCCTTATAGGAGCTGTATGGTCATGGTGCCTCTTCACAGCAATAGAAACTCTGACCACCATAGTGAGCAACCTGGAGAAACCATTAAATGCTTTGAGTCAGAAATGGCCAGTGACTCAAATAGAACCATTTCTATAAAGAGAGCACCTTCTAGTTTGTGAATATACATGTTTGTATGAAACAAAATATAAAAATTTCATTGAATCAAGAAACACACAAGTCACTGTGGTAGTCACCCTACGCAAAATTCAAGTCCAAATGGATCAAAGACCTCAACATAAAACCACATATACCAAATCTAATAAAAGAGAAAGTGAGGAATAGCCTTGAACTCATTGGCACAAGTGACAACTTCCTTAACAAAACACCAATAGCTCAGGCACTAAAATCAACAGTTAATAAATGGGACCTCATGAAACTGAAAAGCTTCTGAAAGGCAAAGTATATTGTCAATAGGACAAAACAACAGCCTATAGAATGGGGAAAGATCTCCACCAACTCTACATCTGACAGAGGACTACTATCCAAAATATATAAAGAACTCAAGAGCCGAGCTGATGCACACCTATAGTCCCAGCACTCAGGGAGGCAGAGGCAGGTGGCTCTCTGTAAGTTCGAGACCAGCCTGGACTACAAAGCAAGTCCAGAACAGCTAAGGCTACACAGAGAAACCCTGTCTTGAAAAAAAAGGAAAAGAAAGGAAGGAGGGAGGGAGGAAGGAAAGAAATAAAGAGAAAAATAAAAATAAAACTCAAGAAAATAGAAAACAACAAACCAAATAACCCAATTAAAAAGTGGGGGTTCAGAGCTAAATAGAGAATTCTCAACAGAATAGCCAAGCAACACTTAAAGAAATGTTCAGTGTCCTTAGTCATCAGGGAAATGCACATCAAAGCAACTCTGAGATTCCATCTTACACCTATCAGAATGGCTAAGATCAAAAACCCAAGCTGCAGGACATGCTGGCGAGGATGTGGAGCAAGGGGAACACTCCTTCATTGCTGGTGGGAATGCAGACGTGTACAATCACTGTGGAAATCAATCTGGCAGTTTCTCAGAAAATTGGCAATAGTTCTACCTCAAGACCCAGCTATACCACTCCTGGGAAAATACCCAAAAGATGTTCCACCGTACCACAAGGACACTTGATCACCTTTGATCATAGAAACTTCATTTTGTAATAGCCAGAAACTGGAAACAACTTGTATGTCCCCCAATTAAAGAATGGATAAAGAAAATGTGGTATGTTTACACAATGGAATACTACTCAGCTATTAAAAACAAAGACATTGAGCCAGGTGTTGTGGTGCATGCCTGTAATCCCAGCACTCAGGGAGGCAGAGGTCAGTGGATCTCTGTGAGTGTGAGGCCCATCTTGAATTTTGCAGGAAAATGGATGGGACTAGAAAAAAGTCATCCTGAGAGAGGGAACTCAAACCCAAAAGACATGCATGGTATGTACTCACTTATAAGTGGATATTTAGCTATAAAGTACAGGATAACCATGCTACAATACACAGACTCAAAGAAGCCAAGTTACAAGGAGGGCCCACCGGAGTATGCTTAAATTTCACTCAGAAAGGGAGATAGATAGAGGCATGGAATTGAGTATGAGAGGGGATGAGGAGGGCACCAGGGATGAGTACTAGGAGTAGGGAGAGATGGGGAGAGAGGGCCTGGTTAGAGAATGGAAATCAGTGGTGGGGAGCAAACTCTGGGATAGGGGAGGCCCCAGGAAGTCTATGAGGATCACCCTAGCTGAGACTCCTAGCAGTAGGGAATATAGAGCCTGATGTGGCCACCTTCTATAGCCAGGAAGGACTTTGAGTGGAGGGCTAAGGACAGCACCTCACCCACAAAACCTTGGACCCAAAAGTTTTCCTGCCTACAAGATGTACAAGGACAAAGATGGAGGAAATCGCTAACCAAAGACTGGTCCTACTTGAGACACATACCATGGGAGAGAACCAATCCCTGTCACTCTTAATGTTCTTCTGCTATGCTTATAGACAGGAGCCTAGCATAGCTGTCCTCTGAGAAGCCTCACCCAGTCTCTCAGATGGAAACAGATGCAGAGACCCACAGCCAAACATTAGACAGAGCTCAAGGAGCCCTATGGAAGAGTTGGGGGAATGAATGATTGAGGGGACTGGATGGGTCAAGGACGCCACAAGAAGACCTGCATAGCCAACTAACCTCAGCCCCTGGGGGCTCACAGAGACTGAACCACCAACCAAAGAGCATGCATGAACTGGTCCTAGCCCCCTGCACATATGTAGCAGATGTGCAGCTTGGTCTTCATGTGGGTCCCCCAATAACTAGAGTGGGGACTTTCTCTCACTCTGATGCCTCCCTTTGGATCCCATGTCCCTTGTCTAGCCTCAATGGGAAAGGGTGTACCTAGTCTATAGGGACTTAATGTGCCAGGGCAAATTGATACCCATGGGGGACTCCCCCCTTCTCTGAGGAGGAGGAGGAGAGAGGAGAGAGGGGGTAAGTGGTGTGTGAGGGTGAATGGGAGGAGAGGAATAGGGGCTGCAATCAGGTGCAAAGTGAATAAATAAATAATTTTTAAGGGAATTGAACACACAAAAATAACATTATCTGTAATTGTTATGTTTGATTCTTATAATGTGTGGGAGTATATGTAAATGTGTGTATACATATATGTGTGTATGTATGTATGTATGTATATGCATATATACACATTGTATTTATGCATCGATAGTACACAGTTGAATGTGCCCATGTGTGCACATGCGTGCAGAGGCCAGAGACCAATATCAGGTGTCTTCTTCAATCACTTTCCACCAAAGTTTTTTGAAACAGAGTCATTAAACCAGGAGCTCACTTGGTTCAGTCATCTTGATGGCCAGTCAGTAAGCGCCAGCCTCCCCAGTCCTGGGATTACAGAAGCATGCTCCATATTCAGCTTTTTCTGTGGGTACTGGCGATCAAACTCAGGTTCTCATACTTGCAGGGCACTTTATCAACTGAGTCATCCTCCAAATCCCTATTATCTTTTATTATTTTAAAATAAAGTTTTAAATGCAAAATATCAAAGTAATTTACTCAAAATCTTCATATCATTATTACTCGGCTTAAATAACTGTATGCATACTTCTAAAACAGCAGCAGTTTTCACACACACACCCCAAAAAATACTTGCGTACATGAACACAAGTTCATACACACACATATATACTACATACACACATAAAAAAATTAAAGAAATTGATTTTCCTCTTCTCTGCTGGGAATTAAACCCTGGTTCTTTTGTGTGTACCCTACCGCTGAGCCACATGCCCAACCCTTCTCGTTTTAGTTCTGAAAAGTCTGTGTCCCTTCTGTTTATCTGCGGAGATTGTGTCTGCATATAATTGGCATTTAATAAATTCTTGTGTATGAGACCCAGGAGGTTGACATTGGCCAGCTGAATTGTCTTGTGTCTGGCCCTAGCTGTCACACATAATACCTGATGGGTCTCCATCTTCTGGACCTGGAGAAGTTTGTCTGTCAACACAGCTGTCTGTTTGCCCTGTGTTGTAGGCAGCGGGTAGAGCACAGGCGTGTTCCTCAGTGTAAGAAAAACACAAAGAGGCCATTACCTCCCTCACTCCAACTACCTTCGCTCTTGATTCACCTCTTAACTGCTAGCTGCACTGTAAGTAATGAGGGTGACGTCTTTCTCCCTGCCATCCTATTCCACCAGCTGGCCTCTCCATCGCCTTTGTCTTGCCAGCCAGGCTAGTCTTGGTGAGATCCAGGTTTGATGAGAAATCCCATCTCTGGAAAACCATCCTAGTAAACATTTGCCAGGCACCACTTGGTGTACTGTTTTAAGTAATTTTCAAATATCATCTGCCTCATTTTACATGTGTAATAATTCTAGACAGTCTTGTTGCCTGTGTCTTACACGTGAGATGCAAAAGGGTACTTTAACATGTAGACAACTTTCCACTATACTTTAGCACAAAAATGAAATTTATGGAAAAAAATGAAATGTATGTCAAAAGCTCTGTCTTAATTACCTGCTTCATAACAAGGCTTAACAAATGTTTGTTGAATGAATAAAGGAGCGGCTGTTACTGGTATATACCATGTGAGTAGTGACGCCAGGCACCTTGTCTGTACCTAGTGGTCACCTCTGCCAACTGTGTGACTTTTCTTCTTTCTATTTTGTGATTCCATAACCAAGATGACTGTCTGATTGAATATCTCTGAAAGGTCATAATGAATTATTCTGTAATATTTAAAATGTTATACTCAGAAAGGTCAAATCTTATTTTTTGGTATGAAGTGTCATACAGATTTTTTTCTAACCAAGCACTTTTTTATTCCTTCAAAGGAAAGATAATAGGAAATTTAGAGCAGGGCGCCCTCTTGAGGAAATTTGTAACCGGGCGCCCTCTTGAGGAAGCTTAGAGCAGGGCGCCCTCTTGAGGAAATTTTCATGTTTTCCTTCTCAGAGCTGACACTAAAACTAAAAGTCTTGTGTGCGGTTAAAAAAGCTAGAGTCAGTGAAGCTTTAAAAAGCAAGAAGAGCCAGATATAGATTATTTGAGAATTAAGACTCTCCATTGCTCTGATCTCACACAGAAACTGTGAATAAGAATATTTAAGTGAAAACAACACAGGAGCCATTTCACATGCTCTGTCTATCATATAATCCACTTACATTTATCAAGCACTTAGTTTGTACTGGGTGTTATACTGGGTACAGTAGCCAAGGAAACACAGCCTTGCCTTCTGAAACTTACAGTTTGTGAGGGAGATGACAGTGAAAAGAATCATATAAAGAGTACGTGTTATAGTAATCTAATGTATCCTGTTGGGGCAACCAATCAGTACCCTACATAGTAATGCTACTAGATAGTAACTCGAAAAATACACACAAACCATAAAATGTACAAACTTAATCCCAAAATTTGCCTTTTGGTAATTTACTTCTGTGATAAATCAAAGAAGAGAACCTGAGTACAAAATTATGTATATGCTGAAGCATTTTCCATCATAGATATTTATAATTTAGTGCTTTTGTGTCTACATGTCCAGGAACAATAGACTTATATTCTAAACAGCTAGCAACAATAGCCTGGCTAAATAGAACGTGTTATATCACCCAATAAATGTTGGCCAGCCACTGTGTAAGGCATGTGTGTGTGTTCAGTGGTGATCAAGAAAAGCAGGAGAACAATACGATCTTAGTGTAGTGCTGTTGTAGTTTTCCTTCCATTAACTTTTCTGCGTTGTATACACTATGAAGCTCTATGAAGACATTTATGAACTAAATGGGCATGAAATAAATTCTCCTTGTCTTCTCTTCTTCCTCGTTTCATCTAGGGAAACTATCGCTTTATGAAGCTCTTGCTTACGCGCAGAGCAGACTGGATGCAGAAGGACCTAGAAGAGATGACACCTTTGCACCTGAGCACCCGGCACAGGAGCCCCAAGTGTCTAGCTCTTCTGCTCAAGTTTATGGCCCCTGGGGAGGTGGACACACAGGACAAAAACAAGGTAATGGACACTCAGGGTCAAAGACAAATGAGAAAAGAAAGGGAGACGCTTCGTTTTGTGGTGGGAAGCCTCAGAAAGAAGGTGTGCATTGCCTCCGTCCCTGTGGGAGGGCAACACCAAATACCAGACAGCCCAGCGAGCATTTCCTTAAAGTCTGCCATACCCTGCCAAGCACCGTGTGGTCTGTAGTATCATCTCCTTCGCTGGGTGTGGCATCTGAGTGTCAAGAGGAATAAAGTTTGCTCAAGATCCAAGTGGCAAAACAAGGATTCAAACTCAGGCCTGCCTAACTGTAAAAGCCAACATTTGTCAGAGACTTATGACAGTCCCTGTGGGCACCTGGACTCATGATGACTGTCTACCTGGTGCAATGCCCTAAGCATGTGGGCAGCTGGACTCATGGTGGCTCTGTCTGCTCATGCAATGCCCTAAGCATGTGGGCAGTTGGACCCACAGCAGCCATCTGCCAATGCAGTGCTCTAAGCAGGCAATGCCTGTAATGGCTGGGCTGTCAACAGCAACCTTCTTGGACCTTATCCAAAAGCCACCACTTACTCATTCTGTGTTCTTGGGGAAATTACTTAGCTCACTTATATCATAATTTTAGAATAAATAAAAAAGATAACTGAAGATAAAATGAGGTAATGCACAGTCCTTAACACAGTACCTCATGCAGGATACACTCCCCATAAAAGTTAACCATTAAGACAGTTCTCAATTGCATTTCAGTTCTGATATGTTCAGTTCTCTCATGTCTTGCTAGAATTTTTTTAACCTTCCTTTGGGAGGATGAGACAGGGTTTCTCTGTGTAGCCCTGGCTGTCCTGGACTTGCTTTATAGACCATGCTGGCGTCAAACTGACAGAGATCCACCTGCCTCTGCCTCCCCAAGTGCTAGGATTACAGGCGTGTGTCACCACACCCAACAACCTTCCTTGCCCTTAAATTTTAACAGGTTGCTCACACTGCTTATGCTTTTGCTGATCTTTCTTTACAGGGAAAAAAAGTGTGATCATTTGTTAGAAATAAGCAGGAATCCCTTTCTTTCCTCTGCAGGGTGGGCCATAGTCTTCTTAACACCAATGATCTTGTGTAGTTAGAATCCTTATGATAATTACACTTATTGCTCCTGGTTTTTAAAGATTTCCTAAACTTGGGGGTGGGTGGTGGGGTGTGCACATCTGTGGGCCTTCGTAAGTTTACATGCACCGTGTGATTGCAGGTGCCGGTGGAGGCAGGTCAGTGTGACCCACCTGGTGTGGGTTCTGGAAACCCAATCCCTGTCCTCTGCAAGGGGAGCAGGAATTCCTAACTGCTGAGCCATCTCTCCAGATCGTCTCTGTTTTATTGTGGTGGTGGTGGTGGTGGTGGTTTGTTTTGTTTTAACTCTCATACTGTTCCCCATGTATTTATCAATTTTTCTTTAGTAGTCACAGTTGGAAGATCAACTTTTACTTTGCAAACATGACTTAATATTTTCTTATGCGGAGCTTCTGAGTGCTAGCATTTCGCTAAGTGATCAGTTTTATCTTAAGTATATTGTACCACAGCAAAAAATAAACAGAAAAATTAAAAAGTAAGGTATAGAAAATATAAGTAGAAACCATTTACTCTTGGGTTAAGGGCTCATATTATAAAAATATAACCAGAATAATTATAACCTAGGAAACGGAAGCAATTACAGATACTGTCTGTGTTTATTAAAAGGGTGGTTATAATCAAGTAATGATTGCCACTAAGTAGTGACTTTTCTGTGATCTTCAGCCATTACTAAAAATAACAATGGGTTGAGGCTAGAGAGATGGCTCAGCAGTTAGGAGCAGTCAGTGCTCTTGCAGAGGCTCAGTGTTCTTCTGTCCCGAGCACACACACCAGGCAGCTCACAGCAGCCTGTAACTCAAGCCCCAAGGGATTCTGTACTCTCCTCTGGCCTCATGGAGTTCGCCTAGCACGCAAAGGAAACAAAAACAAAGTGAATCTTTTAGAAAATAGTACATTAATAATGCCTTCATAATATAATAAATGCCTATAAGTGCACTTCAAATGAACACGTGGATGTTAGTTTTTCAGCTTTAGGACAGATAAGCTTGGTTCCTGCTCAGTAAATCATCCAGTGCTAGCCTGAGTTGCTGAGAGACAGTGAGGGTCTAATGTGTATCTGTGCATCTCCTGTTTGCCCCTGTGGTGACTCTCCACAAGAGGCATAGGAATGGCAGTGGAAAAAGTGGTTTCCAAGCAACTTTACTGTATTAGAATTACCACTTTAAACTTTTTTATTTCAAATAAAGGAAATGCAGGTATAGTTTTTAAAGTATCTTTTCATCAGTACCTAGATTCAGCTATTAGTATGTAAAATTATTCTTAAATTTAAATTTGATATGCTGAAGGACTCCAAATCTATGGGTTGCCTGTGGCATACTCGCCTTCTGGTGAACATCAAATTTTAAATCTTCCTGTCAAATTCTAAGATTCTAATTCAAATCTTGGTGGTTACTTCTCGGTTACTTTGCTGCTGGTTATGCGTAAATCATCTTTCTTCTCCCTGCTATTTGCAGCACTTGATGAAAGTGACTCGCGGTTGGGTGGTCAGACTCTGAGTCACACTGCTATGACATCTCAGTGCAGCTACACAAGCTGCCTTAACTGCTGCTACATGCAGAGCCTTTATCTCCCAGAGAGTCTTAAGCCTTGCCTGTCACATGGCAGACGCGCGCCAGAGGAGTGGGATGCTGCAGCTTTTGAGCACCTCTCTACTTTGCAGCAAACAGCTCTGCACTGGAGTGCCTACTACAACAACCCCGAGCACGCGAAGCTGCTCGTCAAGCATGATTCCAACATTGGGATTCCCGACGTGGAAGGCAAGATCCCACTCCACTGGGCGGCCAACCATAAAGACCCGAGCGCTGTGCACACAGTGAAGTGCATCTTGGTGAGTAGGATGCTGTGCCTTTTTAAGGAAAAATAATAAAAGTAATAGGTACAAAAAGCATATACGTGACAGACAGGCAGGTTACGAAGAAAGAATACCAACATGTGTGCTCGTCCCCCAAGAGACAGAGCATCGCAGTCACTCCACACTGTCGTTTTCTGTGGCCCACTTCTCCACCACAACCCCTTTCAGATTCATATTTCTCATTCCTTACTTTGCTTTGTACTTCTTTCTAATCTTCCAATTTTCTTATTTTTGTGTATGAGTGTATATGTATGTAGGGGCGGGGAGTGGAGGAGGTGTTTATGTTTGTAATGTGTGCATACTAGTATTCAGGTGTACACACCAATGGGTATCTGCACCAAGGCCACAGCAGGTCACTGGGGATCACTCTCTGCCGTGAGGCAGGCTTCAGCTAAGCTGTCCAGCCACCAAGCTCTTAGATCTAAGTGTCTCTGTCCCCCGATCCTAGGTGGTTATAGGCCCTCACAGCCAAGATTAGCTTTTTACAGAGGTGCTAAGGATTAAACTCAGGTATTTACTAACTGAAACACTTCCCCAGTTCCTTGGTGGCTTTTGGTGTACAAATTAGACTTTTAAAAGTATTCTTCCTTTGTGTACACAATGATTATTGTACACATCCATTAATTTCTTTCTCTATATTTTCTTTCTTTTTGTGTGTGTGTATGTGATATGCATGCAGGTATTGATAAGTATGCTGATGTGTGTGTATGTATATCGAAAAGGCCGGGAGTTGATGTCAGCTGTCCTCCCCAGGCATTTCCGCCTCATTGGCTGAGTCGAGGTCTCTTATGGAAGCCCAAACTCACTGCCTATTCCGTAGGCTCCAGGCACTCCCTGTCTCTGCTTGCCGTGCTCTGGGATTACAGACAGGCTGCCATCCTACCCAGCTTACACACGGGTTCTGGGGTTCCAAACTCAGGCACTCAGGGTTCTCATGCCTGAGTGATGTCTTAGTTAGTGTTCTACTGCTGTGAAGAGACAACGTGATTATGACAATGCCTATAAATGAAATTGCTTAACTGGGGCTTGTTTACAGTTCCAAGGCTTAGCCCATTGTCAGCATGGTGGGGAGCATGGCAGCACGCAAGCAGACAGTGATGAAAAGTAACTGACAGTTCTACATCCAGATTTGCTGGCAGGAAACAGAGAGAGACACTAAGCCTGGCTTGAACATTTGAAACCTCAGAGCCCACCCTCAGTGGCATACTTCCTCCAACAAGACCACACCTCCCAGTGGTGCCACTCCCTGGTGACTAAGCATTCAAATCCATTAGCCTATGGAGGCCACTCTTATTCAAGCCACCGCATTACACTACCTGCTCCACATAGGCTTGTAGCCATATCATAATGCAGAAATGCATCCCATCCAACTTCAAAGGCCCTCATTGTCTATAATAGTCTCAACACCATTTAAAAGTTCAAAGTCTCAGTCTGGAGAGATGGCTCAGAGGTTAAGAGCAGTGGCTATTCTTCCAAAAGTCCTGAGTTCAATTCCCAGCAACCACATGGTGGCTCACAGCCATCTATAATGAGATCTGGTGCCCTCTTCTGGTGTGCAGGCATACATACAGGCAGGACACTGTATACATAATAAATAAATAAATCCTTTTTTTAAAGATTTATTTATTATGTATACAGTATGCATCAGATCACATTATAGATGGTTGTGAGCCACCATGTGGTTGCTGGGAATTGAACTCAGGACCTCTGGAAGAGCAGTCAGTGCTCTTAACTGCTGAGCCATCTCTCCAGGCCATAAATAAATCTTTTTTTAAAAAAAAGTTCAAAGTCTCTTTCAAGATTCATAGCAGTCTCTTAACTGTCAAGCCCTGTAAAATCAAAATTTAAAAAGCAGATCATATACAATGGCACATTGTCTGATGTCAAAGCGCTCTTTGGATCACCAACTCCTTTCAGCTTTGCTGACGGCCACACACTTCTCTATCTTCTACTAGTTCCACAAGTGACAAGCACTGTACTCACTGAGCCATCTCCTAGCCTCATGTCTCCCCCTTGAATCTCAAATTTTCCTCATAGTTCCTCTTTAGTTCCTGATCTGTAGTTCTTAGAACTTTCATTGTTTTATAGAAATGTTCATGGTAAACCGTGGTTTTCTTTTGTCTTATGACAGCATTTCATGTAGCCAAGGTTGGCACCAAACTTGTTATGTAGCTGAGGATTACCTTGAACTTCCCATCCTGCTGCCTCTCTTCCCAAGTGCTGGAAATACATCCCTGTCTCATCAACACTTAGTTACATGGTGCTGCTCATCGCACAGACGGCAGTGTACACACTGGCAAGCCCTCTACCAGATGAGCCTCAGCCCCAGGCTAAACTCTGTTTTAGATGTTAAGAGTGTCTTTTTAATGTTTCCCTTTCTTTTTAATTCAAATATAATTACACCATTCCTTCCTTTGCGTTCTTCCCTTCAAAGTTTTCCATGCCCCACCGCCACCCCACCTAACTTCTGCTCTCTCAGGCCCAGAGCCTTGTTGTAGTCTTGTACTTAAAAAGTAGTTTTCTGTGTGCCCAGCACTAGACTGTTATTGATCTCTTGTTTATGCTATACAGTTTTACAGATTTCTACTTTTGTGTTGTTGTTGTTGCTGCTGCCGCTGCTGGTCTTGCTAGTCAAGTCTGTTGCCGTCTTAATGGCCAGTCTTTTGTGAGGTGATCTGCCTTGTCATTCAGGCTGTTTTTAATTCTCTAGGTTTAACATTCTATGTTCCTTTCCAGTATGTCCTAAGTTTATTTTTATAAAACTGTGTTTGTTTCTCAGTTTTTCTCTTAACCTGCCTCTCACACAAATAATTGAGACTCTTTTATATTTGTTTAATAAATTTCACAACATAAGAACTGAGCAGTTATTATTTTATTCTTAACCCTCTAAGCTAATCTGGCTTCCTCACAGTTTATATCCTGGAGATACTTGCACCTTGTCGCTTTTCTGGTTCTAGTGTTCTCTCCCCCTCCCCTCTCTCTCTCTCTCTCTGTCGCACGCTCTTTCTCACTATCTCTTTTGGTCTTTCTGGACCTTTCCTGTGGCTCCATCCCCTGGCTGAATCCCCTACTTCCTCCTCTAACTCTTCCTCCCCTGGCTGGTAGGAAATCTAGCCTATTCTCT
Source organism: Acomys percivali (assembly GCA_907169655.1). Lineage (NCBI taxonomy): Eukaryota > Metazoa > Chordata > Mammalia > Rodentia > Muridae > Acomys > Acomys percivali. The sequence continues at coordinate 114,483,823 of OU015743.1, forward strand.
ACCCTGCTCAACAACTGGCTGTAAGCTGCTTTATTGGCATATCAAGGGACAATCAGGAAGCAGTGTTTACACAACATTAAGACAGGAGATTCTCAGAACAAGGACTGTAACCAGATATGGGGGGGGGGGATAACAGAAATTGACATTTGAATTACACAATAACCTTATGCCTATATCTCCCCCTTTTAGTCTAATAAGAAGCTCTTTCTCTTACAGTAATGAACTATATGTAATAATAACAGTTATCAAAATTATTAGGTAAGATTTATATTTTTATTTTTGGTACCATTAGTATTCTAATATCTATCAATTTCTATCATCCTAAACAATATAAGTTTAATTGTAAGACTATAACTGGTTAGTCTTCAACCCCATCAGAAACTTAAGAAGAAATAAATATTACCTAAATATGTAGGAAGTGCAGGTAAGCAGCTTCCGAAAGTATAGAAATGATAAAATATTTGGCTGCCTGGAAAGTCCCCAAAAATTCTTATATAATATTTGAGCATCATCTTCAGCCTTCTGGCTGAGAATATTTAACAGACTTTTCTGTGAAGCAGATATAGTGAAATACTTCTCTTTTTTTGTCCTTCTAAAGAAGTCAACTCTCCTGCATCTTGTTTGTCTATTTTTGGACAGTATTCTGTCTGTAATTGACAACAAGGACATTTTCTCACCCAGTGGCTTGCTTGCCACCTATGAAGCCTGTGATACTCTTTGAAGTAGAATGGGGCGCTGCCAGGAGCATATCTGTCTCATTGTCAAAAAAGCCTTAAGTTAATAAAAATTGCTAAAGCCATGTTCTGTAGATCTCTGAGGTTTGTGAAGACCATCTATCTGTCTTATCTAAATTTTGTTTCTAGTTATTCTTATCTGTCAATCTAGAAAACATACTTTTGTAACTAACTAAACTAGTATCTAACATGACCATGAGCTTGATTGTCTGTTAATATGTATTTCTTACTTATCCTAAATGGTTTGTAATATAGTAGCTTTCAAAATGACTAGAACTTAACATTGCCTTTTACGTAGGTACAATACCTTAGGATGCTGTAGCAAAATATAATCTTAAATCAGTATTAATGTGCAAAGATCTATGCCAATGTAATATTTTTGGCTTATTACTGTTCTTTGATCTAAAAGTAGATTCAATAATCTACCCTTTTACTTATAATTCCTATAGTCAACCCCTTTAAAACAATAACAAAATTCTACCACCCATAGGATGACCAAAAAACATCCGCCCCCTTCTTCGGAATGAGGTGTAGTTTTCTTAAATTGCTTCCTGCCGATTTGGGACATAGTTTTTCTTTGGGGGGGGCCAAGAAAATTGGAATAGTGTCAAGTCTTAGTAAAGTTAGCTGTAACTTTTGCTATCAAGTCTCTGCATGCTGAGAAAGTTTAGAACTATTCCTAACTGGGATAGTCTGTGATGCTGGAAGATCCAGCTAGTCATTTTGAATTGTCTAAGATTCAGACTTTTGAGAAAACAGTTATTGAGACTGTCTATGAGGTTAGATCATCTAGGATATTTGTCCTGTCTTTTTTGGTGTTTGGTTCTCTTGCTCTGAAAAATATTAACTTTAAAAGTATTATATATGTGAGTATTAATATATGTATGAGCTGTGCACTGCACAATTCAGTTAAAAATGATTCTCTATAAAAATAATTTTTTATCTATGCCATTTAAAAGAATAGCAGTGATAATCCCTGAGGATTTTGTAACCGAAGATTGATTGACCATGCATAGCTGAAGTCCTAGCTGGAGGCGTTTTCATGTCTCAGTCAGTCTCAGAGCTGTTCCCGTGTGGAAGATCAGCAAATTATGTTACCTGTCTTATTTGATCTTCTTGATTTCTTTCCATCTGTCTGCAGCCAAGATCTTCAGAGGGTCTCCCCTTGTCAAATCTTGTTTACAACAATTTGGATGGAATACATAGCTTTTTCTTTCCTGTTAGACAAGAGCTTATTCTCCTCCCCAGTGCAACATATTTCCTGTCTCCATTTTGAAATTAAGACCTTTATATGCTGATCCAATTCAGCAGTCCCTTCTAAAATCCAGTGTGTGTTAGCAGGTGTGCTGCTTGTCTCATTTTAAATTTAAAATCAGCCGGGTGGTGCTGGCGCACACTTTTAATCCCAGCACTTGGGAGGCAGAGGCTGGCGGATCACTGTGAGTTCGAGGCCAGCCTGGTCTACAAAGCCAGTCCAGGATTGTCAAGGCTACACAGAGAAACCCTATGTCAAAAAAACAAAAAATAAACAAACAATAAATTTTAAAATCAATAAATCATTATTTTGAGGAGATTTAATATTCTCCTTCTGTTTTATGACCACCTTTTAAAATTATTGTTAGATCTTTTCATGGCTGTTTGACATATATGATTATACATTATATCTGTGACAGATTTCATGTCATAATATCTAAAAATTGTTCTATTCCAATGGATGTACATGCTAAAACACCTCCAACTCCAATTTGCAAAGGCACCTCCAAGACAGTCACCATATGTAACAAATGTGTAACCTTAGAATCATGCTCTTCAGAATTTAAAAGATTGCTATTTTTTAAGGATGTATTTATTTATTAAGTATACAGTGTTTTGCCCACATGTATGCCTGCACACCAGAATAGGGCAGCAGATCTCATTATAGATGGTTGTGAGCCACCATGGGGTTGCTGGGAATTGAACTCAGTACCTTTGGAAGAGCAGCAGTGTTCTTAACCTTTAAGCCATCTCTCCAGCCCCAGAATTTAAAGGAAAACCCCATTGGAATTCTGAATATGGACTTATGGCATGGTGCATATATTTCGGTTCTCAAACTCTGGAAAATGGAGCACAGAAGCCATTGTATGACCTTGTTCCAAGGCAACACCAAACAGGACCTGATTTTTACCTCAGCATATAGACCTCTATCCAGTAATTGAACCTTAACAAGGCACATACAATGTCCAGGTTGACCATGTTGGTCTGGTCCAGAGCCAGACCCTCTCTAGCCAGCATCTCAGTGGGCGGCTTTTCTTCTATTTCTTTCAAGCCTTGCGGATTTTCTTCATCTGGAACTATCCCTTTTGATGTTATTGTAAGTTCCAGACTGGATTTATCTGAATGTTCCCTATTTTGATTCAAAGATTCCTCCAACCTCCGTTCTATGGCTTTTAACTTGGCATCTAATTTTTCAGTCTCTTTTTTTCTCCAGGTCTGTCAATAAGATCTGATCTCTCCCAAAGAGGATATACAAAGCTATAAGCATCAATGAAAAATTATCTGTATGCCAAGAAAAAAAAAATGCAAGTGGAATCCAGAAGCACAGTTTCACTGTGTCTTCCTCCATTTTCAACATAGAAAATAATCTTTAATTTCAAAACCTTTCATTAAAGACTTTATTTTCTTAGGCCCAGCTTTTCTGATCAGTTCTGATGCTTGAGGCTTCTCTATCTGTCTTGGGCTCCTGCTTCCAGAGAGAAGCTTTTCTTTTCTGCCTCCTTCAAGGGATTCTGACCCCTTCCTGACTCTGGGAAGTTATTGGGTCCACAAGTGTTTACTCCTCTGGCCTGCATGAATCAGGCTAGCAAGAGCTCCTTCTCAAAGAGATTTAGATTCCTGCTTTGGCTAAAAAAGTCTGGCTTTGAGAAGCTGGCTTGTGTTAAAGAGCCAGTGTGTGTGTGTGTGTGTGTGTGTGTGTGTGTGTGTGTGTGTGTGTG
>OU015743.1:114487538-114501797 GCA_907169655.1 Acomys percivali
TGTGTGTGTGTGTGTGTGTGTGTGTGTGTGTGTGTGTGTGTGTGTGTAGCAAAAGTTTCCTTAAGGAACTGTCTCTCTGAGGTTTGTATGTATCAGTTTTTGGTTTTTGTAGCTGGCTAGAGGCCTCGTTGCTCTATAGGTGCGTCTAATCAGGAAGTTGTGAGCTCTTCCTTAGAAACTGTATGTTTTCTCTTAATAAACAGAATTAAGAAACTGGTTTCTTCTTAAGTTTAGATTCTATATTAGTTCTGGCTAGATTTGTATAAGTTCTGCTCCAGGTTGGGTGCCAAAATGTTAAGACTGTTTTTCTAAAACTGTGTTTGTGTCTCAGTTTTTCTCTTAACCCAGCTATCACACAAATAATTGAGACTCTTTTATATTTGTTTAATAATAAGCTTCACAATAACTGAGCAGTTGTTACTCTATTCTTAACCCTCTAAGCTAATCTGGTTTCCTCCCAGCGATAGTTGCACCTTGTAGCTTCTCCTGCTCTAGTTCTCTCTCCTGAAGTCTCCTGGACCTCTTCCTTGCCTGAATCCCCTACTTCCTCCTCTAACTTCTCCTCCTCTGCTTGGCAGGAAGTCCAGCCCTATTCTCTCAGCAATTGGCTATAAGCTGCTTTATTGGTATATCAGGGGACAGACGGTTGGGGAGCAGTGTTTACACACCATTGAGAGAAGAGTTTCTCAGAACAAGGATTGTAACAAAATATGGGGGTACAGAAATCAGCATTTGAATTACACAATAACCTTATGCATATAATGTCTAGATGTGATCTTTTGGGATTAAAAGTAAAATAGCCAGGCGTGGTGGCACACACCTTTAATCCCAGCACTGGGGAGGCAGAGGCAGGTGAATCGCTGTGAGTTCAAGGCTAGCCTGGTCTACAAAGCAAGTCCAGGACAGCCAAGGCTACACCGAGAAACCTTGTCGAAAAGCCAAAAGGAAAAAATAATAAATAAATAAAAATAAAATCCTGTTAGCTGGGCAAGGTAGCACATGCCTGTAATCCCATCACTTGGGTAATAGAGTCAGGAAGATCAGGAATCCACAGTGAGTCTGAAAGCTCATTTGGTGTGTTCAAATCATCCTGGTCATTGTGATAACTTTTAATTCTGCTCATTTTCCAATACACCTTTAATTTTATTTTCCCACAGATTTCACAGATAGATTCCTCATGTAAACAAAGCTTCCTTTGAAAGCCTAGGCATGTCCAACCTCTGATACCATTGTCATCTAGAAGTTAATGATCAAGAACCTTGCAATTGAGCTACAAAAAATGTGAATAAGTAAATAATCTCATAATGTTTTAAGTAAACATACTTTTTTTTTTGGAAGGTGCTGGCTGCATTTGTAACTTTCCTAGGGCATAGCTGGCTCATGGCCCCAGGTTGGACACACCTTCATCCATCCCTTTGTTGGTAAAATCGACTGACTACATAGGAAACTGTAAATCTTGGATGATCCTTCAGAGAGTCAAACTGAAGGACAGAGCTTGGCTTTAGGTGTGACCTAACGTAAGAAGGAGTACTGGACAAGAAAACACCTTAACTGAAGCTGTTCCAGGAAGCTGGGGTAGGAGGGTTCTGGGCTGGTAGTGTCCCCGGAAGCTGGGAAATAAGTCTTTAATGTCAAAGGGGGAGTTAGGAAGCACATCATAATGTCTACTGCAAAGGGCTAGCAGAAGAATGAGCAAGTGTTGTGAACTGCCAACTTACAGAGAAACAAGAATGAACATTATAAACAAAGGAGTAAAACTTTCAGCTTCATTCATAAAAGCACCTTAAATTAAACATTGTGGCAATGTCTTTCAGCCTCTTAATAGAATAACATGTAGGAAGCTTGATAACACCAAGTGGTTAATCTGTACCCAATGTGGGAAATAAACATTTTGCACATTGCCATGGGTGTGTTCAGGGTCCATGCATTTGGAGCGTGGCTTGACAATATGCAGTGGAAGTTGCAAAAATCCTTCAACTAACAATGCCTCTTTTTATGTGTAGCATAAGAGAAAAATCTCACACCTTGTGCTGCAAGAAATATGTGAGGGAAACAGTCTTTGCAACATTATTTGTGATTGCAAAAAAAAAAAAAATGGAAATAACCTAACTGATCTAAGGAGAAAAATAGACAACAAATTTCTAGTTTAAGAAATGAACTAGAGGCCTAGAGAGATGGCTCTGTGGTTAAGAGCACCGAAACTTGTGGACAAATGGATTGAACTAGAAATGATCATAATGAGTGGGTTAACCCAGCAGCAGAGAGACTCAAATGGTATATACTCACTTATATCTGGACACTAGCCCAAGGAGCATGTCATATGAAAGTCTTCACCTACCAGGAAAGTAGGATAGATGTGAGGACATCCTATTGGGACTCTAGATGAGAGAAGCATGGGAGAATGGGGAAACAGAAGGATCCAGAGGGTCCTAGAAACCTACAAGAAGAACATTATGATGGGCATATTTGGGCCCAGGGGTCCTGCTCAAACTATGGCACCAGCCAAGGACAATACAGGCGGTAAACTTCAAACCCCTACTCAGATCTAGCCAATGGTCAGAACAGTCTCCACAGTTGAGTGGAGAGTGAGGACTGACTTTCACACGAACTCTGGTGCCCCATATTTGACCACGTCCTCTTGTTGGGGAGACCTGGTGGCACTCAGAGGAAGGATAGCAGGCTACCAAGAAGAGACTTGATACCCTATGAGCATATACAGGGGGAGGAAGTCCTCCTCAGTCACAGTCATAGGGGAAGGGAGTAAGGGGAAAATGGGAGGGAGGGAGGAATGGGAGGATACAAGGGATGGGATAACAATAGAGATGTAATGTGAATGAATTAATAAAAAAAAAAATGAAGTGAACTAGAATCAACAGAGATACCCACAAGTATAGTATAGGAAGAAAACGTTGCCAAAAAGATTACATATGTGCTGCCATGACGTAAGTATCAAAATCACACGTACAAAATATGTGTTATTTATGGATGACTACATGTGTACAGAAGTTAAAATTTTTTTAAAAAAACACAAAAATTAGCTTTTAACCTAATTCACAATAGATACAAAAGCACACTAGGCTAAGTGCCACAGTTTTTTTTTAATGCAAGCATGGTAGTTAATCTATTCTTTTCTGTATTTTTATAGTATTAATAAATAAGAAAATTAATTGTTAAATATGTAGCCCATATACTCAAGCTATCACTTTACTTGTGCCTACAGAAAATGTGGAGGTTTCATTTTAAGAAATAGTTAATATACATGCCACATACTCTTTATTGAGGATTCCATGTATGTCTGAAGTCTCTGGTTCTTGAAAACAGGCAGCTGCCCCAACGGAGTCCTTATTGAACTGGCAAGACTATGAGGGCCGCACACCTCTTCACTTCGCAGTCGCTGATGGAAACCTAACGGTGGTGGATGTCTTGACCTCCTATGAAAGCTGCAACATAACGTCTTACGATAACTTATTTCGAACCCCACTTCACTGGGCAGCCTTACTAGGTGCGTTCTGCTCTAAGTCAGAGGACCACTGAAAGAAAGACTGCCCAACTACAGATCCCCATCCTTCACATCTCCAGTGGGCTCCCTCCTCCTGCTCAAACATTTCATGTCTGATTGGTGTGCTCACTTATCTCATAACCTGGCTCCTTCCATTGCACACTTAAAATGTGGTAATACGAACTAATTCTCTATTAAATACTGGTTTTTATTTCAACATCATGTCCTAAGTTTTTACTGCTATAATAAAGGAATGAGAATCCATTGACAAGATGTGAATATAATTAACCTGTCTTCACATTCGTGGGTGTTATGTGGGCAAAAAAAGGGCATTTGGTTAATGCTTGTATTCAGTCCTTGATATTTGATTTTTTTTTTCCTTCATATCTGCCTTGTAACCTTTCAAGGATCTCTGTTTTTGATGAGAGGGCAGATATGTGTCTGGTTTGTCTGGTTGTGTCAGATTATTTCAAAGAGTACAACCCGGGAGCTCTTTTATGAGACAGTTTAACCACTTACAGTAATTATTTAAAAGTAACATTTTTTTCCTACTATTGGGGTATTGTTAGTATTTTCAGAGGTTTTTTTCTTAATTTTTTCCTGCCCTTTTGTTTTTGCCTCCTTCCAGACAGAGCATGTGCTGCCACCCCTTGGCTTTGGCCTGCCCCACCAGTGTTGCAGGTGGTTACTTTTCAATTTATGAAAATCATGTCCACGCATGAGTCATAGTTGGCAGCAAGAGCTCATCTGTTTCCTCCCACTCATGAGACGAGTTGTGCCCTTTCTCCTCGTTAGGATTTTTGTTGGCAGTCTGAGGGTCCACTCAGTTGTTAATACCTCGCTCTCAGCTTTTAAATTGCATGCCCTCTGTTTTAAAGTGATTTTCATACAGCTTTTATGTCAGATTTATAATTGTTAGTTAGACTTCCTTTCAAGGTGTGTTTTCCCTCCTTCTCTTTTTCCTCTAGAATATGGGTGCATGTCACAATTTTGTTTCTACTTCACTAAATTCCCTTTCATTCTATAAATTCTGATTTTATTATTCCTATACATGGATTTTGATTTCAACTGTATCTCCACTCCCGTCTGCCGTCTATATTTCTTTTAACCTCATTATATTTCCTTCCATCACCTCTTCATGTCAGCCTGTTTTCCTCTTAGGGTGCTCTCTTGTTTTATGAAGCCCATCTCTTTCTGCACTAAACTGAAGATGCCTAACAGTTTCTCGACTTTGCTCTGACCTTCTTGAGACCATGCCTGAGGTATGCTCTTTATCTTTCCAGTGTGATCCTCTCTCCCCGCCTGTGCTATGTTATCGGCGAGTCCTTGCTGAATTTTTCTCTTTGGGCTTCAAACAAGATGAGATGTGTTTAGATTGACACTATTGCACAGCTTATCATGGGGCCTATATTTGGGTTAGGAAGACTCCATCTTCAAGCGTGTGTGTGGAGTGAGTAGATAGCACAAACCCCAGGTAGGTCCCTTTGCCCGGCTCCCACCCCGCAGAGCCTTGCTCAGGGGCCTCCTCCACCACGGCACCTCCTTCCCTGCCTGGGTCCCCACATGCTCTGGTAGAATATAACAGGGTTCCCTGGGTTCGTTAGCCTTTTGTGTTGTGTGGTTGTGGTTGTGGTTGTTGTTTTTTTGAGACAAGATAACCAGAGCACTTGCTCAGTAGCTCAGGCTAGGCTCAGTTTTTCAGTCCTGCCTGAGCCTTCAAGTGATGGGTTTACGAGCACACACCGCCACTAGTTAATTTTTTGACCTTATAGTTCATCCCTGTCGAAACCACTTCTTTCAGCCTGTGCTACAGACTGTTAGCCCAGCACCACTTCATAACACCTGCTCCCTCACTTTGCAGAGTGTGAACTCACTGCCTTGATGTTAAAAGACTAAGAGAGAGAGAGATGGCAGGGGTGACTGGGCCACAGAGACAGAAGAGGTTTGCTTCAGTTAGTTCAGCTGAGCAGTAGAAGGGAGCTGGTGTTCAGTTCCTGGGGCTCCGAAAGCAGAACCTTGTCCCGATGGACAGTAATGACAAGAAGCCTGGCACATGAAGCGTCCGGTTTTTACTTTTCTAAGCTCCACTTTCATCCTACCCTGTCACAGTGTACAAGGGAGAAGGAGGAAAGGGCCGTCCCGGGAGCTATCGGAAACCATTAGATGCTATTGAATGCTATGGCTTCCTTTGCTTATGATGACGGCCTTGTGTGTCTGTTCTCAGGCCATGCACAGATTGTCCATCTCCTTCTGGAAAGGAACAAGGCCGGAACTATCCCTTCTGACAGCCAAGGAGCAACACCCTTGCACTACGCAGCTCAGAGCAACTTTGCTGTAAGTTAATGATTCCCTTTTATCTTAATAAAACATTACAAGAAATAATACGCCATGATCCCATGCCCCTTCCAGTCAGCCTACTAATGATAGATGGAGTACAGTGTTAGAAAAAAGGAGTTGGAGCCGGGCGCACACCTTTAATCCCAGCACTCGGGAGGCAGAGGCAGGCGGATCACTGTGCGTTCAAGGCCAGCCTGGTCTACAAAGTGAGTCTAGGATAGCCAAGGCTACACAGAGAAACCCTGTCTCACAAAAGAAAAAAAAAAGAAAAAAAAGGAGTTGGACACTGATCTAATCAAATCACGCCATTTTATTTATTTATTTATTTATTTATTTATTTTATTTTATTTTATTTTATTTTTTTGGTTTTTGGAGACAGGGTTTCTCTGTGTAGCCTTGGCTGTCCTGGACTCACTCTGTAGACCAGGCTGGCCTCGAACTCGCAGCGATCCACCTGCCTCTGCCTCCCGAGTGCTGGGATTATAGGCGTGCGCCACCACCGCCCGGCTAATCACGCCATTTTAAAGGCACACATGTGTCTGTGTTGTAGAGTGGTTGGCTTTTTACCATCATCTACATTGTCAGCACCGTGATGAAGGTGATGATCTGTGTTTTTATAAGGTTGTTAGATACCTGCAAATTTTATGCAGTTTTACTTAAAGATTCAGTATAGTTTTTGCTTTTTGGTGAGTGTACTGCATCACTTTGTAACTTTTATAGCACTAAGGATATATCAGTGTTCTTTACCCTGTAATTGTCCTGAAAGCAATATGACAGGGCTTTGGAACTGGGAAAATCAACTCCCGGAATCCCAACTGTGCAGATTGCTAGCTGTGTGACCTCATACAACTTTCTTAACGTCTCTGAGTCTTCACCTCTTCATAGATAGTATGAGACTAGCCTGCCTGATGCAGCAGGAGTCCACATGGGCCATATTACTATGGATTGTGTCCATATGAGAGCAGGTGTCCAAACACAGACTACATTCTTATGATTCGTACTCATGATTATGGATTGTGTGCATCAGAGAAGGTGAAAGTGTCTGTTCTGGGCATTATCTATAATTGTTTCCTGATAGTCGTTATGGATCACAAAGCGCATTCTTATCATTAGGTCCTGGGTTCCCTTGGCAGCATGATGGTGTGTAGTCTACTCAGAGATAGTAAAGAGGCTACGGTGGGTTTTCTGTCTTCATCGCTGGTGTGCAGTGAAACCCACAATAGCTCTGGCCTGGGCAGAGCATAGTTTCTACTTTCTGACCTCAGCATTCTCCTGAACGTCTCGTTTTCATTCCCTTCTTACTCTCTGCAGAGGCTAGTTTGATCCTGTCTCATGTGCTGGTGATTCTGTTACCTTTCTTCTAAGTAGCTCAGAAACTCGTGGGTGCCCTTACTCTGTGACAGGCACGTTGTGTGTCTGCTCTCAGGTTGCTCACAGGCTGTCTGTATGCCGACAGTCTTCCCTTCCTGGCCTCAGTAACACTTAGTGCATCACCTAGAGTTCTGGCAAACCATTATCTTTTGTTAACTCTGAACATCTCAATAATATTTGGAGAAGTGGTTCTTTCTTATCACAGATAGGAAAGTCACCTGGCCCAAGCTGATGGCTCTATAAAAAATGAAAACTCGGCACATAACTCAACACAAGCCTGTGAGGTGGGTCATAACATCCCATTCACTGGTTTTAAAACATCAGTGTTCTAAGAGATTAAACAGCTGCCCCTGATCTTGAACCAGACTTCAGACTCCAGCTTTAACATGGATACCAATTATTAAATACTCATCTGTGGGAGCAAGAGAGAGTGGCAGCCATTACAGGTATCTACAGATTTAGATGGCCCACCCATTCCAGAGTTGGTGTTAATAATTATGCACATATCTAAGCTCTGTCCCAAGCCCACTGATTACATTACCTTATATTAATCCACATAAGGCTGCTGTTTTCTTTTGGAAAAACACCAAAGAGTGAACAAATAAAACCAGGAAATAGTTTTAAAGTTAAGAAACCATATCATGCCATGGACAGACTGCTGGGTTTTTGTTTTAATTCACTACCTGCGCCTGCCTCCAATATTTATGTGGCTGTGACCCTGCGTTACTTCCAGTGTAAAACAAGGAAGAAATGAGATTTTAAATGTGTGTTTGTTTGTTTTTGTTTTTGTTTTTCAAGACAGGGTTTCTCTGTGTAGCCTTGACTGTCCTGGACTCACTTTGTAGGCCAGACTGGTCTCAAACTCCTAGAGATCTGCCTGCCTCTGCTTCCCAAGTGCTGGGATTACAGGCTTGCGCCACCGCACCCAGCTCATTTGTTCTTTTTTTTTTTTTTTTACCACATGTGTACAGGTGTTCTGTTTGCATGTATGTCTGTGTACCATGTGCCTGCCTGGTGCCCTTGGAAGGCAGGATAGGGCATCGGATCACCGGGGAGTGGAGTTACTGATGGTTTAAGCCTCTACACAGGTGCTGGAAATCGAGCCCAGCAGCTAGTGCTCTTGAGTGCTCTGCCCTCTGTCCAGCCCCTGTTCTTTCTATAAAACATCGAGGCAGCTGTAGAAATTTCCTTCTGAAACTCCTTTATATTTATTCAAACACAAGTTTCTTTATCTTCCTAGAAACTTGAGTCTGAGTTCTAGAAAAGAGGTCAACGCAGGAATATTAACCAGCTACAAGAGCTGGGAATGACGCTCAGCCTCATGCCACTTGCCCAGCATAAGTGAGGATCTGGATCCGATCCCAGCATGCAAAACAACAACAGTAACCCAAACTGCCAGGCAGGGTCCCCATTTGTCCATTATTCTAGAGGCAGGGCCTTGAATATAGCAATGACTACATAAATTTCCTTAGATGAGCTGAGTGCTACATTTCACAGTAGCTTTTGATCAGTAATTAACAAATGTATTAACCATCTCAAGATTTTTGGTTTGGTTTGGTTTGGTTTGGTTTGGTTTGGTTTGGTTTGGTTTGATTTGGTTTGGTTTTTTGAGACAAGGGTTCTCTGTGTAGCCCTGGCGGTCCTGGACTCACTTTGTAGACCAGGTTGGCCTCGAACTGACAGAGATCTGCCCACCTCTGCCTCCCGAGTGCTGGGATTAAAGGCGTGCGCCACCACTGCCCGGCCATCTCAAGATTTTTAATAATGAAATACACAGTGAGATAGTATTTGCCTTCTCTGGAGACACACTTGAATATGTGGGTCTCTGCAGTGCAGTGGACAAGAAAATGTATAACTTACTCTTGGCCTTAAAACTGAATTCTTTAAAGTCTTCTAATTTTCTTTTTTCTTTTCTAGTTTTCATTTCTAACAACGGCCTTAAAAGTTTTAAAGCTTTCCTCATTCCCCCCACTTTTCCACTAGACGCCCTATGCTTCACCCAACGTTTGGTGGTGAGTCTCGACATCTGTTTTGAACCGCTGCTGGATGGAGCCTCTCAGAGGACAACTATGCTAGGCTCCTGCCTGTAAGCATAGCAGAGCATCATCAGTAGTGTCAGGGGCTGGCTCTCTCCCACCGGGTGGGTCTCAGGCTGGACCAGGCATTGCTTGGACATTCCCTCAATCTCTGCTCTAGTTTTATCCATGCACATCTTGTAGGCAGGGTTATCTTTGGGTCAAAGTTTTGTGAGTGGGTTGGTGTTCCCCTCCATCCACTAGGAGTCTTGTCTAGTTAGAGGGTCTTTGTGGCCTCTGAAACTAGAAGTCTCATCTAGAGTCACCTTCATATCCTCCCAGAGGTCTATTCTGGCTTAGGTCTCCAGCTTGTCACAGAGATGCCCCTATCCACAGTTTCTTTTTTCTCTGCAGGCTTTCTGTAAAGTGAATGAATGAATGAATGAATGAATGAATGAGTAAATAAATTAGTTAATTAAAAAGAAAAAAGTTTTAAGGCTTTCTAGGTGGTGCACACCTTTAATCCCAGCACTTGGGAAGCAGAGGCAGGTGGATCTCTGTGAGTTCAAGGCCAGCCTGGTCTACAGAGTGAGTTCCAGGGCAGTCAGGGCTACAGAGAGAAACCCTGTCTTGGATAAAAAAAAAAAAAAAAACCCAAAAAACTAAAAATTAAAATGTTGGTTCAAAGTTGTTAAAGTTTGTTCAAAGACTCATTTATTTTATGCATCTCATTTGTAATTTTTTTAATTATTTTTTGTTCTTTGTCAGTCTCACTCAACTGCACCTTGTCCTGCTCAAACTCTTCTCCCTAGTGAGTTCCCTCCCTACGTCCGTGTTTTCTGTGTATGTGACACACTGGGTTTGGAGAGGGTTGCCTGTATGGGGGAGGGGTTCTTTCCTGGAGCATGGGCAGCTTGCCAGTGGTCACACTAATGAGGAGAGTGACACTGTTCTCCCAGGCACCACTGACTGTCAGTGTTCCTCAGAGAGAGGTGGGGCCTCGCAGGCCCTTCTCCCTTCGTGAGGACATGTTGACAGGCCCAGTCTTGTGCTGGCAGCCACCGCTGCAGTGAATTCACACACGCACCAGCCTCTGTCACGTCCAGAAGGCTGCTGGGCAGCAGCCCTCACCAACCTCTGCCTCTTCCAGCCTTTCCACTTCATCTTCAGAGTCCCAGGGAGGGGCCAGTCACCATTCTCAGATTGAAGGGTGTCAAGTGAGACAGTTAGATTATGTTCGTGAAGTGGTTTAGGAACTAAAACTATAAGGGAAAATGGTCATAATTTTCTGTGGAAATTGAGGTTTTGTTATTCATTTAAAAAAAAAAAAACCGGCAGGGGAAATCCTTGTCTTCTTCATGGAGTTCCCTCTAGCAGGTGCTGTGTTACCATGCAGAGAATCTACCCACTGCTGCAGCATTTCAGCTGAAGTTGTCTTACAGGAAACAGTTGAAGTGTTCTTAAAGCATCCGTCAGGGAAAGATGATTCTGACCTAGAAGGAAGAACGTCCTTCATGTGGGCAGCAGGGAAAGGAAGTGATGATGTGCTCAGGACGATGCTGAGCTTAAACTCCGACCTCGACATTAACATGGCGGACAAGTATGGAGGCACAGGTAGGAACTGGCACATGGGCTCATGGTGCTTCAGGTGCCCGAAAGTGCTGTCAGATTTATAAGACGGCAGCTTGCGATCACCTTTCCTAAGATGGAATTGCTTGAGCTGGCTTTTCACTTTCTAAGCTTGAGTTTGCCAGGATCTTACTCCAGAGGCTTTATTTCTTCCCAGTATTATGGCTAAAATTAGTATCTCTACCAGGTGAGCATCGGCATCTGGTTTATATCTTTGGCTGCACCTTAGACACAAGATACAAGCTTGTCTCAGCATTTGCTTTTGTGTGAAAAAGAACAGAAATTTAGAACCCTGCACAGTTGGGGTGGAGAGATAGCTCAGTGGGTAAAACACTCGCCAGGCAAGTGTGAGGACCAGAAAAAGTGAGTGGGCTTGGAGGCCCATCGGTAATCCCTGGGCCTGGGAGGTGGAGACAAGGACGCCACGGGGCAAGCTGGCTGGCCTGACTAGCCAAACAGGTGACCTTCGGAGTCAGTGAGAGAGTCTGTCTCAGTGTGCAAGGTTGAGCACAGTGAAGGAAAAGACTGATGTCAACTTCTGGCCTCAACACATGAGTGTACACACATGCATGTACGCCTGAGCACACACACACACATGAAAAACTGTTCATATTAATAGCTACTAGCATTTCAAAATGTTTTAAGGGATTCACATATCTATATATATTCCCACGTCCCAATTATAATGCTCTTTTCTCGTATGAGTAGTACGGCTGCATATTGCTGCCCCATGTTAGAGAGAACTTCCCGTGACTCTAGAGCCTTCACTGATTCACAGCCTCATGAGTTCTTAACAGACTCTTGCTTTAATTTTTCTTTATTAAAAGAGCCCTGTAACTACATGCAGGTTACTAAGAGCATGCACGTGGCTTTTAGCATCCAGTGTGGACATGAAAGTCTCTTCTTTATCTGAATTCCCTACTGCAAGTCAGAAGGAAATGAAAATCTCCAGCACAACACTGAGTACAACCAGTACTCAGCAGTGGCTAGAGAGAGAGGCTGGTGGGGGGGGGGGCAAGAGAAGAAGGGAGAAAGGGAGGGAGGGACCTGCATTGCATTTAGCCAGTAAGACAGAAATCATAAGAGGAAAAAGAACATATTTAAAATTAAAAGGCAAAGCCATTCTGAGAGTTTATCAGTGGCTTTGGCTTCTGTTTTAGCTTTACATGCTGCTGCCCTTTCCGGCCACGTCAGCACTGTGAAGTTGTTATTGGACAATGATGCTCAAGTAGATGCTACTGACGTCATGAAGCATACGCCACTGTTCCGAGCCTGTGAGATGGGACACAGAGATGTGATTCAGACGCTCATTAAAGGTTAGTTGGTGCAAGTACTTCTGTTAGGACTCACACAAAGGTAGGCCCGCCAGCACACCCAGTGTGAAACATGCTTTCACTCACACAGGGCCACATGGCAGAAAGTGCAGGAAGAGTGCCCAAAGGCACCACACAATCTGCCTTCATGTAACCTCACCTGTCGGTGAACATTGGATTTCAGGTCATCACTTTGCCCCTACACTCTCACTTTCACTCACTGAAAGAGAGTGAGTCCCAACCTCTCCAGACTGTAAGTTCTCTAAAGCTCTGACACCAAGAGTGTGTAATTCATGGAAGTACTGGGGGAGAAAAACACTTTTTAAAGGACTTTGTTACGTGCTTAAGCTTCTGCTCCTTGCAATAGATGCTGTTTACCTGCAACGTTTTCACTGCAGTTTTGCTTTGCCAGGTGGAGCACGGGTAGATCTGGTTGACCAGGATGGACATTCACTTCTACACTGGGCAGCACTGGGGGGAAATGCCGATGTCTGCCAGATACTGATAGAAAATAAGATCAACCCAAACGTGCAGGATTATGCAGGAAGAACACCGCTTCAGTGCGCGGCCTATGGAGGGTACATCAACTGTATGGCTGTGCTCATGGAAAACAACGCAGACCCCAACATCCAAGACAAAGAGGTAGAGACCCTGGGCTTTCTGTGCCACCAGCTCCATTGTGCATAGTACTCTTCTTTGTTATGAATTAAGTAGAAAGGTTTTCACTTGGAGAGAGATGGCTTCCTTTTGACAGTGTTCTCTTCTAGTGCGCCTCTATATCTTCATATTATTTAATCTGTATATACACTGGGAATAATTTTTAATGTTTATAAAATATTTGCATATATGTATACATAAATGATCTTACAAACCATTTTGTTCACTTATAATTAGCACCAGCATTTTCTCAGTTGATAGATAATCTTTTTCATAATCACAACTGTTTAATATTCTAAAATAGCAAGAGTGTTACATTCAACCCTCACAGTGACCCTTGAAGTAACTCCTGTCATTACCCCACTTCACAGTGGAGGAAACTGGAATTTGGGGAGCTTCAATAATTAAGGCTGCAGATGCCACTGAGAGTGCAAAGCCCTTACTCTAAACTCTGGAGTTCAGTAATGAACTCCCGTAAGTGGACACTTCACTGCTGCATCTTGCTGGAATCGTCTTCATGAATTTCTCTTTCTTCTTTTGGATTCTTCCCTTAGAAAAACCTCTCTAAGGAGATTATTGAACCGTAGTAACAAATGCTATACAGTCTGATCAGCTGTGATGTGGTGTGAGTGTGTGTGTGTGTGTGTGTGTGAGAGAGAGAGAGAGAGAGAGAGAGAGAGAGAGAGAGAGAGAGAGAGAGAGAGAGAGAGAGAGAGAGAACTGTCAGAATCCTAAGCAGGTATTTAGTCAATAGTTCCTCCTCTTTGCAGTCCGAGTTTCTCTCAGTTTACCTAGCACTCACTTTTAGAGGACTGGATTAACTCTAAAAATACTAACATAAGTCATGTTTTCCAAGTCAGAAAATAGATTCTCTATTAACCATTCAGGAAGTGTCTACTATATGTAAAAATAACCTGATGAGGAGCTGGCAAGGTGGCTGAGTGGGAAGGAGACGACTGACTCTGCAGCTGTCTGCTGACCACCTGCATGACGGAACAGGTGTGCACACGTGCTAAATAAGTAAATAATGAAGTGCAATAATAAACAAGTACTCTTAAAATTAAAAGTAAAATGAAAACTATGTAAACTAAAGTCCTTGTCCCTATATTACTAGGAATATATCATTCATAATTTAGTGTGTCTTTTGTGTTTTTCCAGGTGGGCAGTTTCTTACATGCTTATACCAAGCAACTTTCCAGTTCTGTTCATTTGTATGTGTAGCATTTTGGCTTCGTCTGGCTTGAGCGATCTAGGATCTTTCATATAGTTCAGAATGGAATTGGTGATAGTGGATATCTTTAACTCGTTTTGGCTTCTCAAAGACCCAGTTTCCCATACTTCACCATACATGAGACTGTGTCTCTAGGTGCTGAGGTCACCACTGCATGAGACTGTGTCTCTAGGTGCTGAGGTCACCACTGCATGAGGCTGTGTCTCT
>OU015743.1:114522196-114557339 GCA_907169655.1 Acomys percivali
GGAGGAGGAGGAGGAGGAGGAGGAGGAGGAGGCCTAGCCAGCAGTCCAGAACAAGTCAGGAAGACTGTTAGCCACACCAGCATGGCCCCTGCCCTGCAGAGGCCTGATCAGGATTCCTCCTCAGCGGCTCCGTGTGCCATTGTTTCCTTGGCTCTTGTCCTGCTCCTGAGAAGCCCTTCCTTTTCTTAACAAGTAGCCAAGTCTGAAACAGAATAGCTTTCTCAGGCTGCTTCCTGCCTGTAGACCATCGATTCCCTGGGATTCTCCTTATTTTAAGATATCTTCCCATGTCAAGTTCAGGTTGACCTCTGGGATGTGAATATCTCAGGAAGTCACCTTGCATCCGTTCCAACAGACTTCCTGTGTGTCATGCAATTCTCAGGGAAGATGCTCAGAGTCTTAGAAATCTCAAAATGTTCCATTTTATATATTTTTGGTGCCCCAATAAAGGGCAGTGCAGCCATACTTTTGGCTTGATCTTTATCCCAAGACACACTCCCCCCCCTCCCCCTCTCTCCCTCGTTCTACCTCGCCCTCTTCCCCCTCCCTGCCCCCTTCTCTCTCTCCCTCTCCCTCTTCCCCCTCCCTGCCCCCTTCTCTCTCTCCCTCACCCTCATCCTTCTCCAGTCTCCTCCTCTCCTCTCTCTCTCCAGCTCTTACCCAGCACATCCTGGGATCTTTATTTTTTGTTCTCTAAATTCGGCTTGCACTTTATTTTTTATTTTTTTTAAAGATTTATTTATTCACTTATTATGTATACAGTGCTCTGCTTGCATGTACTCCTGCAGGCCAGAAGAGGGCGCCATATCACATTACAGATGGTTGTGAGCCACCATGTGGTTGCTGGGAACTGAACTCAGGACCTTTGGAAGAGCAGGCGGCACTCTTAACCACTGAGCCATCTCTCCAGCCCCTTGCACTTTATTTATATTCCTTTCTCCCCACACCTCATCATCTTCGGCTGTAAAAGCAGCCATTACTCCTTCATTCCATCAGGAGATCACCTGAGCAGTGTCTCTGGGTTCACTGTGTAGTGTCCTATCTCTCAAGTTACTGCAAGGACCATGCTCCCGGGTACTCTGCCCTTAATAACAAGGTTCACCTTCTCCGCACCCCAGTGGTAATCCATTCCTGCTCTCCCAGCTTCAATGCAGTCTCTTCATTGTCCTAGCAGTTTCTGCCCAGCCAGTCCCAAAGTCAATGTCAGAGGTCTCTGTTAGGGTAGCACCTCTTTCTGAGGGTTCTGTTTCCATGTCAGCTATTATTTGTGACATAAGAGATTACCCCAAAACCAAGTGGCTTAAAAGAGCAGTTCACTGCCTCTCAGAGTGCTGTGTGTCACCTGGGCTCACTCACATGGCTGCTTAACTGGCAGGGTTGACTGGGTAGAAAGCCAAAGTGGCCTCCTCAGTATGTCTGGCCACTAGTGCTGCTGATGACTGAGGAACCTTAGATCTCTTCTCTCTGGCCTGTCATTCCCAACTATATTCTACCATCTTCATAGTGCTCAAAGAGAAGGCAAACATTTCAAGAACTGAAATTGTACACTCCAGCACTTTCATATCATTTCTGCCACATTCTGGTCTTGAGCAAAGATTTAAGAGTGAGAATTCAACTCCTCCTCTGAGTAGATGACACTCCAGTCAGACTGCACAGGCTTGACTCCACCCCAACCCCAGTACTGTGTCTAGCACTTTGCATCCCCATTACCTCACAGGATGGCTAATACTACAAAATACTTGAATGTGTGGTTGGGGACAATGAGCTGAGGCTGGAGATCTGCAGTAAAACCCTGATGATCAGCCCTGACACAGGGAGTCTTTACTGGGCACATGCTGTATCAGAGACACATTTTGGGGCCAAGGAGAAGCTTCTGCTCAGTTCCCTGCGTTGTCCATGCATTCATTTGGCAGACAGGCTCTGAAGCCCACACTGTCCCAGCTGTGCTGAATTGGCCGTCAGGACTGAGGACAGCATCACCAGGTTCTTTCCTCCAGATGTAAGCACACACTGATTACCCAAGAGTGTCTATTCTGCTGAGTGACAGCGATGCCCTGGAGCTACTCTGCCGCTGTGCTGCTCTGCAGACTGTGTGCGACTGTACAGGGTAGAGCAGAGCATGTTGCCCTTATTCTAAAGCACTCGGCACAGCAATACTGCAAAGGCAGCCAGGTCTGCTGTGGACTGCACAGAACTGGGATAGGTGGCCTCCAACCTTCAACACTGTGGACTTCTTCACTCTCTGATAAACATTTTTATTTTGTCCTTTAATCACACTGCTACTAGTTGGATTTCTCTAGTGACCCAGTGCTGTGACACACTATGACTAGATACCATGACGATGAGAAATTACAAAAGAAATTATGAGGCTTGAGGCTTACAGTTTCCGAGGCTGAGTGCACAGTCGTGACGGGAGCAGGACAGCAGGCATGGTGCTGGAGCAGAGAGAACTAACTGGGAATGGCATGGTCTTTGGAAACCTCAGAGCCCACCCTTTCCAACAAGGCCACACTCTCTAATCTTTCCCAAACATGAGACCAAGTGTGCAGATGTGTTAGCCTATGAGGGCATTCTCATTCAAACTATCGCAATGAATATTCTCATACATATGATACATGGTAATGCTTATAATATGTAATCTCATATATACATACATATATATGTACTCTTTCTCACTGGCTACTGCTCTGCTGACTTAACTCATATGCCTATATATCTCTGGCTGACATCTGAACACTGGTATAAAAAGGATAACTTGAAACCTAAGATGATATTAAAGCCTGACCGTGGCAGAGCTAGCAATTTAAGAGCCCTGTGACCCGTGCCCAGAGCAGGGAACCTGCAGGTGTCATGTCACTGCCACTTCCCTTTGTCTCCTTAGGCATGGCTGTCCAGGGTCCCAGTCCCAAAGAACACTTCTCAGCAGGTTCTAAGCTGAAAGATTGACCTCCAGACCTGTGACCCCCAAGGGCCTCCCTCACCCGTCTGCTCACCTGAGCCTCCTGGCTCTTGGTTGCTTTTATTTCTGCCTTGCTAGCTCAACACGTTCTGTGGATTGTGTCATTTAATTCTGCATTTCCATGTCCTCAGTGGAAACGTGTCAACTCTGCTTTTTCTAAAGCAGTTCTTTCCTCATTGATGCTCTTTTCATTAAGTTTTCCAATGTATGTGTTACATTCACTGTTTCAAACATACCTTTTTACATATGTTTAATCTCATGTGTGTTTATCAAGCTCCCAGGAGACCTAATCCTATGATGTGTATATTCATGTGTATATTCATGATGTGTATATTTTGTTCAAGGCAGACTGTTTCCTTGTGCGTTTTGTAATTTTGGACCATGATGTCATCTTCAGAAGACCGTCTCTCTGTACACTTAGTTGAGGACATGTCACACAAAAGCAATATTGCATATGCTTTAATGGGATATCCTAGGACACCTCATCCTGAGACCAGCTTGTACATTAACGTCGCTTATGGTTAAAAACATGGACCACCAGTCTGGTTTCAAGTTTGCAAGAGAGACTACCCATTCAGAGTCTAGGTTGAGACACATCTTCATCCCCTGGTGCTGGGGAGCACACTTTAATGTGTATTGTTACTTCAGAGGGAGAGCCTTTCAGGAGCCCTGGCTTCTTGCCAGGTCTTCATTCCAGTTAACATTCTGCCTGCAAGGCTTTGTCTCAACACAGCCAAGTATCTAATAAGATACCCCTTATCTGCTCCACTGATGGAGTCCCTTTGCTGCCTTTCAGTTTTTTCTTTTCAGCCTCCATGATCCCTGTATTTCCTAGAAGGCAGGAAGGTGCCTTTAAAAGGATGTTCTTAGGCCAGGCATAGCGGCACACACCTTTAATCCCAGCACTTGGGAGGCAGAGGCAGGTGGATCACTGTGAGTTTGACGCTAGTCTGGTCTACACAGCGAGTCCAGGACAGTCAAGGCTACACAGAGAAACCCGGTCTCGAAAAAAACAAAAACAAAAACAAAAAAGATGTTCCTGGTAGTCTAGGGAGTGACTGATGTTTTCAGGCTGCCTAACCCATCAAGTTGCTAGAAAGAAGCGTTTTGTTCTGATTACATTGCCATGGATACTGTAATACTAACAGATATGTCTTCATCTTGCATGCGAACAAATGAATAGATTTGCCCTTACCTGAAAGTTTCAGAAACTGATTTTATTCTATTTCTTACATGTCTACCAAAGAAATACCCAAGGAACATTGCAGAGGCCCCTCTGCTTGTTCACACCTCAGATCCTGTGAAGGTAGTGATGGCTGCAGGCGTCAGGGAGCATCCTCTGTGGAGAAGTGCAGAGGTGAGACCAATGGTGAGCACCAGAGGTGTGAGGAGGGGCCAAGCAGAGGCAGGCAGCCCTTGTCCATTGGGTCAGCCCGGCCTGCTGAGAAAGGAGATTATTCCAGCCCTGCAGTTGCAAGTGCTTCCCAGCAGGACAGTCCCAGGAAGGCCAGCAGGAAGCAGGACAGGGCACCCAGGCCCAAAGGTGCTTCCCAGAAAAGGTGCACCCACCAGCTCAGAGACAGGTGCTCTCCAGCGGGGTCCAGCAGGCCTGGCAGTGCCAAGGGGGAAGTTGCCTGTGCCGAACAAAGTTCCCTCCACCATCGCACACCAAAGAACAAGGTGGCCCAGGACAAGCTTAGAGGAGGGATCTCCTCAGATTTGCCACTCAGCACAGAAGAGTTGAGATCAGGACACAAGAAGCTGTGTGAGGACATCGGGGCATCTCCAGAGAATGATGTGGCTCATGGCCCCTCATCCGGACAGAGTGTGAATATTCACCTTCTTCCTGTAGAGCAGCGCTTGCAGATAATCCAGAGGGAAAGAAGCAGGAAAGAGCTGTTTCGCAGAAAGAACAAGGCAGCAGCAGTCATCCAGCGAGCTTGGCGAAGGTAGGAGGGCAAGGGGCTACAGTCTACATTGCTGCTGTGTGACACCCTGTGCTACCTCATGTGTCCCAGTGAATTCTACAATGTATCAGTGACTTCTGTCTTCAGGATAGCAACAACTGGATGAAACCTTCCCATGTATGCCTCTCTTTCCCAGCACTCTAAGTGGTTTAAGTAAAATGGAATATTGCAGGGGGGGGGGGGGGCTACAGAAAAGTGCCCAGGACAGGGCAGTAAAGAAAAGCTCTGGTTTGCAGTTACACAGCCCAACGTTGCACTACAGCTCTGTCAGTTGCCTGATTTAGACAAACCTCTGGGCCTCCCTTGGCTCTCAGTTTTCCCATTTGTGTGGTAGGATGTATCAATTCTTGCACCTGAGGTTTATTGACTGCTGTGATGAGATAGATCATGCATGCTTGGTAAACTGATTCACCATATGCAAGATCTCTTTTTTAAAGAGAATATTTTAAGCTGGGTGAAGTGGCGCATGCTTGTAATCCAGCATTCCAGGAGACAGAGCAGGCAGAACTCTATGAGTTCAAGGCCAGCCTAGTCTACAGAGCAAGTTCCATACAGCCAAGGCTGCACACAGAAACCCTGTGTCAAAAACAAAGCAAACAAACAAACAAAAAAAAACCAACAAATTTTAA
This sequence comes from Acomys percivali, assembly GCA_907169655.1. Lineage (NCBI taxonomy): Eukaryota > Metazoa > Chordata > Mammalia > Rodentia > Muridae > Acomys > Acomys percivali. Next base: position 114,527,752 of record OU015743.1, read on the forward strand.
CATTTATCTTGTGTGTATATGCGTGTGAAAGGACAACTAGCAGAAGCTAATTTTCTCCTTCTATCGTGTGGGGCTTGGGAGTCGAACAGGTCACTGGGTTTGGTGACAGGTGTCTTTACCCACCCAGTCACCTCATTCGTTACACACAAGATTTTTTTTTTTTTCAATCTCTAACCCAGGAATTAGTCATTCTCCAAATAGCTAAACCAGTGCTTGGATATACAAGATCACTGTCCCTGAAATATATAAACCTATTTGAGCCACCATCACACTCACACTCAGACTGAACTGGAGCCTAGAAGCTGGGTGGAGGCTATGCTCGAGGACTGAAAGTGTGTGTGGAGCCTGACACTTCCCTCACACTGTAGTCTCCACTCCAAATGAAGCCTTTCCTTGTAGACAACACAGGGAAGGACTGGGCCCCCTGGGTTCAGTGGAGTTATGTGGCATCTAACGCCAGGGAGATGGTGACAAAACAGCAAGTCACTGGGAACTCCATATGCTGTATGTCACACACACACACACATACACACACCATCAGAAGAAAAGAGAGCCCCAGAAAGAAACAGTAGTAGCACAGAGCAGAGTAGCCAAGCTAGAGAGAGGCCTCTGAGACACCCTATCAAAGACTACAGAACCCAGAACCAAGCCAGATGTCCTTTCCCCTCTGTTCATGTGGCTCCTGCCACACCCAGGAGGCTGTCAAGACAAGGAGCAGGAAGATGCAGTAGCACTTGAGCCTTGGACTGCCTACATCCTAGGGCTTTCCCCTTCCATTACTAGTATGTTTGCTGCAGTCATCATAATGGCGTAGATAGAGGTTCCTTGTGCTCTTGTTTGAGGTTAGAGAACCTGGGTGGTACTCACACACCAGCAGCTGCTGTTATCGCTCCCATTGTCAATAATAATATGCACGTGTCAGGCCAAATCCTCATAACACCATGTGAGGTAGGTCTGGCCTCACCCCATCCCACAAATGAGGCACAAGGAGAGTCATCAGCTTACTCACACTCAGAGCAGAAGGTGCCATTACTGACTTTAAAGTGGTCACCCCCATGCAAGTCACAGGTGGGAGTAGCCACTGTTTCTTCACTTGGAATTCATGCCAACATACACACTGGCCACCAGCCAGGTAAACTTTGCATTAAGCATCTTGGCTGAAAACAGCAGGGCTTTACCCTCTCAGGCCCCACAGCTGCTCCCTAGCCGAAAGGTCTCTTCTCAGACTGTCTATTCTCAGATTCCTTTGAAGAGTCAGAAGCTGACAGGTCCTGTCACTAAGTGTCCACAGTAAATGAGCCCAAAGTCATTCCCTGGAGAACAGTGACTCACAGCACACACCCACCTGGGCAGGTGATTATGCAGGTCCTGTTGGGCTGCACTGTTGTACAGATCTGAGGTGGAACATCAACTCTCAAAAGGGCCCATGGGAAGCCATACTGAGTGATTGTTTCTCAAGTATTCTCTACTTATCAACATACGCCCAAAGGACTGTCCTTGAACAGTGTCTGGCACCAAGCCTAAGGAACAGTGAAGGGTGTCAGGGACAGGACTTGGCACTGGGATATTCATGAAATGCAGGTTATCTTTGTAAGGAACATGTATAGGGTGGGAAACAGCCAGAAGATGGACGGAGCAAGAAGATGGAAGTTTAGGCCTGGAAAAATAGGAGTAATTATGATTTTTATTCAGACACGACTATGTTTTAGGGTATTTTTATGTATAAGGGTGAGGTGGCCTGTACTCTATCATATTCCACCTTACTCACTGAGCAGGGTCTCAACTGAATTCAGCTTGCTCCAGGAATGCCATTCCTGCCTTTGGAGTTACAGGTGGGCTGCCAGATCTGCTGGTGTTTACATGGTGCTGGGGATACAAACTGCTGCCCTCATGCTACTGTGGCAAGTGTTTTAATTGCCAAGCCATCTCCCCAGCCCTCCCCAACTACCTATTTTAAATATTAAAGCTGCATAGTGGACAAGCTAAGCTGGAAAATGGATATGTAAAAATGCTTGATTTTTAGTGACAAGCAGAGCCAACTCTTACCAGCATCTCTTGGGCACATTACAGATATAAATTAGCAATAGACAGTAGGAAAAGAACCTACTGCCTGTGATTGAAAGGACTACTGAGCAGAGTTAACCCCAAACAGGGAGTGTTCTTTTTTTTTTTTTTTTTTTTTTTTTTTTTTTAAATTTATTTGATTTATTGCATATGAGTGCTTTTTATCTGCAGAAGAGGGCACCAGATCACATTATAGACGGTTGTGAGCCTGATGGCTCAGCGGTTAAGGGCACTGACTGCTCCTCCAGAGGTCCTGGGAGTGTTCTTGAAAATGGGAGATGAGGACCTGTTCCTCTGCCTTAGGAGCACTATGCTCCCATTTGCAGCCTCTGTCTGCATGCTGCCCCGTCCATGCAACCAGGCGCTCAGAGACTGAAAGCTGAAGCTCCCACAGCACTAGCCAGTGACTGGGCTTCCTGCTGAGTTCTCTCCAGAGCAGAGAACAGGGGAGATACTTGGCATCTCAACCGGAAGCTGAGCTGCTAGACAGTGATACTACTCCAATAAGAGATGCTGTGGCTTAAAACTTGCTGGGAAGAATCACGAAGGCTGACTGACGCTGGCCTTTGGGGGAAGCAGGCACGGCAACACCAAGCCCAGTAGGGAGGGTTTTGTTTTTGTTTTAGCAGACTTAGGAAGGTTATTGGCATACTGTCATGTAGGCATAGGGCTGGTTGCTCTCCTGTAAGGTCTTGAGTCATAGATAATAAAGCTACAGATGAAAACTAATGAAGCTTTCCTTTAAACGGTTCAAGACGGTCATATTAAAAATTTGCAAGTACTTATGGTCTAGAACCCAACACACACACACACACACACACACACACACACACACACACACAGAGTAAACATTGCCATCATTCCTGCCATAGGCTTTACTTCCTGAGAGGGTCATCACACGAAACTCTGTAGCTTTCCTGAAATACTCCATGTGCACCCATGGCAGGCAGAGCTGACCGGTCAGCCGTGCTAGGTTAGAAACCCCTAGCTTTAATTATCACCTTAAGATGCTCAGTCATTACCAATGCCCTAAGATTATATCCCAGGGCTCAAGCCATAGGAGGGTACCTGGAATGTAGCATTATTAATAATGTTGGCTCCTTTCCCTAACTCATGGTGCTCTGACCACATCTCTTGGGCCCAAATGCCCCATTACTGCTGCCCAGACACGCCCCCTTTACGATACACTGGAGTACCAAGCAGCCATGGAAAGCCTCCCAAACATGCAGCTCCTGGCTCTTGAAAGACACCCTCAGGGCAGGTGCTGCTTTCCACCTCAGCCTGTGTCATCTGCCTGTGGCTGCTGGAGGGTCAAGACTTACCAGTTGAACCCCAGTCTAAATCTTTCAATATTCAACATGAATGCTGAAACTGGGATGGGAGCTTGCCTGAGCCTGTTAGGTTAAGCAAGTCTTTCCCGGAGCTGTTGGCACTGAAAGGTCTTAAAGCCTGTTCTCTGTGACCCCACCAGCTACCAACTCAGGAAGCACCTATCTCGGCTTCTGCATTTGAAGCAGCTTGGCGCTGGAGATGTGTTCAGATGTACCCGAGTGTGCACAGCCCTACTCCTCCAGGTTTGGAGGAAAGAACTGGAGCTCAAGTTCCCAAAGTCCATCTCAGTAAGCAGAACGTCCAAGAGTCCGCCCAAAGGCATGTCGGCCACAAAGTCTGCCAGGCACTCAGTGCTCAGGCAGATCTATGGTAAGTATTCTGGGTAGTTTGCAACAAATACCTCAGGATCCTGTGTCTCATGCCAGTCTGCATAACCCTCCATCCAGATTTTTAAAAATATTTTACTTCCAAGCACCAGAATTTTCATTAGTCTTTAATGCCAAGACTAAAAGCCTTACCGCTTCAATTTGGACCTCTGCTGGGGCCTCCTTCACATTACCCCACTTCCTGGACTCTCAGACCCTAGGTCACTTTGGCCATTCTTATGCTGAGGTAGCAGTGTTGCTCACCTATGCACATGCCCTCAACCCAATCCGTTTAACAGATGAGTTGCTGTAAATTGAACTATTTCCAGCTCTGCAAAAAGCCCTCAAAATAAACCAGCAGTTGAGGTTATCTTTCCATAGTCTGGCTAGCTCAGCAGGCATGGAGCCCAAGTACCTTTAGGAACATCCTCTGCAGTTTAGACCTCATTTCAGGCCTTGTCCATTCCCAACCTACCATGTCTGTGATCACTAAGTTTCCAATTCTAAATAATTTCAGCTTTTGGACTTATGGATTAGGGATGCTTGGCCAGGAAAGTCCATGCAAGTATACCCAAACCAAGTAAATTAACCTCAAAACTAATAGCAAAGCCTCTCCAAAATCTGAAGCATCTCTGCTTCCAAACTTTTCACCTAAAGGATGTTCAACCTGTATTTCCACACCTTACCTAATTTATGCTGGAAGACACCTGCAAGCCCTCACCTCAATGAGTAACTCAGAACTGCGTCAGGTCACGGCAGCCATTAATCAGGTGACCATCTGTTGGCTGTTTGCAGGTTGTTCTCAAGAAGGCAAAGTGCATCATCCTATCAAAACTTCCAAAGTCCCTCCTGTGCTGCGTCTCAGTTCAGGTAAGGAAACCACTACACTGGCAGAGCAGATGGGGAGAGAGCATGGGATGAATTTTCCTATGATCCTTGACTTCAAGTATGAGTCTTCTTACCCTTTTCATGGATTACTGACACCAACATCTTTAAGAGGTAAATTATTTTCACAACTAAAAACTATGATCAATAGAAATAAATGGCAGCTATTATTGATCCCCTTTACATTCTTTTTTGTTGTTTTCGAGGCAAGGTCTCTCTGTGTAGCCTTGGCTGTCCTGGACTCAAATTTGTAGACCAGGCTGGCCTCGAACTCAAAATGATCCGCCTTCCTCTGCCTCCGAGTGCTGGGATTAAAGGCGTGCGCCACCATGCCTGGCTGCCCCCTTTACATTCTAAACATACTTTCTTCAAAGGAATATTTTGGAATCTTTATCACATTTTCAGTGTCCTCCCGTTGCCACAGATGGACGGCCACCACAAACACTGAACATACTCTGCTCAGGCTCACTGGCACACTTCCACCCACAGGAGCAGCACAGGAAATTTCTTTTCCTCACAAACCATGTGAGTTTTACTCAGGGCCTTTTCCTTCATGCCAGCATTAAGAGTGGGTAGTAAGTTCAGGGCTGTCAGCAGCTAATGCCAGGTCTGGCCCATCTTCACAGGTGGCTATGGCAACACCTCCCCCACCCTCCCTGATCCTCAGGGCCATCCTGCAGAAACAGCAGCTAGAAGGTGAACAATGACTGTCAGCATGAACTTTAGCATTCATTTAGCTTTTGGTGGGGAAAAGCAGAGTAAGTACTGCAAAATCTTTAATAAGAGCTGGCTAATTGGTGTGACACAAGGCAGGTTGATCACAGATTAGCAGGTGGGGTAGTCAGAAACCTTCAAAGGAATCAAGGGCCACAGATGTGGCAAGACTGTCCTTATAATGGACTCAAGAAATACTTCAAAAGCAGAACTGACACATATTACCAGAAATATGGCATTTAGGTATAATTAAATACAAAGTGGGTGATCTGATCACTCTCTTCTGAAATTCAGAGATTTATCCACAGGTCCTTAACAATGAATATGTTTAGCAGCATAGAAAGTCTTAGAGGAAAGATTGAGTAAATAATTCAATATTATACTTAATGAAATGAACATATACAATACTTTTTAAAGACTCATTTAACAGGCTCTTGCCTGTCCTATAAATTTCTGACTTAGTTGAAATCAAATAAAATGGAATCTGTTTAGCCCCAAATCTGGGGGAACACAGGTGGTGAGGCCTAACCACACCTACAATAAGCATAAAGCATTTAATAAAACCGGGCAAATAGGTGCAAAAGTTTAACTGGTCTATACATGTTTAACAAAAACATGTCTGTAAATTATTTCAATGAACTGAACATACATAGATGGTCCTAAAACACGGAATCAGATGATTGAACCACAAAGGGAAGCATTAACTTGACTTTATTTTAGTTTGCTTTTTGATTTAAGAATTCAGCAGGGTTAAGGGTTTTCTGATTTTGCTCAGCGGGTTATTCAGTTCTTTAAAAATTGTTCTGCACAGTGTCCATGTTGCTGTTCCAATTTGAGGAAGCGCCCTCCTAAGGCTTTGCACATAGAAAGGCAGCAACTGATGGAAATCCCAAGATGCAGCATCCCTGGACTACTGCTTTGTATGCATAAGACCCAAATAAGCAATCTCTACTTTGTGCAATCTGCTACACCTGCGCCATCACGCGCAGGATTCAACTGAGCTCTTTACTGATACCTAGCCACCTGTGCTCATCTCTTCAAATAAAAGCTCCCCACTAGCAAGAAGAATGACCGTGGCTAGTGCAGTTACTGGTAATGGCACCTCTGTGGGAACACAATATATTCCTCTCCTCCACCTTTGGAGGGGAATGCAGATGACAACTCACTTCAAAAGATACAGTTAAAGTGTCCATGTTCCAAAAGCAATAACTTAAAATCAGGGAAAATTAAAGTATGTTCCTTTGCCCAAACTGCCCACACTCCATACTTGATCCTCCACATAAGTTAAGAATAAAACACAGTCATGTCTTCAGCAAGGTTTCCTTACCACTTTGTAGCCTGTTATTTGTTATGGTGCATAAACCTAATGTTTTCTGTTGAGCCCTAACAATGTTATTCCAAGGTCACAGGTCTCAATAAATCTATTTTAACAGGCAGGCATAGTGCCTGTAATCCCAACTATCAGGAGACTGAAGCAGGAGTTCAAAACTAGCCTACAAACTCAAAATTTAAAACAAAGGTCTTAGATTCTGATCTGTACATTGTCCCTTTAAACTCCTTTTTTAGATAGTCTTACAGATCTAGCTTCTACTCACAACTCCCAGTCTAGTTCCTGCTTTACAAAGATGACTACCAGTGAGGCGAGAAAGAACTAAGTCTGCATCTAGGCACCTAGCTCATCACTACCTTCCTTGGCTCCAGGGATAGCCCTACCCAAAATCCTTTTCCCTTTCCACAATAACTCTCTTCATTTAAGATCAATAATATAAATATCCATTTGCTTTTAACAGTGAGCAGTTTGCAGTCTGTACATCTTGACAACAGTGGAAGATCAAAAAAGTTTTCTTACAACCTGCAACCAGCCAGTCAATCAAAAAACAAGCCAAAGCTCTAACCCCGGAAGAAGACCAGAACCAGTGTGGAGTTCTGCAAGTCCTTGTGAACTGTCTCCTACTCATGACAAAGCTCTGCTGTCTGGATCTAAAGCCTTATTACCCAGCATGTGGTAGCAACTCCTAGACAGTGTTCAAATGCCTCCTCCTGGCTTCTCCTCCTCAGCACTGAAACAAGCCAAGCAGCCTATTTGTGTGACTGCCTCGCTGTGGGCCTCACCTTGGTCAGCAGGGCTGGAGCTGAGGGCTGACATGCTCGTCAGTGTTCTAACAACACCTGCACTATCTCTGATAGTTAACTGGCACAGGCCTAGTTTTTTCACTCTAGAGAAACTACCTAAATGAGACTGGAAACCTGTGCCACAGCAACCACCTTCAACTCCTTACTTGCCTAGAAAGTACTGTGATTAATATCACAAGAGACATTTTAAATTTAGATCAAAATCTTAGTATTTGCATTGAGAAAGGACACTACTGAAGTGGGACAGAAAGTACACTCTTGATTTCTTATAGTTCTCAGGTTCCAAACTGGCCCTGAGAGACTACAAGCTGCAGCCATGAACTCTGACTGGGGCTTTCAGTAAAATCACAGCATCAAGTCAGTAGGACAGGGTTTACAGCAGAACAGGACAACTTAGGCCTCTCATTCCCTTTGCATCTTCTGGCCAACTTGCAGAAGTAAGTAGCCTTCCCTGAATGCATTTCTTTTGTCAAAGTAACCCATATTCTAGCTCTCTAAGAATACTTGGATTAAATGAAGTCATTATGGGCTTTCACAGAGGCACAAATGACATAAAGCCACTCCTGCACCAACACTAAAGGACAGGAAGAAAGTTTAATGTATTTTCCAACATGTTACATATAAGATGACCTTTAACCCCACCTCACCCCGACAAATCTGTGCCAAAGTTGGCAGTCGTCTTATACGCGTGGTACTTACCTACAGCTTGCTTCCCCTTGCTTCATACGTTCGGAGCATATGGGGGGGGGGGGAAGAGTGCTGGGGGAGTATGAAGCAGGGAGGAACACGCTGCACCTGTACCTCGAAGAGGAGAACTTGAGTGGGGATTGGCTCTCCACCAGAACCTGCCCATTTGACCCTGAGGGCTGCAGAGTCTTCAGGGTGAATGTGGAGTGCACCTTAAAGGGGCAGTGTAGGCTGGCATGGCTGGCTGCTGGCATTTAATAAGCTGTCTGCAAATAGACACATGCCTCAGTCTGCTGCACAGGGTATGCATTGGAAGAGGGGTAGTCTTACACAGCGAGTATATTCCAAACTATATTTTAACTGGAAATGTTGGGGGTGGGGGTCATTTTACATGACAGAAAATACAGCTACAGCGCTTACCGTGACTTTTGCTTTACTAAATTATAGTAAAAATTATGAAAACAGGTTTACCTAGATGGGATAACAAAGATTTGGCTAATTTGTTGGTAAGTGAATGAAGGCACCATATTGTAAACACAGGACTCTTAGGAAATTCAAAATCCTCTACTACCTGTCCTTGTACATGCTAGTCTAGGCAGTGTGAGATCACTAAAACCCTTAGGCCTTATTTTCCCACTTCTATATGAAGGTAGCTCATGAGCATCTTTGAAGGTTTAGCTTTAATGACAAACATCTATTACATCAGTCTTTCTTCAAAATAAATGGATATGCATGAACAAACAGGAGGTACCATGGTGCGTTTTTAATACAATGCATTCAATATACTAGGCCCCTGGGGGTGGCCACTGATGTACACACTGAAGCAGTAATGTAAGTCTGTAAGCCACTGTTCCTGAACACTGCCACTCTTCAAAGTCTGCAGAGAAAAACAAAAGGTACTTTAGTGTGAGAATTGTACTAGCTGACATTTTTTCATGGCCTCCATAAAAGTATCCTCCTGCCCCCTTTTTTATTTTATTAATTTATTCTTGTTACATCTCAATGGTTATCCCATCCCTTGCATCCTCCCATTCCTCCCTCCCTCCCAGTTTCCCCTTACTCCCCTCCCCTATGTTCCTGCCCCTTTTATAAGCAGAACAACAACAACAGCAAAAGCCTGTTGGGCATTACTATAGCCAGTGACAATTCCTACTCTGTATAAAGATTTAAAATTATGAAATGGGCCCCACAAGCTTAGGTGTTGCTGTTTTGGAAAGTTAGGAACCTTTTTGGACACTGAGCCTACTTCTGGCCCAAGCTCGCTACTTCCTGAACCACTGAGATGTAAACCCTGCCCAGCAACTCCTACTGTTACAGATGCACCTCAGCCAAAGAGCTTACTCGGTAACAGAATCACTCCATGATAATAGATTCTGCCCTCTCAAACTGTCAAAGTAAGTCCTTTTAAGTTGGATCCGTTATTTGGTCAGTCTGACAAGGCTGTAAGTGTAACAGTTCTTTGTGAATCTGTTCCTCCTGGACATGCTGGAGACTAATAAAAATTATAAATAATAAAATAACAAAATTTATGGCCAACCAGCCATCCCCTTGGAATCAGTTTTCATGATCTTCACACTAATGTGAATTCTACAGGGCCAACTAGCAAGCTCTCTTTTGTAAGGGTAGGTTAATTCTCTAATCTAGGCATAATAATCAAAGTTACTGACCAACTCCCCCATCTGTTCTGAATTATCCCACTTCCACATTGCTTCTACAAAGACTTAGAAAAGTCACAGCAAGTGCCTAGTAAAATGTTTATGAAAGCTCTATGATGCTAAAGCCCAACCATACTTCAGTGAATAAACCCTAAACTACCTACATACAATCTCTTTCACTCCCAAACCAAAACACTGATGGAGTCCTCTCAAGAGCCAGGTGCAGAGGCAGAGCTGGAGCTTTCACCTTTCTCCTTTTCCACCTCTCACTGTCTTTTTCTTTTTGATACTGGCCAAAGCCTGGACTTCTCAATTGTTCTGATACCACCTATGCTTCAAGGCTCCGTCAGCCAGCTTTCTCACACCCTTAACTAAAGGGCATGATTTTCTCTCTTCCCCCTTCCTTCACAGAGCTAAGATTTACAGCTTGCCTGTACAGTTTTTTTCCTCTCAAATTTTACTAAAGTTGTCCCTGAGTTTAATTTTTTTTTTTTTAATGATAAGAAACAATAGCTGGGTGGTGGTGGTGCACACCTTTAATCCCAGCACTCAGGAGGCAGAGGCAGGCAGATCACTGTGAGCTTGAGACCAGCCTGTTCTACAGAGTGAGTTCCAAGACAGCCAGGCCTAAAACAGAGAAACCCTGTCTTGAAAAAACAAAAAACAAAACAAAACAAAACCAAAGGCAGCACTTAATATATAAGGTAACTAAACAAATTACATGAATATTCTCATTTAACAGTCACCAAAACCTGCATTCATCCCACTCGACTACAAAAGTAAGACAGAGTTACCATCACAGTTACTCAACAGAGCGTCTCACAATCCTGATAGCTGTGTCTCTGGTGCCTAAACCTCCAGGTGTAAGCCCTCCCCTCTTCTCTAACAGCCTTCAGCCCTTGGAGGAGAAAGAGTATCCAGGCCCTGCCCTAAGGGAAAAAAGCCCAAGATCGAGGCACAAAATCTCTCCAACTCCAGGCCACCCTAGAAAGCTCCACCCATCCCCACCCCACCCCAAGAAACCCTGTTTTTAAATGGGGTTTTAAAAGATAGCCTGCTTCCTGCTTCTCTCCCAAGCAGAGGCAGGTCTTTCCCAATAAATCTGTGTGAGGTTTGTTGTATGGTGTGTCTCTGTGGTATTCGTTGGCTTTCAGATACCTTTCCCTCAGAGCTGTAAGTAACACTTAACACCAACTGAACTTCTGGCACCACCTTCTTTAGTCTTTTAAGACTATTTTTAAAATCAGAGACAAGGAAGGTGCTGATTAACCACAAGCGTCAAATGGCACACAGGAACCTCACTCTCTCAAATGAACCCCTTGGCCTCCCACAAGCCCAGTCTTCTACTAAGGGACAAAGCATTGGGTCCCATGCTGCCTACCGTGATATTCTTGATGATCTGCTGCACTACGATGGCATTGGTCAGCATGTGCGACCTAAGGGGCACATGCTGAAGCAGCAGGCGAAGCAGCTGGCCCACAACAGGCAGTTCCTCTGGAGATGCTCTGTTCACCCGCAGACTCTGCAGCATCAACCTGAGGACTCGAGGCAGGAGAGCCAGGATGGAGACACAAACCCCCCACAGCTTGTCCCTATAGGGTAACAGGGTTTTAAAAAAGAAAGAAAAAAGAAAAAAGTCAGTGAGCCAACACACAAGAGAAATGTCTTTTCTACATTACCCAAAACTAAATGAGCTTTTAAAAAATGCAGTGTTTGCCAATGCCTGTAATCCCAACATTTAGGAGCTGAACACAAGTGTCACTGGTTTTAATTAAGCCCAGACTAGGCAACACTATGAGTTCAGGCTAGCCTGGACTACAAAGACCCTACACCTCAGTAAAAAAAAAAAACTTCAAACTAAATACATCAAACCACAACTAGTAAAGCAACTAAGAATTTGCTGCTAGAAAATTTAGTAAAAATCATTTTCCAGGGGCTTAAAAATCAGACATCCTGGAAGCCACAGTGGACTTTATATAGCACAGAGCTTGCCAGGAACAGGATGATCTACACACATACAACCATCACCCAACACTGGACACTGATCGATTACTACAATGCAGAAGACGTCTGAAGACTGCTGCACCCAAGTAATAACAGAAATCCTTATATGAAACTTTAAGCCCATGACTGCATCAAGAGTCTGGTCAGTATCACAGAACAAAGGAAAGGGCTCATTTCCAGAGAGAAGGACCCCAAACAGACTTCAGAAAGTAGGCAATAATGGAACCATTACTGCAACATTGGGACAAAAAATGACAAATGGCCATTTCCATGTCACTAAACAGGCTCATAGTAAAAATGACCTATGAGTGTAACTAAATTACACAGTATCAACTTGGAGGGCAAGTACAAGCACTTGTGAGAAGCAAGCAAAGGTCTGAATGACACTGCCACCTCAGGACCACAAAGGTCCACTGGACTGAGTGGTAAAGTGTCCACAGGTGTAGACTGCAAATGTTGACAGTGCATACAGGAAATGTCCACCATAGCTTCCTCCCATTCCCTTGACTGAAAGAGGTTTATGGCCTGAAGACTGCTCCCCTACAGAGACTACTGCTCCTACCAATTTTAGCTAAACCTGTCTCTTTGTTTAGCTGTATGCAATAACCCTGCCTAGCTGTTTACCTGTATATAACAGGATATAATAAATATGCTGAGCCTCCAGAGTGGTGCAGCTTCTCCACCTGAGAATCTAGCATACCTAATCCCAGCTTTCTCTACATGTGCCTGTTGTTCATTGCCTCACCACCCTGGTTAGGTCAATCCCTGGAGCAGTGCCAGAGCACAGCAGGACTGCTGAAGGCTCCAACCTTAGTCTTTTCTAGTTGCTGTACCAAGAGTGAACAGCCTTCCCAAGTCCCCACATCTCAGCTTTCTGACCATGATTCAACTCCTTGTACTCCAACTGAAGGACTTGAGTGTGAGGTGCACAAGGAATCCATTCTAGACCAACAAGGTCAGTGTCTTTAACTAGCCCATGTACTGACATAAAACCAGATTTGGATAGCCATGTACAAGGAAAAAAGAGAAAAGTCAGGCTCTTGAAAAGCTATAATAAGGCAAAGGCATAAAGACTATAAAAATCTGAGTGAAAAAGACAACAGGAAGTTGGTTTGGTTCTTGATAGTGGGGATGCAACCTGAGTAAGGTACTGTCAGATATTTCATTTCATCACATGAATGCCATAGTGCACAACTTCATAATACAATCAAGAGATGCATTAAGCACAAGACATGAAGCGTGCCAATAAAGACATCAAGTACTATGTGCTAAATGTTGTATTTTGTCCTTTTTATCTTGTTTTAGTGTTTGAGTATCACTATGCTAGCCTACAACTTACTATGCCAGGCTGGCCGAAATCTTGTAGCACCTTGCCTCTGCCTAACTGTGCTGGGATTATAGATATGCACCGCACCTGGCTTGTGCTGTACTTCTGTACTGATAGAAGCATAGTAGGTCTGTCTATACTAGCACCACTACAAATATGAGTAATGTGTACAATATAAAATGGCTACAATGCCACTAAGTGATGAAAATCCTTCAGTTCCGTCACACTCCTCACTGACTGAAGCATTTGTAGCACATGACTATGTATTCACTTTGTACTTGTTAGTTTAAGAGAGTTTCAAGTAACTAAACATTGTTGGAATAAAGGCTTCAAGCCCTAAGTGAAGGAGGCAAGTAATCTGAACTAAACTCCATATACAAGGTGGGAAACCAGCAAAAGGAAAATGTGAAACTATCTTATAAGGAAGTCTCCATAAACTCCTGCAAAATACACACTAAGAATAAAGGCATACAATCCAAGACACAGAATTCACTCAGCCCTGAAAAAGACAATTTTCACAGTCCCTCTTACTCTCTATGTAAGAGAAAAATTTCTGCACCAGAAGAAAAGATGAGCTGACAAAACTTTAAAGTAACACCAACAAACCAGAAAACAAGAATGGCAAAACAAGAACAAATCAAAGAAAAACAAACAAAGCTTGGTCAAGTACATGCTCAATGAGAGGGTTAAGTAAAAGAGTATTAGATTGGAAGATGTTAAATGAATAAACAGATCTCTATGCTTAACATGGAATTTTTAGAAAAACTAAGACACAATAATGGAAATTATTAAAATAATTAAGGACTTCCCAGACTGAAGAGAAAGATCCTCAGTCAAACCTATGCTATTGAAGAGCACAGCCTGGCTACAACACAGCCCCCCCCCCCTTTTTTTTTTTTTTTTTTTGAGACAGGGTTTCTGTGTAGCCCTGGCTGTCCTGGACTCGATTTGTTGACTAGGCTGGCCTCAAATTTACAGGGATCTGCTTGCTTCTGCCTTGGAGTGCTGGGAGTAAAGGCTTGCACCGTCACGTCCGACAACACAGCTCATCTTAACAACTTAACAAATCAAGTGGCTAGTAAGCAGCAGATCTTCATTAGTAACAAAGAGACAAAGGAAAGAACAGCATCTTCAGGCTCATGGCACACTGTGACCCAGGCTTGGTCAAGCATGACTTTTTAGCTAATGCCTGTGAATTTGAGGCCAGCCAAGTTATAAAGTGTGACTTCTAAAACAAATTGATTCCTTAAAGGGAAAACAAGTTATTACACACAACTCAGTTTTGTCCTATCTAGTCACAAAGTCTAAAGATCTTTGACACTTAGGATTGTTTAATAAAAGGGCTTATATTTCAAGTAACAGACTATAACAGCAGTTACAAATGAAGTCCTAAGTGGAGAACTTAAAAAACTTTAGATAAAATCAACTCTATATTATATACAGTGAAATGCCGATTTAAAAATGAATTGTGTCTTCAATGAAAAACAAAAGTGAAGTACAAATACTAAAATGGACAAGCTCTACCATATTCACAAATCAGTATACTACAGATCAAAATAACTGCAGAGCAGACAAAACTCAGACCACAGCCTGTATTTGTAAACTATGTTCTATTGGAAACGGCCACATTCATTCATGTCTATTTTCTAATGCTGCTTTCACTTTATACAGTAGTGTTGAGTACCTATGGCAGAGAGCTTATGGTCCCGAAAACCTAAATTATTTACTATCTAACCCATTAAAGTACTTTGCTGATGCTTACCTTGGTACAGAGAAATAAAAGCAAGTAAAATAAAACTAAATGAATCAGCACAAATGACCACAGATACTACTGACACCCAAAAGAAAAAAATATGAACAAGATAATTTTTTTTTTTCAAAGGTTTTTCGAGACAGGGTTTCTCTGTGTAGCCTTAGCTGTCCTGGACTCGCTTTGTAGACCAAGCTGGCCTCGAAAAAGGTAATTCTTAACAAAAAGAGAATTAATACTGTTCACAAACATATACAGAACCACTTACTTAAAAAGCCAGAACGCTGTTGAACACTAAAGTGACTGAGATACACACAGAAGAGAACAAGAGCTCCAATGTGTTCTGTGTGTAGGTGTATGGGTCTATACATCTGCCCAGGAATGCATTACATGGATGGCTCAGTTTGTTATTGCTATTTTAAGCCATGAAACTTATGCAGCCAGTATCATGTTAACATTTTCAGGACATTTACAAGTTCAAAGGGAAGAGGCCATAGGGCATGAAGGTGTATGCCTATAGTACCAGAACTTGTAAGACTGACACAAGATTCTGAGGCTAAGGACAGCAAGAGTGTTGGGGGGTTGGGGAGAACAACAGCCACAAGAAAATAAAGTTCAAAAAAAAATTAGAAAATGCACATTAAAACATTAACAGAGTATTATTTTTACTTTTTCCTATTTGCTCACTTATCAAGAGGTTTTTTTTTTTTTTTACTTGTTTCAACAAGTACACCAATAAAATTATAAACATGAAAACACTTTTAAACCTATAGAATCTTCCAAACAACCTTGTAAGTTCTAGCTTAAATACCACATAGGAGGAAAAGTACTATAGCATTTTAGAACACTTCTTAAGTCCAAGAATTTAAAATTCTACTCTGGCTAGCTCTAATAAAGCCAAAAACAAAAAATAAAAACAAAAATCCCACACCAGAACAACAACAACAACAAAAACTCTAAAAAACTGTACTACAGTTCAGTCTTTAGAGTAGAATTTTTTTGCTTTTGTGGACTATAATAATACCCATGAAGCAGAACTCTCCAGAGACTTTATAATACCATCTGACTTTTCAAGTCTGTAGCGTAATGAAAAGTTAAAATCCCTAAGAATTCTTGCTACAACACTAAACACACACACACACAAACACACACGGGGGGGGGGGGGAGCACGAGAGAGAGAGAGAGAGAGAGAGAGAGAGAGAGAGAGAGAGAGAGAGTGTGTGTGAGTGTACTACCAAAGCTTACACAAGCCCACAGAATGAATTTAGATTAGTTCTAAAATCTAATTCTCTTTTACTCTTATTTAGGGAGAAGGGAAGGATTAAGGTTGAAAAATAAAATAAACATTACCTCTTTTTCATATGTTCGGCTTCCCCTTTCTCTAGAGTAAGCAGAAAATAAAGAAGGCTGTAGCAACAAGAAGCCAGGAATGGCAGGAGAGTTTCACTAACTACGCATGTATGATCCAGGAGCTTACACATCACTCCAAATATACAGCCAGCTGTGCTGTCAGGAATTACAGTCAACCCAACCTGAGTGGAGAAAAGTGAGATCAATTACCTCTTCACAAAAAACCCTTCCCCCAAATAAAAGCAAGGCCTATTAACTAGGAGTGTGTGTTTGGGGGAGTCGGAGGATGATGCTACTTCATCTTAGTATCCAATAACTCAGCTACTTGCTGCACTTTAAGGCCCAATTTTCCTGAGAAGTTAATTCCAAATAATGCCTTTGCATAAAGAAGTAACTTTTAAAAAAAAGACTTATTTATTTATTATGTATACAGTGCTCTGCTTCCATGTACTCCTGCAAGCCAGAAGAGGGCGCCATATCACATTACAGATGGTTATGAGCCACCATGTGATTGCTGGGAATTGAACTCAGGACCTTTGGAAGAGCAGGCAGCGCTCTTAACCACTGAGCCATCTCTCCAGCCCCTAAAGAAGTAACTTTTGTGTGTGGGACTGAGAACTGAAACCAGGGCTCAGAAACTCACAGATGCAGGCAGGTCTTCTACCATAGAGCCAGACCCAGGCCTGAGAAATAGCAGATACAATCCATGTACTGCCTCCTTTCACAGAGGAAGCATTTGCAAGTTTCTATCACTGTCAGAAGTAACAGTATTTAAAGGAATGCTTCATATGTCACATCCAAAAGAGTCTCGGTCCTAGCAATGACAGTTATTTTTAAAACTACTCAAACTAAAAGACAGATCACCGGTTCCCATCTTCTCTACATACTTAAATGCAGAGTCCTTTTTACATTTAGTGTTCTCCTGACTTTAGCCAGTTAGACACAAATACGGAAAATGCATCTACAGGAATTAGTAAGAGACAGTATATGTAACATTCAAAGACATCTGAAAGACAGATAAGGTTTATTATAGAATGCTTGTTCATCTGGACCACAGAGGTACACTGTCAATGAGGTCGAATGCAAGCTATAACTTACAGAGATCTGCAAACAGCTGAATAATTACTAGGAACCTCCTCCAAAGGGTAGTCTGAAAATGGAGGCTAAGACTGACTGGGATATTAACTCTTTCCCACAACAAATGTAGGCACAGGGAAGCAAAAATCTCTGGGGTTGGTGACATATAAGGGGAAAAAAGTAAGCCAAGCAGTGGTGGCGCATGCCTTTAATTCCAGCACTCAGGAGGCAGAGGCAGCCAGATCGCTGTAAGTTCGAGGCCAGCCTGGTCTACAAAGTGAGTCCAGGACAGCCAAGGCTACACAGAGAAATCCTGTCTGAAAAAGAAAAAAAAAAATTATGTAGCTTTGACAAGAAGAGAGTAAAAGCTGAAAGTCTGACAGCAAGAAAGAAGGGCACTTTGAATTAACAGTGCACTTTCTTCCAATTCAAGGGACACTTCATTTTAAAGGAGGAAGAGGGTTACGGACCGGGCTGTAAGATTAATTGAAGACATGAATCCCCAGAAAAATAAATTTTAAGATGCTTTCCTTGTAATTAAACCCAAAAGTCAAAATGTAAACAGTAGAGGAAGTTAAAATCACAAGCCACAGTGGAGGAGCTGGGTGTGGTGGCACACTCCTGCAAACCCAGCGCTCACTCAGGAAGCAGAGGCAGGTAGATCTCTGTGAGTCTGAGGCCAGCCTGGTCTACACAGAGAAGCCCTGTTCAAAACCAAACAAAAGCAAAACCAAGAACCAAAACCTTAGTAGAGACATACAAATGTGAATTTAACACCAATGGTTAGAAGACAAGTCGGTCTCAAAGCTGAGCCCACTGCTTCCAATGGCTACATCCTCTATCTCTAGTTTGAACCACACACCACTGTGCAGTGGATCCCAAGCCCTCATTGACAGTAAGGCGGAAGCGAATGGGAGTTTAATTTTAAGGTTCCTCACTTCACGAATACAGAAAATAAGGTCTTAGAAAAAGAATGCATCCCCAACACTACCCCAGTCACATACTTAATTATCAACAGCCAGCAAAGTTCTTACAACATCATGCCATAAGATGCTAGGGAAACTGCATTTTATAAATAAAGCAAATAAATAAACAAAAAATAAGTGAACTTACCAAATTGTTACTGATGGCACTTTGCATGATGTCAAAGCTCTGGCTTCGGGTAGGAATAACCAATAAACTGTGACAAACTGCCTGTCAGAAAAAGAGAGAAACTGTAACTGCATCAAGAAATTTAAGAATTAAAAGACAATAAAAAAAAAAAACTTAAACACAATTTTTAATCAACTTTACATATTAATAACAAACAGGCAACAAAAACTTGACTTTGTAGATGGAAATGATAAAGATCGAAGAGATATCACATACACACAATACTACATTTATGAAGTATCTACAAAAACATCTTAGGAAGATGGAGACATTTTTCTACAAAAGAAAGGCCCCAAGAACAGGATCAAATGGTTAACAAAAGCCTTCTGATTACTTAGTAGAAAACATATACCCTGAGAGCCTCCCAGCTCTCCAATAGCACCACCCCCACTCCTGAAAACAAAGCCAAAAGCTCGGTTGTCTAACTCACCAAACCAGATACTGCCAAATCTATACTTAGAACCCTAGCCCACTAATCTCCATAAAATATTTTTGAAATTATATTTTAAATACACCAGGATCATCTTAAAATGACAATTACTACTATAAATTGTTAGCAAACCTAATTCCTACATCTAGACCTAAATTCCTAAATTAAGGCCTTATGAACAATCTGAGAGAGGTTTCTTAGCTTCTGACACATCTCTTTTGAAGTAAATCTCGTTTCCTTTTTTCTTTTTCTTTTTTTTAAAGATTTATTTATACTATTATGTATACAGTACTCTGCCTACATGCACACCTGCAGGAGAGGGCATCAGATCTCACTATAGATGGTTGTGAGCCACCATGTGGTTGCTGGGAATTGAACTCAGGACCTCTGGAAGAGCAGACAGTGCTCTTAACCTCTGAGCCATCTCTCCAGCCCCTGAAATAAATCTCAATTGTTAAATATTAGGTTAGTTACCCTATTCCTTTTAACTATTTCATTATTCCTTTTCACTTTTTAAGAGCTAACATTTATGAAGAATCCAAAATAAACACAATCTTAGGCACTGTTAGTTGTAGAGAATAAATGTCACTGATATGGCCTTAGCCTCTGACCAACATCAAATAAAGTAAAAACAGAAATAGTTTAAATGTCTACAAAAAGTGTAGCTCTAACCCTTTTTAGAAGATGAATAGAATTCAATACAGAATGAAGTGAAAACACCAACCAAACAGAAGAGTTGGGTTGTAACCTACAATCAGAAATAGCCCTGGTAAAGAACACCGACAGGTCAAGGCAGAATACGTGCAGCCTACACATTGGGTGTTGCAGAAAAAATAAGACAAGTGTCCCAGACAAACACCTCTCAGATCATTAAAAGTATCAGCCAGCTGAGAACACACAGCCTTCTGAGACATAGGAACAGAAACAGATGTTAATTAAGAAATATGAGTTTGAGGCCAGGCTGGTCTATGGAGTGAGTCTGGGAGCGCCAAGGCTACAACAGAGAAACGCTGTCTTGGAAAAAAAAAAAAAGGTCACCTATGTCTGTGATCCCAACCACAAGGCATAGGAACAATCTGAGGTTAAGGCCAGCATGAGCTACATATAGTCAGTGTACCTTTTAAACACACTGACACACACACACAACTCAAAACCTTAGCAACCACATTTGTAGCTTTTGAATATTGTTTTATTAATAATAAACTTTTTAAGATAATTTTGCCTTTTAGAATAAAAGATGATCCATATAATTCCATGTTAAAACTTGGTTTACAGTGATGGCACTGTGGTGCATTCCTTTAATCCCAGGACTCAGGAAGGCAGAGGCAGGTGGATCTCTGTGAGTTCAAGGCCAGCCTGGTCTACAAAGCGAGTCCAGGCAACCAGGACTAAAAAGAGAAACACTGTCTTGAAAAACCAAACAACAAAAAACTTGGTCTAAGCATATGATTTCAATGTGCATTTTCACTAATACTGAAATATGCTAGTAAGATTTACTACACCTATAAATTTATTAGGTATCTATAAAATTTACTATTTCTGAAAGGTTAAGGTTTCCTTAACAAATGCTGAACATACTGAAGTTATTTAAATAGTGTATGTTTTTTAAGTAGTTTATAAAAGGTACAAAATGTTGCCCTGAGGAATAGGAGGGGGGGAGTGGGCCCTTCCCCAAGGACAATGGAGCGGGTGAGCCATCCCTGCCCTGGTGACATGGAACGGGACAGCAGGCCCTGCCCTGAGGACATGGAGCAGGACAGCAGGCCCTGCCCTGAGAACACGGGAGCAGGAGAGCAGGTCCTGCCCTAAGGACATGGAAGCAGGAGAGCTGGCCTTGCCATAATGACAGGGGAGCAAGAGAGTGGGCCCTGCCCTAAGGACAAGGGAGTGGGCCTTGATCTAGGGCTCTGAGTGAACCTCACCCCAACATCTACCCCATGTATGACCTGCTGGGACACATGAAGGGGCCAGACCTTGACACACGGCAACAACGGGATATTGGACAGCAGTCTCTGGGATCCAGTAACCACACAATGTAGGCCTCCAACCAGACCCACAACTTGTAGCAACGCACATCTGAAAGTAAACATCTGGGGACAAAAGACTATACTGCGTGATACACTACAGCTTCTGTGACGAGATATTTTGTTTGTCTGTTTTATTTTACTGGGGAAAGGAGAAGGATTTTGGTGCATGACGTGTAAATCATAGACATTCAATAAAAGTAATAAGAAATGACCAAAAAAAAGGTACAAAATGTGAACTAGAATCTCCTTTTCAGTAAACGTAAACAAGATTTGTACACTGCTGTCAAAACCTAAGGAAGAATTAGGTCTTCCTTAAGTTTAATTTTGATAAATTACACATTAATTCTTAAAATCAAAATAACCAGTGAGCAATTTTTTGTTTAAAACTCATTTTAAAAATTGCCAACCCCTACCTAAGTTCTCTCCTAACTAAGTCAAATTCATCCTCTACCATGAAGTTCATGTATATATTCCTCTACACCAAAGTACAGGGGTTCCCCCACTACAAGCGGAGCTGTGCTTTCCAGCAGCAGGACCACTTATGACCCTGCTCTGAGTCTAGCAGCATCTCACACATGTCTCCCAGTACACAGCCAGCACTGGTGACTCAAGCAGGACTGTAGGAATGGACAGCTTCTTTATGGGTGCACTATTACCTCTGTTATGTCCCAATGGTGTAAAAACTGGTCCAAGTCTGTAAGGTAGAGAAGCACAGGGGAAAGAGATGTCTGGACGACATGAGGAACTCCTCGAAGGTTCTGAAGCCAGGCCAACTCCTCTTTTGAAAACCCTGAAACAAGTGACAAAGAGAATCAGTTGAAAAATACGTCACAGGGCAGCAATACACAACAGCTCTTTTTTATTACCCTGTTTTATTTCTGCAGCTGACAGTGTCTTAAGGAATTAACCCTAGTAACAGAAACCATAAAAATTACATGAAATACACATGGAAGGACGTGACCCAATCTAAAACACGAGGAAAAACAAAACAAAACCTTTTATAGTAACATAGCAGTGTGTCTCTTTTTAACTTGGCAAATTAATGTGGCTACCTGTAAGTGTGGAAAATAAGAAGCTGAGATAGTCTGTATCAGTCATTAAGGAGTCATCAACCGACTGGCTCCATCCAGAAAAGGACGATCTATAAGAAACAAAAGAATGATTATTACCCATCTTTTTTTTTTTTTTTTTTTTTTTTAAAAGAGGGGAGTGGGGAGTGTCAGGGATGGCTGAAAAGATGGCTTGGTGGTTAAGAGGCATATAGCAGCTCACAACCGTCTGTAATTCAAGCTCCAGGGGACCCAACATCCTCATACAGTTATAGATGGAAGCAAAATACCAGTGCACAGAAGTAAATAAACCATTAGAAAAAAAAGCCAAGAGGACCCCACTAAATCGAGGACCTCCAAGTTCCCTACCACTGACCCATAATCCCAGTTCTACATTTTCCTTTATTGTAAATATATACAGTGCACATGCATGCGTGTGTGTGTGTGTGTGTGTGTGTGTGTGTGTGTGTAGGTTTAACTTCATTTATAAGGACTCTAGTATTCCGATTATGAAAGTTAGAAGTGCTAATATTTATAGTTATGTAGTTCATTAAGAAGTGTAACTGGACCACATATGATGTAGCAAAACTTCTACTCCAAATTAGACCCAAAGAAATAAGGAAGTTTTTCATTCAGTGGTATGTACTTATTTTTTAATTTATCTAAAAATGTCTGACCCTTAACAAGTAAGTGTAATGAAATCTCAGCCTCACAGCTAACTAAAGCAAAAGTATCTTAATCAGGGTTTTAAAAACTTTAGTGTTACCTAGGGGGTGGTGGCAGCACACCTTTAATCCCAGCACTTGGAAGGCAGAGCAGGTGGACCTCTGTGCTTTTGAGGCCAGCCGGGTCTACAAAGCGAGCCCAGGACAGCCAAGGCTACACAGAGAAACCCTGTCTCAAAAAAAACAAAAACAAACAACAACAACAAAACTACCAAAAAACTTCAGTGTTAAAGCCATGACATGCTGTTTCTGATCTGCCCTCACAAAAGCACACAGAAGCAAAGGATCTGAAGGGAAAGCTAAATGAGCAGGACGTGGTAGCACAAACTGTAAACCCTGTGTTTGTGAGGCAGAGGCAGGGAAATGAATCCTCAGCTATACACTTATTGAATCTGAGACCAGCCTAGGTTACATGAGACCCTACCTCAAAAAATCAAAACCCAAAATAACGAGACAAAAGCTATGAGGCAGCTTTAAGTAAGAAATACTTAGTTCCTACTGTAGGACAAGTTACTAGCTGGTCTTTGAAAGCCTCTCAAAGCCAGGCTTCCTTAGGTAGTTTGAATGCCAAGCAGAAATGCAACAAAAAGAAACAATGATCAGACCAAACTAGTTCAGATTTTATAGATTTTATAGACAGCTGAGTAAATGCCAAACAACATTAGGCTTTTCTAATTTACCCATATACTCTCATTTTTTTAACCACTATAAGACAAGCATTTCATCAGGTATGATGGTGCATGCCTTAAATCCAACCCTGTCACAAGGGAGAAAAACAAAGCCTACAGTTTTATGTATTGATATTCTTAAGTAGAAGGGGCATTAGATAAACATTTTCATATATAATTCAAAGCAACATATAGAGATCTACGGAGCAATACCACAGGAACTTGACAGAACAGAAAGAGGGACAGAAAACATCCTCGCATACCCAGTATATACAGGAAGCAACTGTGCCACCCAGTGGCTGGAAGTGTAAGGTCCATTTAAAGTTTGACTCAGAAGGAAGGAGGAGCAGCAAATCTCAGGTTTCCCATGCCAGCACTGCTGAGGAGTAGTATTTCAAAGTATGCAAAGGTGACAGAAGCAAACCAAAATTGATTCTAGCACAACATTCCACGTGCACTTGCATGAAAACCCAACAAAAGTGTCTCAGTCCAAGCAATTTCTCCCTATCCAAAGACAACATTGGAAAGAAATTTCCTTATTCATGTTTTTGAAAAAATATTTTTCCATAAGTTTCTTACCCAATCTAGCTATAAAATACCATGAGGTGAAGAGGATCCAAAATGGCGGAGCTAAACACACACCTTATTTGATCAGCAGAACATCAGTGGCTATACAGCAATCTAAGGACTGAACTGAGAAATACAAAGCACCAGTGCTATTGATCCCCAGATGAGAAGGGTGCAACTGTGCTGAGCACAGGCTATCTGGCCTCAGGCCACCCAGCAAATCCACAGAAAAGTCAGAGGGTTGCCGGAGGGCACAATCACCTGCTCCAAGGTCTAGCTGTAGCATACCTGAGGGACCTGGACCAGAGAGATCAGTGGGCTGCTGAAACTCCAGTGTCTGCAGCTGCTGGCCCACTGGAGACTACACAGTCCAGAAAACAAGTAAGTGGATGTGACATCAGGTCCCCAGGCCAACCTACATAAAAGTTCTCCAGTCCTGGCAGGCATGGTGTGTTCCAGAGACTGGTGGCAGCGCAATTTCTGCCCTCCAGGACCTAGAGAGAGCTGTGAGCTTTTGTTAAAGCACCTAGAGGCAAGCCAGCCCTCTGGAGCAGCTCTCTGCTCTGATCTTTCGCCTGCTCCTCAGCTTACCTGAATCACAGTCAGGGAGACAATGAGAGACAGTGAACTAAACAGAGGTGCCTGACCTCCCTGGATCATAAACATGGAGCCAATGAGACAGTTATCTCAGCAAAGTGACCAGGGCGCAGGACTGATACCTACCCCCAAACTATCTGACCATCAGAGACCACAAAACCAGCTAACACCAGAAACATTACAATGGTAAGAGGTACATAAATAGAAGAACACAAGCAACAACTACCAGGATCATTTGAAACCACCAGAAACCAACACTCCACCACCACAACAAGCCCTGGACATAACATCACATCCGACACACAGGAGAAAACTTTCAAATCTGAGGTTATGAAAATGATAGTGGCCTTAAAAGAGGAAATTAAGTCCCTCAAACTACAACACAAAGAAATAGATGAAAGACTTGAACAAATCACTCAAAGAAATTAGTAAAAGACAGGAAACTACAATCCCACAGGAGAAGGAAATGAAAAAAAAAAAGAATTCAAGACCTAAAAGTGAAGACAGAGGCAATGAAGAAAAGACACTGTGAGACAAAACTGGAAACGGAAAACCTAGGGAAGAGAACAGGACCTACAGACACAGCATCACACACAGAATACAAGCGACAGAAGACAGAATTTCAGGGACAGAAGATATGAGTGAAGAAATCAATACAACAGTCAAAGAAAATGTTAAAAATCTAAAAAGCTCCTGACACATAACATCCAAGAAATCTAGGACACTATGAAAAGACCTAAGAATAAACCTAAGAATAACAGGAATAGAAGATAAAGAAGAATCCCAGCTCCAAGGCCCAGAAAATATTTTCAACTAAATCATAGAAGAAAACTTCCCTAACCTAAATAAAGAAATGCACATAAATATACAAAAAGCCCACAGAACTCCAAATAGATTGGACCAGAAAACAAAATCCTCCCACCACATAATAATCAAAACACTAAACATATAGAACAAAGAAAGAATATTATGAGCTGCAAGAGAAAAAGGCAAAGTCACATATAAAGGCAAACCTACAAGAATCACACCTGACTTCTCAACAGACTATGAGCCAGAAGGACCTGGACAAATGTCATGCAGACACTAAGAGACCACAGATGTCTCTTATACCAGACTACTATACCCAGCAAAATTTTCAATCACCATAGATAAAACAAGACATTCCATGACAAAACCAAGTTTAAACAGTACCTAGGCACAAATCCAGGCCTACGGAAAATGCTAGAAAGAAAACTCCAATCCAAAGAGGAGAACTTTTGTGGGAAAGATTAAGCTTTGTCACAGGTGGAAGCAGTCTTGGTGGGCTTTACCCTTGGGGCACCCCATGAATACCTTGTGATAGACTGAGTGGAGCCATCCTGGGCTTGGAATTCAGGAAGCAGACTTGGGAACCCCACCTGGGCTATTGTTTTCCTAATGGACCCTCAACGGGAGAAGGAGACCGCCCTTCCCATGTGACTCAGGCAGGTGGGGAAGAGAAAAACAACAGATTCAGCCGGGGGTTTGGGGGCGCGTGTGGAGAAAGCGAACAGGCTGGACGCGGGCCAGAGAGACACCTAAGGACTCATTCCGTGGAACGGATACCCGAAGGTTCACTCTTTTGTCCCTTTAACCTTTTTTCCTTCTTGTGTAAGCTAGTTGGGTTGTATAATAAAGTTTAATTGTTAAGAAACAGAGCCAACAAACTTTACCCAGAAAAACAAAGGAAATAAATAACTCCACATCCATAAAACCAAGAGTAAAGAAGCTCACCCACACACTCTACCACTACCAACATTTTCTTAAAAAGCAACCAACAACCGCTGGTCATTAACATCTCTCAACTCCCCAATAAAGAGACACAGGCTAACAGAATGGATGCAAAATCAGGACCCATCATTCTGCTGCATACAACACACCTCAGCAACACAGATGCATTACAGGGACTGAAAAATAGTACTCCAAGCAAATGGACTCAAGAAACAAGCTGGAGTAACCGTTGTAGTATCTAGTAAAGCAGACTTTCAACCCAAATTAATCAAAAGAATGAGGAAGGACACTTCATACTCATCTAAGGGAAAATCCATTAAACTATTCCACAAAATAGAATCAGAAGGAACATTACCAAACTCATTCTATGAGGCCACAGTCACCTTGATACCTAAGCCACACAAAGACCCAAGAAAGAGAATTTCACCATGACCAAGTAGGCTTCATCCCAGGCATGCAGGGATGGCTCAATATACGGAAAACCATCAATGGAATTCCATCATAAAAACAAACTGAAAGGAAAAAAAGAAAAAAAAAACCACATGATCATCTCCTTAGATGCTGAAAAAGCATTTGACAAAATCCAGCACCCATTCATGTTTAAAGTCTTGGAGAAATCAGGGATACAAGGCACATACCTAAACATAATAAAGGCTATATACAGCAAACCAATAGCCAACATCAGATTAAATGGAGAAACTTAAAACAACTTCACTGAAATCAGGGACTAGACAAGGCTGCCAACTCTCTCTGTATTTCCTTAATATAGTACTTGAAGTCCTAGCTAGAGCAATAAGACAACTAAAGGAGATCAAAGGGATACAAATGGGAGAGGAAGAAGTCAAATTATCACTATTAACGGATATGATAGAATACATCAATGATCCCAAAAAGTCTACCAAGGAACTCCTAGAGCTAATGAGCACCTTCAGCAAACTGGCTGGAAACAAAATCAACTCAAAAATATCAGAAGCCCTGCTGTGTACAAATGACAAACAGGCTGAGAAAGAAATTAGGGAAACTACACCCTCCACAACAGCCATAAATATAAAGTATCTTAGTGTAACTCTAACCAAGAAAGTGAAAGACTAATTGAAAAAAACTTCAAGTCTCCAAAGAAAGAAATAGATTCAATGCAATTCCCATCAAAATTCCTATGCAATTCTTTACAGACCTTGAAATATCAATTCTCAACTTCATATGGGGGGAAAAAAAACAGAATAGCTAAAACAATCCTGTACAACAAAAGATCGTCCGGAGCAGTAGTAATAAGAACAGCATGATACTGGCATATAAATAGGCTAGTTATCAGTGGAACCGAATGAAAGACCCAGAAATAAACCCGCACACCTACAGATACTTGATTTTTGACAAAGAAGCCAAATCCATACAATGGAAAAAAGATAGCATCTTCAACAATTGGTGGTGGTCTAACTGGATGGCTACATGTAAAAAAAAATGCAAATAGATCCATACTTATCACCCTGCACAATGCTAAGGTCCAAGTGGATTAAAGACTTCAACATAAAACCAGACACACTAAAAAGTGAGGAAAAACTCATTGGCACAGAGACAACTTCCTGAACAGACTATGAACAGCTCAGGCTCTAAGATCAATGATTAATAAATGGGACCTCATGAAACTGAAAAGCTTCTGTAAGGCAAACAAAAATAATCAACAAAAGGCGAGCCTACAGACTGGGAGAAGATTGTCACCAACTCTACATCATACAAAAGGCTACTATCCAAAATATGTAAAGAGCTCAAGAAATTAAACACCACCAAACCAAATAACTCAATTAAAAACTGGTGTACAGAGAGAGCTAAACAGATAATTCTCAACAAAGGAATATCGAATGGTTGAGAAATACTTAAAGAAATGCTCAACTTCCTTAGTCATCAGGGAAATGCAAATCAAAACAACTCTGAGATTCAATCTTACACCTATCCAAATGGCTAAGATAAAAAACTCAGGTGACAGTACATGCTGGCGAGGATGTGCAGAAAGGGGAACACTCCTCCAATGCTGGTGGGAGTGCAAACTTGTACAACCACTTTGGAAATCAATCTGACGCTTTCTCAGAAAATTGGGAATAGGGCTACCTCAGGACCCAGCTATACCACTCCTGGGCTATACCCAAAAGATGCTCCACCATAAAACAAGACATTTGCTCAACTATGTTTATAGCAGCTTTATTTGTAATAGTCAGAATCTGGAAACAACTTAGATGTCCCTCAACCAAACAGTGGATAAAGAAACTGTGGCACATTTACACAATGGTATACTATTCAGCTAACAAAAACAAGAAAATCTTGAAATTTGTAGGCAAATGGATGAAACTAGAAATGAGTAAGGTAATCGAGACCCAGACGGATATACGTGGTATATACTCACTAATAAATGGATATTAGCCAAACACAGATGTCCTCTGAGAAATTCCACCCAGTGGTGGACCAGGACAGATACTGGGACAAGCAGCCAGACTGGGGTGAAGAGATGCAAATTGCATACGTGAGTTGGAGGCTGGAAGGGAGGGACTGTCAGGAGCCCACAAGGAGACTATCAGGACTGGTGGATCTGGACCCAGGGGGCCTGCAAATTGATGCACCAAGGACATGGCAAGCAGGAGACCCCTGATCAGATGCAGCCAATGGACAGCTCATTCTCCACATGGAAAGGATGGAAATGGGGGCCTGCCTCTGACAAGAATCCTGGTGCCCTCGATTTGATCACTGCCCCTTAGAGGAAAGGTCCTGTCAAAACAGAGAGGAAGGGGATGCACGCTCTCCAGATGTGATGTGATAACCTGGTCAGCTGGTGGGGAGGAAGATCCCACCTGGCAGAGGTCATGGAGAGGGGACTAGAATGGAAAACGGAGGGTGGGAATAGGAAGATAAGAATGGGAGGATTAAATCGGGATGTAAAGCAAATAAATTATAATAATAAAAAAAATTTTAAATGAGGCATCGAGAACAGCCAAAATACAAAAAAGGAGAAAAGAGGTTACCTAGAAAAGAGGTAAGAGAGAACCTTTTGAATCACCCAAAACAAACATAAACGTTAACGGCATGCTGACCTGCCTGTAATTGCAGAACAGACAGAGACAGAGGATCCCCAGAGGAAGTGATCAAGTTCTGGATCTGACTAAAACCATGCCTCAATAAATATGGTGGAAAAACAATCAAAGTTGACCCCCAACAACCACCTCAAGACCCCACAAGCAATTGGATCGATCTCTCTCTCTCTCTCTCTCTCTCTCTCTCTCTCTCTCTCTCTCTCT
>OU015743.1:114557349-114585882 GCA_907169655.1 Acomys percivali
TCTCTCTCTCTCTCTCTCTCTCTCTCTCTCTCTCTCTCTCTCTCCCTCTCTCTCTCTCTCCCTCCTCCCCCTCCCCCCTTAGCCAAAAGATCAAAGCTTGCCAAAAAAGGTCCATATCACAACACATACCACTATAGGCTTTTTACCACTGAACTACAACCCCTTTTCCAAACTATGGATATATATTACAAAGCAAGGAACTAGCATCTGCCTTCTTATCAACAAACTGTCTGTAGCAAATGATAGTATTAGCAAAGTTCTAAATGCCACATTAAAGGTAAATGCAGGTGTTCACAGATGTTACTACAAAAATGTATACACCATTAGTCCTAGCATTTGTGGGGCAGAGTGAGGAACTCTTCGACTCATCAAACTCTGAGTTCCAAGCCAGCATGATCTCCATTATAAGTTACAGGATAGCCAGGACTATATAGATAAACCCTATTCTCAGACAAAAAGGCCTTCTGTATTTCCATCCCATAAGAAAAGGGGGGGGGGAGGAGATGATACGCTTAAAATATAGCTCACTTCACAGTGATACCTCATGTATAGTATCCCAATAAGTGTGCCAGCCAAACTTGAACCGAGTCTTCCCATAATGCAGCACCGACTTAACCGAGAAAGCAAATCAGCAGGCAGTGTGGGTAGAAAATACAAAAGCTGAACCAAACGTTGCTGAGACTCTGCAGGAAGAACGACCACAGCACCTTCTTGAGGATCTAAGGGGTAGGTAAATATGAAATTCAACTATAAGATACATAAACCACAGATTTAATTATTAACACAGCTTGATGACTTCCAATGAATTCAAGGCTGACAAATTATGTTGAACTTTGATTTTAACAATTATATACAGAAGTTTTTCATCATGTATGGCTTACTAAGCTTTACGCTTAATAAAATACTGGACATATTTATTTAGCCTTATTTGACACTATTAACTTTAAAATACACAAGTCTTCACAGAAATATTAAAAAAAAAAAAAAACCTTGATGGGGATGAAAATAGATGAAGAACAAAGGGCAAGAGTGAAACACAAGCATTTTCACTAATAATTACAGCATGAATCTCATTTAACACAATTTGTTTGATCCATATGTAACATATGTACACAACTATGCTCAATATTTAGAAGTACAACCCACAAAACATGGAAATGCCCATAATTGGCACTAACACAATGGAACACTGAGCAGTAATAAATAATAAGCTACTAGTACAGCATTATGCTAAGGAAAAGAAATAAGCCAGGCACAAAGACCTTTATTTATAATCCTACTTATAAGTGTCCAGAGAGTCTGGAGAGAAGGCTCAGAGGTACAGAGCATGTGACTGCTCTTCGGAGGACCAGAGCAGATGGTTCACAAGCCTTTGGTCTCCAAGAGCACCTGCATTCACAGGCATAAACCCAACACAGGCAAATAATTAAAAGTATTTTTTTAATCTTTTTAAAAAAGTTCAGAATAGGCATATCTATAGACAAAAAATGTAATCGCTGTCAGGCTGGAGTACAGAAAGACTAAGGGATGCCTAATAAAAACAGAGTTTCTATTGGGAGCAATGAAAATGTTCTAAAATTGTGTAGTATTAGTGAAGGTACAACTTAAAAATATATTTTAAGAACTACTGAATTATACATTATAAAATGATAAAGTCTACAGCATGTGATATAGATCTTAATAAATGTAAGTTATCTATGCTTCATAAATATATATGCTAATGGCTTTTATTAGTATTTATCAGTATTTCTCTTCAAAATACTAAGTAGTAAATTAGTATGGGAGTCATGATTGATTAACACAATAACTATTTTGCCATCAAAGCAAAAGAAAAAATTTCAAAGTATTTTATTAGTTAAACATATGAGTAGTTTTAAAGATAACTTAAAAAGCAAAAAGTCAAAAAGTTGGGGACTGGAGAGATGGCTCAGAGGTCCTGAGTTCAATTCCCAGCAACCACATGCTGGCTCACATGTATCATGTGATCTGGTGCCCTCTTCTGGCATGCAGGTGTACATGCAGGCAGAGCATTGTATACATAATAATAAAGAAATAAATTTTTTAAAAAGTCAAAAAGCTAAATTGGGCATGGAGGGACATGCACGTGAGGCAGAAATAGGAAGATTGAAGAGACTAAACTACATTTACATCGTAAGACCCTGTCCCAGACAAACACACTTTACAAAAAACCAAAAAAAAAACAGGGAGAATACAGAAGGTAAAAATACCCTTATGTACTTAAAATAAATTTACTGTTTAGTATTTTATTCGAGCAATTTAACTGAATGAGAACAAAAGAAAAAGAAAAAGAGCAAATCTAAAGAAGAGTCCCTTCAGGGGTGGAGAGATAGCTCAAAGGTTAAGAGCACTGTCTGGGCTTCCAAAGATCCTGAGTTCAATTCCCGACAATCACATGGTAGCTCACAACTAGCTATAATGAGAGCTGGTGCCCTCTTCTCGTGTGCACGCACACACATGGGTAGAATACTGTATAAATAATACATAAAATAAATCTAAAAAAAAAAAAAAAAAGAAGTTCCCTTTAACAACCCTTTTCCTTGTTGGACTAGATCAAAGCTGACCTCCGCCACTAAATACTCACCATAAATTCGTAGCGCAGCGGCTTGTAAGCTTTTCAGTAAGTCCTTATTTGCTTGTGATGCGGCAGTATGAATGATGTCAATCAACTGCGTGGACAGCTCAGGGTTTCGGGAGCCAAGGTGAGACAGCTGCAATGGTAGGCCAGCCAGCCAACGGGATAGCACTCTGCTTCGGTATCTTAGGAAGGCCAAGGAAGACCAAGATAAAATATTAATTTACAGACTCAAGGGGAATGACTTAAACCAAACCAATATTTTTTTCTATTTAAATGTAACAAAAGTAGTGATATACAAATAACTCATTTATTTAAGCATCTGAAAGCAGGTAAAATGGTGGCATCCCCCTTTTGCAGTAGTGGCAGTTTTGCTAAGAAATTATGTAATTTCTAAATGAAAAGGGACACCAGTTAAATCTATGTAAGCTGTTTATCCTGTATTAGCTACTATACAATATATGAAACAAACTGGTACATTTAGTACTTTGCTCCCTACAAAATTACTTCAGCCTTGCATTATTGTAGTCTGTTCAGAAATGGGTATAGTTTCCTAGAGTATGAAAAATTCTTTTTGTTTGTTTGTTTTTGTTTTTTGAGATAAGGTTTCTCTGGGTAGCCTTGGCTGTCCTGGTCTCACTTTGTAGACCAGGCTGGCCTCGAACTCTCAGAGATCCACCTGCCTCTACCTCCAGAGTGCTGGGATGAAAAGTGTGCGCCACCACGCCCGGCTCGAATATGAAGTTTTTTTTTTTTTTTTTTTTTTTTTGGTTTTTCGAGACAGGGTTTCTCTGTGTAGCCTTGGCTGTCCTGGACCCGCTTTGTAAACCAGACTGGCTTCGAACTCACAGGGATCCACCTGCCTCTGCCTCCCAAGTGCTGGGATTATAGGCATGCGCCACCACGACCAACAAATATGAAGAATTCTTGATAAAAATTTTACATCATTTCTCCAAAGACTTAGTAATACTGAAACGGACAACAAAATAACTCAAAAAGAAGTAAAGGGAAAATATAAAATCTACTTACCTCAATCTGTAAGATCTCAGTTCTTCTTTCTGATAGATTTTACTGAAAAATTTGATTAACAAAGTCCTAACTGGAAGAAGCAGGCCCCTCTGTTGATACAGCGTATAAACTGCCTTAATGAGATTCTCCGTACACTCTGAGGACAGAAAGAAAACAACCCTGCGTATGAACAGACACTCCTTCCACATACACAGTACTTCTACTTTGTTCCTGAGGCAGAGCTGTCTTAGGTACAAACTGATGATCGTCACATATAGCAACAGTGTGATACACGGAAGTCAAGGCAACCAGACATTACGTTATCACTTTTCTCAGGAACAAACCTAGGATGACAAAAACCAAGGTACTAGAAAGGTAAATATGAAGAAAACCAAACAGGAAAGCTTTTTTTTGGAATAGGGGGGAAATTACTGCCTCACTTCAAAAACTAACAATTTCAAACTAGACAGTAGAGGAATAAGCACACCCAAGATGGTAGATATTTTTACAGTTTACTTCAGAATAGACCTACTCAAGGAGTCACGACCGCCTCATAAATACCCAGGCTAGCTAATAACGGCGTGAAGGTAACCAGTGTAACTACACAGAGAGATGGCAATCACATTTACACCAGACCCAGAGCTCCTCTCCTGCATCACCTACCTCTGTTTGGCTGCATCTGTATCAGCCTCCATGAGACTCCAAGCAATCTGTTCAGCTGTTTACTGCTCAGCCTAACTCCACCTTTAAGGGTCTCTGTCACAAATTTTCTTATCGTTTCTATCCAACTGGAATCATTTTGCAAAGTTGAGGCATTTGCCAGAGAGACCATGATATCAGACAGCGTTAAGTTCAGTAAAAGATGGTCTATACTACTGGAGAGAACCATGCAGTGCTTGATGCTAAAAACAAACACAAATAGATCCATAAGCCACACCTGCTTTTGAGCACTTAAAATAAACCTATCAATGGATCAAAGGGTTTTTTCTACTAGAATTTATAATTTCCAACATGACAAAATACTAAGCAACTTTATAGGCCATAGTTCTGTAAATAAAACCATCCTATGGAGTCAAGGTTATTTAAAAGAAATAAAAGTAAAGGGCCCAAATTACAGTGTCGATGGTGCTGGTCATTACTAAGTTACTTTACATGGAGGGCAAATGGCTGTACCTAATATGGCACTGGAATCTTAGATTTTCTACAAGATTTGTTAAGATCTGAAAATCCTAACTTACTTCAGCATTTTTTAAGCAAGTATTTGTATTTGGTGAGACATTACAGTAACATTTATTTTTGCTTTACTTCAAACTAATTATGTTTTAAAGAAAGCACAAATTTCATCATAATTTACTCATACATAAATTAAGTGTGGTGGCATTATGCCTTTAATCCTAATACTTGGGAGGACAGCCAGGTCTCTGTAAATTCAATAGAAGTGTAATCTATATAGTAAGTTCTGGGCCACTAGGGCCACATAGTTGTGACCTTGTCTCAAAAATAAACACTGAGAGTATGAGAGAAGAAGAGCTGGCCCTGGCCCTAGCCAGCTGCAGCATTGGGTGAGCTAGCTGGGCAGTGCTAGAAAGCTCACCCTGGTGGGGTAGATGCAGGAAAGCCGGCAGGCTGACCAACTTAGCTTCCATCCAGGGTCCAGATCCTGGGCTTTGAATTAGCCCACCCCAACATCTACCTCATCTGTGAACTGCTGGAGCACATGAAAGGGCAGGTCCTACAGATCCAAAGCGGCAGGATCTCCATGACACAGGGCAATAACAGGATATGTGAGAGGAGTACTGGTGAGATCTACTATTGAGAGTGTAGCAGAAGCCAGAGGCCTTGAAACAGAACAATGATTCATTGCAACAAACATTTGCAAGTAAAAATGTGTGGACAAAAGGCTATGCTGTGTGACACACTACAGCTTCCACAACAAGATTTTTTTTTATGTTTTATTTTGTTTATTTTTGTTTTCTTTTGGAGAAGGGGAGGCTGCCAGGGTGGAGGGTGGCTATGAAGGGATGGGGAGATGAGTGGGATTAAGGTGCATGATGTGAAACACACACACACAAAATCAATTAAAAGTTTTTTTTTTAAATGTGAGCAAGAAAAGTGATCCAGGTAAGCAAGGATCCAATAGTATAATCCATACATTAAAATCACTTCTTTTCACCAAGTAAAACACACCCCTTCCAAATGTGTAAATAAAGGCCCAAGGACATCAGGTGTCTTTCTTGGATGGTTCTTCAATGTGTTTAGTTTTTTAATTTATTTGTTTATATTGTGTATGTGTGTGAGCACAGAGATGCCACACTTGTGGAGGTCAGAGAACAACTGGTAAGAGTCTAGTCTCTACTACTATTTTGGTGGCAGGGGTCCAACTCAGGGGAGTGCATTTTCTAACTGAGCCTTGTCTTTCTGCCCCTGTACCTTTCTTTTTGAGGCAGTATCTTTCACCGAACGTAAAAGCTCATGGAATTGGCTAACTAGACCCTGATGTACTTGCTTAGGATTTTCAATAAAATTATTAGGAAAGCAAAGAATGTGCTTTAAAATACATTTTCTTTACTACAGTACCCTGTTGATAGTAAGAAGCCAAGTATTTAGTGGATCCATGCAAACCTACACAATCAATAACTTTATCAATTCTGTGCAAAGTCCTTGAACCCTGCTCAAAGAGCCTCAGTGCTTCCCCACCTGTCTCTTCCTTTGATACATTTAAGAATGCTTTGACAGATCTTAAGTTCCCTTTCAAGTGTTTGCTCGTTTGGGGCAATTATAATTTTACTACTCCAGCTTGTACTAGCTTGTCAAGCCTTATTACACAACATAGTTTCACATCTGCTCTCATTTGAAGTAGAGACTTTTAAATATTTTCTAGTCTTAATTATTTTTTAAACTCTATCTTCTATTACTCTTTCTGGTTTCCTCCAATTTTCTCTACTCTTTCAAGATAAAACTGGTTTTGTTGTCAGTTTCTGGTGTACATACGAGAACAAATAGATGAACTTTAATAAGCTACTACCTCAGCAATTTTTATGCAATTCTATTTACATAATCTGACGAAATCTATACAGACTTACAAAAAAAGACTACTAGTCCTAGGCTTAAAGTGATTGGCTCAAATATTAGCGTTTCTTTGCTAGTTTCTATTTTCAAAAATATTTAGATACAAATGTGTCACAGTAAATAAAGTTGCAGGCTAAGGCTATTGTCTAATAACTTTAAGATATAAAACATTTTAAACCTACAGTGGAAAACAATTGCAATACCTTTTATTTGCCTCTTTCTTTCGTTGCTTGGTTATTTCTTTTAAGGCATATGGAAAATGACTCATAAAATGATGTTTGAAATCAGTAAGATAATTCTTTCGAAGCCATGATTCCTATTGAAATAAGGATTAAGATTAGAAAAACACACAAGATGCAAAGTAATAAGACAAGCAGCAACTTAATAATGTCAGTATTTAATTGTTAATGTCCCATTGTAAGAGTACTTCTGCTATTGCCATAATATATAAACAAAATTTATTTTTTTTTATTTATTGTTATGTATACAGTGCTCTGCTTTCATGTACACCTACAGGCCAGAAGAGGGCATCAGAACACATTATAGATGGTTGTGAGCCACCATATGGGTGCTGGGAAGTAAACTCAGGACCTTTAGAAGAACAGTCAAGTGCTCTTAACCTCTAAGCCATCTCTGCAGCCCCATAAATAAAATTTAAAATCAGAATAAACTATTAGCGCATCCAATTTGTATTCACGTATCACTATGGCACTTAGTTTTTCCTGTCTTAAATTCATCGGCTATTTAAGACAATGCTATAACTCCAGCACTCGGGGAGGCCAGCCTAGTCTACAAAGGGAGTCCAGGACAGCCAAGCTACATAGAGAAACCCTGTCTCAAAAAACCAAAACAAAAATCAAAAGTAAATGAGAAGCGCAAAATTCTGAAGTGCTCCTTCATTAAGTTACAATTTTTAAATACTTTATCTCCTGAGTACTTCCTGACAGCCTAAACTCTGCTCCCTGCCACCCATTGCCACATATGCTTAGCATCCTATTTCACTGGCATCTTCACTCCTAGTACTGACATTCCATATTGTTTACCATCAATACCACCAGACGGTATACACCATGAACAAGCACAGATTTCTGCAGTAATAGAATTATTCTACATGTATGCTAATACACCAGTCATCTCTCATACTGAGCAGTCAAGTACTTAAACTACAGCTAGTGCTCGTCCCCAAGCACCAAGGGCAAAAATGTGGCAACCTTAACTCAGGAATTATGTATGTCACGTAGTGTGTGCATGCTTATGCAGAGGCCAGAGGTCAATCTCAAGAGCTGTTCTTCACAAGTTATTCATTTTGGTTTTTTGAGACAGGGCTCTCACTGGCCAGCAGCTTAACAAATAGGCTAGGGTAGCAGGCAGGTAACCCTAGGATCCACCTGTGTCTCCTGCCCCAGAAATTGGAATTCTAAGTGCACGTGTCACAATGCCTATCCGTCTCATGGGTGCTGACATCAAAGTCAAGATCATCATGCCTGGGCAGCAAGCACTTTACCCACTGAGCTGTTTCTCCAGCCCTGGGATTATTTTTAAAACCAATTTTCATTTATAGCCCAAGCTGGCCTGGAACTTGAAATCTTCCTGCTTTCATCTCTTGAATGTTGGAAGAGATGGCTAGTTAAGTCAACTTGATACAAGCTAGAGTTACCTAAAAAGAAAACTCAATTTTAAAAATGCATCCATGGAGCTGAGAGATGGCTCAACAATTAAGAGCACTGGCTGCTCCTCCAAAGGACCCAAGTTCAATTCCCAGCACCCACACAGCAGCTCACATTTGTAACTCCTGTTCTAGGGGACCTGACACCCTCACAGAGACATTCATGCAGTCAAAAGATCAATGGACATAAAATAAAAATAAATTATTTTTTTAAATGCATTTAGCCAGGCACAGTGGCACATGATCCCAGCACTCAGGAAGGCTGATCTCTGTGAGACCGAGGCCAGCCTGGTCTACAAAGGGAGTCTAGGATAGCCAAGGCTACACAGAGAAACCCTGTCTAAAAAAAAAAAGCAAAAAGCATCTATTAAGGCAGGCTATAGGCAAGCCTATATGACATTTTCTTAATTAGTGATTGATGTGGGAGGGCCCAGGCCATTGTGGCTAGTGCTACTCCTGAGCAGGTGGTCCTGGGTTCTATTTAAAAAGCAGAGGCAGGTGGATTGCTGTGAGTTCGAGGCCAGCCTGGTCTACAAAGTGAGTCCAGGATGGCCAAGGCTACATAGAGAAACCCTGTCTCAAAAAAAAAACAAAAAAACAAAAACAACAACAACAAAAAAAAAAAGCAGGCAAGCTATAAGCAGCACTCCTCCAGGATCTCTACATCAGCTCTTGCCTCCAGGTTCCTACCCTGTTCGAGTTCCTGTCCTGACTTCTTCCAATGCAGTGAGTTGGAACTATAAGCAAAATAAACCCTTTCTTTCCTCTCCAAGTCACTTTTGGTGATGGGGTTTCATCACAACAATGGATACCCTAAGACATTGGGACCACAGGCATATCCCACCATACCTGGCTTAAATTTTAAATTATAATGAATTTAATCATATGAGTATGCATATCAAAAAACATGGCTGTAACTTTGGTTTCAAATTCTAATTTTCATGAAATAACAGTAATGAAACAGAAAATAGAAGTAAAGCAAGCATATTGCCACAAATATGCTAAAAATATTGCTAATACTAAGCTACAAAACATTTCTATTGATTTTAACAGTTCCTGACAGTATCAATACAGGTCTCTAAAAGAAAAAATTAATGTTAAATATATTCTCAGTCGCATTCTTAAAACTAGGTATACATTAAAGACATATACACAAGAAATGAGCATCCTGGGGCTGGAGAGATGGCTCAGAGGTTAAGAGCACTAACTGCTCTTCCAGAGGTCCTAAATTCAATTCCCAGCAACCACATGGTGACTCACAACCATCTAGAATGTGATCTAATGTGCACTGTATAAATAGTAAGTAAATAAATCTTAAAGAAAGAAAGAAAGAAAGAAAGAAAGAAAGAAAGAAAGGAGCACCCCAGTAACTCATTTCTTCAATACTATGCTCTGATATAATGTACCTTAAGATTTCTCTTTGGCCAGGCAGTCGTGGCACAGGCCTTTAATCCCGGCACTAAGGAGGCAGAGGCAGGCGGATCTCTGTGAGTTTGAGGCCAGCCTGGTCTACAAAGCAAGCCCAAGACAGAGAAGGCTACATACAGATAAACTCTGTCTCAAAAACAAAACAAAACAAACAACAACAAAAAAAAAAAAAAAACAAAAACAAACCTCTTCAGAGCAAAAACCAAAGCTCCAAAAAAAAATTTTTTTAAGATTTATTTACTTATTATGTAAACAGTATTTTGCTTGCATGTATGT
The DNA here is from genome assembly GCA_907169655.1 of Acomys percivali. Taxonomy (NCBI): domain Eukaryota; kingdom Metazoa; phylum Chordata; class Mammalia; order Rodentia; family Muridae; genus Acomys; species Acomys percivali. The sequence goes on from OU015743.1 coordinate 114,567,390, forward strand.
CTGCACACCAGAAGAGGGCACCAGATCTCATTGTAGATGGTTATGAACCACCGTGTGGTTGCTGGGAATTGAGCTCAGGACCTTTGGAAGAGCAGGCAGTGCTCTTAACCTCTGAGCCATCTCTCCAGCCCCCAAAAATTTTTTAAAATATCTGAACAACACAAATGGAGTTTCTCTATTGTGTTTTAAGCCTAGCAAGCCAAATGTATGAAAAGGCTCCAGTAGTCCCTAAACAATCAAAAGTCCCACGGCTACATGTGTCAATGCATCAATAGAAAAACCTACAGTTATAAAACTAAAAAAATTAAAATTCAGCCTATGCCTGTGATTTGTACTTAAAGGTCAAGGAATGTCATTTTCTCCTTAAAGATTAAACCATTATACGGGTCAGCCAACATTCTTTTACTCTATTAGTGAAGGTAAGTAAGAGAGGAACAGTGGGAATGGTAAAGTAAAATATATTAGAATGTCTTTTAATGTTATTATGCAAATAAAATTTTGTACTTTCTTGTAAGATAATAGTTCTTTCCTACCAAGTTACTACAATTTAGCGAGGTGTTTTTAATATTTGGGAGCTAAGAATAGCTCAGCAGTACAGCTAAGGCTCTGGGTTCCATCTTTAATACCACAAATATATGTGTGACTTTGCCTGTGCGTATATGTATTATTCCAATTTAAGTTGACCATCTAAGAGTTTTGCTTTAATTACATGTATGTGAATTCATACACATGAGTGCAGGTCCCATGAGGCCAAATGCATTACATTCCCTAGAGTTAAAGTGGAGTTGTGGCCCACCCAACATAGGCAAAGGGAACCAAACTAATGGCCTCAGCACTATGTACTCAAAGGGCTGGAGAGATGGCTCACTGGTTAATAACCTGGATTTAAGAGCTCACAACCACCTGAAACTTCAGTTACAGGGAATACAAAACCCTCTCCTAGCCTCTGCACGTATCAGACACATGGTGCATCCACATACATGTAGGCAAACACTTATAAAACTAAATATTAGCCGGGCGTGGTGGCACACGCCTTTAATCCCAGCCCTCGGGAGGCAGAGGCAGGCGGATCGCTGTGAGTTCGAGGCCAGCCTGGTCTACAAAGTGAGTCCAGGACAGCCAAGGCTAACACAGAGAGACCCAGTCTCGAAAAACAAAACAAAAAAACAAAAGCAAAAGCAAAAACAAAAAACAAAAAACTAAATATTACAGAAGGAAAGAGCAGTAAACATTTTTAAGCTGAACCATCTCTCTGGCCCCATTTACATCAGTTTTATACACTATCACAATTTAGTAGTCTGGTCTTCAACAGTTTATAGTCTTAAAAACTAAGTACTCCATGTACATGAATGCTACTAGACAGCTCTGTAATGATCAAGTTATAAAGCATACCATTTCAAATATCAAGGCTGGAAAGTAGCACAATTAGTGAATCTGCAGGTTCTATATTTTGTGTCTCTTGTTTTAAATACAAATATCACGAAAGCATTAAAAATGAAGAAAAATACTAGCCCAAGGCCATATTAAGAATCATAATTTCCATTTTTACTAGTCTTTCATATGAATATACTGACTTGGTGAATTTCATCCTAATAAATCCATTTTAAATAGAAAATATCTTAAATTGAAATGCATTTTATAGACCTAATTAACCAAATATAAGAATCTGGCCGGGTAGTGGTGGCACACGCCTTTAATCCCAGCACTCGGGAGACAGAGGCAGGTGGATCACTATGAGTTTGAGGCCAGCCTGGTCTACAAAGCGAGTCCAAGACAGCTAAGGCTACACAGAGAGACCCTGTCTCGAAAAACCAAATAAATAAATAAATAGAATTTGGCTTAGCCTGACTTAAATATATTCTCACTTATATTAATAGCCTATGGTTGAACAACATTATCTGATACAAAGGCTCTCTTGGAACGCAAAAACACCTCACAGAATGTATCCAATGGCATACATCTTTGTGAAGCATCTTTGTTCAAGTTAAGTTTTAACATCATTCTAAATCAGAAAATTCTCAAATCGTATCATTTAAAAACCAACAATTATCTGTACACCTATTATAATTACAAATACAGATTTTTTTTCCAAGCTGTATACATTACTGTCAGTTTGCAGCATAAAATGGCCGTGAAAACCACTTTGCTCCCAGCATAACACATTATCGTTCCTAATATATACAATAACTCACAGGACAAATTCAGAAATATAATCAATAAAATGTTATAACTAGTTTTAAAAGCAATTTTTAAACATTCCTGTGGATAGTGATGGGCTAGCAATAATACAAGCCCTTAAAGCACACATCTTAGCACAAATCCATAACGCTTTTCAAAATTACTACTGTTTATTCTTAGTTTTACCTTACACAGCTAATGGTTCATCCTGATCTATAGCTCAAAATGAAAAAGAATAAAATGAAAACAAAAGACATGCCTTCCTGAGAGTTATGTGCATATAGGCAATTTTAAGACTCATGGATCTAGCCAAGAGTCCTTGCAAGTGGCCTTCTGTAGCACAGATACCTCATGCTTCAGAGCAGCGCTCCTGTAGCCGCCCTTTCAGTGCTAGCATCTGCAAACTTGATCTCACAGCCTCATTCTTTCTTACCTGCACTACAAATCGATTACCATCACCACGACTTCAGTATAATCTTTACTGTTACATTTGATAACACGAGACAACAAAAAGAACCACTTACTTAGCAACTTTTCAATCCCATAAGGAATCTTTAGAATGTTCCTAATCAATTACCATAAGTAACACTGGTTTTGTTTTTTGTTTGGTTTTTTTAGAGAAAAGAGTAGCAGAGTAGTCCCAGCTGGCCTGGACCTAACCATGTAGAACAGGTTGACCTTGAGCTCAAAGATCTGCCTCCCAAGTGCTGAGATTATATGTATATGCCACAACATCTGGCTTATGAGCAACACATTTTATTATTACTGTGAATCATTTCCAATAAAACAAATAAGCAAACTTATGCATTTCACTGAAAAAAAAATTATATCCAGCTAATAACCTCATTAAAAAGTTATGAATTTCACTGAAAGATATTAAAATCTAGTTAATAACGTCCCAGAAACTATTTTATTTTGCACTTTTATGTTAAACAAACAAAAAAAAGGGAAACAAGTTTACTATTAAACTATGGGCAGTTCACATGTCCAATCTGTAGTAAAAGCTGATTTCTAATCTCAATTATGGTAAAAAGGCAATAAAATAATAAAGAACCCATTAGTTCTCACCAACATATGAGTTTCATCCTGCTGCTTTGAGAGTTTCCACAACAGAGAAATAACATTCAGGACTTGCTGCATAACCTGCAGAGGCTCTCGCTCTACACAATTTCCAACAGAAACAGCCAGTTGTGGAGGTAAAGCTTCAATCCAGCATTCAATTAGCAACGGAATTATTATTTCAATGAATCCTTTCAGATTTTCGGGGGATGACAGGTCTTCATCCACAGTGCCTAGTGTTCCCACAAAGTACCTAATAGGAAAGGTAAGAATGAAAAAAGTCAATGATTGCAAAACGAAATCCCCTACATAATTTAAATATAAAACACACTAAAATTAAATACCATCAACTATCAATTACATTGATCAAAAGTGGCAAGAAAAAACAAAATACTAAAACGGCAAAGCCAACAGAAATTTTTAAGTTTTACTTCTAATTAGGCTTTGGCTACAAATGAAGACATACTCTTAAATGACTCCTGCCATTGGGAGTCATCTAATCAACTCATCATTAATAACTACATGAAAACTATGAAAGACAAGAATTATGTCTTCCCACCATTAGCCATTAAATGGTCAGTAGTTAAAATTCAAAATAGGAAAACTGAGTGTGGACATAACTGAAATCCTTACCGTAGCCTGAACTGTGAACTGACATTTGGCTGTGAACCCCCATTTTCATAAACCTGGATGTGTTGCTGGTCGTTGGCATGATCCTTCCAGTTGATAAAAATGGAGTTGCTAGTGGCATGGGGAGTTTCTTTTTGTTCCTGAAGTCCTTCACTTTCTCTCAACCTACTGGATCCATCTGCCAAGGCCTGAAGGAATTTACTGAGTCTTGCTAAGACTTTGAGCCTCCATTGCTGAGAAGTGACTCTCCGATTAGGGTTTACAGAGAGTATCCAGGACTGGGGCCTGTCTCTATTTAACAGTCCTTTGAACAGCTGCTGATGAGAAATGAGCTCTACAAAATTCTTAAGCAATATACTGCTACGGGCAGTGACGAGAGCTGGGTAATGCTCCAGCAGAACGTCCAGAACTTTTAAAGAGTCCTCCTGAATTCCTTCAGTAATGTGAGTCATGGCACTAGAGAGATGGGCACTTACCAAAGGAAAAAATGGAGAAATTTGTTCAGTTCGTATTTTGGGGGCCAGGAATTGAAGAAGTTGAACTGCTGCTAATCGTACATTAGCATCTCTATCTGTAAACACAGCAGTCACTTCACTTAATATGTTTGAAAGGTGTGCATCAATTATAAATGGGTATTGAGACAAAAGGTCTTTGAGTCCGAGAAGAGCACTTTGTTTAACACCAGCATTATAGTGATGCATCTGTGACAGCAAATCCTGTAACACACACACAGATTTTAGGTAAACATTTTCAGGTAAACATTTTAACTAAAACTATACTAAGCTCAAGTCCTTGTGCAAAGTATGAGCATTTCCCAAATGCTAGTTAGCTTTACTAGGATCAGACACACTTTTGCACTTAAAATATTTTATCCTATAAAAACATTATATAGCTCTCTTTTCAGCTTTTTTATTTTACATTGAACTACATACAGGGTTTGGCACACTATGATTTAAAGTCGCATTAATCAACATTTACTGCAGAGCTACTACGTTCCAATCATAAGTGCATTTATCCTTTCCAGATTTTTTTTTTTGGGGGGGGGAGGGTTTCTCATGTAGCTGTCTAGAACTCACTCTGTAGACCAGGCTGGCCTGGAACTCACAGAGCCCCACCTGCCTCAGCCTCCTCAACTGCTGAGCGTACAGGTGTATACAACCATGCCTGGCTATCCTTTCCAGACTTAACATACTTCCACAAGGCGTGTTTTATTCAGAAGATACTATTAGGTAAATTTATTCTCCCAAGATGTTATCTCATAATACATATACAGATACTCCAAAACCTCATAAAATATTAAGTACAGCACAATTCTTGTCTCAAGCACATCACAATAGGGATACTTACTCTTTACTAATGAGCTATGTGCTCCAATTAACTCAGAAATAACACAGATCTTAATCAGCTATAAAGGAAAACTATCAATCAAGAACTTGACAAAAATGAATATAACAACTACTTCCAGATGACACGTACCATTTTTAAAAAAAAGCGTACTATGGAGCAATCACTGAGGACTTAGTTTAGTAAAACTTTCTCAAGTAGGAAAGATGATTTCAAGATCAAATACTGACAACATGAAACTCAAACATCATCTCACAATATACTATATGGTCCTAAGGCAAATCGTTTACTTAAGAGATTAAGCAGCTTTTCACAAAAATATAACATTCCACATCATGTGGAAGAAAAATTTCATACTATCAAAAGATATATACATATATATTTACAATGTACCTTTATGTTAAGTTTTCTATTGTTGGTTGGAAGTGTTCTATCCTCTTTAAGTTGTTCAGGCAAATGTATAGCCTTTGTCTTAAAGTTTGTAGCTGTAGCATTTTCTAATTTGGGCTTCTTTTTACCAACTTTTAGCTTTACTTTCTGAAAATCATCTTGGCGTTTCCTTTTCTTGGTCATTTTTAAGTCCTGTCGGAAAGAATGAAAACAATGGATTAAAGCAAGGATAAAAGAATAAAAATGTTGTTTTCCAATATTTATGTTACTCTAACATCTCAAATATCACCATGCATCACGGCCATCAATAATAATGCCAAAGAATCAAAATGTACAACCACTAAAACATGCAAGAATCAGCTTGGTTAAGAAATGTTGAAAATGTCATTAGCCGGGCGGTGGTGGCGCACGCCTTTAATCCCAGCACTCGGGAGGCAGAGGCAGGCGGATCGCTGTGAGTTCGAGGCCAGCCTGGTCTACAAAGTAAGTCCAGGACAGCTAATGCTACACAGAGAGACCCTGTCTCAATAAACCAAAAATAAAAATACACTGGTAGGATCCAGGTAGGCAAGGAGGAGGAATGAGTATGCTATGAGAGAGGAAAGCCAGATACAGGTCAAGAGTAGGAACAAGCCCAGTAAGCACAGAAAAGAAGGCACAAGCATTGTGAACATACAGGCAAGATTCAGACTATCATCCACCCCCTGCCCCCCCCCAAAGGTAAGCAACAACTTGATAGGAAATGCAACTGAAGAGGAAGAAGAGAAAGGCTGGCTAGGCCACTGTCATAATAAATAACCCAGGCATAACCACATCACCTTGCACCTTTCTCCAGCCTCTCCACTACATTCTTTCAACATTTGTATTTTCTCGTTTACCAACTCTTTGATCCGCATGCTTCCTACCCATTCTAAAGTCACTAACAGCTTCCTCACTGCTAAGTGCTTTTGTCTCTACAGTGTCTCCTTTTTGACCCCTTGACCATGGTCATCAGACAGCTTCCTAAACAAAGATGTGACAAAGATAGGGAGCTTTCATTGTTCTAGTGTTTATAAATGATATACTTCTAGCTAGGCACAGTGGTGCAGCACACCTTTAATCCCAGCACTCTGGGAGGCAGATCTCTGTGAGTTCCAGGCCAGCCTGGTCCACAAAGCCAGTCCAGGACAGCCAAGGCTACACAGAGAAACCCTGTCTCAAAATAAACAAATGGATGGATGGCACAGTTCATGACGTGGTAGGTACTAACATGGTTCCAATAACTCTTTCTGGCTGTATCTTCCCTATCAGTGAACTTCAAAATTAAAAAAAAAAAAAAAGCTACATCCATCTGGAACCAGTTCCGTTCTTCTTGAAGCTGATTTCAGCCGTTTCATAATGAATTCCTCTGCACACCCAGTTGAGCACTTCTGGAGTAAATAAAACTACTTCTGGTCTAATATAACTACCTGATGTCACAATGCTATACACATGGAGGTTTAAAAAGTCTACCGTGCTTTTTTTTTTTTTTTGGTTTTTCAAGACAGGGTTTCTCTGTGTAGCCTTGGCTGTCCTGGACTCACTTTGTAGACCAGGCTGGCCTCGAACTCACAGCGATCCACCTGTCTCTGCCTCCCGAGTGCTGGGATTATAGGCGTGCACCACCACGCCCGGCCCTACCGTGCTTTTAAAATGAATGAATTAGGGCTGGTGAGATGGCTCAGTGGTTAAAAAGGCACTGTCTGCTTTTCCAAAGCACCAGGGTTCAATTCCCAGCACCTACATGTCAGCTTACAACCATCTGTAGCTCCAGTTCCAGGGATTCTGACACCTTCATACCAATGCACATAGAATAAAAAAAAAAAAAATTTTTTAATGAACTAATTAATGAGTGAGTGAGTGAGTGAGTGAACTCAGCTATGGCATCATATCCAAGTTTACGGATGTGGAATTTTATTACCTTAGCACTTCTCCAGGTAGGCATTGCCTACATAAGAGGTTAACAGCTGATTTTAAAGGGAGCACACAGTACATGTGCCTGTGCCACTTACTAGACAGAGGCTTGAGCACAGGTGCTTGTGGAAACTGATCAACACAGCAAAATGCCATTATTTTTTAAAGCATAGTTCTAGAATCAGTATGATTCTTATCCAAACACATTTTCTACTGTGCCTCTGTCTATAAAACAACGTGTAGTTCTTATCAAACATTAAATAAGCAAATGCCTTGTGTTCATCCACACTCGGAGCTATAAACTATTAAAACAAACATGCTTCAAGCATAGCATGCTTTCTGTTAGTCTCTGGACCAACACACACCAAATATTCAGGCCTCACAAACCAAGAAGGCCCCGTATGCATCTGGCCAACTTTTAACACAAAACCGGTTTTTAATCTATTAAGCAAGCACACGCTGTACGCTTTTCTTACAATTTTATCCGCAGTGTTTCCAGAGATAAAAGTAAACGGTACAGAGAAACACTGTGCCATCTCCCATCCTCCTCTGGGCACTCTTTCACATGTGATGGGCCTCTAGCAGTCTACATCACCCCTCGTTTCCAATAAGATGTCAACTTGTGGCTTATCACTTTAAGCACACGCTAGCGAATCTGCTAGGAATATTATGAAGGCTAATAGCTCTCTTCACTTACTTTGTTTTTGGGGGGGGGGGGTTTCGAGACAGGGTTTCTCTGTGTTGCCTTGGCCGTCCTGGACTCACTTTGTAGACCAGGCTGGCCTCGAACTCACAGCGATCCGCCTGCCTCTGCCTCCCGAGGGCTAGGATTAAAGGTGCGCGCCACCACCGCCGGGCTCTTCACTTACTTTTAAATCTCGACCAATGTTTCAGAATCACATAGGTAACATTTTTCTACTAGGAATTTTTAAAGTTCCATTAACAGCTGCTATTGTTTTCACTTAAAGATTTCCATGAAACACAGGAAATCTAATAGCTCTACTAGACTAGACCACTTTCACAGGAGTGGACCCGTGAGTACAAGAAAGCAACTCTAGCCTCGGGGCCTGAGCTCTCAGAGGACTCACCACCTTTTCCAGTGATCGGTTGAAAACTAAACACATATACATATTCCTGCTGCGGGTCAGTCTTAATGCTAACACAGGCGGATGAAGACTGCAACTTGAGCAAACTCCAAAGTAATGCGCCTCATTTCCAATGTCTCCCGCCCTCCCCAAAAAAAAAAAATCAAGGAGAAAGCAAGCATGTAGCAATTGGTCTATGATGATTTCCTCTCCAAATCTTTGCGTCAAAAGAGCTCTTCTAAATTAGAGGAGGCAGAAAGCGAGGGTGGACAAGGTGGGTGAAGGAAAGGAGCGCAGCGATTACATCTTCCCACCCCAGCTTTCGAGCTTGCACACCAAAAATGGGAACCCAATTCCTGTTTTACTTTATTCAAAGGAAAGCATGGTCCCTGCACTTCAGTGGGCGTCGAGTGGAGAGCCTCTGGCCCGAACCCCACACGCCGGCCTAACCCTTGTCAGGCCCCGAATCGGCGCGCGGTCGCTTGAGGCGATCGGGCAGCCCCTCGGCCGGCTCACATGCTAGCTGGGGACACCGGAGACCCTGGGCCACCCAGCGCGCTCCGCCGCCTGGGCCGCGCGTCTCCGCGCCCCAGGAGGGCCGGGCAGGACCGACGGATGCCGCTCACCTGAGAGCCGGGACGGACCCGGGCCGCGGAGACAAGGCAGTTGAGCAAGCGAGCGCCGAGCCCCGAGGGACCACGCCGCGTAAAGCCGGCCACAGGCTTCTCGCTCGCTCGCTGAGCGCGTTTTCAAATCGCCTCGTCCTCACGCGGCCGCGTCTCCTTCCGCCGCCCGGAAGTAGGGTCCCCCGCCCCGCTCCCTCGCCACGCTCACGTGACCACGAGCACCAGCCGCGCGCAGCCAGAGGGCGGGGCCAGGTTTGCACGCCACGCCCCTTCCAAGAGGGGCCGCACCGGAAAGCAGGGGAGTGAGAGGCGGGTCTAGAGCCCAGCAAGCCGAGTCAGGTCTTCCAGCATCCAACCGGTTGAAGGATGTTGGTTGGTTACAGCTGATTGAAAGGCGGACTTCTCCCCAAGGACAACAGTTCTTGAGACCTGCAGCTACAACCAGAGAAAAGTATAACCTGAACTTAATAAGGAAGGAAAAACGTTTCATACAGCAAAGATAGCGTTTCTTGAAAGGGTAAACCTGGGCTAAAGCCAAGCAGATAAATGCTTAGAGGGTTACAAACTATACCTAGCTGCGGAGTTCTGGAAAACTTAGTACAGGGTTTCTCTGATAAAAACATTTTCAGCATACAATTAACTCCTACTGCTGAAAATAAGTGGACTTAGAGATTTTGAGATATTAAAAATGCCGATGTAGTAGCGCACGCCTTTAATCCCAGCACTAGGGAGGTAGAGGCAGGTGGATCGATGTTAGTTCGAGTCTACAAAGTGACCAGGACAGCCAAGGCTACACAGAGAAACCCTGTCTGGGGGAGAAAAAAAAAAAAACTAAAAAAAGAAATCTAGTCTTTGGATTTGAAGTTGGTCAACACCATTAAGAGATGATTGGCATTAAATTCATTGATGGATTAATTAGTTTACCACTGGTAAATTCAGATTGAATGGGCGATAAGAAGTAGTTCTGGTTGGGAGGGAAAGGGAGTTCCTGGTTCTAGGACTTTGAAAGGTATATCTTGACCCCCTCTCTCTCTGCTCCCTGGCCACTGTGACGTGAGCCTCTCTTTTCTACTCACCATAGATGCAAAACAGCAAAGCCAGTTGACCATGGAGTGGAGTCCATGAAACCATGAACCAGAGTAAACTTTTCCTCCTTTAAGTTGTTTGTCTCAGGTTATTTTGTCACAGGGAAAAGTAGTAATTGCCACAATTGCCCAAGAGGTACATTCCAAGATTTTTAAGCTGTGCATGCCAAACAAAATAGTTATGAACTGGTTATTAGTTACTTTAAAACATGACATCTGTGAGCATAAAGACTCAATTTCTCAACCCTTCCGTGAGGAATTCTGAAGTTACAAGGAATGTCTACTTGGAGGTCTCTGAGACACACCAAACGCTAATTAACAAGATCCTTGGCATAAGCCAGAAAAACACTACTTGCAGTGAACAGGCGTTCTAGAATGAATAGAGAACTCCATTCCTAAAGCTCTCTAATTGACCACACAAGCATTTGTTTCCTGAGGCTGTTATAAGACAGATTGGCTGAAATAATAGAGCCACCCCTCCTCCTTTCTGGTAGCCTTTCATATTCGTTTGTTTGTTTGTTTGTTTGTTTGTTTTGGGGTTTGGGTTTAGTGTTTTTTTGGAGGGGTTGGGTTTTGTTTTGTTTTGTTTTTTTGAGACAGAGTTTTTCTGTGTAGCCTTGGCCATCCTGGACTCACTTTGTAGACCAGGCTGGCCTCGAACTCACAGCAATCCGCCTGCCTCTGCCTCCCAAGGGCTGGGATTAAAGGCGTGCGCCACCACGCCCGGCTGCCTTACGTATTCTTTGCAGGTACTATTCTCTGTATTTGTGCAGATCATCTACCCTCTGGGCATGCGTGTGTGTGTGTGTGTGTGTGTGTGTGTGTGTGTGTGTGTGTGTGTGTTTTCAAGCTTCCTACTTTCATAAATAATACAAATGGGGGGCTGGGGCTTTGAAATGATACTGTCTGGGGGCCTTGATCAGCTTCGTTTTCTCTGCCAGTTAAAGAATCAAAAGGCAAGCCGGGCGTGGTGACACACGCCTTTAATCCCAGCACTCGGGAGGCAGAGGCAGGCGGATCGCTGTGAGTTCGAGGCCAGCCTAGTCTACAAAAGTGAGTCCAGGACAGCCTAGGATACATAGAGAAACCCTGTCTCAAAAAACCAAAAAAAAAAAAAAAAAAAAAAAGGAAAGAACAAAAATGTCTACTAGGGGTGAGGAGATACACACATGCAGCAGACACAGAGGAAAGAGGACCCTCTGCAAAGCAGAAACCCAGTCTCTCCCTGATGACTGAGGATCCGCTCAAGTGTTTAGTGTTGGACAGTTTGAAGAAAGCTAGGATGGTTGGTGGTTGATTGTCCCAGCACTGTTGTATAACGTATCCTGAACAGGCCTTGAATTTGTTGAGCTGGTCCAACGGCAGGGGGCAGGCTGGTAGGAGACAAAAGCCTACAGGGCCTTTGTTTTAAGCTGCCAGGCTTTTATCTCAAGTCAGGAGGGTGAGGAACAAGCTGGCCTTTTTGGAAATTGACCACCTTTATTACCACACCATGGCCCCTCTGTCTACCTACCTACCAGGGAGTCTGCCTAACTCCTAGTCTCTCATAAGGACACCACCAATCCCATAAGATTGAACAGGCCCCAGTGGCCTGATCTTAACTTGATCTTAACTTAAAAATGAAGACCTCATTTTCAAATCACTACATCACAGGAACTTTGGGAGTTAGAATGTGAAAATGTCCATGTGGGGGGTGGGGGGTGGGGGGGTTGGGGGGGATGGGGAGGAAGACACAATTCCAACTGTACAGCCATTAAGATCTGTATCCTACATCTCTAAAATAGCTGAACAACTCTTTCCCTTTTTGTCTAACTCAGAACCATCACAAAAATCCTAGTTTAAGTCTTTTCTTTTTGTAGAGTTGAACTGTTGACCATTAAGCTGGTGCCCCTCAGATTCAAAGATACAGTCTGGGCTACATAGAGAGAACTCCACGGAAGGAAAACACAAACAGAAACAAATAAGGGGGGGGGAAGTGTTAAATAGGTACTTGAAATATCAAAAATGAAAGGAAAGACAAGGAGCCATCACAGGAGAGCAAGCCCAAGAAGCAGCTGCTTCCACAGAGCAAAGACACAAACGGACAGAGTAAGGGATGTTAGGATGTGTTTAGAGACAGAAGCCACCGGGCTTAGGTATAAGACTTCCAGAGCCATAGCCATGTTGGGTCCCACCTGGCTACTGTCACTGAGGTGCCTTAGTGACACTCCTCCAAATGATGCGCAAAGCTTGCAAACTGCAATCAAGGACAGCTTCCCAATGGAGTAGCCACCTAGTAGCCAGTGCCTGTGTCCTGTGGTGGCGACTGGCAAGTAACAAGTGGGAAAAAAGCATCCCTTTCTCTCCTGTCCCTGTGTTCCCCCACTCCAGGCTCCCACGGGCAGACACCAGCAGGGAGCCAGCTAGCAAAGAAGAAATTAACATGCTTTGTGAATTCCCAGACCCAGCATCTCAAAGCAGGGTACAAACAGGTAGCTTTGAAGCTGAGGGGTGTTGGGCCCTAGAATCCACTCGGGTAGTAGGGGGTCGTCGCAAGAGACCACTCAAGGACCACAGTGTTGATGCAAAAGCACAAGGTTTATTGCTGATGCGCGTCAGGGGGCCTCAGCACTCACCCGGGAGGGAGGCACACCAAGTCACTATTACAGACTATTTTTTTTCCTCTGATACTATTGAATATTTTTTTGTAGGTATATGTATTTTATTTATTTTCTTTTTTATTAATTTTTTTAACTTTTTTTTAAAAATTAATTTATTCTTGTTACATCTCTATGGTTATCCCATCCCTTACAGACTATTTTTAAAGGCTAAAACCGCAAAGGTTAGGAGGGGTCATGTGCCCTATGTTAGGATTGGCTCTGGTGGTCGCTAGGGGTGCTTGTCTAAATGTTATTGGCTATTGCAGAGGTCGTTGGTCTTGGGGGCTATTCTTGGCAGGGAGGGGTGTTGGGGAGTTTCCAGAGAATTTCCAGATGGTAATTGTTTACCTTAGTTGAAATTGTTTATCTTGGTTGGCCACCTTGATCTCAGAAACTGAAGCTGAGCTGGCCTTCAATTCTCTCTGGGTCATTTTCCCAAGCTTGTCTGGGTCACGTTCCTAAGCTGGCTGAGAGAGAGGGCCTTACAGGGGCATAAGCTTCATGACTAGCACTTCAACGCTATAAAAATTTAAACAATGGCATAGAAGGACAAATGTTATTTTGTCTACATGCGTATCTGTGTGAAGGTGTCATGTTACTGGAGCTGAAGTTATAGACAGTAATGAGATGCCATGTGGTGCTGGGAATTGAACCCAAGTCATCTGTAAGAGCAACCAGTACTCTTAACCACTGAGCCATCGCTCCAGGCCCACATGTACGTGTTAGAATTATAATGTCCTGATGATGAATTATTCCTCTAGTCAGTATGAAGTATCTTTATTTCTTCCGACTAGTTTTGGCTTGAAGTATACTTTGTCAGTTAATAGCTAGTGACCTCTGTTTCCTAGTTCTATTTGCTTGGGATGACTTTTCATTCTAAGGTAGTATCTACATTTGATGGTGAGGTTTGTTTCTTTGAGGCAGCAAAACAAAAAAGCCCTGATTTCTAACCTGTTCTGCTAGTCTGTGGCATTTGATCAGAGAATTAAGGTCATTTCTATGCAGAGTTATTTATTTCTGTCCTCCTTTTTTTTTGTTTTTTGTTTGTTTGTTTGTTTGTTTTTTCCAAGACAAGGTTTCTCTGTGTAGCTTTGGCTGTCCTAGATTCGCTTTTGTAGACTAGGCTGGCCTCAAACTCACAGGGATCTGCCTGCCTCTGCCTCCCGAGTGCTGGGATTAAAGGCGTGCGCCACCACGCCCAGCCTCTGTCCTTCTCTTGATTTTGTTTCTTTGTCTTCATTTGCTCAACTGCCCTAGCACCATTTACTGTTTCCCCATATTGTCTTGGATGTGTTTATCAATCTCTTCAGTATTCCTTCCAGAATCTCTATAGAACTTGCTTGGTGGTCACACATGTCTTTAAGCCTGCTTTCATTATGGAAAGTTTTTCTTCCTCCTCCAATCATGACTAGTATTTTGCTAGGTATATTAGTCTGGGTTGGCAGCCCCTAAAAAAAATGTTTTTCAGCCTGGTGTGGTGGCCCACGCCTTTAATCCCAGCACTCAGGAGGCAGAGGCAGGCAGATTGTTGTGAGTTCGAGGCTAGCCTGGTCTACAAAGTCTAGGACAGCCAGGGCTACACAGAGAAACCCTATCTCGAAACCCACCCACCCTCCCAAATATACAAATTTCCTGGGATTGGAGAGATGGCTCAGTAGTTCAAAACACTTGTTCAATTCCCATCACCTCCTCAACTCACAACTGTCCTTAACTTCAGTCCCAGAGAATCTGACACCCCTTTCTGGCATCTCTAGGCACCAGGCACACATATGGTGCACAAATATAGATTCAGGTAAAACATCCATACACATAAAGTAAATAAATAAGATTATATGATTCTGTTCATCATGAGATGGTTGGAATTGTGTATAAATGCACACATAATTTTTGGCATAAAGTCAATGACAGATAGGTGTAAATAAAGCAAATATTTTAATGAAAGTCGTGAAACAGCTGCTTTTATCATTCTTGAATTTTAAAATCATGAGTCACAGAAAGCTTAAGAAAACAGGCTGGACCGGGCATCGTGGCACACGCCTTTAATCCCAGCACTCAGGAGGCAGAGGCAGGTGGATCGCTGTGAGTTCAAGGCCAGCCTGGTCTCCAAAGTGAGTCCAAACATCTCCATGATGATTATGTGCTTTAGCTATTACACAACAATGTATGGCCTATTGATAGGAACAGTTAATAACTAAACATGTAACACAGCTAATTGATGACATCACTCGGGTTTGAAGTCTTGTCACAATGCTGTTAAGTCTCTCTTCCTTCAGATGCCATTTATGACTCAGTCTAATATATAGAAAAAAAAACTGTGTTGGTTAGAGTTCACATTTACTTCATCTTTAACCATTTGAGGTGGGGTTGAGACAGGGTTTCTCTGTGTAGCCTTGGCTGTCCTGGACTCACTTTGTAGACCAGGCTGGCCTTGAACTCACAGAGATCTGCCTGCCTCTGCCTCCCAAGTGCTGGGATTACTGGCATGAACCACCGTGCCCTTTTGAACTTTAAGCAATTTTGTTTGTTTGAATTTTTTTTTAAAGATGTATTTACTAGTTTACAGTATTCTCTCTGCATGTGTGCCTACATACCAGAAGAGGGCACCAGATCTCATTATAGATGCTTGTGAGCACCATGTGGTTGCCATGTGGCTGCTGGGAATTGAACTCAGGACCTCTGGAAGAAGAGACCGTGCTCTTAACCTCTGAGCCATCGCTCCAGACCAACCTTAAACAATTTGAAGGAGGATCTTTGGATGGCTACTCAGGAAGTCATCTGTCTTATGGTTTCATTGCTGTGAGGAGACACCATGGCCAAGGCAACTCTTATAAAGGAAAACATTTAACCGGGGCTGGCTTATAGTTTCAGACATTTAGTCCATCCTGACATCATCATGGCAGGAAGCATGACAGCCTGCAGGCAAACTTGGTACTGATGGAGATACGAGAGTTCTACATCTTGATCCTCAGGCAGGCAGGAGGAGACTGGCTGAGTTTCACACTGGGAATACCTTGAGCATTTAAGACCTCAGAGTCCTACCTCCACAGTGACTACACAGAGACAATGACCTTAGTCACTCCCCAAAGGAAAACTGATCAGAAGGTATTTCTGGAAAAGGTTTCCCTTGTGGTTTAAAGCAGAAGCAGAATGAAAATAAACAGAAACATAGATCATGTCAACAATTTAGCCAAAATCAAATGCTCCATTTCCCCCTCTACTCTGCATATTCATGGCTCATTTGGTAAAGCCCTCTAAGTATCTAGTGATATAAAAGCCATCTAAGATAATTTTTAAACAAATATCTGGAAAAGCCACACTGGTGGGAAAGGGGATTAGGGACATAGAGTAGCATTTTGTTTGGAAGAAGCAATCACAGGCTACTTTCGACCTGAACAGATCATCCCCAGTGGGGACAGCCTGTGGAACTAGTCATTAAACAAAGAGAATGACTTTGGAGATAGAAGCAAGATTAGCCAAGGAGTGAGCAGAGCCAGGTATGGTGGCAGAGGCCTGCAATCCCAGCTACTCAGGAAACTGAGCAATTTATGAAGGCCCCACCTCATTTATCTTGAAAAGGCCCTGGGGATGTTAGCTCTAGTGGGGAATGCTTGCCTTGCCTGTGCAAGGGCCTGGGTATGAGTCACAGCACAGAAAAACAATGGACTGAGAGCACTCTCTGCAGTCCACAGTGGTGAGGAACTGGCTTCCGCATTCTCAAGTGGAAGGAATTGTGCCTAACTCAACTTCCAGCAGGCTGGTGGCTGAGCCTGTGAACTGAAGTGTTTTTAATGTTAAAGCCCTGACTGTTTATCCTTAGCCTGGAGGGTCACTCTTACTGTCACTCCTAACAATGGAGCAGCAGGGTCTCATTGTCAGACAGCAATCCTGGCTCAAGCACAGCTCTTCACAGAAAGAAAACAAACAAACAAAACAAAATGAAGGAGCCCTGAGCCTGCTGTCCTTTTACCCATAAGATCCAGTCCAATCACTGGTGTCTGTTGTGAGTGCCTTGACTCACATCTAAGGGCAATCCAGATAGTTCGTGTATAATATATTTTACAATATGTGACTCTCTACTCATTTTTAAGAACGTGTTAGTTCTTATTTGTATTTCTTTGAATTAGCTACATATATAGAAGTATATGACTGACAGATTTCAAGGTTTCAGTGGTGACATTATGTGGTAACTGCAGACAATGTTCATAGAAAGTAAATACTTTATTGAGAGATAAGTCTGTAATTCAAAGCACACAATATAAATCAATGTCATACTTGAGAATTAAGTGTTGGGGGTTGGTCTGTTGCACAGTGTAATCAGATGCTGATTTCTGCGCAGTAGGACATGGGCCCTGTTAAGATCATTGATCAATGTTGTGTAAACATTGCTCCCCAATTATCTCTGATTGGTTAATAAAGACACTGAGCAGCCCTATCACTGGGCAGAGGAGATAGGAAGGTTAGACTTCTGATCCAGTGAAGGGTCTCAGGTTGTTAACACAAGGAAGGAGGAAAAGAGAAAGAAGGTGTAAAGAGTTGCACAGGAGTATTTAAAGCAGTATGACACCCAAACAGAAAAATTGATCCACAAATTCAAGTTTTGATGGCTGAATTTGCATGCCCAGATACTAACTATTAAAGCAATGCTGCTATAGCTTTAATAGTGCTTTAGACTATCCTATAGGCTTTTATGGTTTGTATCTGATAGAACCTCCACAGCTTATGATTTGAAGGCTTGTGTTATAGCTGGCACTATTTTGAGAAGCTTTAGAACACTTAGAAAGAGGAGCTTTGCTCTGTGGATCTTCCTCACCCTGCAATGAGGGGCCAGGAGAATTCAGTGAAGATGTAACAAGATGGACCTCTGCAGTCAACATGACTGCCCTGGCCAGAACCTGCATTTGCTGTCTGATTCCTCACCTTGGAATTCCAGCCACCAGGACATAAAACCATTCCTTGGAGAACCCAAGCTGATAACACACACACACACACACACACACACAGTCTGTGTGTGCGTGTCCATGTGCATTCTTAGGCATCT
Source organism: Acomys percivali (assembly GCA_907169655.1). Lineage (NCBI taxonomy): Eukaryota > Metazoa > Chordata > Mammalia > Rodentia > Muridae > Acomys > Acomys percivali. Next base: position 114,585,396 of record OU015743.1, read on the forward strand.
ACAGAGAAGTACAAATATTTTAACAAAAGAGTTAGAGGTGTTCATGCATCCTTGTAGAATTAAGGATAATTTTATTTTCTGCACTCATATTTAAATATATTTTCTAGCTTTGGTAAATTAACATGCATTATGATGTTGAATTGTAAAATGAAAAGATGCCATCCATCACTAGTGGTTGTAAAACTGCAATGCCACTTCATATCCATTAGGATGGCTACCAGGAAAACAAAAACCTGAAAACAGTAAAGGTTTGCAATAAGGTGGAGAAATGCAAACACTTGTACATTGTTGGTGGCATGTAAAATGGTTTATTCACTATGGAAAACAGTATGATAATTCCTCAAAAAATTAAAAGGACCTAACATGTGAGCCAACAATTTCCTTTCTATATCTCTATATCTTTGGGATATATACCGTGTGTGTGCATGCATGAGTGCACACGCACGTGTGTGTGTGTGTGTGTGTGTGTGTGTGTGTGTGTGTGTGT
>OU015743.1:114622752-114654185 GCA_907169655.1 Acomys percivali
CGGCCGCCTGCGCGCGCCGCGGTGCCTGCCCCGGGCGCCCGGCCGGCCTGCCGCTTACAAAGCGCCGGCGCGCGGGCCTCGCAGTCGCGTCGGAGCTCTCGGGAAGGGGACGCGGAGCCCGGGGCTCGGGTCCCGGGAGGCGCTGGGGATTTAAAAAAAAAAATGCAGCAGATCCCGCGGTCCTCACATCCCCACTGTGTGCCGAGAACTGCGCTCGCCGCTTTTCCGTACTTGTCTCCATTGAGACCCTCTGCCTCCGGTCCGGGCCAGAGGTATAATGGGCTGGGTCCCTCCTTCAGAGGATCTTAGGAGGAGAAAACAGCACATCGCATCCCTGTCCGACTGACCTTGGGGAACCTCCTTTACCCCTAGGCTGTTGGGTTGATGTTTCCATAATGGGGGAGTACGGTGTGATGTAATACCCACCCCCAGGGATTATTGTGAGAGATAATGTGAGGTTGCTGATAGCTAAATTTAAGCACTTCATGTCCCAGGCCCTAGGTCCTAAACAGTTGGCATGGATCATTAAATGATCACCCTGGCATTGATAGCTCTGTAAATTGCAGGAAGAAATTCTGTGTAGGAGTAAGAAACAAGACTTTAGTCTCCCTGTTGTGATTATAGAGAATGCATGTTTTATTGCCTTGATAACATTTAACAGTACAAATGTTTTGGGGGTACTTAGGAGAATGGCTGTAGGGTAAAGACACATTTTCACACATTTAAAACTGGAGCTGGGGGAATGGGGCCTGAGTTATGTGTTGGGGGATGGGGGTGGGTTGGCATGTCAGAAAAGACCTTGAGTGTGTAGTTACTCGGGAAATTGTTGCACGTTAATAAATAGTTCCTGAGTTAGGACTGAGGATAGCTCTGAGAGTTTGAGGCCAGAGACGAAGAAAAGGAACGGAGGAGAAGAATTTCAAAACCTGGAGATAGATGGGGTCATCCATTTCCTCTCCTCTGTCTCAAGCTGCATCTTGAGACAGGTCTATTCTGGGGTGGGAGGGGGTTGGGGGGTAGGAGAGGTCCTGAAGAAAGGTCAGAAATTGTCTCTCTTGACTCCTGCAGTGTTCAGATAACGTGCAGGCACCGGCATAGGCCTGGCCAAGCATCACACAACTTGGGATGCTGTGCTTACGGGTAGTATGAAGATGCTTGATAAGATGCTTCAAATGCCAAGGCCTATCTGATGTGAAGACAGGGGGTTGGACCGCTCTTCACTTGCTTAAGTGAGACAGGGATTGAAGAAACTTTTGAGTTTCAGTTTCGGAGTGGGGAGAACTGAAAGGCTTTGTACCTTGAGTGAAATTAAACAAACAAACAAACAAACAAACAAACAAAAAAACAAGGAAGATGGGAAATGTCCAGACGCTGCAGTAGGGGGGAAGGGCAGTATGGAGTGGACTTGGGCATTCAGGACACTGTCTGCTGCAAGCATGGCTGGCCTGTTCTCAGCCACCAGGAAGGCACCCTGCCCTCTCCCAATTTCTTACCCAGTGTCACCTTTCCCATGAGTGAACAGGACAGACTTCTTGGATAAAGGAGTTTTGTTGTAAACTAGGACTCAGGAGAGGATTTGGGGGGTACACAGAGATGGTAAAGGTTAACAGATCATAGGTGTAGTAGAAAGAGGAAGTGCTTTCAGGGAGATAGCTTGGCCTCATCTGTTTCCCTGCTGTCTCTCACCTGTGTCATTATGGTATGTGTGTGTGAGAGAATATGGTTTTTTTTTCCCCAAGTAGTTGGCAGGAAACTCAAATAGCACTTCACTGTATTTCCTGGCTATAGGACATTCATTCAAAAAAAAAAAAAAAAAAAAAGGCTCCTGAGTGCCAGTCCTTTGCTGAGTCATATGCTACATGCAGAGATGCAGATGACTCAGAAATTATATATTTCCTTAGGAGTTTCCCATCCAGAGAGGGAGATGGACACAAAGGGCAAAATTACAAAATATGTCGGAGATGCTGCTGGTTGACATTTAAGATGGACAGCGTGCTTGTAGAGCACTTTTTCTGGAGACTCTGGGCCAGTGTGCTTCAGTGAGAGGAGTTTGAGCCCTTAGGGCAGAGATTCTGAATGTTCCACGACCTCCTGCCTTTTATCTCGTTCACGCTACCAAGTCTCAGCTGTGCCATTCTCTTTAAAAAATGCAGTCACATTGTACATATAACTTGTACATAACAAGTGTATACTTGTATGTAACAAGTAGGCTGCTTGTTCCCTGGAGTCCGGAATGTTTTACGAATGTCATGCTTTCAGTGTTGGATGAGTGAATTATTAAGTAGATGGCTAGCAAAAATAAGAGAATGGATAGTGAGTAGCGGATAGAGAAAATCCATTGCCAGGTAGCAAAACATCAGATCTGTGCGTTTGATGTGAAACCAGCGTCCAGCAGCGATGACTGGACGGAGACCCATGGAGAGAGCAACCATGAGACTAGATCACACCTAGTGGAAACCTACTGGGGAAGCCCCATTGAGACAGTCAGCTGGAGTTCCCACCTGGGAGAGGCTTAGGCTGGAGGGTCCTGTCCATCCTCACCATGGATAAGCAATCCATGGGTGAACTTCTACCTGCAAGTTCAGCTTAGCTGGTTGCAAACAGTTTATCTCCTAACTCTTCTCAAGGGCAAAGTGTGCTTAACGCCTACTGTTGCTTGTTCTTTCGCTTTTTACAGAGTTAAGGAGCCAGCTTTCCCCAGGAGCTCCCACTTAGAGGAGACAATGTGGGGGACACCCCCCCACTCCCAGAGTCAGCTTTCACCAAGCTTAAAGAGCACAGGACAGTTAACCAGTATATTATATGTCATACTGTTTAAACTCGAATTGGAAGGGCAGTTGTTACATACGAACAAGCATGTGGATGTTAGTTTAGTTAGGCTTTAGAACAATTAATTACCCGGGAGCTGGCTCTGTCAGGATAGGAATTGTGAACGGTCCTTGGGGCAAAGATTCCAGGCAGTGGAAGTCTGCAATAAACCAAGCGGTGGGAAGGTAGCAAATGTAACAGCATGAAGGTGAGTTTGGTCTGATTAGGTTGAAAGATACATGAGGTGGGGCAGATGGAGGAGGTGCTTGTTACTCAGACAACATCTGGAAAAGCCCTGAGTGCCCTGGGAGGAGTTTGGACTTGTTTTATTACTTAGGAAGTGGAAGAGATGTCACAGGGTACATGCAGGGGTGTGTCATGAGCACCGTGTTTTAGGACTGACTGCCTCTCCTGCGGTCGTATAGAGGACATTGGGCATTTGGGAGACCAGTCGGAGGTTAAAGGTCTAACATAAGATACGAGCAGTGAGGACAGGGGAGCCGGAAGTAGATATTGAAGTAGACTGTAGAGTGAGTTTTGTCAACTAGATGCACATGTTGGAGAACATGGTGAGGTTGTTGGCTTGGGAAGCCCCATGGGTATGGCTGAAGTCACCAGCCGTCATGAGACTTGTAGATGGTGTGTGAGTAATTAGTACGGCTTTAGCTCTCCGGAGAATTGGTAATTTCTGAGGTACCCATATGGGACACTAATAGAGGAGGTTGGTAGAAAAATGGCAGCGTGTCTGAACAAACGCCGAGCACCTACTGTGTGTGAAAGATGCACACAAAGTGTAGTTGCCCCTTGACAGAGCAGATGCACTGCAGTGTGGAGAAAGTGTTAAGACGCACTGTGGTCAGAGCTGAGTGCTTGCTAGACCTGGGCTAGAGAAGATCTAAGAGTCAGTCAGTCTTCTGAAGTGAGTGGTGGGAGTGAAGGACAGTGCCCTGGCCAAGACAAGAAGCAGGATGGCGTGGAACACCCCAGAAGGGCACTTCCTGCAGGGGAGGCTCTAGTAACGAATCCAAAGGCAGGGGCTGGTTTAGGATGGAGCCGTGGAGGAGATGAAGGAAGGGTCAGGACTTTTTAAGAACACTCGCCAAGTTTAGAGAGGGGTTTGTGTAAGTGGGAGGATGGTGGGAGGGCTTGCTTTCAACACAAGGCTGGTTCCATTCTCAGTCACACTCAGACACAGATGGCAAAAGTAAACACCAAGTTCTCTGGCTCCTTGGAGAGACTGGGGAAAGGGAACAGCACAGCCGAAGAAGCAGGGTCAGTGTGGATGCCGAGCCATCTAAAAAGAAAGGAGGTGGAGGGGGGCGGGGCAGAGGGTGCTGGTGAGTGGCTGCTCTGGGCAGATAGGTTTGAGCACGTGAGCATGAAATGACAGCCATAGTTCTCATGGGTCTCTGAAAAACTGCCGTTTCTACTCCCTTTAGGCCTTTTGTGGTATTCTCTTGAGAAACCAGAAAATTGTAGTTTCCTGATTCATCCCTCATCAAAACAATATTTTGGATAGTAGAACATGTAGCTGTAATTAACAGAACAAAACAAAAGAACAGCAATAAACAACAAAAACCAAATGGCAGTCAGTGGTATGGCGACATGTATTCGGCAAATATTTATCACGTACCTGCTACATGGTGGACAGTCTGGAGACTGACCACGGGCCTCAGCCACTTTGTCTGGAGTTGCTTAATTTATGACGTTAAGCCTGTCTATGGCCTTAAAGCAAGAAGAACTATCTGAAGTACCAGGATCATTGTGTTGTACAGTATTTTATTTCACTGGCCCAAAGCTCTATTAGCTTCATGAATAATCAGAAAATTCCATCTGTGTGTCTCTGGCAGTGGGCTGGGAAATTAGGGCTGCAGAGAAATGACTGCTAATCTGGACTGCCAGCCCTGGCTATGGGACTTGCAGAACACCTGCTTTAGCTGTAATTTAGAGATGAGGAACTGTCAGGGAGTAGAGAGGACTTGCTGCGTGTCAGAAAATAAGTGTCGGAGTGTCCTTAAGTTTTCAGGTGACACGTCAGTCAGCTTTCTGTCACTGTGCCTAAACTCTGAGCTAATTGGTTTATAAAAAGAAAAGGCTTGGGTCTGGGGTGTAGCTGAGTAGCAGGCACTTGCCGGGCATGCGTGAAGCCCCGGGTCTAGTCCCTAGCCCTGAAGTTGGGAACTAGGTGGTACAGGTTATCTGGGCTCATACTTCGTGTTCATTTGAGACAGGGTCGAAATGGTCTTGCCTGACCTGAAACTAACTATTCAGATGAAGCTAGCTTCGAACTCAAAGATCCATTTGTCTCTGGATCATGGGTGCTGGCATTAAAGGCATGTGCCACTCATCTGGCTGGGCTCATACTTTCTGAGGTCCTCACTCATTCTGTTGGCCTTGTTGGCTTGGGGCTGTGACAAGGCAGTCTGGCACGGTGGGAGTACATGGCGGAGAAAAGTAGGCCAGGGAGCAAAAAGAAGATGAGGAAGGGGTTGGAGCTCGTCTCTCTTCTCCCTGTGTCCTGAAGTCACCTCCCTAGATCCACCTCCAGCTCTTCCTGCGAATGTCAGGCTAGGCAACCAGGCCTCAGCACAAGAGGCTCTGGAGAACACTTATGATCACAGCAGATGGGATGGCGGGGGAAGGGTCGAGAATACCTCACGGAAAAGGTCACCTTAGTGGGAGGATGTGGGGAGAGAGCTTGGAAAGAAACCATGAACTTTCAGCAAGAGGCTTCCCCCTCCCCGTTACCAGGTCCCCAAGAAGCCCTTCCTTGTGCCAAGCCTTGGATTTCTCATTTGTGAAGAAAGGCTGGATGAGGGCTTTTTCTTGCTAAAGTTTTAATATGTTAGGATTTATGCTATTTCAAAGAATGATTATTTTCAAGGTGTTGAATCAGAAGCTAGAATGGTAACAAAGAATGGGAAATAGCCTTTACCTTTTAAAGGCAGACTGTCGCCTGTTGGCAGGCCTCCATGGGAGGTGCACGCGACATTTCCCTCAGCCCACCTCTGCTTCCATACATAATGCGTTAGTCCTTTATATCTCCCACGTTGTGATCCTGTTTTGTTCTGATGCTAGTTTGACTCTAGTGGACATTAAGGTTCTTATTCCGGGAACAGCCCTGTCCTGGGGTAGAGTCCTGGGCACATCTCTGCCACTGTTTCTCCCTCCACCTTGTCACCACTCTGTGTGCTGTGTTACATCTTTGTGGGACTGCAATCTCTCCACCTTAGGGAGCATCGTTCTCACTGATGCCAGCTCCGGACTGTTGCTCTTGCAGTCCCCGTGTGGCCGAGTGCCTCTGTATTCTCTTCCCTTTTCACCCTCTGTGTGCACCGACACATCCTGGTCACAGCACCCGTTAACACAGTCCTTTGTATATATTTCTTTCTCCCTGCAAACATTGTCCCACTCAGGGTGCAGATCCTTTCTCCCCCCCCACACCCCTTTTTAAAAAGTCTGAACCGCGTCCTTTGCTTCTTTCTGCCCACATTAGAGATCTAACTCGGGCGTCCTCTTGTTCACAGAGGGCAGGCCAGCACGTGGTCCTTTGTTATGGCGTCCGTTCCCAAAGGCCGTTCCTTTCAGGCATCCCCTGTGTCAGTGCTTTTCCTAGGACGTGGGGTTCCACTCATCTTTGTATCTCCCATAGATTTTAGACCAGTCCTCAGTCTTCTGTAGGAGTATATTCTACACTGGTGAAATTTTGTGTATGTGAAATAAGAAGTTGGTAAATAGACATTTGAGTATGCATTATATAGCTCATGGTACTCAGGAAACAGTTTGAGATGGGGCACAAAATAGAGAGCCACAGTGTACCGGAAGCTCTGCTCTTACTTACTGTTCACACACCCTGTTGGGCTTCGTGCAGGTTCAGGGTTATTAATCCATCTAGCAGGTGTGCACTGGGCTGCCCAGAGGCGCACAGCTCCTCTGTATCCCCTGCCTTGCTGCATTCACGTCACAGTAGGAGCCTGGCTTATTACTGTCCTGACCCCTGTCTGAGGTTTCCATCCCAGCTTTTGAGTTACCAGGATTATCTTCAAAGCGTTCTTTTCCAGCCGAGCAGTAGTGGCTCACACCTTTAATCGCAGCATTTGGGAGGCGGAGGCAGGTGGATCTCTGTGAGTTCGAGGCCAGCCTGCTCTACAAAGTGAGCCCAGGACAGCCAGGGCTACACAGAGAAACCCTGTCTTGAAAAACAAAACAAAAAGAGTGATCCCTCCCACACCTAAACGATAATAGAAACAAAGTCTTTGCTATTTCTCTAGACTTTGCTCAAGTCTTCTTTTTTTTGGGGGGGGGGGGGGGTTGTTTTATTTGTTTTGTTTTGTTTTTCAAGACAAGGTTTCTCTGTGTAGCCTTGGCTGTCCTGGACTCACTTTGTAGACCGGGCTGGCCTCGAACTCATAACGATCTGCCTGCCTCTGCCTCTCATGTGCTGGGATTAAAGGCGTGCGCCACCACGTCCAGCTTTTGCTCAAGTCTTAAGACTTAGTTTCACCTTTGGTGGACTTAAAAATCACCAACTGTCATATCAGTCTTCTTCAGTTGCCATATGAATGGCCTGAACACAGACTTTTTTTCCTTGTAGTGTCAGTGCCTGAGAAATCCAAAATCAAGGTGTTGGCTAGAAAGGTTTCAGTGTGAGTCACTTCTCATGGCTTGTCACTTGTTGCCATCTCACAGCACGCTCACCTGCCCCACCCCCTTTGTCCACAGGGCCAGGGAGGGTGTGTAAGGTCTCCAATGTCTCTTTGTATAGGGCACTATCCCTAGTCGACCAAAGACTCATACTTAGGGTCTCATTTAACCTTAATTACTTCTTTAAATGTCTAATCCCCCAAGAGTAACCCACTGGAGATTAGGGATCTGGCACTGGAAATCTGGTGACATACATTCCAGTCACAGACAGCTGGCTTTCCCTCTTAAGGTGAATATTACATGAACTAGTACCTGGTCATCAACTTCTGGTGGTTGAATCAATGTTAGTGCTTTGGGAATTGTGCTAATCGCTTCCTCTTTGTTCTTTTACGATATTAGAATTATTGTGCTGTTTTATTTAGACCTGTCTTCAGATTCTTGCCAAGCCCCAGGGGAACTTTCATGACATTTGGATTTTGCTGTTTTATTGACCATTTTTACTTTAATGCAGCTTTTAGTGTACTTTAACACAGCTTTGTCTTATATAGTAATCTGCATGTGGCTGGTAGTTTTAGACCTATATAAAAATGTACATATGCATTTGCTGTCTACCGGGGGCCACTTGTGAGGGTCACTGGGCTGTTGTTGGACTACAGCCATGATAAGAACGGGCTGTGCACCAGCAGGACAGCATCCATAAGGAGGGATTGCTACTGAGCAGAGTGGGGGGCTGGGGGGCAGCCCAGCTCTAGCCAAAGCTCATGCAGTAGGGAAGGTTTGCTGTGTCACCCACCGTCTATCATCTTTTGTGGACACTGTGGAATAGTTTTAAACCACATTATGCTTTGGGGCATCAGTATTTCCAGTGATGAGCTTTGCTGGGGAGATCTCTCACTTGGAAAGTTGTTTGATGAGACTTGTCAGTCAGATGCTCCTGTGGGATGCCAGCCTACCCCTGGGGGGTGGGCCGTTTTGAAGCTCTACGTTATCTCTGTAGTTACTTCCAGACAGTTTCTTATCAGCTCAGCTGGAGGAATTACTTCATAGCTCTGATGAGACTTGAGTGAGGGTGCTTTGGTGAGGGCAGGTGCAGGTCCTCAGTTTAAGAGAGAGAGGGAGGAGGTAATGGAGGTAAGGGGAGAGTGAGAGGGGGAGCAAAGAGGGCAGAACCCACAGCTGGAGACGGGCATGGCCGACACAGCTCCCCCAAGCTGCCCTATCGTTGGGCTGCTGGGAGTTGAGATCATCGCTAGCTCTGGAATGCAGAGCAGAGGATGCGGGCCTTGAAGACTTGTGCTGGGTTTGACTCTCGCTTCTGTCACTTTCTATGTCTGTGATGATGGTCATTACCTGGACCTCATTTTTTTCTTATTTTGGAAATAGAAATAATAATTAGTTTGGAGACTTAAGCAGCCTACTTTACAAGACTGTTGGGAATCCACAAGGAAACTTTGGGGTACAGAAGCTCGGGCTTATACCATAATCCCTTTTAGCTTGCCGTAGAACTCAACCACATGGCCCAGAGAGGCCTGGTGTTCTACGAAATTAAGCAAAGTAAATTAGCAACTCTGGTTGTACTTAGCTAGTGATTAAATAACAGTTTAGTTAATAGGGTGTTAATGGTCCCCAGGTGTTGGTAATTCTGGGTCTTTGCTTTGGAGAGCAGTTGTATAATTTCTTCTGGTACTTAGATTTTTCTTTAACAGAAAATGGAAGTGTAACAGATGAAGCCCCCAGGGGCGATGTAGGGGAAGAGGAAATGGTATACTGCACCATAGCATTTGGGGAACAGTCTAACCCACAATCAGAACGCAGTAAAACTTATCTGCTCTTACTGGGGCTCCACTGTCCACCCTTAAGGCAGAAAGAACTCTGGGAAATTTAGACAGCCATCTTTTACCCATCCTTCCCATCATGGGCGAATGGCAGCCTGTGGTACTGTACACATTGCAAGGAAGAATTCTCAAATCACTTGATAACCAATTTCAGTTCTACCAAGTGTCACAGAGACTGGACCTCAAGAGTGTGGTTTGCTTGCCTGAGAGCCAAGATCATTAAGCAAGAAGGGACTTTTTTGCCTCCGTAGCCAGTATAGACTTAGAGTGTTAACAAGGGCAGAGAGAGTGATCAGATGTACTGTTCCGCTGTAACCAGCATGTAAGTCAGCAGCGTGCGTTACGGACATTTTGAATGCTTTCATCTTTTGAGCCAGCAGTTTATATCCTAGAATATTTTTAAAGAAATAGTCAAGACAAGAGAAATACTTATTTAGAAAGGTTACACCTAACAGAAAAAAAAAAAAAAAAAAGGAAGTGAAACCTTTTTCATTTGTAAATTAGAAATCCAGCTCCTTAGAGTAGCACTTCTTAAAAGATCAGGGGACACACGGGGAAAGTAGACATGTTATGTCTTCTGAGGGGACACACGGGGAAAGTAGACATATTATATGTCCTGAGGCAGAGGCATTGGTGTGGGGGAGACAGAGTAGGGTCTTTGAACTGCCAGGTTTTAACAACAACATCCACTGTACCCACTGACCCTATAGTAAACACACTACAATTCTACATATGTATATTATATCTATGTGTGTATATCTATGTGTGTGTGTATAATAAACAGGAAGTGGACACAGGCTTGTCTTAAGACAGAGATGATACAGATAAGAGCAGCTCTACAGAACCTGTGTTGGCAAATTTTAGTTTGGGGAGCACTGGATTATAGTGAATAGACATACTGATGAAGGTGAAGAATTGATTTTGACCAGTGGGGAAGAAGGAGCTCAGATTGGGTACCACTAGGCGCCTACTAAAGCAATGTAATCAAAGCACAGGCTTGGGAGTTGACGGGAGCCAAGGACACATCCTCAAAGAAAAATGGTTCCTTACTTAGCTTTGCTTAAGGTCTGAGGCCAACCTGCCTTTGAATCATTTAGTTGTCTTTGCAGCTCTGGCACACTGTGTGCCCAGTGTGACAGTGAAGGGGGGGGGGCCTGCTGGGAGGGCCTGACCTCCTAGTAGCATTCATTGTAATCCTGGCTTGGCATGAGGTGTGAGATTTGTTCAGGCCCTGATCAGACTCTGTTGCCCTCTTTTAAAGACCCAGTTTCAAGGCTTTCTGATCTGATCTGCTCTGGTCCAGCCTCAGTCTGATACAAGTGCAGAAAATCCTCAACAGGTATCGTGTGTGAGTAGCTAGCTTAAAGTCTGACTTTTATAGCATAGTTTTTAAGATTCAAAAAAAATTCTGTGTATATGTGTGTGTACCATGTGTTATATGGGTGCCTGCAGAAGCCAGAAGAAGATGTTGGCTCAAATTATAGTTGGTTGTGAGCTGCTCCACAAGTGAACTCTGCTGAGTGTTGAGAACTGAATTCTGGAGGAATAGCAAGTACTCTTACTGCATAGCCATCTCTCCAGCCCCCAGAATGTGATAAAAAAAAAAAAAAAAAGAAGCCATAGGCTAAGTGAGATCCCGCATCAAAACAGGAAAAGAGAAAAAAAAAAAAAAAAAAGTTCTGTGTGTGTGTGTTTATGGAAAATTTCAAATACAAAATGAGAAAACAACTTAATGAACTTGGTGTACCTATCACCTCTCGCCAGCAGGGCTCCTTTCAAGGTGGTTCTGAGTTCTTTTGCTAAAAAGTGGACACTTCTAAACGGACTAAATCATCAATAGCTTGATGCTTTCCCGTTATTCTGAAAGATTAGAGAAGTTCCAGGGCCGCGTTGGTCCTTTCCAGCGGGGTATAACGGTGCTGTTGTTGCTCCTGCGGTGCCTGTGCCTCTAGTTTACCATCTCTTACTGGAGGCATGCATCCTATGGAAAACGTCAGGCGGAAGACGTGGGAAGCGTAGCTTTCACACACATCAGAGTAGTAAGGCGTTTATGAAGTACCAGAGGGTGAAAGGTGCGTACCCAGCACCACAGAGAGCAGCAAGATGACTTAGTGAGTCCTGGTTGAATAATCTGAAACTGCCTGAAGTCTAAGGATGGCACCAAGAACACTAGACTTCTGGGACAAAAGGCCCCAGACTCGCCTGCTGTGCCCTGGGCAGTCCACTGACACTTCAGCTTTTTGGCCCTTGGTTCCCTCAGTTGTGGGGAGGAAGCGTGGCCTTTGCCCCTAAGTACAGAGACTCAACTCTGAAATTGCACAAGGTGTTCACATTAGCTATACATGCTTGATAATGGCCCCAAATCTGATGGTCACAGAGTTCACCTCTCAGTTTTTATTTATTTCTTTTCTTGTGGAGACATGATCTCACACTGTAGCCTGGACTGGTCTAGAACTCACTATGGGCTCCAACTCACAGCAGCCTGTTTGCCTCGGCCTCCTTAGTAGTAATGAGTTATAGGTAGAAGCAGTCATGGCTGCCTTCTGCCACTCAGTTTGAAGAAGTACCTGACGTTGCGGCAGGCACATTTCCTAGTCAAGGACACAAAACGTAAATGAACAGGTGTGGAGCTGGAGAGATGGCTTAGTGCTTAAGAGCACCGCTTGTTCTTGCAAAGAACCTGGGTTTGATTCCCAGCATCCACAAGGTGCCTCACAACTGTCTGTAATTCCAGTTCCAGGAGATCCAGCACCTTCTTCTGGCCTCCCTGGGCACATACACGCAGGCAAAACATACACACAAATAAATCTAAAAAGCAATTAAAATAAAAATATCAGGTATCCAGGAGCAATTCCTTTATGATTCATAAATCTTGGAAGTGCTTTTACATAACTTGATCTGTTTGATTAGGCAGCGGCCTCCCTTACCTTCATCTGTGTGTCCCCTCACACCCCCCCCCCAAATAAAGTTGAACAAGCCCTTTATTTCCAAAGGTGCCTGACATGTGGGGGACTAAGCAACTCCCTACATTAAGCATAGATAAATTAGGAAATTAGAGTGATATGTAGGTGCCACAAAGACTCCTGGGAAATCGACTTAGGGACTGTGAAAGCCCTTGCTCGGTAAAGTTCTGGAATCTTTCCTATGGCTCAGCATTAATGGAAAGAAAGTTACTTGCCTTTTTTTTTTTTTACTTGCCCCCTTTTAAAGAAAGGAATGGAGTTAGGGATTAAGCCTCTATGACTTGTGACTTTCTTTTTTTTCTCTCTTTTCTTTCTTTCTTTCTTTCTTTTTTTTTTTTTTTTTTGCTATAATTGGTAATTCTTACTTCAAACTTCCTTTTGCAGGCTAGCTAACGACCAGGAGAAATAGAGTGGAAAATGCAAAACAACGAAATTATTAAACCTGCCAAATACTTCTCAGAGCTGGAGAAGAGCATCTTGCTTGCTTTAGTAGAAAAGTACAAGTATGTATTGGAATGTAAGAAAAGCGATGCGCGAACTATTGCCCTCAAGCAGCGCACCTGGCAGGCTTTGGCCCACGAATACAACTCTCAGCCCAGCGTGTCGCTGCGGGACTTCAAACAGCTGAAGAAGTGCTGGGAGAACATCAAGGCTCGGACCAAAAAAATTATGGCCCATGAGAGAAGGGAGAAAGTGAAGCGCAGCGGGAGCCCGCTGCTGAGTGCCCACGTCCTGGGCAAGGAGAAGATCAGCAGCATGCTGCCGGAGCAGCTGTACTTTCTGCAGAGCCCGCCCGAGGAGGAGCCTGAGTACCACCCAGATGCGGCAGCCCAAGGTACCCTCCCCATGCAGTGGGGCTACACTGGCTGGAACAGCTTGGTTTGGAATTGTGAAATGCTTCACGTTGAGGAAACTTGTAAGAAATGTTGATATCAGCCGGGCGTGGTGGCGCACGCCTTTAATCCCAGCACTCGGGAGGCAGAGGCAGGCAGATCGCTGTGAGTTCGAGGCCAGCCTGGTCTACAAAGTGAGTCCAGGACGGCCAAGGCTACACAGAGAGACCCTGTCTCGAAAAAAAAAAAAATGTTGATATCAGACTGGGCTGTTGTATAGGGCATCCAGAATAGAAGTCCAAGGCTCCGTTTTTGTCGTTACTGTTCAACCATACAGAGCTGAATATGTATCGTGCTCATTAAAGAGGTCCTCTGGTTGCTCAGCTCAAACTATCTCCAGCTTATTAAAGGAAATTTGATGGAGATTTCTATTCATTCACTCAGTCTTTTATTTTATTATTACTTTTTTTAAAAACAATTTATTATATGTACAAAGTTCTGCCTGCATGTGTGCCTGCCTGCCAGAAGAGGGCACCAGATCTCATTATAGATGGTTGTGAGCCACCATGTGGTTGCTGGGAATTGAACTCAGGACCTCTGAAAGAGCAGTCAGTGCTCTTAACCTCTGAGCCATCTCTCCAGCCCTCACTTGGTCTTTTAAAAAGTTATTTTTGAGGATCTACTGTGTCAGGTTAAGTCATTCAAAAGGCCATGCTAAATGAGAAAACTATTTCCAATTTAAAAACCAAAGTACAGAGATCAGTGGCTGGAGAGATGGCTCAACAGTTCAGAGCACTGGCTACTCTTACAGAGGACTAGAGTTCAGTCCCCAGCACCTACATTGGACAGTGTTGAACTGCTTATAACTCCAGCCCCTGGGATCAATACCCTTTTTGGGTGTGTGCAGGTACTCACATGCTCAAATGCATAGAGCCACATATAGATATACATACATAAAGATAAATTAAAGAAGTATACGTCTTAAAAAGTAATGCATTAAAAGTATAGAGACTAAATAAAGCAAACACCCTTTTAGCATTCACTTGGATTCATGCCAATATTTTTACCCACCAGAATAATTGTGATCTGATGTTTTTATTATTTCTGGCATTCTAGGGACAAAAATTAAATTTTAGCACATTCCTGTGGAAAAGAGTAAAATATATCACATGTAATTCTTATGGAAAGAAAAGACTGTTTATAAACAAAGATGTAGTGGTAACTTGTAGTTTCAAAAGGTTGGCATCAAGAGGTGCCTCATGTCTCCAGGCAGGCAGAGAATAGAAACGTATATAGATAAGTTTCCAACAGTTCCTGCCTTTTTTAAGACAGGAAGTGGCCCCTTTATCTAAAGGTTCATTAAGTTTGCAGATGGTATACCATGAAGCAGAGGAAGGTTGGTTGGGATGCTACAGGCTGCACAGAGATGCTCCAAGGTCCCAGCAAGCGTTTGCCTGGGAAATTGGCCTCTTAGCTTGCAGAACACTGAATCTCGTGTCCCCAGAGTAGACAGAGCTCTGAGGGACTGGCTCCTGTTAATTAAAAGTCGCAAGAAACTGTCTGAAACCAAGAATGCTGTGTA
Organism: Acomys percivali; assembly: GCA_907169655.1. NCBI lineage: Eukaryota > Metazoa > Chordata > Mammalia > Rodentia > Muridae > Acomys > Acomys percivali. Next base: position 114,637,418 of record OU015743.1, read on the forward strand.
GAGTGAGAAAGGTAATTACCATGTGAGCCAAATACATGCTTTTGATTAACACTTGTTCCCCTATGGGCAGATCATCTCAGGAAGCTAAATATGGCACAAACTTTGCTTGCTAATCAGTAGATGGAGGTTAAGTGCAGGCTAGTCGACTGGGTGACCACTGTGGTCAGTGTCATGGCCCTTATGTATCATTTCCTGATGTGGGAGACTTAGTTCTGGGTTTTGATTCTTGGGTTCCCACACCAAGCTACATCTTGGCAGCTACAGCTTACGTGGGCACTGCCAGCTCTCTTGCCCTCCCTGCTGCTTCTGTGGGGCATGCGCTTCCCTTGCTGACCCTTGTAGCTTACGCCACTTTCCCATCTTAGCCACAGAGCATTCAGTCAGCACGACACTGCAGGAGTGGGGTTGCTGTTCGAATGGGTGGCTGGCTTCCCTTGGGTCCTAAGCTAGGAAAAATACTCATGTGAATGCCATTTATTTAGAAAATGTGTCTTCTAGACGGTTATGTGTCAGTTTTATAGCTATTTTTATTTGTATAAATTATGTTTATTTGTATGCGGGGGGCATGGCACATGTGACTGTCAGAGGGTACGTTGAGGAGTTAGTTCTCCTATCTTGTGAATCTTGGGGATTGAACTCATGTGTCAGGCTTGGTGACAAGTCGTTTTATCTAACTAGCCATCTCACCAGCCGTATATGGTTGTCTTTGAGGAACAAAACACCCACCCCCCACCCCCTTATTTAAATATGAGGTAGGATCTAGAGATTCCATCTAATAACTTTTTTTTCTTTCCTTTGGGGGAAAAATGCAATTCATTTACTCAAATAGAAATTTCAAGCAAGAAGGAAACCCCCTCCCTCCCCTCTCTTACTGAGACAAAGTTTCTCTGTGTATCCCTGGCTGTCCTGGAATTCACTCTGTAGACCAGGCTAGCCTTGAACTCACAGAGATCCACCTGCCTCTGGTGGGATTAAAGTCATGTACCACCACCTCCTGGCTTTCTTTCTTTTTTTCTGTTTCAGATTTAGTCTCATTATATAGCCCTTATTAAGATTTGATTTTATACACATATATGTGTGACTTAGTGTATGTATACATGTGCATGTATGTATACATATGCAGGAACATGGAGGCCAGACAGTGTCAGATTCTCTGGAACTGGAGTTATAGGCAGTTGGGAGCAGCTTGATGTGGGTGTTGGGACCCACACCCCAGTGCTCCTATTGCTGAGACCTCTCTGCAATGTATTTAAACTTAGAGGTTTGTACATAGTTAGCACTGGACACTTTTTTGTTGGTGCTTATTAAAATGCAGCCAAGACTCCTGTTTTCATGTCAGAGGAGCAGAGAGCCTTGCTGCCCAGTCAGTTCAGAAGTACTCATAGTTGAGGCACTGTCACTCTTTTTACGATTTAAAATGCCTGTGAAGTTTTTACTCATTTTTTTTTCCAGTTTACTTTCAGGAAGTCAGGGAGAGCAGGCTGCAGAGATGGCTCAGTGGGTAAAGTGCTGCTCTTCAAGCATGAAGACTTGAGTTCCAATCCCAGCACCTACATAAAATCCAGGGGAGCCCCAGTTCTGTAGGGGGTGAGGACAGGGGAGTCTCTGTAGTCACCAGCCTTGCTCTGGGTTCAGGGAGATACCCTGTCTCAAGGGAATAAGGCAAAGTGATGGAGCAGGGCATCTGATGGCTTCTCTAGCCCAAGGAGGTCTGCACATGCTCATGCCCCAACTCTGTCTTTCTTCCTCCCTTCCTCTCTCCCTCCTTCCCTCCCTCCCTCCCTCCCTCCCTCCCTCCTTCCTGTTCTCCCTCCCTTCCTCTTTGTTTCATACATAAGAAGTAATAAAATTAAACAAACAAAAGATGACAAAAATAAAAAAGGCTAAGATCACCAATAATCCTTTCTGGAAATTGGTGGGGGGAAAAGTAGAAAACTTGAATCTCTTGTGTGTTTTTGGCCCATGTCTGTGTGTGTTGCTTTTGTATTTTCAACACTGCACTGTGTACTACAGCAGCCACAAGTGGCAGGAGGCTAATCAGCAGTGGAAAGACGAGATGACAAAACAGAGATGTTCTGTAGTCACACAGGCCACATTTTGAGGCTTTTAACCACAAAAGAATCTCATCAGCAGTTTAATGTTAATTACATGTTTAAATACGTTTTTAGGTATGTTGGATTAAAATATATGACAAAATCAGTGTAGCTTTGGCCGTGTGGGCGTAAGCATTCAGAATTACTCATTGGCTTAGATTCTGCTCTGTTGGTCAGTACAGTGTTGTTAACACCCTGTGGGTGGCCTGTTCACAGAACTAGGTTCCCAGAGATGTGCTGGAATCTATTATAAAATGTTAAGCAGGATGGAGTTTAGCAGGTTCCACTAGAGGCCCCTCTCTAGCTATATTTTGGTGGGAGACAGAATCACTGTGTCACTAACTCTTGCGTGTTCATGCTTTTGTCAGAGACTTCGTTCACTTGTTCAACAATATATATATATAAATCAGTGTTTGTCCCGCAAACGCTGGCTCCTTAAAACAGTTTCCGGTGTGCAGGCTTTGTGATCTGTGATAATTTAATTATCCCTTTGAGAAACAGGTGTGGAGAAGTGTGTGCGTAGGTAGGATGACATGTTAATTACTTAGGATTGCTAGTTTATTTGAGTGCATGTGCACACTATGGCACGTGTGTGATGTCAGAGAACAGCTTGCAGGAGTGGGTTCTACCCTTCACCACATAGATCGTGGGGGTCCAACTCACGTCATCAGGGTTGGCAGCAAGTACCTCTGCCCACTGAGCCATCTCATTAGCCCCTTAAGTACATTTAAGAGAGCTAGGCATTTTTAGCACCAGCCACATATTTTACCACATATTTTAGGTGGTTATATTTAACTTTGTATGCATCGTACGTCTATTATGAAGCTATAATTAAATCATGTGAACGTTTCCTTCGAAGTCCCATTGTTACTGTTGGACCCACCCCGTCCTCTTCTTTTAGGGTATGAATGAGGCAGAGAGAACTGGGGTGGATTTCCAGTCATGGCACGCTTGCATCCTTGGTCTATGCAGCACTCCTCCAGTGCGTTCTGTTCTCTGTGTGGTCCCTTTTGATCCTCAGTCATAGTCTTGTTCTCTTGTGCTGTACAGGGATTGGTCTGCCATGCTTTGGTATTCTCTCACATGTACTTGTGAAAGCCTGTGCTGCGGCTAGTTCTTCCTTTTGCCTTTCTCCCCTAGAACAGCATGTTTAGGCTCTAGTTCACCAGCTGTGTGTAAACCCAGCTGTTTAGCTTTAGTTAGGATGTAAGCACCTTCATACACATCCACTGCGTCTTACTCATTTTCTCAGTCATCTCTTTCCTTCATTCTGGGGAGAGTAACTGGAGATTGTCCTGCACAGTTTTCTTCTCATCTTTTCATTTCTGTAGTAGGCTTTTCCTGCAGATGCTAAATTTACTCAAATTACCCAAGTGATAGAACACCCTCTTGGCTGTGTTCTCAGTCCCAGAAAAGCTCTCCTACTCTTTTTGCATGGAGTTGGGTTGTTGCGTGGCATTGTTTCACCTGGGAGAGAGATGGGAGGGTGTATGCTGGTAGCAGGCTGCTATTCCCAGGCTAGTGTTTGTCCAGTTAAGGGATCGTTCAGCCTGAGTACTGGTTTCTGTGCACTGCTGCTAATACTTGTGTGAAGATCACTTTGCTATTCTGTCTGGCTTTAAGTCCTGTCTCCTGCCAGTCTTAAGAGGTCTATTTTTTTTTGGGGGGGGGGGATGTGTATGTTAGCACACATTTTAAAAATGTCAGTTTAAAAGGAATCGTTTTCTTACAGATATTAAGATGCTGTGGTTTTGTTGTTATGCAGACCCAGATCTGAATCCTAGATTTTCATCCAGCCAGATGGCCTTGGATACTAGATTTGGTTTTCTGTAGTCATGATGTCCTCGAAAGGTTGTAAAGATTAGATGAGGGATTGAAAAGCGCTAGAACCTGTTGTGGTGCACATGAATGGCAGCTGCTGCCGCTGCCACCACCGTGTCCTTGAAACCTGCATTGTTGAGATAAAGCTGAACATTTGAGAGCCGGGAGAAAGCTTTACATTGTGAGTGGATGAGCTGTAGAGATGATACAAGTGGAAGCAGAGCTGTGAGGGTAGAGGTGTAAGACACAAAACAAAACTAGTCTTGATCTTCAAAACCAACCATTTTCAGGTCTAAGATTAGAAAGGCAGTGAGTGAGGTGATGTGGTCACTGCTCACAACAGAGGGCCTCTGCCCTGGGTGCTACATTTTCCCATTCCATTCTCCTGAGCCTCAGTCCCTCAGTTGTGTCAGGTGGGGGGAGATGTGATCCACAGCTGCCAGTTTAGTTCACGTGCATTTCCTTTTTTAAGCTTATTATTTTAAATTTCCATTTATTTATTTATTTAATCAATTGCTTTACAGCCTGATCACGGCCCCCTTCCTCCTCTCCTCCCAGTCCCACCCTCATTCCCCCTCCCCGACTCTCCTTCTCAAAGGAGAGGCCCTGAAGGGATACCAAGCCACCCTGGCATCTCAAGTCACAGCAGGACTAACCATATCCCCTCTCACTTAGGCCAGACAAGGCAGCCCAGCTATGGGGAAAGGACCTGAGACAGGCAACAGGGTCAGAGACAGCCCCCTACTCCCATTGTTAGGGGACCCACATCTAGACTAAGCTGCATATCTGCTACGTATGTGTAGGGGGTGTAGGTCCAGCCCATGCATGCTCTTTGGTTGGTGGCTCAGTCTCTGTGGGCCCCATGGGCCAGGTTAGTTGACTCTGTAGGTCTTGTTGTGGTGTCCTTGACCCCTCTGCCTCCCTTCATGGTCCCCCCAACTCTTCCTTTGGGCTCCCTGAGCTCTGCCTATTGTTTATATGCATTTCCAGTGCTCAGTGCTGTCCCAGGCTCTGTGCTGGGCTCTACATGAGAGTCAAGTAAGAGGCAGTTTCTGTCCCCAAAGAGCTGGAGACTTGAGAGGAGGAAACAATCAAAGGCTTTTTTCCCCCTCACTTCTTTCTCTTTGTTTTTGTTTTTTTAAAGGAGGTTAGATATTTATTTATTTTTAAAGATTTATTTTTATTTTATGTGTGTAAGTTTTGCCTGCACATATATCTGTGCACTACATGCATGCAGTGTCCACAGAGGCCAGAAGAGGGCATCCGATTCTCCTGTCTGAAATCAAGGTGCTGGGAATCAAATCTGGGTGCTCTAGAAGAGGATTATCAAGTGTTCTTAACAGCTGAGCCCTCTCTCCAGTCTCTGATATTTATTTTTGAGACAGAAGTCTGCTATGTAGTCTAAGCTACCATCAAACATGAACCTCCTACCTCAGTGTTCTACTTGCTGGGAGACAGGCCTGTGTGATCATTCCTGGCTCAAACTAGTGCTCTAGCAGGTGTTGGCCCAGGAAGACAAAGATTACAGGACGGACACTGAGTCCAGGTGAGAGCCACCACACCTGGTGGGAGAGCCAGGGGGACATTTTCCTTAGCTAGATGATACGGAAGCGTTCTTTTAAAATGTTTTCTCTCTACCAATAGTTTCTGTAGTTCAGATTTCTGTATTTGGTTTTATTCTTAATTAGAGACCACTTACAGTTGTCACCTTTCCCCTCAGAGCGGAGCCATCCAGACAGTAGCCGTTCAACTCTCAGTAATGGAGCTCTCCAAATTAGGTTTGCCCCAATAGCTGTTAACAGTCCCAGCATCCCATCTTCCAGAGTACTGTGATGACATATTATGTAATCAACTTTGCTAGTAAATTAATATTACTTTTCTCTAAGGAGAACATTCTCATTGTTGAGAGTGTAGAGTGTTTCAAGAGAGTCCTGGAGTCACAGTTAGACAGCTCCTTTGTGGGGAGATGGGCTAGGGTGTAGTTCAGTTGGGAGAGCGCTTGCCTACCATGAAGAAGTTCTGGGCTCAGTTCCTGCCATCACATAAAAGCAGATGTGGTTGTGTGTGGGCTCGTAATCTCAGCAGTAGGCAGTGGGGTGGGGAGGGGACCAAAAGGACCAACAGTTCAGGGTTATCCTCAGCTACACAGTAAGGTGAAGGACAGCCTGGGCTAGCCCTATCACAAACAAGAAATGACTCCGTGAACTGTTGTAGTTAGTGGTTTTCTTTTCTTTTATAAGATTTATTTATTTATAACATGTACAGCATTCTGGCTACATGTACACCTGCACACCAGAAGAGGGCACCAGATCTCATTATAGATGGTCATGAGCCACCATGTGGTTGCTGGGAATTGAACTCAGGACCTCTGGAAGAGCAAACAGGGCTCTTAACTGCTGAGCCATCTCTCCAGCCCAGTGGAGATTTCTTATTGAAATTCTCTATAACGTCAAATGCCAATGTAGTAGAACACTGCACCTATCAAAGGAGACCTTCTGCTTCCGTGTGCTCCTTTCCTGTGGGTTCAAGGCTTCGGCCAGTAAGGCTTACTAGCCACCCACTGGGGAGCAAGGAAAGTAATTAGTACCCAAGGATAAATGAAATGAGCAAGGCCTGGGGCCAGGATATAACCCTGCGTGCTGAGTGCTGTAAGGAGAACACTTGGGAAGGAGAGGTCTGAGGTTTCAGAGCAAGCGGTGCTGGCCCTGGACCAGCAGGAATTACAGAGGAGGTTGAGGAAGGAAAAGTGGTCCGAGGGGATAAGCATGGAGCCTAACAAGACACAGACACGCAGGAGCATGGCTTTAGAGCTTGTGGGAGATAATAATAAATGTTGTGGGGAGCTGAACACTGCCTCCTTCCCACAGTGCTGGCACTGATAGTCAGAAGGAGGCGACCAAAGAGACAAGGAGTGAGCCAGGTCAGGGTCTAGACTAATGCCCTAGCAGGAGTGAACGGAAGGGCTGACTCCCATGGGCAGGAAGCCCCACGGCGCCCCACAACACTCTTGAGATAGAACAAAAGATTCACAGCAGATGCAGAAATTGTCAGAAGGGATCAGACAGACACGATGACTCACACTGCCGCCGTCCCCGTCCTTGCGACCTCGTGCTCCGCAGAGGCAGGCACATTTCGGTTTGCAGTTTTCATCAGCATCTCAGGATCTAAGCATGTTCTCTGACCACGTCCCAGTGTGTGGTTCCAGAAATGACGAAGTGAAACACGTTATCAAAGTCAGATGTGGTCAGAGGACCTGGACACAAGGGCCAAACGCAGACCCTGGCTTAGCCTCCCCCTGCAGTAGACTCTCGTTAGGCATGGGGTTGACGTTTCCTTCTGCCCGTAAAATCTTTTTAACATGTTTCCTGCTACTGTCCTTGTTGTGATTGTTTCCAGAATCATTTGCTGTTTCAAACAGAGAACTGTGCGACGACGAGAAAGAGTTCGTCCATTTTCCAGTCTGTGAGGGGACCTCACAACCTGAACCTTCATGTTCAGCCGTCAGAGTAACAGCCAATAAGAACTACAGGAGCAAACCGTCTCAGGAAGGTGCTCTAAAAAAGATGCGTGAGGAGGAGCACCACCAGCAGATGTCCATCCTGCAGCTGCAGCTGATCCAGATGAACGAGGTGCACGTGGCCAAAATCCAGCAGATAGAACGAGAGTGTGAGATGGCGGAGGAGGAACACCGGATCAAAATGGAAGTCCTCAATAAAAAGAAGATGTATTGGGAAAGAAAACTACAAACGTTCACCAAGGAGTGGCCCGTTTCCTCATTTAACCGGCCCTTTCCCAACTCACCCTGACACTTGGGGACGCTCCCTTGTAATTAGTCTCTGTTGGCAAAGCAAGGTTGGGATGTGGCCTTTGTGGTCAAGGAAGCCTGTAACAGACCTGTGACTAGGTGAATTAGAGTGGGTAGTAGTCACTTATTTAAGAATACATTCAGGTAAACAGCTGCACCCCATGTACCCCCGAAGTGGCCAAGAAGCTGTTAACAGTCTTCTAAAAATCACCACTATGCGTGCTATAATTCTGAATGTAATGTTTCTTAATTAGAATTCATAGAAAACCATGTGCGAGTGTTTGTTTTTTTTTTTAATGAAATGCAAGTATGATGATAAAGGAGTGTGGCTGGTGATTTTATACTTTATTTTTTAGTGTTTTTTTTTTTTCCCAGCCACCAGTGGAACTTTACACCCAGTATAAAGCTGCGTGTGTGGCTGTTTCTCCACCTTTTTAGTGTACACTGAGTGTGGAGGTTTGAAAAGCCTGCCTTTGCAAGGGTATTTCCTAATGTGGCTCACAGACTGCCTTCTGAGGCTTCCCCAAAGAGGCTTTCCAAGTAGTGTCTCCAACCATGGTGGTTCCCATAGAGGTAGGGATGTGACACCTTTGAGGGCTTAATGTTCATTTAGGTTCCTACGTCCTGTTTGTTTTATTAAAAATGTCTTAAAATTTTATAGTCACACTGTGTATGTTTTTAAAGGTGCTGCCACCCCGGCCCAGATCCTTCCAACTCTTTGCTACTGAGTGAATGAATGCTTTCCTGTGAGTTATCGTCCTCTTTTAGCCTCTAACCCTCTTCGGAAAGGCCCTGATTTCCTGTGCTCAACAAGGTATTAGCTGATGGTAATGCTGTGTGGCTGGTGTTGCACCACCCCTCAGGGTTAGGATTCATAGGGCTCTGTTACCAACACATTTGGAGCTATGGATGGATAAATGTGTGTTCTGACCGAGCTGTGATGCTTCTGCTGTAGCCTAATGTTTTAAAAAAAAAAAAAGTTCTTTTTTCTTTTTTGTTTTCTTTAGAGTTGGGGGCAGTAATAGTTGGAAGCAGCAGAGTGACGTTTCAGTGACAAGGCGGATGAGCAGTTTCTGAGAATAAGATTCTGAATGGGGCATTGAGGAGGAGTAGCAGTCAGGGCCAGTGTTCTAAGTGTGGCTCTGCCTGAAGGTGCTGTGTGACTCTCGCTAAGTCCCTAAAACCTGACCTGGTGCTTCCTGTGCACAGAACCAGGGAGTTGAGCTAGGTGATATTTAGAGCCTGTTTGAGCTCCTTAGCCATGGTGGGGCTTGTGCTTCCCTGCGTGCATATTGCTGACATCACGGCAGCTTGGAGGGCATGGGTTTGCACAGAATTGGCTCCAGAAGTGGCCAAGCTTTGGAATTTGGGTCCTGGGGCCTGTTAGGTTTTGTACAGTTCACACAGACTCACAATTTGTGCACTGCATATAACGCAAGCAGATATCAATTTCGTACATTGAATCTATTTTAAATAATTTTAGAAGAATTAGTCCATTATTTTAGATATATCCTGCAATGATATATCAAAATAGGATCCTTCCATGAGGATTTCTTTTGTTAGTTTTAATCAGCTGGATCCTTCAGAGAATGGAGAATTTTAGTTTCAAGTACAGTTGGTTATGTGGAAGATAGCAATTGACTCCCTGTGTCCCGCTTCAGGATCCAGACAGGGAAGGAGGGGTCTAAACACAAGTGTAAGAGGAAGAGGGTTGCTTTTCCTTTACCTACTGATCTATCAAAACATCTTATTCATATGCACATCCCAAAGTAAGGTGTGAATTCTGCTTTTCATGCAAGCTCTCAGGTCATGCCTGACCTGATGGTCTGCTCAACACATCTCCGAATGACAAGGACTTAAAGGGACCTTAGGCAGTTTTGCATCTTTTGTATATAGTGAGGTGGTAGTTACGATTTTCTAAGAATTTATGGCTTAAACTCACAGCAACATAGAATTCAAAAAAACAAAAAAACAAAAAAACGCAGTGCATTTTAATTGGACTATAAAAGCACTGAACTAGTTCCTAACTGAACAAATACAGGATAATTAAGCCAGAGCCTAAAGCCCCTTGCTGTACTGCTAATGGTATTTATGAGTTTACAATAGTAGCTTGCAATATTTGGCTATGCGTTAGAAATAATATTTTATAAATAATTAGTCCCACTGGGTCTCACTTCCAGGGAGTTGTGAGTCAGTTGGCTTGGGGCTGGGCTTGCTAGTCAGTATTTTTGGAAGCTTTATAGGTGATTATGATGCATGGCTGAGATTGACAACCACCTTGTGCAGTTGACGAATGTATTTCAGTTGATTCCACAAAGCCGTGGGGAAGTAAGGACTTGATGCTCAGAGAAGAACCCTCCTGGCACCAGGCCCACATCTGGTACGTAGCAAAGGAGAACCTCAGGCTGGATCTCTTGGTTCTGAACTGCACAGCCCCACCTGCCATCTTTACCCTTTCTCTTGAAGCCGAATCAAGGATTTGCTTTAACCTGAGACTCAGATACTGTTACAGAATGCTTGCTGAAGCGGCTTCATTCATGAACAAACACAGCACATCCCAGTTCATTTTGCTCTTGAGCCTTTTATTACCTGAGGTGGAAATGCAATAATCATTTCTTGACAGGAATTGTGGCACAGATACATATAAAAAAAATGCTAAGACATGGTTCAACATCATGGGCATTGCTCAGTAGAGAGGGAGGGCTTGTACACAGCGGACTGTAGACTCAAGCAGTGTGTGTCTTCAAGTGCTCTCTTAGTTGAGGGCAGAGAGCTAAGAAAAGCGAAGAAAGGAATTGTAGAGGTATGGTATTTTAATTGAATCTTTAGAGCTGACATTTTGGCAGGTAGGGATTTGGAAAGCAGAGACCATCGTCACTAGACAGGTCAATGGGAGAGAGAGGAGTGAGGCACAGGGGAGTTTTCAAACTGGATTGGAACTGTGCACCAGGAGGAACATTAGGAGACCGAAGTGATAGGAGAGGGGTGGAGCTGGGGACTGCAGGTAGGGTGGCTTGGCTTTGGGTAGCTGAGGTGACAGGACCCAGACTAGGCAGTGAAAAGCAGCCCAGGGTCTTGACTAGGTGGACTCAAGAGATACTGTTTTTATTGGAGAGGAGTGGAAAGTGTTCAAAGCTAGACCCATAAGAGAAAAACGCTGATGACTGAAATGAAGGGAAGATGCAAAATGTCCCTTAGGACATTTGACTTGTCCCAGAGGTGCCTAGGCACAAACGCTGGCACTTGTTCCCAGTCCTTTGGCTACCATGTCTCTGCCGTGACTTCCTCCTCTTCGCCTGTTGTTTCTTCCACCTATTCGGGCAAACTAGCCCTACTAGGTCCTTGGTCACCCAACTTGTTTTGTTCTGCCTCTGTCACCAACATTCCCACTGTCACTAGAGGCACCCCATTAAATATCTCTTACATTGGCTTACACTAAGATGGCCAGAGAAAGTCTTTGTTTCCTGTGATGGCTGTAGTTTCTCTGGATAGTTGGCACCCACTGATTTGAAGGTGTTTGGTTTGGTTTGGTTTGGTCCCATGTTGAATAGCGAATACCTGGCCTGGGAAAGTTTGGTGACTTCTATGTATACATATTAAAGCCCTTCTTAAAAAATTAAATATGAGCCAGATGTGGTAGCACATACCACTCAGGAGGCAGAAGCAGGAGGATCTCTGTGAGTTCAAGGCTAGCCTGGTCTACAAAGAGAGTCCAGACCAACCAAAGCTACACAGAGAAACCCTGTCTTGAAAAACAAAAACAAACAAACAAACAAAAAACCAAAAAAGAAAGAAAAAAAAATCAAATATTGAATCCTGCCCAATAAGGATCCTACCCAATGGATCCATGACTTAGGAGTGTTTCAATGGGGTTTTGCCAGGACAATCTTTCAATGCATTTTCATTTTGTTTTTTGCTTCAGACAAGACTAGGAGGCAGAGATGGCATGGTAGAAGAGTGCATTTGAGTTGTCAACAGTGTCTGCAGTGTCAGGTCAATTACATCAGCACTTGGTCTAGACCAGAGGAAAGGAATGATTGTGCCTCCCGGGAATGTCACAAGGACCTGATAATTATATTTGGCAAAGCTATGAGGAGTGGCTCTGTAATGTCATCGCTACGAATTACCCTTTTAGTAGCATTTCTGGACGCCTGAGCTTTTCAGAGGGCTAGCACTTCATGTCTGCCGTGCCTTCCTTCCTGCTGGGCCGCTTCCCAGGCGGTGCTGTTCCTCCCCGCCCCAGCTTCACTCTCTGTATTCTTTTGTCTTCTCTCCAGACACCATCTCTCCAGCCTGTCGGGCCTCACAGCAGCTTCCACTCTCCAGTGTTAGAGGTGGAAGGGATGAGGAGGCTTGTGCTGCGGGTGCTCAGGGGACAGCTCCCTCAGCACCGAGGCAGCCTCAGGCCAGATCAGCTGACTCGCTACCATGCTGCCCTTGCTACCTTTCTGTTCATGGGGAACTCAAAAGTCATGGGAAAGGTGACCAGGGACCGGCGGCTGCAACGAATTCTTTCCCAATTGTGCCATATATTATGCTCTTCAACACAGTTTACTAATCTCTGCCTCAGTTTCTCCATCTGTGGAAGTGATGTAATACTTATCTACCTCCCTTTGGATGTTGTGAAGATTAGTATGTGTTGGTAAAGCACTTTTGAAATAAAGAATGATGCAAGCATTTAACATTATTGTCGTCATGGATGCCCTACGATAGACAGGCTGGGCTGCCTGATAGCGGTGCTGAGCAGCGGCGCTGGGATTGCAGGCTTGTGCCACCACGCCTGGCTTTGGCGGTACTAAAGACAGAACTCAAACCTTAGCCTAACAGACAAGCACTCTGCCAACTGAGGTACATTCTAGCCCCGTGGTTTGTTTGTGTTTGTTTTTTTAGTGAAAACTTTCCATTGCATTCCTTTAAATAGTCCTTTGGTGCATTTATAGTGAGATTGAACTTATAGACATGTGATTTATGCATATTTTTTTTTTAAAAGAACACAGCTGTTGACTCTCCATTACCCAATACAATTACAGGTTTACAATCTGGTTATTACATAACAGTGTAGTCTATTGTCATTAGGTAGAAAACATTGGTGTGGCACTGGAGTCTCACACATGCTAGGCAAGTGCCCTACCACTGATTGATGCCGCAGCCCTAGATGAAAATGTGTGTACCACATCATCCAAATGACCAGCCTGTGAGTGACGGTCCCTCACTGTCAGCGCCCTATGAATGAGTGACGGTCCCTCACTGTCAGCACCCCATGAAGGGACATCATGGTGACTCTGTTGCCTGGAATTTAGACAAGGGAATAGTAGGAGCTCTCTGGCCATAAGCCTGAACCTCATTTTTAAATGTCTGCTAAGATATTCTATTAAGTTCTAGTTTGAGTTTCTTCTTCTGTAGTTGGCTGCGGGTTGGGTAGGGTTTCAAATCCTGTTACTTTAAAGGCTGATTCTGTCTAATCAAAAGGGCTGGTGTGGTGGCTCACACCTTCGTAATCCTAACTCAGGGGAGGCAGAGACAGAAAGTCTGAGTTCAGGGTCATCTCTACCTACATAACAAGTTTGAGGCCAGCTGGGGCTATTTAAGACCTTGTCTCACCACCGCCCTCCCCTCCCCCCAAAAATCCCTTTCAAAACACCCAAACCAAGATTCTTGTGGTGGAAATAGGAAATGTGAGATGAGATAGCAGCAGAAGATAAGGTTCCAGGACTGTTTCTGTCCCATCATCTAGTTCAGGAACCTTCAACAAAGAAGGAGAACAGGCTGGTGCTCTGCTAGCAAGGCCAGGAGGAGCCTAGATTTCCGGGAGAGCACAGATCGGGAACTCTGCCCTCCTTGCGTGTGTTAAGGATGCATTCAGCCTTTAAGCTATACTCTCAGTCTCTGGGTCTGGATTCTTATCCATAAGTCTCCAAGGGGTTTTGTTTTGTTTTTGTTTGTTTGTTTTTGTTTGTGCTGGTATTATATGTTCTGCAGGGTGGAGGGGGGGGTCAGTTACTGCAATCACTCAGCCACTGTTAACACTTGGGGGTTACACCTGCTGTCCTGTGTGGTTTCCTGAATCTCAGAGTAAAGGGGGTGGCGCTATCCAGGGGATGCCATTCTCAGGGCAGAAATACAAGAAGCTGTGCACTACTGCAAAATACTCCATATTCTGTCTGTTACAGCTGCTGCCCTTGGCCTATGCACCTGACATGGCTGAGCCCGAAGTCCAGAGAGGGAAGTGGGTTCCTCCTCAGAATGTGAAGGGAAGAGATGAATGTTTTTTGAATAATAGTTCAATCTATCATAGTATTACAAGAGAAAGGGGAGCTAGCTAGTCACCAAGGAGTTGAAATTATGTTATAAATCAATCAAGGAGCAGAAAATCTAGTTGGAAACCTGCATTTTACCACCACCACCCCCTCTACTGAAACAGCTCTTTCTTCTGTCTTCCCTCTGTTTTTTTTTTTTTTTTTTTTTAGGGTGTTGTGACCGGAAATTGAACTAACAATAAATTGTATTTCATTGGCTTGTTGATTTAAGTGAATGATACCCTTTACTGACAATGGGATCATAGCCAGAAAGACTCATGGGAAGTAGAAACTATCACAGGTTAAAAGTGCATGGGTTCAGTGTTGCTGTCCGACATGGCTAGTGACTATAGAATGTAGTCACTTTTGTACAGTCACAGTAAAATCAGCAGTAGTTGGAGGCTGGAGAAATGGCTCAGTGGCTAAGGACGTGTACTGCCTTCCCAGGGCACCTTACATCAGTTCTCAGAACCCAGGTCAGGTGGCTTACCACGCCCTGAAATGCCACTCTCTTCTGGATTTCTCAGGTACTTTTACTCACATTCACCTGCCACCCCTTTCTCCAGATAGACACACACATAGACATAATTTTATTTTATTTTTAAAAAAAATTTATTTATTTATTTATTGCATATGAGTGCTTTATCTGCAGAAGAGGCATCAGATCACATTATAGATGGTTGTGAGCCACCATGTGGTTCCTGGGAATTGAACTCAGGACCTCTGGAAGAGCCGGCAGCTCTCTTAACCACTGAGCCATCTCTCCAGTCCCAGACATAATTTTAAAAGTAACAAAAAGCCAGGAGTTGAAGTATTAAAAAGTCATGCGTTACTTTTATATTTAGAAAAGCACCTGTCACATAATAGACTATAAATTTTAGTATATGTTTCCGAAGGTATATGGCCTCTATATGGAAATACGAAGATCTGAGCCTAAGGGTTCTGTCTAGCTCTAGACCTCATGCTTTTAAGAATCCTAATATCCTGAAGTCCTATTTTGGGCCTCAGTTCAAATCTTTAGTTTTGTAAAGAACATTTACCTCCTGGGTATTAAGTAATTGCCTATTAATTCCCATTGACGACTGCCGTACTGTTTTATAAAAAGCATGTATGGAACCAACCTGCAGAGTGTAAAATCAAAACTAAAAATACCCCTGCACCTCATTTTTGATCTTTTGTGTTACAAGAGACATCAAAGCTATCATCACTCATAATGACACATCACCCGGCGTCTTTCCAGCCTCCTCACTCAGTGACACAGCCAGGGTCTGTGACATCACTCTGTTGACCTCCCTCCCTAGAGTCCCCTATCACCCATGCTGTTGCAAGGTCACCAAGTCTCCAAGGTCATCTGAATACTAGGACATAGTCTAGGAATCTGGGCTCTGGTCTCACCCTTGCTGGCAGCTCATATGGTGACTGAGCAGGAAACAGGCTCTGTCTCTGGATATCAAGGTCCTTGTTTCTGAGACGAGAGTATGAGAGAAAAGGATGTGTGAATCTTGTCCCTGTGCTCTGATTAGCTCAATTCTGAAGTTGAATACAACCCAAAATTTCAATTTAGTATCCTCCTTAAACGATAGTGTTTACCTAAATGGAATTCAGATAATGCATCCAAGAGACTCAGTCCCAAGATTGAAAGCACCGTTTGTGAATGTTGCTGATATTAGGATAATGATGGTTCTTAAACTGTTTATAACACAATCTAAATATTCAATAAAAAGAATTTATAGGTAATGGGAACAAAGGAGTTATTGCTTCCCAAAATGTAGTTTTCTCAGTGAAATCTGAATGACTGCTCTTTGTTTTAAAGGCCCAATTTTATAGATTTTTATAGCCCCTCTATTTACAAACTTTGTTCTCAGGCAATGATAAGCCAAGAATGTATAGATTGTTGTATACTTAAAAAAATTCTTGAGGGCTAGGGAGATGATTCAGTGGATAAAGTGTTTGCTACAAAAGCATGAGCAACTGAGTTTATAGCCCCTCCTCCACCCCCACCCCCGACTCCCATAAAAAAGCTGGGTGTGACAGCAACACACCTGTAACCCCACTTGTATTTGTTACTTTTCTATTGCTATGAATAAAACACCATGAACAAGGCAAAATGAAATCTAGTTTATTTGGGCTTGTGATTCAAGAGGGTTAGAGTCCATGATGGCAGAGTGGAGGCAGCAGGCAGCAGGCAGCAGGCAGCAGGCAGCAGGCAGCAGGCAGCAAGCAGCAGGCAGCAGGCAGCAGGCATGGTAGCTGGAGCAGAAACTGAGGTCTCACAGCTTGAACCACAAATAGGAAGCAAAGAGAACAAACTAGAAATGCTACAAGTCTTTAAGCTTTCAAAACCTACCTCTAGTGACACACTTCCTTTAACAAACACCTCCCCCACCAAAGTCTTCCCAAACAGCACCACTAACTAGTGACCAAGCATCCAAATACCCAAGGCTAGGGGGCGTATTTCTTATTCAAACCACCACCAGTGCCAAAGGGGTAGGTGGAGGCAGGTTCCTGGAGCTCACCAGCCAGCCAGTTTAGCTGCACCAGGTTCAGTGAGACTGACTGCTTGTCTCGGCTCTGTCTCTCCTCTCTTCTCCTTTCTCCTCCTCTCTCCTCCTCCTCTTCTTTTTCTTCTTCTTCTCCTTCTTCTTCTTCTTCTTCTTCTTCTTCTTCTTCTTCTTCTTCTTCTTCTTCTTCTTCTTCTTCTTCTTTTCTCTCTCTCTCTCTCTCTCTCTCTCTCTCTCTCTCTCTCTCTCTCT
>OU015743.1:114663312-114678152 GCA_907169655.1 Acomys percivali
GACAGGGACTGCATCTGTCTCTCTTCTAGGCTGCAGGACAGGGACTGTGCCTGTCCTGTCCACCTCTGTGTCTTCTCTGTCTCACGTGACCTCTGACACATAATGGGCCAACTCTCATGATGAACGCAGTTACTATCCCCATGCTCCCTGCCCTGCTCCTGCTCCCATCATTGTGGAAGTCGCCACTGTATATCCTGTCGCTGCTTCTCTGTGCCGAGAGGAATAGTCCAGGATGTGGTTTCACCTTTGCAGCTCTCTTAATTGGGACCCCAGGCTGTTAAGTTCAATTGTATTGACCTTGCTGCCAAGTCCGTAGGCCATTAGATTTTAGGCAGTAATTTTCAGCTGGGAACTAAGAAGAAATTTAAATCTCCTGATTTAATTCATGCTCAGGTGCAATGCAAAATGAGGTTTATATGTTTATGCATGCAAAAGTACACATGTACATGTATGAGCACAGTGCTCAACTGTAACAGTCAAGCATGCATGCATGCTTTTCTCAGAGGCAATCTGGTACGTACTCATTCCTTACATATGTACATACAGAGTAAAGTGGCATATGCTTGGCACTTATGCATATGTACAGAAGCAAGCTGATATACTCCTTACATATGTATGCACACAGGCAAATGGCATATGCTCAATACATATGTATACATACAGAGGCAAGCTGACATACTTAAACACATTCCGAAGCAAAACAGCTATTTGGTTGCACTTGATTCATGCTAATTCCTAGCTCCTTGATGGCTCTTTCTGGAGTCTGAGTTTAACGGATGCTGTTTTCATTTGTTCCTAGGGTTTGGATAGAAATGAAACTCTGTCTGTCTGTCCCTCTCTCCCACCCTCTGTGTCTGCCTCTCTCTCAATAATCTTGCTATATCTCCTGGGCTGTCCTTGCATTCACTGTATCCCAGGCTGCCTTGGAACGCTCTCTACCCTCCATCTTTGCCTCACAGGCCCTGGGATTACAAGTGGGTATCACACCGCTCAGCTCTCCTCTTTCTCCCTGATCCACCTGGCTATTTGTTTCACCTTTATTTCCTAACCGCTCGGCAGGGCAGCTGCTGCTAGTCACCAGACCCCCTCTTCCGTGTTTCTCTAGTAGAGGACCAGCCCAGATGAGCTCTGTTCACTGCTAACTCTTTGGGGTTTGATTCAGAGTATACGGAGTATTGTGTGAACCTGGGTGAACTCTTTACCTCTTCCAAACCTGTTTTCTCATCTTTTGAATAAAGGTACCAGTACCTTGCTTGGGTTTTGTATAGCACTACATAAGAATACACACAGGGCCCTTAGCTTCAGATAGAACCACAGTGTAGTTACTAACTTATATGTCACTGCTATACCATTTGTACTTCTAGCTAATTATTTGTTGAGTGTGTGTGGTGCATAAAACATGGTTCAGTAGACAGGAACGGAACTGAGTAGATTATGGAACTGAAACAGAACAGTTAAATAGCCTACCCAGGGTCATAGACCTAGTACCTATGGTGGTCTTTTCTAAAGAAGCCTTTTTTTTGGGGGGGGGGAGGTACACTCCTTTGCAGCTGATGTTTTGTGTTTGGTGAAAGGCATAGAAATAAACCCTCAGTTCTGTATTTAGAGAGGTGCTGATCAATTGCATGACAGGAAGGCCTATAGGAAAACCGAGGGATGTCTCCTCCCTCTCTATCCACGCCCAGGACTGTTTGGGTGAGGAGGCTTCAGTCTGGCAGCGTTGTTACAGTGGGGAGGCTGATCTTCTTCAGGCAGAAGTTGACTAGCTCTCTGGATTCCTATAGCCCCTTCTCTTCATATGTCTGCCAATGCCTCTTGGCTCCTGTCCTCCGTCTATATAACTGAAGCTCACTAGAGGGAGATGGGAAACAACAACAGGCAGCACCTTCCGTTGGAGTCTGTACCAGAGGATGCAAAAGGATCCCCACGTCATGCAATCAAAGAGTCCTAACAAAATCTTCCGACATACTTGCAGTGTGCCAAGGATGACTTTTTTTGTATAATAATGTATATTAATAACATATCAGTAGAGCTTCATTGAATATTTCCACACATGCATACATTGTATTAATCATAACCAACTACCCTTCTTGACCCTCCCCCGACCCTTGCTCCCTTCTCAACCTCTCGTTATCACTATTCTGCTTAAAGATTCATGTGTTTAAGCATCCAAATACGGAAGAGCACACGAGCCACTTTTTCTGTGTCTTGTTTACTTCACTCCGCGTTCTGTTTCCCAGTTCCAACTACTGCTGCAAGTGAAAAGGTTTCATTTGTCTTTAAGACTGAATAATACTCAGTTGAACACACATGCTTTCTGTATTCATCCATCTGAATGGCACCTAGGTTGATGACCACATCGCTTAGGTATTGCTTGGAGGCTGGCTGCCATCCTGATAGTGCCAATCTTCTCTCCATCTTGTATCAGACAATGATGCGTTCTTTCTCTGACTTTGTGGTGTGTGTGATGTGGTGTGGTGTAGTGCTGTGTAGTGCTGTGTAGTGCTGTGTGGTGTAGTGTGGTGTAGTGTGGTGCTGTGTGGTGTGGTGTGGTGTGCTGCGCTGTGGTGTGGTGAGGCTTCAGGGCTAGAGTGAACGAGATGACTCTTATTGTTGTAGACCCAGGTACTTAACCTCATTAGAGCTTTGCTGCCTCATCTATGAAATGAAAACACTAACAAGGTGGTAGGAGGATCAGTGACAACAAATATGCAGTGGCTGGCATTGTCTAGGGCGTAATGTGTCTTCAGTGAACTGTAGTTATCACCATTTCTCCACCCAACAATTTTGTCCTCCATTTTTGTTATTATCTGGTTTTCCTCACTCAACTAAAAGGGCCATGAGAAGCAGTGAGTTTGTTTTTTTCACTGCTGTTTCTCTGTACCCAGTGCAGTACCTAAAGCATAGTAGATTCTCAGGGAGCAGCTGCTGAATCAATAGCCTTGCTCTCAGGTCTTTACAACAGTGGCGGACACTCAGATTTCTAACAGGCCCTTTGCTTGCCTGGAACTGTCATCTTTAGCCTGCTCCTCCACTCTCCTGATGACGTCTTGTCTGCCCCCTCTTCATAGCATTTGTTAGCCAAGTTGCAATTTCACTTTTACATTATGTTAACTGTGTTATCAATATTTGAGTCTAAACTTCCTAAGGACAGGGAAACTGGATTAGCAGGGATCGGGAGACTTTCTGTCCCAATTTGCTATGAAAAAAAATTTTTTTTTTTCACTTTCCACTTCTTAAAAAGACTCCCCCACCCTTTCTCTAGGAAGTGAGGTCTAGACTCTCAAATTGGATTAGATGCCAATCTCAGGCTGTTCCCGTGCCCCACCATAAATCATCCCTCTCCCGGTTTCTGGCTCAAGCATTGTGACTGTCTCCTTCCAGGGCCAATTAGACAGCCCCAAGGTGTCTCATTACGGTTATCAGGACTTCATTATACAGCTAGACCAGGCAGCAGGAGGTCCAGCAAAGCCGGGATTTTGGCAGGGCTGGGAGTCTGGAATAGGATTTGCCATTTTCTTCTTCCACACTCTGTCCACATTTATATTTAGTATTTATCACATCGTGTTGTAACTGTTAATTTCCAGATGTCTCCCCGCCCCCACCCAGCAAGGGCAGGATTACCTCTTGCCCTCAGAGGCTGCTGTGGTGCCCAGCATGCAAGGAGTGCTCACAAAGGTTTCCTAAAGAAATGACTCTTCTCAAGCTTTATTACTGAGGACAAAAACCAACTCATGGAGAAGGCCCTGCCTCTGGCTCAAACAATAACAACAAACTCTGATGCCCCCCCTCCCACCCTCAAACACCCCAATCTTTTTGTTTAACTTAGTTTGGGTTTTCTATTACTTGGAGATGAAAACATTCTTTTAAAGCATAACAAATGGTATTCAAGCACAGGATCCCTGGTAGGTTTTTGTTCAAGAATGTCCATACCATACATCCGGGCTCACTTCTGTACTTCTGTGTGTGTGTGTGTGTGTGTGTGTGTGTGTGTGTAGGCCAGAGGCTGCCTTCTAGTATCTCTCCCATTGGTAACTACATTATTTTATTTTACTTTTGGTTTTTTGAGAGAGGGTTTCTCTGTGAAGCCTAGGCTGTCCTGGACTCATTCTGTAGACCCAGGCTGGCCTTGAACTCACAGAGATCTGCCTGCCTCTGTTTGGGATTAAAGGCATGTATCACTACACTTGGTTTCTAATAAAAAAAAATTATGATGTATCATTATTATTTTGTCGGTGGTAGTGTGTATGTGTGTGTCTGTGTGTGTGTGTGTGCGCGCGCGCGCGCGTGCGTGCCTGTGGCATGTGCTCACAGAGGGCAGAGGATGTCCAAATCCAGCTCTGTCACTCTGTGTCTTACTTTCTTGAGATGGGATCTCTCACTGAACCACTAAATGTCTGGGCTGCCTGCCTAGGGAGTTACAGAAATCCACCTGTCTCTGCCCTTAATGCTGGTGTTGGAGGCACCCATCACTATTTCTGGCTGATTTGGGGTTCTTGTTTTGGAGGACTGGCCTTAGGTGGTAGGGTGTTATCAGAAGTGAGCAAGCAGTAGGAGGACACTGCTTGCACAACCTTCAACACTGACAAGTCTTCCAGGAAGCCTCTGCTCTATTAACCAGGCTCCCAGAATTGATTCAGGTGGCGGCGTGACCCAGAGCTCCGCCTGTGCACAAGAACCACGCCTCGCTGGATCTGCATCCACCCAGGGCCGCCCTAGACCAGTCAACCCTAGCACAAACCCCTATAAGACCTACGAGGAAAGAGTCTTGCCTCACCACGCTGACATTTTATGGTTGTTTGTTAAGGAGTAATAGCTGATTGATCAAGGCTAGGTCAGGGGCTTCTAACCTTGGCAATTCCATCTGAGTTATTTAGAGAAATTTAAAGCTTCCCTTGGACTGTCTGGAGTGGTAGTCAGAAAGCTATATTCCTTTTAAATTCCCTGGGTGGATTTTACATAGGCATCTCCCATCCTTTCCTTATCTGTTATTTGGGAATCTAAATTACTAACTTGGGGGCTGGAGAGATGGCGTAGAGGTTAAGGGCACTGACTGCTCCTCCAGAGGTCCTGAGCTCAATTCCCAGCAACCACATGGTGGCTTACAACCATCTATAATGAGATCTGATGCCCTCTTCTGGCTTGCAGGTGTACCTGCAGGCAGAGCACTGTATACATAATTACAAAATACTAACTTGTATGATGGGGTTTCTACATAACCTTTAAAAACGTTTCCTTTTTTTTTAAACCACACAATAGAAAGAGAACTCCTTCCTGATACTGTATGATTAAAGTCAGAGAAATCCTTTCTCCCTGGAGTAGAATCTCCCTCTCTCAGAATCTTTTTCAACGTGAAAACTTTGGAGAAATCTGTGTTGACTTTTTTTCCTTACCTAATCTGGACAAAGATCCAGGTGAGAGTTGTGATTTATGACCCAGGGTTATTTGCTTTCAACTTAAACTAAGGTTGTGTCCTCTTAGTATTTTTGCCTGGGCTATGCTCAGCAGGCAAATGGAAATTTAAGGCAGAATATTGGGGCTTGGAGAGTGAAAGACACTGTTCATGGAAGAAGCATCCATGACGTTAAGCTTAGCAGAGAGGCTGCCGGGAGAAGGAGGCTGAGCAGAGGCTGAGCAGGAAGGGGCTGAGATCACTCTTGATTCAGGACACGAGGAAGTGCCAGGCTCACAGAGACTGGAGGCAAACCCTAGAGGGTGTTAGAGATGTAGATTTATTTAGATTAAAAAGTATGGAAGAACTTTGCAACTTAAGAGCAAATGGTTTTTTTAAATGTATGACAATAAAATTTTTTTCACTGAAAAAAATTCAACAGAAAAATATGATGGGCAAGTACCTATTACCCACAATCCTCTTTTCCAGACAGTGTTGATGCAATGGAGTACAGTAGTCTTGACCTTCATCTGGGCTGGTACGTATGCATATTTTAGAGAAGCAAGATTTTCTTTTTCTTTTAAAGATCACTTATTTATTAATGTGTGCCTGTATCCGTTTATGTGCTTCAGATCCCCTGGAACTGGAGTCACAGACAGTTGGGGGTCACCTAATATGACTGCTGCGAATCAAACCCAGGTCCTTTGAAAGAACAGGATGCACTCAACCACTGAACCATCTCTGCAGTCCCCAGGACTTTCTTATGTACACTCACTAGTATCCCTGTTTCTATACCATTAAACATTATCCTAATCATTATCAGACGCTGTACACAGACACCTCCAAAGACAAGCAAACGTCAGTCCCCGGTGATGACCACTGGGGCTGTGTTTTACTAGTACACAAAGGCTGTAATGAGCATCTTCATTTATTCATTGTTGTCCTGTTCAACCATCTTGAAAGCATACATTCCAATATTGGCACTGTTAGGAAAACAAATTTAAAGTCCACCCCGCCCCCAGACTAAAGTTGCCTCTCCCTCCAAAATGTTTATATGAATAGTACTAAGTTTGTCCATCCTTTTGACTCTTGTTAATAATCATCCAAAGGGTTTTTTTGGGTGTGGCTTAAATCTTTCCCTTTATTGCTAATGGCTTTAAATATTTTTTTTTAAAAAAATGAATTTATTTTTAAAATGGGTGTTTTGCTTGCATGCATGACTGTACCACATGTCTACACTGCCCTTGAATGCCAGAAAAGGGTCTAAGACCTTTGTAAGATGCTGGGTGGGTTCTGGGGTTTCCAACCTGGGGTCTCTGCAAGAGCTGCCATCTCGCTCCAGCCTTCAAACCTTTCTCATGTATCCATTGCCTGCACTTTTTCTGTTTGTCACCTTCTTCTTTACTTTTATGTTCAGTATTTGTCTTATGTTTAGATTGTAGCTTTCTTAGAGTGGATTTTTGCATGTTTCTTAATTTTACAATGAGATTATAAAATTCTTTCTGAAGTGGGCAACATAATAGACTGAAAAAGAAAAAAAAAAAAACAGAAAATTTCTAAGAATTCGGACTATGATCTTATTGCCTGTGTAAAGTTATCACCTAGCAGGGTGAGGATCGCCAGAGCATGACTGGGTGCCAGTCTCAACTTCCTCATCTGGGGAAGATGAGAATGAAAACGCCTTTGTAGGGCTGTAAAATAGAGCTGGAGAGAATACAGGCTAAGAGCTTCCTCTAGGCCTTGGATATAGCAAATCCACTCTAAATCTGTGCTATTATGCGCGGAAAGGGTAACGCACTTTAAAGATTCAGCCGTGGGAATGTAGTTATCCAGGAACGGGCGGGGAGAGTCTTGGGGATTAAGCCATCCTCCCCGGCCCCCCGCAAACCCCCAGAAGTGCACAGCTGGAGTGAGAACTCAGGTACCAATTCGGATCCTGTCCATTTCTTGGGATGTGACTGACCTTGGACAAGTCACCTTTGCCTTTACCTGGAAAACACACGAAAGACCACCTGAGCTCGTGCAGGGTTAGGAGGCGCGTGGGAAAGGCTCACAAAGGGCTTCTGAGACCCGGGTCCCGGAGCGCTCGCGAGCATCCTCACCTCTGTCCGGCTAGCCAGAGGGTTTCGGGGACCCCGGCCCGCACCCCCCGCCCGCCTCAGGAACAATGGCTCCCCGGGAGGGGCGGAGCTCGGCGCCGGGGGTGTGCACGGGGCGGGGTCGCCGCTCCCTCCCCGCCCGCGGCTCCGTCACGCGCCCCTCACCGGGCGGGCCGGGGTCTTTGTGACGCGGCGGCGACGGCCGCGCGGACACAAAGGGAAGGCGAGCCTGCGAGCGAGAGGCTGCGCCGGTCCCCGCCCCGCGCCCCCCGCGCGCGCCCCAGCTCCGAGTCCCCCACGCGGCGCGCTCCCTGCCCTCGCGCGCCCGCGCCCCTCGCCCGCGCCGAGGTCCCCCAACGAGGCTGTCCCGAGCGCCGAGGGCCGGGGCCTGGCGGGGATGCTGCGGGGCTGCCCCGGGCGGCGGCACGGCTGCTAGGAAGCGGCGCGGGGCCGGTGCGACCGGCCTGCCGCTCCCCTGCGCTCCCCGCCGTGCGGCCGCGACAGCATGGGCGCCCAGGCGCCACTCCGGCTGCCGGCCGCGCCCCCGCTCGCCGTCTGCGGTTACACGTCGGTGCTTCTGCTCTTCGCCTTCTGCTTGCCCGAAAGCCGCGCGTCCAACCAGCCCGCGGGCGGCGGCGGGGACTGTCCCGGAGGCAGAGGCAAAAGCATCAACTGCTCAGGTAGGAGCGGCCGGCGCTCGCCTTTAGGGCTCCTCCCTTCCACCGCGCTGGGCCGCGGGAGGACCCGGTGTGGACCGGGGTACTGTGGAGTCCGGAGCTGGGCGGAGGGCGGGACGCGAGTTCGGTGTGCGGGCTTGCGGACCTGCGTTGGGGATGGGGAGTGGCCGTGCGTGAATCTGTGGGTGTCGAGTGGCCGGGGTGAGGGCGGCCCTGCGGCGTGGTGAGCAGGTGAGGTTCCGCGAGGCGAAGCAGTGATCGTGTCTGTGCTCGTGGAAGCGCGTGCTAAAGTGTTGTGAAGCCTCTAGGGAGGGAGGACCGCCAGGTTGGGGGGGGGGGGGAGAGGGGGGGGGGGGGGGAGGGGGGGGGAGAGGGGGGGGGAGAGAGAGAGAGAGTGTGTTTGTGATGGCGAGGAGCTGGGGGACTGAGGATAAGGGCCTGAGGACTGACCATGTGTAGGGAGGGGGGATTCTTCCTGAGTAGCCGGGTCTCAGAGAGGTCTTGTTGATAAAAGGAAGGAGTGGTTATGTTGCCTTTTGGGTTCAGGGGTGCAGTGGGGGCTTACAATGTCTGCCGGTCTGTGAATCTGGGCAGTAGGGAGTCCCAAGAGGGCCCAAGAAGTGTTTTGTATGTTGTGTACTGACAAAGCCTGGGGCTCAGGTAACCACTCTGGAGTGTCTTAGGGGGAAAGAGATGAGAGTCCCGTAGTGAACCCAGTTTGACAGAGGGAGGGAGCTAGGGAGTCGTCTTGTGTGGGATTTGGGTATGAAAAGGTAATTAGGTCTCAGAGAGTGCCCCAGTGTAGCTAGTGTAATCCTGGGTTAATTAAAGTGGTGTAGACAGAGAGGGCATGATGCTGTGGGTGTTTGCCGGAGGACCTGGAGATTGGCAGCTAGGGGAGCCAGGGAGTGAGTGACCTCTCCCCTCTCGCCAAGGCCGCCTGCCCTCCCACAGCTGTTGGAAACAAAGAGCTTGCTGGGGTTTTTAATGGATGACATGGGAGGAGGGGGACCTTGCAGGAAAGTTCCCCCCAATCCTTTCTGAAGGAGTCCCAGAGGAGCCAGGGCATTCAGGCCCTGGGGCAAGGAGAGGCTTCCAGGTTCTCTTTGGGGGAGGGTAGGTTCTCTCGCAGCTGGCCCAGCCGACCCAGTGGTCACATGCCCAGCCTTTGCTCATTTGGGCTTTTATCACTTCTCAGCCCAGCACTGGTCCTTTTAACTAGGGTTGAAGGAGGGAGGAGGGGGGCACCTCAGAGCCACTGGGAGTCTGCTAGCTGGCCTGCCAGACAACCTTGTACCTGTGAGGTCTTGAAGGGCCATTGGTTATGGGACAGTGATTTAGGGGCGAGAGGGTTTATGCTGGCCTGCTGTTTAGGATTTTTTTGGGGGGGTGTGGGGGAGGGACACCTTTTTAGTAATTTTCTCATGGTATATTTTATGAGGGGGGGAGGGGAAGGGTTTTGAGCACTGTTAACAATGGCATGGCGTTAACAGCCGTTCCATCCATAAAATCTCTTGTATTTTTCTAGTAGTCTTAGGGATGAGATAATGCCTCAGTAAGCAGTCAGTCTTTATTTAAGAATGTAAGCTATATGTCAGAGGGTAACATTTTGGGGGGTAACAAATAATGGTTATCATTTGTAGGCGATCACACCATGTCAAGATATTTTACTGGGTGATGGGTTAGGGTTATTTGTGTGTGTGTGTGAGGGTGGGTGGGGTGGAGTTTGCTAACCTCATGTGTCCTTCCCATAGCATGGTATTTGCTGATGGATGTCCTTTAGTGCATAGGCCAAGTGTTTAGAAAGGACGTAAGGGACTGGCTCTCACATGGTGTGGGAAGAGGGGGTTCACCTGGAGGCCATAGCCGTTGGTGCCTAGCTGTAATTTAGGGGCAAGTTAGTTGATTTTTCTTAGTTTCTTCAATTAAAACAGACTTGATTTAATATCTCAGCCTTCCTTTAGGGATATATGCCACTGGAAATGAATGCAAGTGAGTCAGACTGTTCAAATGTTTTCAAGGGCTAAGGTATACTTTAATAATATTTTTATCTTATGTGTTTCCCCTGCATATGTATGCTTTACATTGTGCAGTGCCTGGGGAGGCCAGCAGAGGGCGAGAGAAGAAGAGTCCCATGGAGTGGAGCTGTCCATCCTGTGGGTGCTGGGAACTGCACTCAGGTTCTCTTCAAGAGCAGCAGCTGGTCCTAATGGCTAAGCCATCTCTCCAGGGCATATTGGCAGATTTTTGTTATAACTCTCCAGGGCGAAGAAAAGATTAGTAAAGAAAATGCACACTTTAGTTGATGAATTTGAGAACTGTAGTAATCCTGATACATCAGTGTTAATACAACTTGAGATTGCAAGATTGCAAGTCCTTTGTGAAGCTAGCTGGAGGATGCCTCAGAGCTTTAAAGTCTAAGTACTGTCCTGAACCGCCCTTCGTTATCCTTTGGTCTGTTATCTTAGACTCCTGTGTCAGGCTGTGTGTGCTAGCTTACTCAGAGCTTTGTGGCATTTGTAAATATGAAGATGAGCTTTGGTTTTTATCAGTAGAAATTGCCTAGATTATGGGAAGGTTGGGGTCCTGCGGTGTTTTGCTGGAAGTTTGTTGATGTGTTAGTTAGCCTGACATTCGAGCTGTACATCCTCCAAATTGACTTTAATAGATTTTCAAGCTTTTGGTGTTTGACATTTTCTCTCCTGTTCACCAGGTTATCCTTGAAAGAGCATCTTGTTAGGCTGCATCACTCTCCCCTTTTCCGTTCTAGTGGGACAGCAAATGCCCTACAGAGCGTGCCTTCATAAGAAATTTAAGTGTGTGTGTGTGTGTGTGTGTGTGTGTGTGTGCGTGCGCACACACACACACACATTCTAGAAAACTTCAGCAGCTAGGTCACAACTTTACCTATAGATGATTTTCTGAATCTACGTACCCCCTCCCATTTCTTTCTTTCTTTCTTTTTTTAAACTGAGGGCGTGTTCTTGAATTTCTGATCTTCAGGCTCCTTGCCAAAACAAGGTAAATATTTAGCAATAGTTTCTGAGTATGATCGGAAAGTTTTTCAGTAT
This sequence comes from Acomys percivali, assembly GCA_907169655.1. Lineage (NCBI taxonomy): Eukaryota > Metazoa > Chordata > Mammalia > Rodentia > Muridae > Acomys > Acomys percivali. Next base: position 114,674,552 of record OU015743.1, read on the forward strand.
CACTGAGCACAATTGGTTTGCCCAGGAAGTGTATTTTGGAGTCGGCTCCATGGTTGGCAGCTGGTCAGGGCTCATGGCACTTACCTTAGGTGTTCTCCCTTTTGTCAGAGTCCTGATTTGGAGAGCATGCGCCTTTAAGGCAGTGATGTTGAGTGTGTCTGTGCTGTGCCTTCCTCCCTGGCTGTGTAGCATCTTCCCTGAGCAGTAGGCCCTTTTCTTCTCTCATCTATGTAAGCGCCTTTTGTTGGTCTCCTTCCATAGTGCTCCATTCATTCTGGCCTTCAGGCTTCTCATGGTTCTTTTTTTTTTTTTTTTGTCTCTGATTTTACATCTCTTTATTGATAGTTACTCTTTAAATACTAATTTATGAGGAAGCTCTCTGCTTATCCAAAAAGAAAAAAAAATGTAGCAATTGTTGGACATTTGTAAAGATGAACTTAAGCCCAAGAGACCAGGTGGCCTTAGACAGCATTCTCCTCCACTTGGATTTGGGAGCTCCTGGGGTGTTTGAGAAGAACAGATGAGGCTAAATATATGAAATTTATGGGACATTTCTGGTTCAGGGAATGTAATTAAAGAGGTAGAAAAACACAGGCTAGCATGTGGCATTCAGTGACAGACATAAGAAAGGAAATTTTAACTGGGTTAAAAAAAATGCCAGAGGGGCCTGCAGAGATGGCTTAGCAGTTAAGAGCACTGTCTGCTCTTCCAGAGGCCCTGAGTTCAATTCCCAGCAACCACATGGTAGCTCACAACCATCTATAATGTGATCTGATGCATACTGTATACATAATAAATAAATCTTAAAAAAATATGCCAGAGGAGTTAGAAGCGGGTCCTCTAGAGTTATGTGGTGGGAAGAATCTTATAAACAGACGGCATGGATGTTGGGTTAACAGGAGAGCCTAGTTAGAGGCAATTCAGGATCCCGGGGAATAAACAATGAGTTTTCAGTTAGTGTGGAAAGTTGTGGTCAGAGCACTGTTTGATGTCTCTGATATGTAAAATGTGGTAATTAATTAATTTACTTAGTGAACCTTGAGTGATCCTGTGTAGTATAATTTAATATACCAGATATTAAGGGGAAATATATGAGAGGTCCTCCCTGCCTTCAGAGACCTTACAGGCAGAGTAGGAGTGATACTCTCTTACAAAACATGTACAATGGAAACGCCTGCCTAGTACATCTGGGTCTGCCTCTCCCCATCTGAATAAGCGTTTATTGACCACGGACGCTAATTGGAATAATAATAATAATGATAATGATGATGATGATAATAATAATAATAATAATAATAATAATAATAATAATAATAATAATAGACAGCTCAGTAAGAATGGTACAGGAACAAAATTGAACATCACCACTAATTCTATAACGTTTCTTCACTCTGCAAAGAAACCTACTATTGACATTCATCCCCTCTCCTGAGCCACTGGCTCTACTTGTCAGCATTGTATCACTAGATTGACTTAGTCTGGCATACAAGGAAGTGGAATCACACCTTATGAAGTCCACTGTACCAGATTTCTTTTACTTAATGTGGAATTTTCAGCATTCACCCATGTATTAGATCTACAGTCCTCTTCAGGGCTGACTAATATTCCATTGCATGGGTGTGGTAATGTCTTGCGCATCCTTTCCTGCTGTTGTCATCTCGTGGGTGTTTACTTAATGAAGTCAGAGGATCACATGGTAACTCCTATCTTTTACATTTTGAGGAGCTCTCACACCGTGTCCCCAAGTTTCTGTGCCTTTTCACATTCTCGCTGGCAATGTGCGAGGGTTCCAGTTCCTCCACATGCCTCATGGAATTTGTGTCTGTCTTTCCATCCCACAACCATCCCAGTGGGTGTGAAATTTTGTGTCACCGTGGCTTTGATTTGCATTTACCCAGTGACTGCGATGAGGATAAACATCGTTTCATATACTTATTGGTCATTTGTAAGTCTTATTTGGTGAGTGGAAATATCTGTTTAAATCTTCTCCTGGCTTTGATTTTGACATCTGAGGTTAGCCAATCTCCCTACTCAGGAAGGCTCACAACACACGTTTATATGATAAAACTCCTCCTTTAGCTGCAGTTCACCTGTGTGCCATGTACTCTCCCTGCCTACCAAGAGTCAGTTCTGTTTGTTCTCAAACTTATTTATACCAACGGTACTTATGAGTATAATTTAATAGGTGTTCCTCAGATTGAGAAGAACAGATATGAAAAGTTATTTTGTGAGATGCTTAGGAAAGACTTGATAAAGGAAAGAGATTGAAGGAATTGCTTTTGAATGAATTAGATTTGAGATCAAGACAACAGGAGCGGCGGAGCAGCCCTGACGAATTTGGATTCCCAAGAAAACATTACAAGTATTTCGCAGACCTCTGTCTGTTGCACAGACACCGCAGGCAACAGAATTGTTAGTGTGGTTTGCATAAGAAAATGGGCAACTGTTTCCCCCAGGGTCCTACACAAAGCAAAAAGTCTGGGTGAGACATTGGGAAGTGAATGCATGTTTATGATTTAAAAGGGTTGACACAATCCTGTATCATTTTAAAGCAATTTCTCCAGCCGGGCATGGTGGTGCATGCCTATAATCCCAACACTCGGGAGGCAGAGGCAGGGGGATCACTGTGAGTTCGAGGCCAGCCTGGTCTACAAAGTGGGTCCAGGACAGCCAAGGCTACAAAGAGAGACCCTGTCTCAAAAAACCAAAACCAAACCAAACCAAAACCAAACAAAAACAAAAAAACCAAAAACCAATTTCGCCTTTTTTTTTTAATTGAAGATAGATTTTTTTTTCCATACAGTATATCTGAGTACAGTTTCCCCTCCTCCTTACACCTTCCCAGTTCTGGTCCACCAGTTACTCTTGTGTGCATTCAGAAAGGCCCCTCCCCTTTCCAGAGTGCTGAGGAATGGGAGTTGAGTAACTGGTGGTAGAGCCAGACCATGAGGGGGTAGTAGAAGATCACGTGGGAAGACTAGGGGTGCCTTTCCCTGGGACCTTTGCCTGGAACCTTCTGGTCCTAGTCTTGTAGCCCCTTGCCTCCTTCAAATATTTGCTGCAATGCCACTCTTCCAACATGGCTGCTTTCAGCACCTCCTGTAGCCTCTCCCCTCTCTCACCCTGTTGCCCCTCATACTCTTTTTGTTCCTTTATAAGTTGCTTTATAAGATATTTTTGAGGCCAGGCAGTGGTGGCGCACGCCTTTAATTCTAGCACTCGGGAGGCAGAGGCAGGTGGATCCCTGTAAGTTCAAGGCCAGCCTGGTCTACAATGTGAGTCCACGACAGCCATGGCTATACAGGGAAACCCTCTCAATATATATATATATATATTTTTTTCCTGAGTTATTCAATTAGATCATATCATGTCAAGAATGGCACCTAGTATAGTTGCCTATTTATTTATGGAATGATGTAATGACCAAAGAAACACTGCATCTGGAGGGAGCTGGGAGAGGGGTTTCTAGGCTGAGGGGAAGGCTTTAGAAAAGGCACAGAGGTGGCAAAATGCAGGTGGAATTTCAGGGCTATTTCTTGTGATGTATAATAGTGATCACCAATTTAGGAGACAAACTGGGCAACTGTCAGGGGTTACGTAG
>OU015743.1:114679462-114692346 GCA_907169655.1 Acomys percivali
GTGTGTGTGTGTGTGTGTGTGTGTGTGTGTTTTCCCAAGGAGGCCAGAAGAGAGCATCAGGTCCCTAGAGTTGGAGCTATCGATGACTGTGAGCTGCCTGACACGGTGCTGGGAACTGAGCTCTGGTCCCCTGTGATAGCAGTGAACAGTCTTCACCTCTGAGCCATCGCTCCAGCCCACTGGTCTTCTTTTACACACTTTAATATCCAGGCAATCAATAATTTATTTAATTAATTCCTAACAGATGGACACCTAGTTTATTTAATTAACTCCTAGCAGATGGATACTTAGGTTGGTGTTTGCTGAGATGAGAATGTTTTGATGTGGAGATAACGCACAGAGGGACCAGCTCTGGGAAGGCTATTGCTGGAGGACCACTTGAGCCTCAGAATTCCAGAACAGTCCTGGCAACATAGGTAGACACTGTCAAAACAAAACCAAAACCAAAGAGAGTAGATATGGAAAATGCTTTCCACATAGTGTATATTTTATTTTCTATCATAATTTCCTAGAAATGAAATTGTCGGGTAAAAGGATAAAGACAAAATTTAAATAAATATGGACATGAGAGCTTTGCTGGAATGTTCTCATTGTTGGCTCAGTGCTCAGTTTTCATACCTTTTCCACCACCAACATCTTTACCAACGGGGCCACCTGAGGCTTATCCACAGCATCTTAAGAGAGAGGTCCTGTCTCCCTTGTACAGAGTGGTTAATTTCTATGATCACACAGCTGATTAGGGAAAGGGAAAGCCAAGAGACTGCTGGAGATCTTGTACCATGTGGCATTTTTGTGCCTAGCTTCTTTCTTTCTCTCAGTGTATTTTCCGTCCCTCCTTCCTTTCCTTTCTCTCTTTCTCCCCTTCCCCAGCTTTTTTATTTTGTTTTGTTTTTGGTTGTTTTGAGACAGAGTTTCTCTGTGTAGCCCTGGCTGACCTGGAACTCACTCTGTAGACCAGGCTGGCCGCAAATTCACAGAGATCTGCCTGCCTCTGCCTCCCGAGTTCTGGGATTAAAGACGTGTGCCACCACCGAGCTCCTCTCAGTGTATTTTCAAGGCTCCCCCATACCATAGCATACAATCTTTTTGATTTGAAAAGTAACAGAAGGTCATCATAAAACTAAAGATAATATTTCAGATAATTAAGAAACTTCAAATTCTCCCAAGGAAGACTTATAGTTCGTATTTTGCTTTCACGCTCTGTGTGTGAGCGCACATCCATTTGTGTGTGGCATGGTTTCTTTGTGGAGGTCAGAGGACAACCTCGGGCACTGCTCGTCACATGCCACCTTTTTGGGAGACCAAGTCTCTTGCTGGTTTTTCTTTTTCTCTCTCTCTCTCTTTCTTTCTTTCTTTCTTTCTTTCTTTCTTTCTTTTAATATGTAGAAGGCAGTTTATTTTGTTTGGTTTTGTTGTTGTTGGTTTTTTTCTTCTTTCTTTTTCTTTTTTTTTTTTTTTTTCCGAGAGAGGGTTTCTTTGTGTGGCCTTGACTCCTGGACTCCCTTTGTAGACCAGGCTGGCCTTGAGCTCACATCTATCCACCCGCCTCTGCCTCCCAAGTGCTGGGATTAAAGGTGTGCCCCACCACCGCCCAGCTTCTTTGCTGGTGTTTCACTGTGCATGCCAAGATAGCTGGCCTGTGAGCTTGGGGTTCTTCTGTCTCATGCAGAAGTACTGGGGTTACACAGACTTGTGCTATGTGTCTGGTTTTTATGGGTTCTGGGGGCTCCAACTCAGGTCTTTGCCCTGCATGGCAAGTACTTTTACGGATTGAGCCATCTCCCCAGCCCTAAAAATTCTTTTATAGGCAGTGCAAAAGGTTGGATTAAAAAAAATTAGTAGTTGTAATTTTTTGGTGGCATTGGGGATTTGAACCTGGGGATTTGTGCATAATGAGTAACCATACAACCATTGAGCTACACTTCTACTCTGCATGCACATGGGGAAAAAGTCTTTTAAAAGGCCAGTGTATTGTGTCAGGAAGTGAGGAGATTTGTCATCATTATTTTTAATAAGCACCATAATATATTCACTTTAATCGTCTGTGAGGAAACACACAGGTTTGCCAAGCTAGTGTCAGTACTCTGGGGATCCAAAGCAGGAGGGACCATTGCTGTCCTGTGTTCTTGGCCAAGACCAGATGTTTTCACTACTCAGCTTGGGATCTTGGTCTATTTTCCCATTAAGCCTGCAGCCATGTTCTTTCTGTCACCTTGCCTGGAGCATCCTGAGGCAGGCATTTAGGAGGCTGCAGGGGAGGATGTGGATGTGGAGGTGCAGGACTGATAGGACCAAAGTGTTGCTTAACAAAGGTAGTTTGTCAGTAGCATGCAGAATGGATGAAAAAATACTGGAGTCGGGTAATCGTAGGGCACATGTGCGGCTCCTTTCATTTAAATATAACTTAAAGAAGTTGTCCTCTTTCCTGTTAATGCATTTTAATATCTCTGTAGACTGCATTTGCATTATGCAATACTAAGTTCATTTTCTGTGCCATCATGTCCCGATAGAAGGTAAATACTGGAATAATGTTAATTTAGCAAACAAGTTGAAGGAAACTTAATTTCTAATTTTTCTGATTTGCTGGAACTTGAAGTTAATAGTTACACCTGTTCTTGACTTACCCTGACTTATATTTTCACCACCATTAGAGGTGTCCCTCAGATGGGTTAGGAGTTGAAATTGTGCCTAGGGAGAGGGGGCAGCTCTTTGCTGTGTACTGTGTCTACATTGTTGCTTTGAACATATTACTTTGTTGAATCAAAAAGGCCAAGCATGGGAACTTGGCTCTCTCTCATCGACCCCCTCCATGCCCTATTCCTGTTTTGCCAATATTGTAGCAAACTGCCTCTGGTTTGGTTTGAAATCACCCTGAGTCACCCCTACCCCCAATTAAATAATAACCAATATAGAAACCTGAAGAGGGTAAAAGTCACTCATTGTTGAACTGTCCGGAAACATCACTGTCCCTTGAGAATAGTTTATTCCTCCTCAAATAAAGCATTCTCATAGTGTGTTAATTACAGATTCCATTTTTTCATTCCTTTGACAAAGATTCTAAAGATTGCGACGCAGAAATGTAAGTGCGGGTCCTCCATTTATTGAAGTAGCTCACCTTTTTCCCTGCTCTCCTGGTTTAGCTTTCATGGGAACAGTTGATTTTCACATCTGTGGAATGTTGAAACAACATGATTATAACAACTTGTATATGGGCTTAGCTAGGTTGGGGGACATTGTGACACAAGGACAGCCGATGAGAGCTAAAGTTCTTCTGACATTCAGCAGAATGACGGTAACCTTGAGGATCCTTGTACCACAGACCTTGGTCTGTAGGCTTCAGAGAACGGCACGCTTTGATTAATCTGGGTAGTTAAGAATGCTTTGCCCTAGACTTGACAGTGTGTAAAGAAAAAAAAAAAAGGAGTGGTCAAATGAGAAGTGGTCAGAGTTGGAGGATAATTAAGATTATTCTAGAAGTGGAGAGAAACAGTGTCATCTGCCGTAGAAGGGCCAAGAAAAGTGTTGGAGGGTCGTCGATATGGCTCAGTGGGTAGAGGAGCTTGTTGACAAGCTTTGTAACATTGGATGGCTTATTTCCTCACGTATACTGTGGTATGCCCTCTCCTCAAATAAATAAAAATAAGTGAATATAAAAAGATGGAAGACTTAGGGGGAAAAGCTGTCATATCATTAGAATAAGATTTTGTTGATGTTGAAGAAAATGCCTTTATAGGAAGAGAGAGGAAGTCAGGCACCTGAGAGGTTGAGGAAGCCATTGCCCCTGAGTTTACGGCGTTATTACATCCGGAATCTCTACGTTGAGCCTTAGCTTGCTAGAAATTTGTATGAAGACCCCTCTTCTGAAATAGAAAATGTTTCTAGTGATAGGCTATGATCTTGGATGTTGCTGCTTACAGTGATTGTGTTGCAGGGCATCCTTGCAATCCCTGGGATGCCGTATCCTCAGACCCAGCTTGGTTTATAGATAGCATCATGTCACAGTGCTAAAGGGTTGGGCACCCTTGTTAGAGAAGAGTAAAACTTGGAGCCATTGATTTCATTTTCACAGTAGTTTCCAATTGGGAGTGCTCTTGTCTCCCCGGGGGACAGTTGGTGAAGTCTGAAGGCATTTTGCTTGTCACAGCTGGAATGATCCCTGGCACCCAGGGAGTAAAGGCCACAAATGTTACTCAACATTCTGTCAGTGCTCAAGATATCTCAGTGACAATCAATACTCTCCCCCAAATATCTAGCTCAGATTGAGAAGCCCCAAGTTCTGTGGTCATATTAGGGAATTTACTCCCTTTTGGTTCTCTATGACTTACAACCAAACAGCACCTTTTTTCCCCCTGTGTGCTGGAAAGGTGGTAGCAAAGCCACCTCATTTGGAGGGTTGCTGAGCTGAGTTCTGGTTTGAACTGTGGCCTGAACCTGTGGTGAGCGGTGCCAACAACCCTGAGCAGGGGTCCTGCCCCTCCTGTGTGGTGTTTCTCAGCCTTGAAATGTGAATGAAACCGGAGACAGGTTTATAATATGAGAATTGAATGATGGGCAGATTGGCAACCAGAGCAAAATATTTTTGTTTTGAGCCACTGTTCTGAGTGCTGTGTGTGTGTGTGTGTGTGTGTGTGTGTGTGTGTGTGTGTGTGTGTGTGTAAAATATTTTTATTTGGAGAGTTTTTTTTAAATAGTCTTAGGAATGGGGCATTCATTTTGCTGTTCTTCTATTTTGGGCTCAAGAAGGCAGGTGTGTAATCATCATCATCTTCACTGACAAGTAGCAGAGTGCTCTCTTCTCGCCTGCAGGGTACCTGAAAAGGAGAATCCTCTACCGAGTTGGCGCTAAGGCTTTGGTCAGCTTGCTTATCAGAAAGTAGAGACACTGGAAGCTATGGTGCTTTTGACAAATTCATAGATATATGAGGAAGCACAAAAGATGTAATCCCTTTGCTTTAGAAACTTGTCTCAATAAGTTATGGTGGTCTTATTTAACGGTTTGCATCTATGACCTGGCTTATATGAAGTGGGCTTGTGTTTTTTTTTTTTTTTTTTAATGTATTCATTAGTTCGTTTCCTGCAGCAATCATCTAAAGGAGCACACCCATTGTGGTAGGTGGCCTCATGACTCTTGGCAGCTGTATTTCTTTCTGCTGGCATCCTGAGTTGATAGTATTCATCTCTATATGTGTATGGTGGCAGCTCCAACTACAGACAGCAGGATCTTCTTAGGGTCTGAAGCTGTGTACTCGATAGTATTTGGAACTGGACCTACTATAAATTTTTATTGACTAGATATAGGGGGGAAAAGGCCCATGCCAAGGAGTCTCAAGAGCTACACATATTTTTAAGGAGGGAAGGAAGAGCAGGCAACAATCAGGAGAGGAGAGCCAAGAGCCCGAGACCTCTCCAGCCCCAGCTGGAAGGAACGTAGAACCCGCCTTCTGCAGGTGGGTTTGTAGAATGGAACAGTTGTATTGGCTGTCTTGTTTTAAGTGCAAACTTTTGAGCATTTAATCTATTTCTTTGATTTTGAGACTCGTTTAAGAAAAAGAAAGAGTAACTGTAGCCCACAGGTATATAAGCTGTTCTTAACCCTAATGTACTGCTTGGTGCTCCGGAGTGTTGGTATGTGTAAGTACTGTTGACTCAGTCCTCCAACCGTCAGCTCTTAGAAGCGGCGACACCCTTGCAGAGTGGTGTAAACAAAGGAGTTGGAGAAGCCAGTGAGATGCCACTAGTGTAGCTGTCACTAGACATTGGAGTCTCCTTGAGTCAGTCCAGGAGTCCTGCTTTGAAGACCAGGAAAAGAAACTACAAGGATAGAGGGTTGCTGGGGAAGTGGGTCTGTTGGCCAGGACCTGCCTTACCCTGATGGACAGTGTAAGGGACAGCTTGGCCCTTTCCAGAGTTAATAAGCCACTGAGCTGCTGCCAGCTGGGGGGGCTAGCTTCGGCTTCTGGCTCCTCGATGCACAAGACCCTAACTATATTGAGATGGTTAAGACAGACATTGGTTTACTCTTTGCCTGTGTGCGTTTGTTGTAGCTCCACCTCCCAATGGGGAGAATGGGAAATTGCATCCAGTGATTCTTACCTGGTTCCACTTGACAAACTTCCACTTACCTGGACACCATGGATTGGTTTCTGAGGAAGTTTAATGTGCGGCTTCTGGTGCAGGGGTGAATATCTTGGGGGCAGAAACAAATTTAGTGCCCGACTGCTTCCTGTGGTAAAATCAACTTAGTCATTTAAAAGTTTTAACGGGAGTGACAATTTTAACTTCCTTAATCTTGTGTTCATAAATGTTCCATACCCACCCATTCTATGAAATTCAAGCTAATTTTATAATTCTTTGTAAGTAGAATTGTTTGCCTAGAATGGATACTGGTAATTGGAACTTTATTATTTGTTGTCCTTAAAATTGAGTTACTTAACCAGACGAAGAGTGTAACCGTCAAGACAATAGCAGGCTGTTCCTGCATGCAGCAAGCCCAACTGGAAACATTCCACTGATTTATCTTTGGAAATTATGTTAAAACCTACCATTTTGAGGTTCTTTTGGAGGGTGGAGTTTCTTCTGGGGATATAGTTTAAGGTTCTCTTTAGGGAATACTGAACATTTTAAATCTTACAAGAACTTGTTTCTCTATTTTTATTTTTTTAAAAGATATTTGTGTGTGTGTGTTTGTTTGTTTGTGTGTGTGTGTGTGTGTGTGTGTGTGTGTGTGTGTTTTATGTACCTGTGTCTCTGCTGGTGCCTTCATGCAGAAGCTTTCCACTTATGCCCTTGAAGGTCTTTCCCTAAACTTAGGCTTTACATTTTTTTCTCAGTGGGCTGGAAGCCACTGAGCCCCAGAGGTCCTCCTGTCTCTGTCCCACTTGGTGCTGGGGTTACAGGCATTGTAAGATGCCTGGTTTACTGTGTAGGTGCTGGGAACCGAACTCTGGTCCTCTTGTTTGTGTAACTGGTGCTCTTAACTTTGGAGCCATCCCTCTAGCACCCATTACATGCTTTTCCATATTGTCTGGTTTTTATACAGGTGAACGAGAGCCCAATACATTTGGCCTTTTATTCATCTGTATATATTGTGCGTTGTCTGGTGTGTGTGTGGTGTATGTATATTTTTGTGTATACACACACGAAACAATGTTTTCTTCTCTTGCAGAATTAAATGTTAGAGAATCGGATATCAGAGTGTGTGATGAGTCATCCTGTAAATATGGAGGTGTCTGCAAAGAAGATGGAGATGGTTTGAAATGTGCATGCCAATTTCAGGTAAGAAACCCAAAATTAACTTAATTTTAACCCCCCCCCCCATTTTGTAATCCTGCATTCTTCAAATAAAAAAAGCAGGAAGTGCCTTACGCCCCGAAGGGACCCAGCTCACAGCCCGCTGGTTCTTCTTTGCCAGGCGAGGTCCTGTTGTGCTTCTTCTGTTTCAGTTCAGAAATTAAAAGAGGACAGAGTGACCATGACAGATGTGGACAGGCGCTGGGGAAATGTTAGAGTTATATCCGCGTGTGAGCTTTGCCATGGTGGCGGCGGGAGAGGGTAGGCGCTCCAGGAGAGCCTCTTAGTTAGCGGGCTGGCACGATTTCCCTCTTCTCTGTTAACCTGGCCTATCTCCTCCCTTCTCAGTTGTTGCTGCGGTAGCTCTTTAGAACCAGGATAAATTAGAGCCTTGGGGAGAGCCAGGGTCAGAGATGGGGCTGGAAACTGGGGTCGCTACCTCGAGAGATGCTGCACCTTAGCTTTTCCTTCTGGGATTCAGTTGTGCAGTCACTGTCTGAAAAGCAAGAGAGGCAGGGAGCGTCGCTCTTGACTGTTCCTGTTTGCCTGTGTTCGTCCATTAAATTATAATCTAGCTGTAGATGGCGTCTCAGAATTGGAGAAGGGGGGGAGTTCTAGAGGGGGCTTGTCTGGCTTTCACTGACAGTCTTGTTGAATTTTGAGGAGAAGAAGGGGTTCAGAAACCAGGCACACGGCCTAGGAGAGTTGCTATTTTTCGTAACCCAGTGATCTCAGGCAACTGTATGTCAAGAGTTATTTTGTCACCAGTATTTGATCTGAACAATGTAGTAAGAACACAGAGGGGAAGAACACTTGGGTTTGAAGCGCCTTGGAATATTATAAACCACCACGGTGCTTATTTCCATTAAAAGGAAGAGAGAATGGAAGTAACAGGGAGGGGTAGCCGGTTTACTGTTATTGACCACCCCGTCAGGCTCTAGGGTCAAAGAGACTTTTCATTCATTTATACAAAGCGATATTTCTGCGAGGCACGCTCTACAATAGCCACTTTCTTCCCAGCTTGCTTCGCCTGCCTTGGCTCGCTTCACACCCTTGCTGCCCGTTGGCTGGGGACATCAGTTCCTTCTGTGCCTGCCTTTCCATGGGGCTCTTTCATTTCCATGGAGCTGGTTTTATATTGTTTTCCTTCTTCTTCTTCTTCTTCTTCTTCTTCTTCTTTTTTTTGCAAGCCCTTGAGATACTTTAAGGTTATATAAAAAAGTAGCCTCTTCAATGTCCTTGAACAGCTGAAAAAAATATCTTTCCGTGATCTGTCTTAAATCCTTTGGATCTTAACCTGTGGCAAAGCAGGGAGAGAAATGAACGAGGGGGTGAGATCAGTCGGTGCCTTTTCTAGGCTTGCTGTATGGCGTGTCTAAAGCTGGATGCTAAAGATGCTTAAAGACAGCTTCCCTGCCTTGCAGGGGTGAACCGCCTAAGGCTTACAGCATGGTTCCTCCTGCTGAGGAATTCTTCCTTTGACTGCTCTGCTGTCTTCCTGTAAGATTATAGATCGGTTCATAAAACCCAAGTTATTGGCAGCTGAAAAACAATGACCTGATAGGTACGTTAGGCATAGCTCTCTGCTGTGTAAATCTTAACAGTGATAATCAAATTGCTTGAGAGATTGCTTATAACTGCATGCTTTCAGTGCTAATAGAAGCTTCTGGAGGCATGATTTAGGTTCACTTTAACAAAGCAGAATTGTATATAACTGCAAATTTTGTTAGTTGGCTCATGAAAGTCGTTATCTTGCTAGTTAAATAAACAAAGCCACCCACTAATTAGATGCATAGACAAATTATTAATGCTACATCTTTCTCTTAACACTTAGTGTCTCTGACTTTTCCCTGGTTCTCTTTCTTCCTTGTTGTATTTAGGGTACTGTGGCCTGTCTTCCTGTGTTTGTGTCTGTTCTTACCAGCTTCCACGGCCTCTTACTCTCTCTAGACCTTTGTACTGGAGTTTTCCAGCAGGGTGCACGCACATACATGAACGTGACTATGTGAGAGAGCTGGAGGAAGAGACTGATGAGAAATTAGCTTATTTGATTATAGAGGCTGAGAAATCATACCATCTGTTATGGGATGAAGGCTCAGGAGATGGAGTGGCCTAAGTCGCCGTTGGAAACTGAAGGCTGAAGACCCGTATCTCAGCACAGTCAGAGGGAAGTTTCCCCTTCGCCATTTTGTCCTATTTGGTTTCTCAACAAATTGGATAATGTGTATCATCACCTTGGGAAGCGGAGGCTCACTGACTCTGCTGCTAATTTCATTTGGAAATGTCCTCACAGATACACCCTGAAATAACTTTTAATCTGGACCCCTAGGGCCTAGTCAAGTTGCCACCACATAAAATTAACCGTCGCAGCTATGTGGGTGGGGCGGGGTGGCTTAGTTTGGTGTATGTTTTCAGAGGTTCAGTCCATCATGGCGTGAACAGGAAACAGAGGGGCAGAGCCAGTGCTTGTGGGCGTCTCCTTCCCATTCTGCTCTCCTCAGGCGCTGCTCTGAGTGGTGCTGCCGATACTCAGGAGTAGCCCTTCTTTAAAGGAATTCATCCTTTTAAAGGCACGTCCAGATGTGCTTTGCTTCGCCGCTAGGTACCTATCAGTCAATCAAGACAGGCTATCCCAGGAACCTACTTTCTTATTATTCTGCGATCCAAACAGTTCCCGGCACACAGTAGGGATACAGAAAATGCTTCACCTGGCTATGGCTCCAGAGTTAGTTAGTGCTGTTTCTTTCACACAGCATTAAGTAGCTGGCAGTATCGTCGCAATCATAAGTAATAGGCAGGGGAGGTTTCTATGCGTCATCAAAGGTGGCAGAATAGAGGCTAGAGAGGGCGTGGATGTTGTAAAAATGGCCTGGATCCCTTCATTTGTCCATAAGCATCCTGGGAGGCTTCCAAGAGAGACCCTAGACACCAGGAATGATGAAGGGATCTGCAGAGCTACGTCCTCATCTCAGGGTCACTCTGAGGTATGTGTTTATGAGACTGATTGTGGGGACGTTAGGATCCTTCCTCACCATCACCTGGTGACTCATGGGTGAGACTCTGAATGATGTGTCTGCAGCAAAGCTCTTCTTCCACTTATTGGCTGGGCTCCTACACAAGTACTCAAGCCTTTGAAATGGAGGGAGCCACAGCAATGACAGCTAATGTTGACTAAGAGTTTGCCGTGGCCAGGTAGAAACACCATAGGTAGCTTTCCCTTATTTAATACTCAACAATGGCATTATTTGAGAGGATCTGTGACAGTTAACTGTGGATGGATGGGGACAGTGAGAGCTAAAGAGCCCTGGCTGTGACAGTGTCATGGGCTTCACTGGTTGTTAGAGTATTTAATTCCATAGGAGACTTAACGCCGCTGCCCAGAGCTTACTGGGTGGGATTCTGTTTTTAAAATGTTAAGATTTCCAGTCCTACCAAACTCAAAACTCTTTCCATCACCTGTAGATTATGTTCCATTTCTTTATTACCTTTAAATGAAATTCATAATGTAGACTACAAAAACACATGATTAAAGAAGTGAATATGGTACATAATTTTAATATAAGAGAAAAATAAAGGTCACTTACGATGTATTTTATAACTTACATGCTTTGTAATGATTATGTTAGAAGACAGTATAATATGCAGACACTTATATCTACTAATAATGAAGCTGGATTAAAAATATTCATAAGCAGTTGCATGTACAAAGCTCTCCAAATAAAAATTTAATTTTAATAAAGGTTTGTGTAGTATTTTGCTGATACTGAATATATAGTGAAGTCAACTTGGCTGTAAAATATTTTGCCAGCTAGTGGTTGCTGAGCTGTGCTATTATGCCATATTTATACTTCAGACACCGAGACCTACCACTTAAAAAAGTAGTTAATAGTAAAAGTACATCTTGTTGATTGCAGAAAAATTAAGATATATAGAAAATTAAAGATATAATATGAAAAATATATTGACATTTTCTTCTAGAATTTATACATATTTTCTAAGGCAATGAATGCAATGTGTTTTCTTGCTATATTTTATTTTATATTGCTCTAAAAATTTGCATTCAGTGTCATGGATAAATAAAACTTTTTCTTTTTTAAAGGCAAGTTGTGCATGAAGGCACATGGCTGTAATCCCTGCATTGGGTGGGTGAGTTCAGACAGGGAGAGTTCCGTGCCTGCCTGGACTACATAGGGAGTCCCTGTCTCCAGAATCCCCCACCTCCCCAATTCTCATTTCCAGTATACAACACAGATTGCTAATGAAGGTCAATTACTCTTATATATTAGTTGGCTGTTTCTAATCTTTCTGGAAATACTTTGGCCCATTAAAAAAGAATATAATGATGACAGCCTGTATCTAACTAATATTTTCCCAAGATTTTGAAACCTCATTTATGCTATTTTAAAAGATTTATTTTTAAAAATTTAAAAATTGTGTGTATGCATATGTGTCTCTGTGTGGGTTATGTGCAAGAGCCCATGGATTCCAGAAGGTGTTGGAGTGCCTTGATTTACAGGCACTTGTGGGCAGCCCAGTGTGGGTGCTGGGAGCTGAATTTCGGTCCCCTGCAAGGGCAGAACACACACACTTAACTGCTGAGCCATCTCTCTAGCCCTCTCCCCATTTGTGCTGTTTTTGACATGTAGAAGTTCTAAAGTTCTTTTAAGTATGTAGAGCCAGTGTTGTTTTTCAAATCTCATCACCGTTTATCTCCATCTGTTTCATCCCTGTTTGTCCTTCAAGACTCAGAAGTCACTTTCTCTGATGAGTCTTACCTTAGACACCCTAGCTTGTGTACTGGAGGTCAGGCATCATACTTTGTCTGATAGATTGATTTGGAACACCATTTAGCTCTGCCATTTTTTTTTTTCTTCCCTATTCTAACAAGATTCTAAGATCTCTGAGCACAGAGACTGTGTTGATTTCTTTGTCTCTTCTCTGTTCCTTCCCTGGGGACTTTTCTACTTAGAGGTATTAAGTAAGTGGATTTTAATGATAAAGACATCACCTAAGTTGCTCTTGATAAGCCCTGATTTTCCTCTTAATACTTTTATGGCTTTTCTTAGCAAGTGAATACAGTAGATTGCACAGGGATGCCCAGTTTCATTCAGGGGTAAGTGCTAGTTATTTTCATTATGAACGTGGGAAAAAGGTCTGAGGAAGAGAGGCAGATCTTCTTTGCTAAAAGTCAAATACAGGGACAACCTGTTCTAGCAGTAGGAGAGAGTCAGAACACTCTGCTTTTGTGCTGACGAGTGTGAGCCACACCATTAATATTCATGCCTTATTCTGAGTGTATTTTTGTTTTCTTTTGCAGTGCCATACAAATTACATTCCTGTCTGTGGATCAAACGGGGACACTTATCAGAATGAATGTTTTCTCAGGAGGGCTGCCTGCAAGCATCAGAAAGACATAACAGTGGTAGCGCGTGGACCTTGCTACTCAGGTATGTATGATGTCAGAAGTGGCTCCGCCATTATTTTCCAAAAGGAGACTTTAGCCAGAAGTGTTTGGCTCACATCACTGCAGGGTTTGGTGGTGGTGGAGGGAGGTTTAGTCATATTTTATGTTATTGCTTCTTAACTTGAGGTGG
>OU015743.1:114708482-114723658 GCA_907169655.1 Acomys percivali
CTCTCCCTCTCCCTCTCCCTCTCCCTCTCCCTCTCCCTCTCCCTCTCTCTCTTTCCATCTAGATATTTTGGGGGGCAGACTCATATATCCCCAGGCTGGTCTTGAACTCCCTATGTAGTTGAGGATGACCTTGAACTTCTGATCTTTTTGGCCCTGTCTCCCTAGTACTGGGGTTACAGGTATGCACATGTTATGTGGTATTGGAGATTGAACTCCGAACCTTGGGCTTGCCAGGCAAGAGCTGTACCTCCTGGGCTACACTCCCAGCACCGTAAGGGTATTCCTAGTGCGTAAGGAGGTGGTAATGAATGGTGCCTCATTTCCTGCTGTGAATGGTGCCTCATTTCCTGCTGTGTAGATCCTCCCCCTCACACTTAGTGTTCGCTATTCTCCTTTCTCTTCGCCGCCTTGTCCTCTGTCCATATTCGCCACTGTTCTGTCCTACGGGCAGAAATCTGATTGCTTAGTGGAGCCATTTGTTTCATCCCTGCCCGGGGTTTCTTCACTTCTCCCATAAGTTGTCTCTTCCCCCAGTCGCTTCCTTTCTACTGTAAACTCCCCTCATTCCTGGGGGGCCGACTGAAAGGAGCAAGCTCCCCCTTTTTGTATCAGTCCTTTTATTATCTTTAGCTCAGTGTCCTTTCTAATGGGAATTTATCAAAAAGTCTGTTAACTTTGCCAGATTGCTTTTTGAAGTTAGTTTCACTTGTGGTCTCGGTGGCTGGATTTGCTGTCTTCCGCTGATCTGGTCTTTACATGTTAGCGTGCAGCAGCAGCCCTTGGCCACAGGAACAAGCATTCCTTTTGCTTTGAAGAATGTAGGCGGTCTTTGGAAACCTTGTCTTCTTTTTGTATATAAAAACAACTGTTTCCTGTGAAAGGGAGGGAGCACGGGCAGGGAAGAACACAGTGTGAGCACACCAGGGCCTGCGTTTTTGCTATCAGTGAGGTGTCTTATTTATTACGTGTTCCCCACAACCCTCCTCTTTAAGCCTGGAGGAGAAGAAACCGTGAAAACAAGAAAAACGGGGGAGGGAAGTGGGACCCTTTGCTTCATAAATAGCTTCCCAATTAATTTAATACCCCAGGTTTTGAGTAGTAGGAAAGGTCTTTGGACATTTGTTTAATGGAAAACCATGGTTCTGGTCGAGTCACAGTCTTTGAGCCCCAGTGATTTTTCATGTATTGGATTCCTTTTAATGCTGTTTCTGAGCACACATTGAGGTTTCTAGTAACAGCGTGGGCTTACTAGGAACAAGTCAAGCTAAAGCTAACATAAATTTCTTTTGTTTGTTTGTTTATTTATTTATTTGTGGTACAGTAACATTTTCTGTATCAGGGATGAGTAGACTCTTAGTGGTAGTATCTAAAAGTCTTAGCCAAGGATGTTTGCCAGCCTGAGGTGTGTGAGACAGAAAGGCAGGCAGGTGATATGTGCTCTTTACGCCTCTCCTTTATGAGACAGGGGCTCATGTAACTCAACCTACTTGCTACGTAGCTGAGGATGTCATTGAACTTTAGGTCCTTCTGTGGCTCTCGAGTGCCGGGGTTACAGGTCTGTACAATCATTCTAGTAGATGCAATACTGGGGCTCAAACCAAGGGCTTTGTAAGAGGCCAGGCAAGCAAGCACCCTTAGCAACTGACTCACATCCATAGCCCACGGCTTTCCTTTATGGGCGCTCAGTGGTGGATTAATTTTTTGTGTGAGTTCTGAAGGTAGTTTTCTAATGATTCTAATTTTATCAGTGTTTCATTGATGACTTAGTAAAAATATGTAATATACATGTTTAACTTAGGACTGTGAATCTAGGAGAGATATTAAATGGTGGTCATCACATGCAGGCTTACAGTATCCACTTCTTACATTATAGCCACACCCCCAGAGTTAATACCAACTCCCCAAATCCAAGATAGTACCATCGTCTGGGGATCAGGCATTTAAGACAGGAGTCTGGGGGTGGGGGGAGTGGTGGTGGCAGAGGGGTGGGGTGGAGTGGCCGGGGCACTTCATAATCAGTCCATACCGATGAACAATAGGTAGAAGAAAACAGAGGGATGCAGGCTTTGGGCTCATTCTAGGGGAGAAACTAGTCAACCATGAAATGTGCTGCTGGTGAGATACGAAGCTGACCATCACTGCAAGTGCGCTGGCAGGCTGGGTGACACTGTGTCAGATCTTGCTCAGGGGAACCCTGCGTTGGCTTGTTGGCTTTCTACAGTGCCCATTGAAGGGGGGAGGGGATGGGTAGGAGGGGAGGGGGAGGAGAAGGAGAGATGTTTTCACTCACATGTAGTTGGTGGCAGTTTTCCAGATTTGTCCCTTACCCCCTCTCATTTGAGAACAACCTTTGCTAGTTAGCTAACGTAGGACGCGCTCTCCTTCTCTCAATTCCTGTATTCTAGAAATCAGATAACGGCACAAGATTGTTCTTATTTTACTTGTTGGTGAATATTGCTCTAATGAATTTAACTTTTTTTCTTTTGCTCTAAACATTGGACGCGCTTCCATGAATCTTCCCTCCCAGCCAAGGAACAGAGTTCTCCAGTGCTGCTCTCACAGCTGGTGAAACACTAGGGGGAAGTAACCTTAGAAAGATTGGTTTTGCTCACTGCTTCAGAGGTTGAAGGTCATGGTCACTTGGCCCTGTTGCTATGGGAACGTGAGCAGCTGGGCAGATAGGGCATAATGGAGCCAAGCCGTTCACCTCAAAGTGAATGAGAAGCAGAGAGAGGCGAAGGGCTAGGGCAAGATGTATCTTCCCTGCTTCCTCAGCGTAGATTCCACTTCCTGATTCCCACTGTCAGTGATGCTCTCAAATTATGAATTCATCGATGAGTGAATCCATTGAAGGAAGCAGAGCCCTCCTGAGCCAATCACTTCCCCAAAGTCCTGCTTCTGAATTCCACTGTATTGGGAACCAAGGCTTCAACACTCAAGTATTTGGAGGTCACCTATATTCATGCCCTAACATTTACTAGAACTCAGGACTCCCCTTGATTCTCCCTCCTGTTCACCCAGTAGACTGCATTTTGTCTAAAACATTTCCTTGCTTTCTTTATACTTTTATTCTATGTGGTGTATCTCTTAAAATATGTATTATTTTGCTGTTGATTTATTTACTTCTTTTCCTCTTCGAATTTTTGTTTTACGTATATTGGTGTTTTTGTGTGCATGCGTGTCTGTGAACCAAATGCATGCAGTGCCTATAAAGGCCAGAAGAGGGCATCAGATCTCCTTGGACTGGAGTTACACGTGGTTGTGAGCCACATGTGGGTGCTGGGAGTAGAACTCAGGTTCTCTGGAAGGTCAGACAGTGCTCTTAGCACCTTGGGGAAGAAAGAAAGTTTATTTGGCTTACATGTCCTTATCACAGCCCATTACTGAGGGAAGTAAAGACATGAACTGAAACAGAATGGTGCTTACTGGCTTATTCCTTATGATTTGCTTAGCTTGCTTTTTTAGTACACTCCAGGTCCACCTGCTCAGGTCTACCCTGAGCCCTCCCACATCAATCATTAATCAATAAAATGTTTCACAGACTTGTTATAGGCCAGACTAGTAGAAATATTTTTTCAGCTGAACTTCTTTCTTTCCAGATAGATGACCTAGAGACTTGTATCAAGTTGACAAAACAAACAAAACAAACAAACAAAACCCCAAAACAACAAAACAAAAAACCCACATGCATTTTTTTTTCCAAGACAGGGTCTCTCTGTGTTAGCCTTGGCTGTCATGGACTCTCTTTGTAGACCAGGCTGGCCTCGAACTCACAAAGATCTGCCTGCCTCCGCCTCCCAAGTGCTGGGATCAAAGGCATGCACCACCAGCCTCCCACATGCATTCTTGGCCTTTTCTAACAGTACTGCCTTTGAGATTCATTTAGGGCATTGCACATAGCTGGAGTCCACTCATTTTCACTGTGTGTTGGAGTTTGATTGATGGTACCACATGCTTTTATGGCCCCACTTTACTGCAGCTAGCCATGTGGGCCATTCACAGTCTTCTTGTGAAAAACACTGTACTTAAGGTCTCCCGGTGCACACCTGTGAGAGACTTTAGAGGCCGCTGTGAGGCAAGCACAGTGTACTTAATGTCTGCTGTGCACACCTGTGAGAGACTTTCCAGGCCGCCCAAGAGTGACACTGTGGAGCAAGTGCCAGCCTAGCTGTCCGTGGGAATGGGTTGTCCCAGGCCATGGTGCCAGCACCTGCTCCTCCTCCTTCTTCTCACTGTGCTTGGTGCTGTCACTGTTTTGACTCCTGTCACCGGTGTGACTTTGGTTCTGTGTTTGTGATCTTAGTTCCCAACTTGTGATTACTAAAGAGAAACCTTGTTAGGCTGCACGTGTTTGTAATACTGTGCTTACGTGCCTTCCATTCTTACTGTTTTTTTCTCCTTTATTTCCCCTTCAATTTTATATCCTTTAAGGAACTGGTTTATATTTATGTATTCTGGATACTAATTTTTTTTTGTTGGTTATATGGGCTTTAATTATCTTTTTTTCTAATTTCAAAGTCAGATTTATCAGTTTCTTACCTTTGATCTTCTAAGTCTTTTAGTGTTTAGTTTTACCTCTCATGTCTGGTGTGTAGAGTGTCAGGAATTAAAGGAATCTTCAAACACACAAGAAAGGAAAAACAAAATTAAAGTGGGCCCCTCCCCATGTGCTTATCATCCGTCTTCAAACGGCTGAGTTTGTCTCACCTTTCTTCGCTTCTTAACTTTTTTGGGGGAAATATTTTAAGCAAACCTCAGATTCAGAGTGTGTGTACGTGTGTGTGTGTACGTGTGTGTGTGTGTGTGTGTGTGTGTGTGTGTGTGTGTATAGCCCCTCCCCCCACGGTTGACTTAATTTGTCTGGCCTTTCTTCTTTCTGTCCTGTTTGGATTCTTTCTCTAGTAGTGTTGGATGACAGTGAAGACACTGTTGCTATCTTCCACATTCGCCGTTTTCTTAGCTTTACGCACATATGTTTGCACCTTGTTCCCTCATTTGTGTTTGCATTTCAACCTTCAACCTTAGGATCCTTTCCCTATGTTTAGAATTCCTTTCAACAGTCAACAGATGCACACTAAGACTTTATTTCTCTCTATGGTGCTTTTATTTTCTCTTATATATTTTTCTGGGACTGGGGCATAGCTCCATTGGTGGAGAGTTGGCCTGGCATGCACGAAGCTCTTGTTGGATTTGATTCCAGCATTGTGTAGACTGGGCGTCGGGGTGCATGCCAGTCGTCAGCACTTCAGAGCTGGAGGCAGGAGGACCAGAACTGGAAGGCCATTCTTAGCTATTTTGTGATTTGAGGTTGGTCTGGATAAACAAGACCCTATCTAAAAAACAAAAACAAAAACAAAAACAAAAACCAAAACCAAAACCCAAAAACCAAACTCCAAAAACCAAACCAAACCAAACCATTTCTTTCTCTGTATAGAATTCTGCTTAACTTCAATACATTGTAAATATTATTTCATGTTCTTTGGCTAAAAATAATTTGGCTTTTGTATTACCCAGTTCTTTTTATGCTTGACATTTTTTTTTTAAACCTTTCTCATTCTTATTTGGTTTTATTTATTTTTTGTGAGCAAAATTTCACTATTTAGTGTGTAGGTTCTCTCCACTTAAGATCCTGTTTGGGGTTTGTAGGTACCTAGATAAATTTCTATTTTTAGGTTTAGAAAGCTTGAAGCTAAATTACTGGGCACATTGTCCCGTTTCATTTCCTCAGCCTTATTATCCCCCAGGGTTTCCCCGAGCTTTTATGGCTCTTGTCTGTGCCTTTTAACCTGTTTTTCATATGTGCCACTGTTGTGGTCTGAGCGGTTCCTGGTCTTTCCTTTCCCTAGTTCTCCAGTTTGTGATCTGTTAACTTTGGCTATTGAAATTTTTCTTCTTATTTTCCAATTCTTATTGCCCATTGTTTATTCGTAGAAGTTGTGTTCCGTTCTTTTGAAAAGGTCTTTCTGTATGTGTGCACGTGTGTGCATGTAGTCCTGTGTGTATATTCATGTGTATGCCTGCATGTGCACATGTGTTTGGAGGTGGATTTACTTTTCTCACTTGTGCACTGTGGAGAACCGCAAAGACCCAGAGGAGACCCTGTTGCTTCTGCTATTTGCCCAGGGCCCTGTCCGGTCCTTCACCTCTTCAATTCTGCACTGGGGGACCTTAGAAGAACCGATCGTTTTTTAAGTTGCAATAGAGAACTGGCTGTGGTTGTGGATTCTCACGGGAGAAATTTTTCTCCCAGTGTTCAGTGCCATGGCTCAGGGCATCTCTGTTTTAAAAGCGTTTTTTGTGGCCTATTGAAACTCATGCCATGGCTTGTAGCTTTTTGGAGGTCTCTGTATTCTCTCCCTTGGGTGGGTCATTGTTTTATGTCTCCTGTTCCCAGAGGTTCACAAAACCAAAAAGCTGATAACTGGATTTGCCCATTTGGTAAATACCTTTAAGGTGAAAACCACCGTTAGAAGGCAGGACTTTTCTCTCTGTCTTCATGTCACTAGCTTTCCTACCAACTTTGGGATATATCCAAGAGGAAGTTTTAAAATGACTTAACTCAGTATTGTTTTCAGTAGGAGGGTGGTGGGGTTCGCTGGGCCACAGTGCTGCTAGAGATGACATCATCCCCATTGCTAGACTTCACTGTTCTTGGCAGGTGTGCCGTGGCCAGTTGCACCTGGCTGCTGTGCTGTGGGGCTCTGGATACAGTCGAGAGAGGCTCAGTTGCCTGGGTAGACATGTTGCTAGAAAGCACTTTCTACCTAGTTCATAGCTATTATATTTTTAAATCGCCTCAACTGTTGGGTGTAGGGCTATTATTATGTATTTAACAGGTGGGTAAATGAGACTTTGAGGAAGATGATGGATACAAAGCGTGACCTTTGGTTTAGAACACTGTTCTGTCCCCTTCCCATGGTGCCATCTTGTTTTTAAATGAATGTTACTGACACTGAACTGCTCCTCGTGGTTTGATCTAAAAATGAAAATTCTAGAGGCTTCCGACTGGGGTGACATCATGTCTGGAAGACATGATCTCCAAATCCATGCCTGAGAGACAGTTTTGGTCGGGCACCCAGTTCCCTGGTGTACAGGTGACACAGCATCGTTCTGTCTTGTGCTGCAGAAGGCAGTGAGAAAGACGGGAGCCGCTGTTTGCTGTTGCTGCACTGTGAACTCTCTTGTTGCCCAGTGTAGGTGATTGTTGTCTTTCTCAACAGGTGTGTGTGTAACATAGACTGCAGTGGGTACAGTTTTAACCCTGTGTGCGCTTCCGATGGGAGTTCCTATAACAATCCCTGTTTCGTTCGAGAAGCATCTTGTATAAAGCAAGAACAGATTGACATAAGGCATCTTGGCCACTGCACAGGTAAACGCTCTGCATTACTGTATACCTTAAAGCTTCGTCTGTTGTTCATTTAGACAGTTGTTTGTTTTCACCCTCCCCAGACACAAGCCATGTCTTGGTTGCTTGGTTACTAAACTTACCCTTGCCTGACGTGAGACTATCTGAGTCTGCTTGAGATGGATTTATAGTCCTAAGGTGATCTCAAATTCAATTATAGCGAGAAGTTGAACTAATTATTTAAATTATAGTAAAACTGTACATTTGCTGTATACATTCTAACCTTCCCCCTATAGCGTAGGTGGTCTATTTTCACATAGTCCCCCTTGTCCCCTGCCTCTGCCACAGCAACACAGGTCTATGCAGTTATGGTTTTTAGTGTAAAGT
This sequence comes from Acomys percivali, assembly GCA_907169655.1. Taxonomy (NCBI): domain Eukaryota; kingdom Metazoa; phylum Chordata; class Mammalia; order Rodentia; family Muridae; genus Acomys; species Acomys percivali. Next base: position 114,716,215 of record OU015743.1, read on the forward strand.
TACAGTAAGTAAAGGAAAACTCCACTCACCCTTCCTGCTTATTATGGTTTAGGAAACACGAACCATATAAGAGGAAGTTTTGTTTTCTTCTCCTATAGAAATGTCAACAGTCACTGAAGCCCGTGACATAGGCGTCTGCCCTCAGTGATATCCTGTTGGCTGGGATGGTGGATCTAGTAACGCGTGGGCGCCAGGCCCATCCTCATGGGCTAGGATTATATCCCCTCTGGCTTTGTTGTCCCGCTCCCTTTCCCTTTCTTCTTTCCGGGGTCACTAAAGGCCATGTGCTTTATCTGAGCGAGGGCAAGAGGGTTGTAAAGATGAGTTCATTACTTTGTCTTAGTAATGAGTTGTTTGTGACACACTTCCCATACCTGTTCTGAGCTGCTAGCAGATTCCAGAAGGTCCTCAGAGGCTTTCCAGGTAGGGGCATGATGGAGGAAGCCGTTTCCTGGCAGAGAGATCCCATGGGTAGACTTTGATCATGGCTCTGGTCTTGGAACACAATTTAGTTTATTTCATGTAGTGGCATTTAGAGCTTAGGTGGGACGTTTGAATGGCTCTCCCGGGAATATCCAGTTCAGAGCACTGGGCAAGCTGGAGAGTTTTAATAGAAATGAATGCAGCTTTGGAATGGTAGAATCTCAAGTTTTATTTCTTTTAGTAATTTTCTATCCACACCCAAGTGTACCTCCGCATTGCCTCTCTCACTGGGTGTTGAAGGTGGAGGCCTGTGCCTCTCAACAGGTGTTCGTGGCTCCCTTTGGTCTTAGTCCAGTGCAGTTCACATAAAAGGGTCTAAATGTTGTTTGGCAATATTCAGAGATCCCATATTGATTGTAACCCCTTATCTCCAGATAAATGTGGTAGGAAAAGATAAATCTTGAGCTCAGTGGTTCTCTGGAGAGAGAGAGAGGTCCTCCAAGGAGGTGTTTGGTATTTCAGTTTACACAGGAATTCCTCTCAAAGTAAGAGTCTTTTGAGCTGATGTCCAAATGAAATCTGCTTATCATGCGGACATCTACCTGGGATCATTTGAGATCTGAGACAGAAAATGGACCACTGGTGATGACAATGATGGAGACCTCCCCACAGTGTTGTAGATGTCAGAATGCTATTCTTGCACGCGGTACATGTGGTCCTACCTGTCAGTCGGAAGAGTAGAATGGTAAAGGACATACGTGGACAGGACAGGAGGGGCCGGAGCAGCTGGGCCCTGTGAGTCCGTGGCGTGACTGTCAGCATCGGGTATGGCTAACCTGACAGTTGCTTTTTTTTACAGACACAGACGATACAAGCTTATTGGGAAAGAAGGATGACGGGCTGCAGTATCGACCAGATGTGAAAGGTACTGAATTATGATTTCTGGATTTGGACCGAATCTTGAAGTCTGGCCATGAGCTGTCCCTGGAGGTTCTGTTTCCACTGCAGCAGCCCCTTGGCTTGGCTCTCGGATGTCGTGCACTTAATACAATTTTATTTATTTAAGCAGCTAAGGTTCCTTTCAGTTTAGAGAGTGGTTTTGTATATGCTTCTTATCGATTAAAATTATTCCTTAAAACATGAAGTTCTCTAGAATCCACTCTTAACATTTCCCCCTGTGGCCAGGTCTTTTAACCCCATTCCCTCGATCTGGAAGTCTCCGATTTTTTTTTTTTTTTTTTTTTTTGTCTGATTAACTCCTCATATTTTCCAGCCTCAGTGTGGGAATTATTTGAGAATCTGGATTAGATGCCTTTACGCCCTCCCCTGTCTGAGCACTTAGCCTACTCGGTTATAATCATTCCTCTGTCTTATCTCAGATCGTGTGTTCTATGTGAATCTAAAACAAGCCTTTGGTTTGTGTTGCGAGCCCTAGCAGAATGTCTGCCAAACTAGTAGCTATTCCATACTTACCAAGAGAATGGATGTGACTCAAAGAAGCCATATTGTTTATTTGCACAAAGTCTCATGTTGAGTAAAGACCAAAGCAGAGATTAGAATCTATGTCCCTTGACCTTAAGTTTCATCGCTTTTTCCATCTTATGATCACATGCATTGTTTTATTTATTTATTATGCTGTCAATCTGGTTAATTAAAGAGGATTTACATCACTGGGCTCCTAGATCATGACTTGTGTATAATTGCCTCATTATAACAAGTATACCTTCAACTAATTTTCTTGGTTTTTTTGTTTGTTGTTTGTTTAAAGACAGGGTTTCTCTGTGTAGCCTTGGCTGTCCTGCACATGCTTTGTAGACTAGGCTGGCCTTAAAACTCACAAAAGTCTGCCTGCCTCCTTGAGTGCTGGGATTATAGGTGTGCACCACCATACGCAGCTTCAATTAATTTGTAATTAAAGAAGTAAAATTTATTAAAAAGGGAAAAATTTGAGAGGAGAAGGGAACATGAGAGCAGTTGGAGGTGACAGAGAGAAGGGTGAAAATGTTGTAAATACAGTACTCATGTATAAAATTTAAAAATATTAACAAAATGTAAAAAAATCTGTGATATGCAAGACATTTTGAGAGACCAAGGAAGAAGAATCATGAGGTTAAGGCCAACTTGGACTGTGTAGTTAACCTGTGAGGCTTGAGCTTTGTAGTAAGACCTTGTCTTAAAACACCAGGGGTTGAGGATGTAGCTCAGCAGTAGAGCACTTACCTGGCTACCTGGGACCCTGGCTGGATCCATAGGCCACAATAGGGGAAAATGTGATCTTCACTATATGTTTTTTTATAGTGTCCCTATTGCATAAAATTTCATCAAAGCTAAAGAGTATTCATCAATGCTTAGTGCAGTGTCTGACATGGTTGTAAGTGCTCAGTAAATAGTAACTTTTGTAATTGAATAATATGTTACTTCCTTTACTTGAATTGTATTAAAGCTGAATTTTTTATAGCCCACGAGGCCCTGAAAAGCAGTTTTCTCTGCTGATACAAAGTGCTGTATTTAAAAAAGGTAATCACCTGTGTTCCCACTGGAGCCATAGCAGATCAGCACTAGTTTTATTTTCTCTGATATATACGACTACACTAGGAAGACCATTTTTCAGTAGTTAGTAGTTAATTTTTAAGATAATTTAGGGAATTGTGTATACCCCAAACACTTGCATGATGTTCGTAAAAATCATATAATAATATGACCACATATTTATAATGTTGTTTGTGCCACTTTTCAGGTCAGTGCCTGAGTTCTGTAGGCGTAAGAATTGCCGTCTAACATGAATGAAATTGTAATTATAAGATATTTACTTATTGCTTCAGTTGATGTCCCTCATCAGAGCAGGGCAGCTCCCAGGACGGCTTCGAAGAAAGCTTCCGGTCCCAGTCGGTCCAGCATCTCAGACTGTCCCACACAGGACTCCATTAAGCCTGGAATTTCTCAACATTTAGAAACTAGACCACAAATACTATTCCTAGCTTGTTTAACCATTTTTCCAATTTTATTTGGGCCCCTACAAAGGTATTATTCATCTCAAATCAGCCAGAAGAAACCTTAAGAGAACAGCACCTCATTTCCCTTAAGGGGAGTTAGGTAGGTTTTTGGTTGCTTTCTTGGGCTGTAGATGTTTATTTTCATTGGGAGTTGGCTATAAGTTACTATTGGTCATATTCGGAGAGAAAACAAGGTTTGACTCAGGGATGTTTCTTTTCTTCTATCTTTCTTTCTTAGGTTGGAGATAGGGCTTGAAAAGAAAATATAGAAAGACATAGGGAAGATAGGACAAAAAATTAGTGAATCTACTCCTCAACTTAATGCCTTAATTGTTACTCACAAGGTTATTTTTAATTCATTGGTATAGAATTTTGTATATTGATATATTGATACAAAATAAGTTCAATTTAGATACATTGGTATAAAATTCAAACTTAAGATTATTCTTTGCACATATTACATATATTTCTACTCTATTATAAAGTATTGTACCCATATAACTCAAGTAGAATGCAAGGTTTACTCCAATACTTTGGAAGTGCTATTGCAAGGTGTTTAGGATAAGTAAGTTATACAAGTTAATTATTAGTTGACTAGTCAATTACTAGTCTATTTTTTATCACAAGAATGTACGCCCTAGGTGTAACAGGTAGATATGATTCTATAAATAAGGTAAAATAGTTAGACAAGGTCTTAAAAAACCTCAGAGACCTACATAATATGGCACTTAAAGATGTTTTTATTATTTTAAAGATTCATTGACAATAAGACAGGTTAACTCCTGGCAACACCCAGCCTACCTCAAAGAGGATGATGAGCATCAAAGAACCTCCTTATGGAGATGGCTTCAAAAGTGGCAAACAAGCCACTGGGCAAAATGTCCTCCTTTCTTCCACAAACAGAAATCTGCCTGAAAATGGGCAAGCTTGGATGCAGGCAGAGTCAATGGCCAAAGTCTTCCAAGATAGGGTAAGCAAGTCCTGAATAGTTCCTGCCTCACAAATATGTCAGATATACTGAGCCAGAATGCTGAAGAGATGCTCCAATGTTATTGAGAGTTTTGGGTGACTGTTCAGGCAGCAAATTGTCACTGTCATTTTTTTCACTTTGGAAGCTGCTAACCTGCACTTCCTGTTTACTCAGGTAATTAATTTTATTCCTTCTCAGGTCTCTGATGGAGTTGAAGACCAGATATTTTAATTTTATAATAACCTTAGTTGGTTAGGGGTTAAAATGTTTTTAGGTCTAGATAGTTGTTTTAAGTTAATAGATATGAGATATAATAGATATTGATTTACATTAGAATTTTACACTCACCAAGATAGGAAAGATGTTTTCCTCAAAGTTACCAAATATAAATAGCCAAAACACTATAACTGTAACATTAATATAATTCCTGATTGTTTCATAGTTCTTCTTGCTACATGTAGTTTACTTTATATATGTGTAATAATATTTTAAAAAGATATTTACTTATTATAGATTTAATTTATGCCAGTTTTTTTTTTTTTTTAAAGCAACACTACTTGTTGCTAAGGGTAGATAACTTAGTACATGGTGAGCATCTTTTGGGTGTGCCCTATAATAAGGCTTCTGACCAATGTGGAAATCAAATATTGTCATGACTGTAGTAGAGTTGGAAGGTGTAAATGGTCCTTAGAAAAGATGGATTGCTCTTTGGTGGGGGATCATGAAGATGTGAGAAAATTAATGGAGAAGATAACATTTGAACAAAACCTGGCCTACAGATAGAGCTTTGACAGGACACACAGGATGTTTAGGGAGGCTAAAAGATCCTCAGAAAAAGGCAGACTCAAGTGTGATGACAGGATGTATTGGAGAGTGCTGAGAGATTTAGAGGAGGAAGAGGGAGGTAGGTGGGAAGGAAAGCTTGAAGCCAGATTTCGCCCTGTTGGAGAACTGAGACTTCATTTTGAGCAGTGGGGATGTGGTAGTTTGAGTAAGAATGGCCCCCTTAGGCTCATAGGTGCTAGGTAATCAGGGTGTGGCACTACTTGAGAAGGATTAGGAGGTGTGGCCTTGTTGGAGGAACTGTGTTCCTGTGGGTGGGCTCTGAGGTTTCAAAAGCCAAAGCTAGGCCCAGAGCTGCCTGTGTGGGGATCTGAAAGGATGGAGAGCTCTCAGCTCCTTCTCCGGCATTATGTCTGCCTTCATGCTGCCATGTTCTCAGTCATGGTGATAATGGGCTAAACTTCTGAAACTGTAAGCCAGCCCCAGTTAAGTGCTTTTTTAAACTAAGAGTTGCCATGGTCATGGTGTCTCTTTACAGTAATAAAACAGAAACTAAGACCGGGATCATTTCTATAATATAAATGAAAAAGACAAGGCTACAATATTAGTCACGTAAGTGGGATACCCGCAGGAACACCATGCTTATTGTGTACATGGGCAAAGGCAGAGAGGTGAATTAGGCAGAGGGAAAAGGGACAGACAACTACTTAGATGTGGGGTAGTGAGAGTTAAAAACACTGAGACTTAAACTCAAAGGCTTAGACAGACAGTTGGTTCTTTTTATAGGAATGATATGCTAGGAGGGAGAGGCGTTTGGAGTAGGGTGAAAGGAGTTGGTTAAGGTGTTTAATTGAATTTTGGAATTTGATGAAGAATTCATCCAGGAGGCTGTTCAGCATAAATCTAGAGACAAACCTCTTGTCCAGAGTTGTTCACCAGAAAGAATGGCCAGTGGCTTACCATGCTACAGAAAGGCATTCTGCGAGGAGGCACCAGTCATCTTGAATTGAAGGCAGTAAGGTCACTGGACCAAAAGACCGTAACGTTAAGATGGAGGCCAGACTGTTAGAACTTGAATAACGAAAGAGTATGTTTGAAGGTAGCTCTGCTGTTTTTTGTTTTCTGTTCTCACAGCATTGACAGGAGCCCTTGATAGGTACCTATGTCTGCCTGTCCACAGCCAAGACTGTGTAGGTAGGATGGACTTCCATGGGGCCTCCTGTAGAAAACAGGGACACTACACCATCAGGGACGTGCCAAACTTAAAATGGATTGCCCAATGGGAAGCCCCCCTTTTTTTTTTTTAAAAAAAAAAGGAGGACAATTCAGTGAGTTTAACTGGGCTGCTTATAGTAGCATTAGATGATCCTGAAATTAAAAAGTTGTGATGATTGAGCATGAGGAATTGGGGAGAAGCAGACACAAACTTTAGTATAGAAAATTTCGAAGATGCTGTCAAGAGAATATCGTAACACATCTGCATGTATGTAGTACCAACCTTTAGAGTTTTTTTTAAAAACATTTAAGTTTCATTATGTGTATGTGTATCTATGTGTAAAGATGTGCACTTGAGCGCAGATGCCCATGGAAGCCAGAGGAGCGTGGAATCCCTCTGGAACTCAAGTTGTGAGTTTCCTAATGTGGGTGCTGGTAACCTAACTCGGGTCTTCTTCAAGAGCAGTGCGTGCTTGGAATCACTGAGCCGTTACTCAAGCCCCACTGTCTTTTCTTAAATTAGCATTTTATTAACGTATTTATTTACCTCCAGTGCTCATCATCAGCATGATTCTAATTTTACAGCTTTTGAGATATAGTTTCCAACCTGAAATGAATATATCCCATGTACATCACACCCTACAGTGACTGACAGAATTTCCAGCTACCAGCTAAATTCCTTCATGATGTAGACATCATAATCCCAAGGTACTTTCAAATAGGTTAAATTGCATTGTAGTGGTTTAGTTAGAAAAACACCCACACTTCTCATTCCAACCGTCTCATCTTTGAACTTGTTCCTGACACTCACTAGTCTTCTGGTTTGTGCTGGCCAGGGGCACTAGACGTACAAGATGCCGTTGCCGTGAGTCTCACTTCCCCATGCCTGCTTATGTATTTCAGTCCAGAGTCTTTTGATGTGATGTGCTCCTTTAAGGACAACGAGTCAATGATACAGATGCTAGTCTCACTGAGAGGAGCCTAAGTGGTGTGTGTGTCTGTGTGTGTGGGTATGTGTGTGTGTGTGTGTGTGTGTGTGTGTGTGTGTGTGTGTGTGTGT
>OU015743.1:114723668-114757138 GCA_907169655.1 Acomys percivali
GTGTGTGTGTGTGTGTGTGTGTGTGTGTGTGTGTGTGTGTGTGTGTGGTGAGCTGGTGGAGAGTCTTGGGGGCTGGTCAGGGGCTCCTGAGAAAGGGAGCTTTGCTGAGAGTTGGAGGCCTGCCTGTCAGGGGAGGTGGAAGATGGACGATGGAAGGGGAGGGATCTAGGAAGCAGAGTGGGGGTGGGTGGAAGGGAGGAAGATGGAAGGAGTTTTCCTAAGGGAATAGTGCAGTTGTTTCCCTGGCCTAACTGGGGAAGGGAGAGTTGGGATGGAGAGCAATGGATTGAGAACAGCGTGGGAGCTTTTAAAGAGAAGGTAGGAATGTGTTTACTAGGTAGACACTTCCTCAGTTTGAGACGTGAGACTGGGATAGGGCAGTCTGTAGGGGGATAGGGAAATGTTGTAAAGGTTGGGATAGAAGGTGGTGCAATTTGGGAAGCAACACAAGATTTAGAAATTTAAACTCTGTGGAGACCGGGAACTGTTGAGTTACTGGGGAAGTGCTGAAGGAGTTGTAGCCACAGCAGCTTACCCTGTAGGTGCATGCCTAGTTGTTAAGATCAGGGTTGCCCACTGTGGACCAGGCCAGGGGATCCGCGGGACAGTCCTCGGCAGATAGGCCACTGGCTACTGTTGCTTATGACATCACTACTTAGAGCGCACTGCCCTTTGTGTGTGAGAGCATGGCCGCTGATGGCAGATTTGTGTGTGATGCTTCTGCAGATGGAACGAGTCACTGGCTGGCCAGATGTCCCGTGTAGGCCGCGCACACTTCAAGCATTGTTCAGACAGCAGCAGTTGATGCTATTGTTGTTGGAGCCTGGCACCAGTTGCCTAAGGGCATTGTTCAGACAGGCTCCTTCCGTGCCCACTCCTCTGTGCCAAGGCTGTGTCTCTGCTTTGGTGTCTGAAGTCGTGCTTTATCGGGTCTTTAAAGCATTTTTATCTTTCCTTTTTCATCGCGGTCTCTTTTAGCCTAGAGAGCAGGTGCGCGATCATTACGCTTTGGTCCATTTCCTACACATCTCCCAGGGAACGGCTGAAGTCAGTTCAACAGCCAAGGGCCTGTGCTGCAGAGTCAGACTGGAGCTGCTCTTAGGGCTGTGAGGCCCAGTTTCTCTGGGTCTGAGTGATCACATCGGTGCGGGGGAGACTGTTAAACTTCTTGGCCGGGATCGCTCGGAAAACTCAAAGACCAGATTCCTGGGCTCGTTTGTGATCCGTGGCTATTGCCGATACTGCACTTTGTAGTTTCATGGATGGTTGCTGGCTGTGCTTAAGTTCTCACCACTGCTGAGCCTCACCCCTCTCGCTGATTCCTATGATGGCTCATAAGTGGCCTCAGTAGGCATTTATCAGTTTTTTGGTTTTTTTGTTTTTGGTTTTCCTTTTGGTTTTTCGAGACAGGGTTTCTCTGTGTAGCTGTGGCTGTCCTGGACTCACTTTGTAGACCAGACATCGATCCACCTGCCTCTGCCTCCCAAGTGCTGGGATTAAAGGCGTGCGCCACCACTCCCAGCTTCATTTATCAGTTTTTAAGCAAGTGTCCTACTGTGTGCTCCTGTGCCTCTGAGTGATCGGGGGGCCTCACAACAGCCACTCTGCCCTCGTTTTGTATATGGTAAAGCTGAAACCGAGTGCTTTGCTCCTGTAGAGAGGGTAGACGAAGCTCGCATCCTGAGCCCTGGTGCTCTTCTCTTTACCTCACAGCTAGTAAGAACCCTGTGCTACCCGGCTTTTCCTGAATCTGCTTCAGAGCCCTTACCTACTCTCAGGGGTTACCCGGAGTGCTGAGCACTCTTTTCACATACACAGTGGCCTAGTGAGGCTTCGTCCTTATTCTCTGTTCTTTCTGCCATCGCTTCAAACTCCAGGAAACTACCCTGGTGCTTGGAACACAGCAAATCTCTAAAAAGCGCTTTTCGAATGGCCATAGATCTTTTGATTCAGCTTACTGGTATCTCTCTCCTGGGCTTCCCATCACTAGGCTTACAGCCTAGTTTACAGCCATTGACGATGCTCTGATAGGAACATATATAGTACAGAGGATGGTTCTGTTCTGTTCAGTGTGCTGGGTTAGCAATGGGTACCATTCTTTCTGTAAATGTTTATTCATGTTTTTACAGTATGAATGTTTTGCCTGCACATATGTTGTGTACCTCATGGGTACAGTAACTGTGGAAGCCAGAAGAGGTCCCTGGAATGAGTTATAGTTTTGAGCCGTCAGGATTATGCCGGGAACTGAACCCACTCATAGTCACTGAGCCATCTCTCCAGCCCCTGGCTACCACCATTCTTAAAGATAATTGTAAACTAAACTTATTCAGATAGCAATGGGAAGTTTGATCTTATAAAGTACCACGCTGGTAGGCAGTAGTGAGTGAGCAGACACTTAGGAAATGTGTACACAGTTAGAGATTTCATTCAACATGAAACATATCCAGCAGTATCAGAATTTACTGCGTTATGATGAGTTTCACCAGAAGTGTTCCCTAGAAACAAGCTCTCAGTTTAAACTAAAGGATTCCTGCATCAGACCAAATGTCCCTAGTGAGTCAACCCTTCAGGTCTGGGAGTCTAAGCATATCCTGTCTGAACACCTTCTAGATTACTTACTTAATTTATTTATTAATCAATTAATTCACATGCACATGCACTTATGAGTATGTATGTGGGGTGTGTTCTATCGTTCATCCCTCCTGCACATCCCTAGCTTTGCTTTCATTACAAGTTGGAATAATGGTTATTTTTTATTCCCAAGACAGAGTTTCTCTGTGTAGCCTTGGCTGTCCTGGACTCGCTTTGTAGACCAGGCTGGCCTCAAAGTCACAGAGATCTGCCTGCCTCTGCCTCTCTGAGTGCTGGGATTACAGGCATGCACCATCACACCTGGCTAATACTGTTAATATTTGTGTGCGTGTGTGTTTCCTGGGGGTTGAATCTAAGGCCTGTGAGTGCCAAGTAACGGCTCTGAGCAGTTACCCAGCTTGCAGGGGCTGAGTGTGTAAACTAGGTTGGCCTTGCCTGCTCTGTCATGCTGCCTTCAACCTTCCAGGTGAAGGAAGTTACAGGCAATTATAACAGCTCACTTTTATTAACTTATAACTCACTGGTCTCAACCTTCCTAATGCCGTGACACTTTAATACAGTTTTTCATGTTGTGGTGACCCTAACCACAAAATTGCTTTTGTCGCTACCTCATAACTGTAGTTTTACTACGTTTATGAACTGTAATGTAAATAACCTTGGGGTAGATGTTTGCCAAAGAGATTGTGAACCACAGGTTGAGAACTGCAGCTCTAACTGGCTCCCTGGCTTCTGGTACTTTGCCCCTTGTTTGTTGCTGTCTAATTATTTTAAATGGCTTTATTGAACCAATTCACAGAGCTCGTTAAATTCACCCATTTAAAGCATAGAACTTAGTAACTCAATTTTCACTTTGTTATATGAGCATGTCTATAATCTAACTTGAAACTATTTCCATCACCCTCTAAGACAGTGATTCTCACCCTTGTGAATGCTGCGACCCTTGAGTGCAGTTCCTCGTGTGTGGTGACCCGCCCCCAAACCAGAGCATTATTTTTGTTTGTACTGCAGGACTGTAATTTTGCCACTGTTATGAATCATAATGTAAATATCTGTGGTTTTCGATGGCCTTAGGGGACCCCTGTGAAAGGACCGTTTTCACCCCCAAAGAGGTCACAGCCATAGGTTGAGAACTACTGCCCTAAGAGAAACTTCAGGGCTATTAGCAGTTGGTCCCTGGGTATTCCCCTTACTACCAGCCATGGACAACCACCCTCAGGTGAATTTTACGGAAACCCCAGCTTTCACTGCGCTGGCCTCCTTTTAAGAGGCCTTGGGTGTTTTCCTCAAACATGCCTTCACAGTTTTTCATGCTCTGGTTTGACTCAGTTTCCCCAGCTTTGATCTGTACCCTTCTGCAGTCCGATTCACTCCTTGCTCTTTTGTTTGTCTGTTTTTCTGCTCTTGACTGGAGTTTGAGGATGCTCCGCTGTGCACACTGCACCTTCCCTTTGATTCCCATACCCCGCCATCTAAAGCTTTCTACCTTTCGAGGCTTTGCCTTCACTCCTGCCCAGTCATCTTGTGGGTGTGCACTTCGAGGCCCTACCTTCAGTCCTGCTCAGACAGCTTGTCTGTCCTGCCCTGGGGCTTTGCTGCCATCCTGGGTCTGCGCGGCTCATCTTCCCATGCGCATGCGATTCCTTAAGTTAGTGGCAAGCGTCTTGAGGCCCAGGGCACGCTAACTTCCCCTTTGTATTCTCCGGGTCGCTGAGCCTGTGTGCAGAATAGCATGGATGTGGAATGCATTGGGTGCTTTCGGCATTGAGTGGAAAGCTGAGTCTGGACTCCGCCAGCCAGCCTTATTAGCAATGCCTTGTTTTCTACAGCTTCACTCTGTGTTTAGCATAGGTCCACTTCCTCTCATGGGTCCACTTAATTAATGTTTATTAGTATCGTACTTTGTCCATTAGCTTCTGAAAGCCCCTTCTTAATTGTTCTATTTTTTCTTACTGCTGTCATGTAGTTGAATTTTCTGACAGCTTTTATTTCTGCATTTATGCCTGAAATTTCCTGCTGTGTATAGGGCTTTCTTAAGGCCTATTAGGACACCACCTAACCTACAGAGCCACGTGTATTGTTACTGTTAAACATGTGAGAGGGTTTTACTATGGTAGGTGGGTTTACAGTCTCACTCTGTGGTCTCACAAATATTAACTTTGATGGTGATGTACTATGAAGTTCCATGTTCTAAGAAGTACAGTGGAGTGGGTTACTGCCTTCCTTGTCACTTCCGGCGTGAGTGGAAACACCGAGCTGCACTTTTAGCTAAAAACCGAAGCAAGAAAAGTACATTTGTTTTAGTGGTTGGTTTCTGTTCAACTGCTTCTCATCAGTGCTGATTGCTTGAGGCATGCCTTCTGCTTTGATCACAAGTGTTTGTAAACAGATGATCTGTTAATTAAGTTCCAGCCTGTGTTGGGAGACCCAGGGCAGGACTGAATGGGAATTTCAAAGCGGAAATCTTTTATTTTGTGCCTGGGATAGCTTTGGAAATGGAAACCAGAGATGATTCAATCCATAAATTAATTTTTTCTTGCCTGTTGCTGGCATCGAACCTAGAACTTCAAACCTCTCGTCACACACCACCAGACGTGCTCATACCACAGCGTGTCAGCAAGCGAAGGTTGTGGGTCATTTCCGAAATGTTCTTTAAGCAGCTGGTAGTATTTATTAAGTATGTCCTGTTTGCCGAAGACTGCTTTTAAAGTTCTGTACAAAGGGGCTGGAGAGTTGGCTTGGTGGTTAAGAACCTGTTGCTGTTGTAAAGGACCTAGGGTCTAGGCACAGCACCCACATGCTGGCTTACAATCATCCACGTACTCCAATTGCAGGGAGCCAATGCCCTCTTCTGCCAGTGCCAGAGCACACATATGATGCCCATGAACACATGCCAGCAAAACTCTACAATTAACTCTGGAGGAGAATGTAAAATCGTGTACAAATTCACCTGCTACTATTAACATGTAGATCTTACCTCACTTGGGCCTCAGATCAACCCTGTGAACATAGCTATCGCCGTTTCTCAGACCAGGAAGTGGAAGGCTGTGCCTTTAGGTCATATAGTTAGGGAGTGCTTAACCAGAAGTCAGATCCAAACAGCCTAATGTCCTTATACAGTGTACATATTGTTTCTCAGAACTGAAATTGTACAGGGCAGACAGTGGGGATCTCTAGATTCCCGATGACCTCAATCTTATGGCGGATTTTAAAGTCCAAGCAGCTGTTCCACACTGTGATGCGTATATAGTAGGGAGGGTGCTCAGTCCATAGCACCCTGAAAGAGGCTGCTTGCTTCTACCACACAGAACTGTCATTAGGGAGGTACAGGAGGGCCTGGGACCCCTTGCAGGTCAAGAGATGACTTGTTTTTGTGTCCCCAAGACTTAGCATCATGTTTGGCCGGTTATCAATAGAAAATCAACAAATTTAGTCATCAATTCTAGACTGCTCAATGTGGTGTCTACTAGCCACTCATGACTACTGCGACTTGTATCAGGCTAGACAGAATTGAGATCTTGGAAACAAGTGTAAAGTGTCTATTGTTCTTAAATTTACTCCTATTGATATATTGAAATGCTAATATTAAGCTGGGCGTGGTGGCACACGCCTTTAATCTCAGCACTCGGGAGGCAGAGGCAGGTGAATCGCTGTGAGTTCCAGGCCAGCCTGGTCTACAAAGTGAATCCAGGACAGCCAAGGCTGCACAGAGAAACCTTGTCTCAAAAAACAAAACAAAACAAACAACAAAAACAAAAAAAAGAAGTGCTAATATTTATTAAAATATATGATTAAGATTAACTTATGTTTCTTTTTATGTCAGAATATAGCTAATGGAAAATAGAAAGTTAATTTATATCTGTGTCTCATTATGTGTCAGTTGGAGAATAAATAATGTGACTGAGTTTACAAAGCAGCAGAGATGAGTCTAAGATTGAGGACTTATGGCCTGGATTCTTACTCAGTTCTCTTTCTTGCATAAATTAAATTAGTACATATAAATTTTTCTCTCCAAAATATGTATTTTGAGGTTACTTTTTCCACTAGGCACCCCTCCTATCTTCCCATGTCCATACATGTATGCTCCTCTTTTTCTTTCTCTGTTTTTTCTCCATCACAGCTATTAAGCTTTATTTGTGAAAGGAAATTGAAGAGCTTCAGGATAGTTAATGAACTGGTTACCCAGCATACTGTGGGAGAGACTGCTATGTTTTCTATACATAGGAGAGAATTGATAACAACCAAATACGACAGAATAAAATATAATAAGGTGAAGCAAAAAACGTCATATGGAAGTTGGACCTGGCAGCCCAACAGGAGGAAAAGAGTCCCAAGAACAGGCACATGAGTCAGAGACCCACTTGTTCTGAGGAGTCCAATAAAAACTAGTAAGCTGGAAGCTATAATATAGACACAAAGGACCCGGTGCAGACCCATGTAGGCCCTGTGCTTGCTGCTTCAATCTCTGTGAGTTTATATGCACCTTGCTTAGTAGATTCAGGGGGCCTTGTCCTCCTGGCATCCTCTGTGTCCTCTGACTCTTACATTACTTCCACCTCCTTTTGTGCAGGGTTCCCTGAGGTCTGAGGGGAGGAATTTGATGGAGACATCAAATTTAGACACTCTTTCCGTACAGTGTCTGGTTGTGGTTCTCCGCATCTGTTCCCACCTGCTGCCAGAGGAAGCCTCCCTGATGATGACTGGATAAGGCGCTGATCTATGAACACAGCAGAATATCATTAGGAGTCATTTTACTGATTTTTAAAAAAAGACTAGTCATATTTGGTTCTACTCTAGGTCTCTGGACTATCTAATCTCTGGTTCTTGGTCACTCAAGCAGGGATGGGTATGGTTTCCTTCCCGTGGAGTGGGCCTTAAGTCAAATCACACACTGGTTGGTCACTCAAAGTTCTGTGCCACCCTTTCTCTTGCATATTTTGCAGGCAGGGCAGATTGTAGGTCAGAGGTTTTGTGGCTGGGTTGGTGTCCGTGTTTGTCTTTTGGCAGCCTGCAGAGTACCTTCCCATACCAAAGAGACTACCAGAACACAGGGGTGAGGGCTCCCATGGCCTTCCTTATCTGTTTCCATTAACACCCTTGAGATTTTATTACACTTTGTGTTTTGGGGAGATAAGCCCCTTACTGTGATGTGATGTGTCGTATAAAATAGCTGGTTATTTTCTTGGCAATGTGCAGGACTTCTCTTATGTAATCCTTTCAAATCCGCATGAAGTATAGGCTACGTTATTCCTGATTTTACAGTTATAAGTTCTAAGAGTAGAATAGTAAAGATCTCGCAGCTGACATGTGCACAATCTGTAAGACATTTTGTCACATTCTGTTATTTGGTGGTTGTTTTCTTTTTAAACAAGGAACATATACTTGAAAAAAACAGCAAAGGTACCCTGCCCCTCCTCTTCCCAGGTGTCCTCTCCTCCCTCCTTCCTTACCTTGTGTGTGAGAGCAGGCATCAGCATGCAGCATGGACTGGCCTCAAACTTGGATTCACTCTGCATCAGCCTTTCGAGTGCTGGGACTACAAGTGTGTGCTGCCTTGCCTGCCTATCGCTGTTATCATTTGAAAATCCATGTGCTGGATAGTTTTCACTCAAAAAGTAAATCTTTTATCCTAAGGTTTCAGAGTCCCTTCACTTGTTCTCTGCCCATGTCATTGGTATTTAGTGTCCTAGGCTGAAGGTAAATGAGTGGCTTCACTCCTCTAAAGACAATATTATGACCACCGGCTCTGTCCCAGGGTGAATTTTCTTCAAACGTGACATTTATAACTTACCAAGGATGTTTTTCTTTTTCAGATTGTTTTTTTTTTTAATATAGTTGTAGTTCATAGTGATTTTATATACACACAGAGAAATATATATGAATTTATATATATTTCTGTGTGCTTTTGGTCTAATTTGTTTGCCTGCTTGCTGTGTTTGCTCATAGTATGTGTTGCAAGGGACCTCAGATCTTGCTTATCCTCTTTGGTAAGTCTCTTTTCTAAATTGCCCAGCTAGTGATTGACAGGGTGAAATCATTTGTTTTGGAGCCTTTGAAAAGGTTTGTATTTTCCATTTTTCTCTTCAGTATTCAGTGCCCCTGTTTGTGTTCTTTTTAAGATGCAGGAGATCAGCGGGAAGATGTTTATATTGGCAGCCACATGCCTTGCCCTGAGAACCTCCATGGGTACTGCATCCACGGGAAGTGCGAATTCATCTACTCTACTCAGAAGGCTTCTTGTAGGTAAGCTGGCGGCTCATGAGCAGGATGGGAGTCTTTTTTCATCAGTGGTTGCTGATAGTACCAAATAAGTACCAAATAGTACCAAATAAGTAATGTTATCTCCAATAGATAAGTTTAAAATAAACCAACAAATCATCCATATAGTCCCAAACCCTGGCAAGAAATATGCAAAGATAAGAAACAGGCTGCATTAGGGTTTGGAGGCTGTGAGCTTAACATCTTTACGATGACATTTTAATATTAATCTGCCTTATTCCAGTGCTATTTCGATCTTTCAGCAATCTGTCACAAGGTGGTTGAATGACTGAAGAATATATTACAAATAGAGAAGAAATAACTCAAATAAAACATAAGCTAAAATAGATTTCTAAAAATAAGGGAGTAGGGATGAGGAGCCAGGTGTGAACTGTGAGAGGGAAGTGGAAGACTTTCTTCAGTGCCTGTATTTCAGAGACGTTGCGTAACTTGTTCAAGGTCAGCAGCCAGGTGGAAATAGAGCCGAGAAGAGGCTAGACCTCAGATGCCTGACACAGCCTGAGGGTCTCGTGTGCGCGTGTGTGCGTGCGTGTGCGTGTGCGTGTGCGTGTGCGTGTGCGTGTGTGTGTGTGTGTGTGTGTGTGTGTGTGATGGATTGTATGCTGGCTTGTGTCTGGCTAGCCAGGCCAGGTTTCTGCAGACAAGGGCCTGGGGTGTGGCTATCTTTTCACTCAGCTTCTGGAAGTCAGGTAGGAAGCTGCTTCCCTCTCTCAGGCAAAACATCAAAACCTGAGGGGATGTTACTTTTTACTTTGTCTTTGTCTAAGGACAGGGTGTGGACTCTTTTCTTTCCTAGATCTAAGAGGATGCTGTTGGCTCTGAGGCCTCCAGGGTCTCTCTTCTTTAGCTCCCTCCTCCTTTCCTCCTGGGTAAGATAAAAGGCAGAGCAAATGCTTTCACTTTTCCTGGTTTAGCAGCTCTTTGTAAAACCATTGGCCTTCCCGCCGTTGACAGTTCTCTTTGTCTTTGAAGGAGCTGACTTCTCTGTATCCTCCTCCCTCCTCACACGTTTCAAAACAACAACTATATAAAAGAGAATGGAGTGCACAATGCGAGCAATGCAAAGCACACAATGCATTCTTTATGTTTGTCACACAGTGGTATAGAAATCTCTGTAGAACTTCAGGCCCTGATGCTTAAGATGGGGCATCTTCCAAGATTCCTACATGGAGCCATGGTGGTGCTGTCTGTAATCTCACCCTTGGGAAGATGAGGGAGGAAGATCTGAGATACCAGAGGAACTAAAATTGGATTTCAGCGTTACTGGGGCAAAGGTTAAGAAATAGGCCTACAGGAGATAAGCTGGCCAGCGCAAGGAATAGCCCCCACTAGAGATAGCGAGTCCCACCGGAGAGAGTTCATAAGAGACCCAGTTTTATGGCCACATTCCTTCCTTTCCTAGCATCCTGTCAGGGAGAACAAAAGAAGTTAAGTCATGGGTGGTCTTGGTACCCTTTTCTGCTTTAAGGACATTGAGAGGATTAAAGGACCTCAGATCATGGCCTGGGACCTAGCTTTTGGGGGATCGAGTGTGACCCAGCTCAGAGCTGAATTAAAGATTCCTCTTGTATTTCACAGCGCTTTTGTGTGTTTTCTGGTTCTTTTTTTGGGAGAGGGATCAATCTGGGCATAGCAGATCATGAGTTTATCTGAGCTACATAGCAAGCCCCCAAGCAGACAGGGCTGCATAGTGAGATGCTGTCTCAAAAACCTGCAACAACAAACCAGAATGGGGGCCATGGTGATGTGTATGTAACATGTTTATCTCACAGCATTTGGTCTTGGTCTGTAGTATTGTTTAATAAATAGCAACTAATAGTAGACTATAAGCTGTTACACTAAGGACTCCATTTTGCTAAATACTATCTTTCTACTATCTAGTTTACTAGGTATATAGTAAATATATTTTTTAATAATGTGATGAATGTCAACTTTACCATCTTCCCCAGACCAAAGGAAACTTGGAAACAGTAAAGAATTTTTTCTTTTCTCTGAATTTATTATTCCTATTGTATATTTGCAGCGTTTGTAAGAATCAGGCTAAAATATCATGTGTCTATAGCATTAGCCAGTGTCAGCCATATCCTTCTATTAGACTAAAATCTCGAGTTTTCCCACCATTGATAGACTGGCTCATTCTTTCTACTAAATTCTGTGGTCCTTCCTGGGTTGTTAAGCTTATATATGACAGGAATCTCGGGATTTTTGTCTTCAGAAAATACTTAGTAACCAAAATACAATATGAACAGTGCTGCTGTCTGTACTCATGCGTGAGGCAACTTGGAACTTCAAAACAGGGCGAAACGTAGAGGTGACTGAGGGAAGAGGGAGAAGGGCACAAGGAGCTGCCTAGGATTCTGGCGATGGAAAAAGTGAGTAGGAGAATTCCAGAACAAAGAGGTCTTGGGGGAGTGATGTGTCCAGTTTCACACGCTGATGTGCCTGTGGGGTATCTATGTATGGATGTCGACTGAGCTGCTCACGATAATTGATTTAAGAACTCATGGGAGATACACGCTGCAGAAGTAGACTTGAGAATAATTTCATTTCTAGCACATTTGCTCTAACATCTGTATAGCAATCCTCCTACCCACTAGGCCCACATCCATCATTTCCCGTAGTTGATCTCCTGTATCACTCTCTCCCTCTCTTGCTTCATCATATTGACAAAACTGCTGTCTGGTTCATTCCAGCTTCCACTGAGCTATATAGCTGAGCGTGGCTCCAGGCACTCCCCTCCTCAGAGTGCTGTCAGCACGCCCTGTCTCTTCCTCACTGGCAGCTGAGGATTTTGTTTCCAGGTGAACTGAGAAAACTGGAGTAGTACAAGGTCTTCCACAGGCTGTCACTGTCACTCAAGTAGTCTTGCTTCCTCCATCACTTTTTTTTTTGGAGACAGGATTTCTCTGTATAGCCTTGGCTGTCCTGGACTCGCTTTGTAGACCAGGCTGGCCTAGAACTCATAGAGATGAGCCTTCCTCTGCCTCTCCCAGTGCTGGGATTACAGGTGTGGGACACGGCGCTTGGCTCTATTACATACCTTGATGTACGTGTATTTTACATGTTTATAAATACATTATGAATATTTTATTTCTTCCACGAAGGAAGCCCATCACATTCCTTCCTTTTGCAGAGGGACTTGAGTTGTCTGTGGTCTGTCTCCAGTCATCATTTCTGGTCTGGAACCCACTCCAGTAAGCTTTTGTCTCCAGCATCCGACATAGCGTGTTCTTCATGGCTAAAGTCAGTGGTCAAGCAGTCGGCAGCGTTTCCCAAGTGCTGTGCATTCCTCTCTCGGGAGCTCTGTCTCTCACTGCTCTCTCTGGACGTCTGCTCTTGTTGGTTTCCGCTTTGCTCTCTCACCTCACCGTGCTGTAGTAAACCATGGTTCTGCCTTGTGCTCTTCCCAAGTGACTGCATCTAGTCACTCGTAGACGGCTCCTAATTGATACAAACCCCAGTCCTTTTTCTTGAATCTTAGAGTCTAGTCTGTGGTTCCTTTACATTTCCAGTGATGTCTGCCTAAGTCTCACCTGGACTAAACCCGCTCTGCTCCCCTGCCTCCACAGCCCGGTCTCCACCTGCAGCTTTTGCCATCTTGGGATACAATTGTGTCTCTTCCCTTGTTCAGAAGGAACACCACAGTCACACCTTCGACTTTCCTCTCCTCAGGTTCCCCACATCTTCTTAGTTAGGAAGTCCTCTTAGCTGTCCTATTTCAGACTATATTTTAGCCAGAGTGTTATACACTTACGTCCTCAGCCTAGACATCACCCTTTCCTATGCATGCATACGTGCACAAATGGGTGCACACGCATGTACACACCCCCTCACATGTGTACTCATACTCATGCACACACACATGCACATACACTCACATATACACACACATGCACAAGCACAGACACTCACACACATACACTCATACACATGCTCACACTCCCATGCTCACATGCACACACACTCATATGCACACACACATACCTTCTTTTTTTTCCCCCCCGAGACAAAATTTCTCTGTGTAGCTTTGGCAACACACTCTCATCTTTTAACATAACCATTTAGTTTACTTATTATGCCTTTGGACTTCCACTAGAGAATAAACTTTTTTCAAAGATAAGTACTTAAAAAATGTTTGCTTATGTGTGTATGTGGCAGAGCAGGCACATGTAGGCTGTGGCCCGCATGTGGAAGTCAGGGGACAATCTCAGGTCTCCTTCATCTTTGCCTTTTGTTTTCTTTGAGACTTCGAGGTCTCTTTTGTTCATTGCTGACAGCCTAGCAGGCCTGCAGCTTCTGGGGATTTTCCTGTCTCTGCTTCCTGTCTTGCCATAGGATCTCTGAGAACACGGGTCCCATGTCTGGCTTTACATGGGTTCTGGCAATATGAACTGGGGTCTTTACAGTTGCACAGCAATGCTTTACCTGTTGACCGATCTCCACAGCTGTCATTCTGCCCTTTTGGTGCCTTGTTTTCCCTGAATGCTTCCTGCCGTAGCACCTGCGAGCTGGCAGGCACTCGGTAAAGGCGCTGAGTGAATGAGTGAGTGAATCAGTGTATGAAGCCCTGGGAGTGAATGAGACCCAGTGGGCCGAACCCCTCAGTCAGTCTTTAGTAACAGAAGAAGCAATGGCAGCCTAGAACTTCATACCCTGGGTGTTTGGAGAGCGTAAAATTCAGTTGTGGAAAGTAATATCCAGGGGGACAACTTGACTGATACGTGGTCTACAGGTCCCTTTTGGTATTCTGATTGCAATCCTTGAATTAAGCCGAACTGTCTGAGAGCTGCACATGTAGGGCACTGTTACAGCTCTCTGTGGAGCTGTTTTGATTTTACTCAGCTTTGACTTTGAGCCATTAGCCTACCATGAAGGACATTATTTTAAAAGTCCCGTGGGTCTTCATTACAGTATTGGATTTACTGCTGCTGTGTTGTCAAGAACGATCTTCTCTATATTAGAAGGTGCCCTCTCCGAATGAGGACCAGAGAAGGGAAGTTCCCTTGAGTTTAATAACAGTAGTTACTGCTCCTTTGAAATGACTTGTTTGATTTTGTTTTATGGGGATTGCTTTTTTTGTGTCAGTACTCTTTTCCTCGCGCCCGTCCCTCCCCTATTCTTCCTTTCCTTCTCTCTCCTCTCCTTTATCTTCCTTCCCTCCTCCTCTCCCTCTCTCCCCCTCCTTTCCAACCTGGTAGTTTTAATATAGCACCACCGCAATCAATTTTACCACATTTTTGAAATCCCATGCCCTTTACCCATTGTTCCTAATTCTTCCTATTGACTCGAGTCCTAGGCCACCAGTAATCTATCTTCTGTCTCTAGATGTCACTTACTCTAGACATTTCTTATTCTGTCTTATGTAGCCCAGGCTGGTCTTATAGTCGCTACTTAGCAGATGTCTTCGAACTTCTGATCTTTCTGCCTCCACTTCCTGAGTGTTGAGGAAGACAGGTGTGTTTCACAATACCTCATATAGATGATGCTGGGAATCAAACCCAGGGCCTCACAGATGCTAGCCAAGTGCTCTATCAACTGAGCCACATTCTCAGCTCTATTCTGCACTTTTCATATAAGTGGGATGGTGTAGTATTGCCTTCCACATCTGGCTTCTTTCACCCGGAAAGCTGTTTCTAAGCCTCATCAATATTCTAGCTGTCTGTCTGCACTTGGTTTCTTATAGCCGAGGAGCACTCTGCTCTGGGGATTGGAGCCTATGTTAAATCCAGATGCCAGCTGATGAACACTGGGTGTGTACATACAATTTGACTGTTTTGAGGCCTGTGCCCTGAGAACTTGTGTTTTTGTGTGGACACATGCTTTGATTTACTTGGGTAAATTTTTTGAAGTGGAATTACTAGGTCAAATGTTAACTCTCTTTAACTTTTCAAGGACTGCCAGTCTGCTTGCTTGCTCTCTCTTTCTTTCTTTTAATTAGTTCACTTTACATCCTGGTTGTATGTCCCTCCCTCCTCTCCTCCCAGTCTCACTCTCCCTTCCTCCTCCCCCATCCCCAGCTCATCAACTCACATCAGGACTGAGCATATCCTCTTTCCTTGTGGCCTGGCAAGGCAGTCCCGCCAAGGGGAAGTGATAAAAACAAAAACAAAAAACAGGCAACAGAGTCCCTGTCAGAGACAGCCTCCACTTCCCTTACTAGAGGACCCACATGAAGCCTGAACTGCCCACCGGCCACACCTGTGTAGGGGACCAGTCTCTTCAGAGCGTCTTTCCCATTCCCCATCTTCTGCAAGACCGTTGCTAGTGTTTGTAGTCAGTCACCTTACTTTTTTCTGATCCAGGCAGTACTGTGGGTATGTGGTGGTAGCCCACTGTATGTGTTTGTTTTTGTTTCTTTCTTTTGAGGGCAGGGTCTTGGTTTCATAAGTAATCTTTGAACTTGAAATCCCCCTGTCTCAGCCTCCTGAGCTCTGGGAGTTCAGGTATGTGGCACCATATTTGACTCTCTTTTTAGTTCAATTGTGTATCTTCTCTGGAAAACGGAGTTCAGATTGTCTGCCTATCTCTTAATTAGTGGGTGCATTTATAGGATGTGCTTTAAATGATATTTTAATTAAGTGTGTGTGAGTGTGTGTGTGTATGTGTGTGAGTGTGTATGAGTGTGTGAGTGTTTGTGTGTGGGGCCTGTGTAGGTCAGCAGATAACTTGTGGGAGGGAGTCAGTTCTTGCTTTCTGCCTTGTGAGGCAAGGTCTCTGTTGTTTCTGCTGCTGCCTGCTTCTGTCAGCTCTGTCCCATCCCCTGTCCCTGCCCCTGTCCACCCCCCCTCCCCATCTCCCTATCTGAAAGATTACAGATGTGAACCATTGCATCTGACCTGTTTCCCTGGCATCAAACTTGGGTCATCAGGTTTATGTAGCTGTAGCTGACGATCCATGTCCTCAGCCACTTACTCGTTTTTATGTGTTCGGCATCCAAGTCTCTTGCCAAATGCATATTTGCAGTTTTTATTTTCCTTTGTGTTGGCTGTCTTTTCACTTTTTTGGTAATGCCCTCAACCAAGGAGACCTTCATTTGGATTTATCCCAGTTTATCTTTCTTACTGCAGTTGCGGTTTTGTTTTGGTGTCATGTCTAAGAAATTCTTGCCCAGTCTGGGGTGGTGAAACCTTGTGTGCTTGGTTTTCTAAGAGCTTTCTTTGTAGCTCCTTCGTTCAGACCTGTACCTGCGATCTCTCGTCTTACTTTGCATTCCGTTGCTGTGCCAAACGCATCATGACCCAAAGCAGCTCAGAGCGGAAAGGATTTATCTCACCTTAGACTTGTGCATGTCACAGTCCATCCTTGAAGGGAATCAAGGCAGGAACCTAGAGGCAGGAAGAGCAGCAGAAGACATGAGGACATTGCTTGCTGGCTTGCTTCCCAGCTTGGGTTCTGTTGCCTTTCTTCCACCTCCCAGGCCCACTTGCCCAGCAGTGGTACTGCCTACAGTGGGCGAGGTCCTCCCACACCAATCAACAATTAAAAAAAAAAAAGCCATACACCTTGCCAGTCCGATGGAGGCATTTCCCCACTTGAGGTTCCCTCCTCCCAGGTGATGACTTTCTGTCAAGTTGACAAAAACTAGCGAGCACACCCTCTTCCAGTTAATTTGGGGGTTGTTGCGAGGAGGAAGTTCAGCTTCATTCTTCCATATGTACCCCAGTGTCTCAGCATCATGTTTTGAAGACAACTGTTCCGTCTCCATTGACTCACGCTAACACCTTTGTCAAACAGGTTAGCCATAGGTGTATGGTTTACTTCTGGCCTCTCAGCTTGGTTCCACAGCCAATGTATTGCCTCACTCTTGAATTTTCTGAGGTTGAGAACTCAGCGCGCAACTTCCTGCAGGAGTCCAAGAGCCCCAGAGAGAGAATGTGCAAGCCCCCACCACTCGGCTTCCCCTGTTGCCCAGTACCCAGGTCTCTTTCCTGTTGTTGTTTGGGTTTTATGATAACACTGCTTTAAGTCCTTTCATACCAGAGTTGGGGTGGCAGTGACTACACATGCTGATGCCTTGTGAGTACACAACGGTGCCGTTACATGGCATGTGCTTTATCCACGGCTTCTGGTCAAACTCTTGCTAATGTATACACTTCACTCCTGTCAGTTTAAAATAAGAATCTTTCTTCTTTTAAATATCCCAAGTGTTTCCTTATTAAGTTATTATCACCAGATGATGATAGTGTCTTTGTATTTCCCTTTAATTGGAATTAGATAGTTTCTAAGATGAGCATCCACTTGAATGCTTTGCTTTGTTTTTTTAATAACTTGTTTTCATCTCCCTTGCATATTAAGTGTTTATACTGTTCACACTGAAGAGTGTCTTGGATATAATTGGTGCTGTGTCCCTAGAACTGTGTTTCTTCCTTTTTATTTCATAATCTTATTCCCAGGCACCTCTCCTAAAGAACAGCTCTAAGTGGAAAAGTGCACATTCATTGGATTCTTACTTATCTTATGTCTGAGTGTGAATCCTGGAGATAACCGATGCGTCTCAGAACGGATAAGTTAGTTCTTATATGATTGTGACTCTAGTTTAAATGATGGCAATAAAGACAGTTTAGTGCCTTCAAAGGTGATGTGATTCATATGGGTGATGGAGTCTCCCAATGGGAGTGAAGTGATTTTTATACTCCTGCTTAAGTTATGTTGTTCTGTTGTTTTTAAGACAGTAAAATCCTAGTTGTTCGATTTTACCAATAAAGACTAAGGAGCCAGATGCTGGGGTGAAAACTTGCTAGATCAGAAGGGCAGAAAAAAGCACCCGGCTGATCTTCCTAGTCAGCCAAAATCCCAGAAGGAAAAAGCCAAAAGCCTCTTCTCTTTCTCTACACTTAAAAACTTTTTTTTATTTAAGTAATTTATTCAGATTACATCTCAATTGTTATCCCCTCCCTTGTATCTTCCCATTTCCCCTCTCCCTCTTTCACCCTATTCTCCCTCCTGTAGGTGGCAGAAGGGGACCTTGTACCCCACTATAAGATCGCAACCTATCAGGTCTCTTCCTAGTAGCCTGCTTATTCATCCTCTGAGTGTCACCAGGTCTCCCTACAAAGGGGAAGTGGTCAAATAGGGGCACAAGAATTCATGTCCGAGTCAGTCGCTGTTCTCCACACAATTGTGGAAAATGTGCTGTCCATTAGCTAGATCTGGATGGGGTTCTAGGCTTATTGCATGCATTGTCCTTGGATGGTACAGTAGTTTGAGCTGACCTGCCTGGGTCCAGATCCACCAGACTTACTGGTCTTCTTATAGGTTTCTAGGACTCCCTGGATCCTTCTATTTCCCCATTCTTCCTTACTTCTCTCACCTAGAGTCCCAATAGTAAGTCCCCGTATCTATCCCAATCTCTGGCTAAGTGTAGACTTTTAGGGGACAGCTCTGTTGGTCTGTTGTCCTATTATAAGTGAGTATACCATGTGTATCTTTTTGGGTCTGGGTTAACTCACTCAGGATGGTCATTTCTAGATCCATCCATTTGCCTGCAAATTTCAGGGTTTCCTTGTTTTTAATAGCTGAATAGTATTCCATAGTGTAAATGTACCACAATTTCTTTATCCATTCTTTGACTGAGGCACATCTAGGTTGTTTCCAGGTTCTGGCTATTACGAATAAGGTTGCTATGAACATGGTTGAGCATATTTCCTTGTTGTGTGATGGAGCATCTTTTGGGAATATTCCAATGAGTGGAATAGCTGGGTCTTGAGGTAGCCCTATTCCCAGTTTTCTGAGAAAGCACCAGATTGATTTCCAAAGTGGTTGTACAAGTTTGCATTCCCACCAGCAATGAAAGGGTATTCCTCTTTCTCCACATCCTCTCCAGCACTTGAGTTTTTTATCTTAGCCATTCTGATGTGTGTAAGATGGAATCTCAGAGTCATTTTGATTTGCATTTCCCTGATGACTTAAGGGCATTGAGCATTTCTTTAAGTATTTCTCAGCCATTCGATATTCCTCTGTTGAAAATTGTTTAGTTCTGAGCCCCATTTCTTAACTGGGTTATTTGGTTTGGTGGTGTTTAATTTCTTGAGCTCTTTATATATTTTGGATATTAGCCCTTTGTCAAATGCTCTACAGTGTCTTAAATACCCTGCAACTCATTGCCTTCCCCTTTCTGTTTACTCGCTGTTAGCTGGTTTCTTCATCTGCCTTTTGACCTAAGGTTAACTTTATTTAATCTTATGAACAGAAAGCCCTTAACTTTATTAATCCTTGACTTTATTTAATGTTTTTTTAACAGAAAGGATTAAAGGTGTGTGCTAGGGTTGAGCCACACCATAACTAACTGTTTATAATAAACAGAAAGTTCTTTCAGTAAAGGTAGGGCTCAACCACACCAAACAAGAAACAGGGTTTTATAGATCAGAATCTTGGGGTTCACAATGGGATCAAATATCCACAACATTGTTCTTTTGTATTTTGATTTAAATATAAAAAAACTTGATTTTAATATATAACTTTATAACATGTAATTATATATAATATATCTATATTATATTATATATTTTGTTAATATTATAATATAGTATATATGCTACATATTATATAATATATATGCTATATATACTCTAATAATATATAATTTTGGTATGAAATTGTAATTTCTTTCAGACATGGCAGTATATACCTACTAATAATCTCGGTTTCCGGGAGGTGGGAACAGGAAAATCAAGAGTTTGAGGCCAGTTTAGGGTGCATACTGAGGCCTCATCTCTAAAATAATTCTCATGTGTCTGTGGTGTGTTCAGCCATAAATGAGACATCTGTATCATACCCATGGCTCAAGGAGCATTGTATAAGAGACCGCAGAAAGATTGTAAGTGTCAGAGGTTGCTGAAAACTGCAGTGAAAGTGTCTTCTGGACATGGCAAGCCCATTGCACTTGTGATCTCACAGCAGCTATGGTTGCCTGCACAAGACCTGTGCAAGATCAGTCCAGTCAGCATCCCAGTACAGGGGTGGGGGTGGGGGGGCACTATTGACATTGATGGCTACCAGGAGAGAGTCTTCTTTAGCGGTAAATGGTTCCTGGTAAGTTGATCATGTTCCAGTGGACGGTCTCACACCCATTTGTATATGGGCAGCACAGATTGAACCCAGTGGATTATTACTAAAGAAGAAAGAAAAAGAAAACAGGACAGGAAGTTGGGAAGGGGGGTGGGGGTGGGTCTAGAAGTTAGAGGGAAGAATTAGGAGGGTAAACATGATGGAAGTACATGGTATGCCTGTGTAAAAGTATCAAAGAATAAAAATAGCAAGTTAAAAATTTTCTTTTCCCCCCCTTGCAGATGCGAATCTGGTTATACTGGACAGCACTGTGAAAAGACGGACTTTAGTATTCTCTATGTAGTACCAAGTAGGCAGAAGCTCACTCACGTTCTTATCGCAGCCATTATTGGAGCTGTACAGATCGCCATTATAGTAGCAATTGTCATGTGCATAACAAGGTAGGTAATGACCACAGAATGTCAACTTTAAACTAGACACTGGTAGTTGTAAATCTGAGAAAAGCCTTAAAGTATATGCACCGTCCTAGGGCCCTTCAGCCTGCCATACCATAAGTTACCGCTCTAGCGTCTGGCTCACTAGCCATAATTTCTACACGGGTCTGACTTCGCCCTGTCTTGCTTCTTTAGAGTATGCGTAGGATTCACTCCCATAGGTAGAGACGTACCTGAGTTCTGGGTAGAGGAGGTGTGGGAACAGTCCGTGAAGCCAAGGAAGCCAGGGATCTTAGAACTGTGCATTATGAGTGCTGAATTCAGGGACAATGGTTTAGGAAAGTTTCTGTATGTTCCCAGAAGAGCTGTGCTACAATGCTTAGAGTCCTGCAGAACTGTGATGAGTTTTATGATCTTAGAATACACTTTACCTGTAGTAAGTGTAGTGAGAAGGAAAGCCACCAACTCCCCAAAGTTATCCTCTGACCTACAGACAGACACACACATGGACACACAGAAACACAGACACACAGACACACACACCAGAATAAACGAATGTAAGCATTATGATATGTTAAGAGACTTACTTACAGCGCAATTGACAATAAATGAATGTCTTTCGAATGGAGTTTGAAACATGTCAGACTGAACTGGAATTTTAAATGACCAGAGCAAAGCATCCTCTCCTTCCATCTCCAGTCTTTGCTTCTTCCTCACCTCTTCCCACCTCCTGTAAGGTTCCAAAGCATTATCTTTATATTCTCCTGCTTTTGGGGTGGAGGGGTGAGGGGGGATGGGCAGGGCAGAGAGTCACAGCACATCAAATAGATATTGACAAGCTGATTAGACATATTAGCCATAGGCCTTCTGTCCAAGGCCTGGAAAAGACCTTCAAGTAGTCCCAGCACCCTGGAGCCCAAAATGATAAATCTAGAAATGATGGAAAAATGTTCTCTGAGTAGCTGATTTTTTTCTTTTTCATGACGTTTAGGCACTAAAGTCAGCATGCTTTATTCCACAGAACAGCTGAGCTGCCTTCAGGCAAGACTACTGAGCATACAATTGGGCAGTAGATCAAAGTCGGACAGAATGGCGTAACAAACAGTGACAACAGGGAAAGAAGATGGCAAAACCAAAACATTCAACAGCCTGGCTGGCTCTGGCCGCTTAACACAGGCTCAGAGGTTAACTACTTTGCCTGTGGTCATCCAGCTAGCAAGGGGAAGTGCCTGGGCTTGGGTTCAGTGCCCTTTGAGTCTTTCTCTCTACTGAAACACCGAGAGACAGGGCCATGTTAAGTTGTGTTGGGAACAGGTCCGCCAGATATGACTGTCGCACGGGGCAGGAACCGGAGTCGATTTTTGTCAAGGTTTAATGTGTTTGAACCATATTAAAGGTCATGTGCAGGACTGATTGGACTAGGAGCAATGCACAATGAACGGAGAACATTTAGGGCGCTGGTAGAGGAAAGCACCGTGGGGTAGGGAGAGGAGCCGATGTTCGGCACTGACATTTGCTTCACATTAGGACTGTATTTACTGTGATATCGGAAACAGCCTGTCCCCCGCCCCGCCCCTGAATGGCTGGCTGTCTTGTATGTGGAATACTGTGGTTATGTTCTTGGACCACACCACTGAATTTTTAGGGCACGCCGCTCCCGTGTAGTCCATTAGTGGACAGCTGTTCATCCATGATGGCTGTTGCTTTAAGTGCATGCATGTTCCTACTGCCCCACTTAGCTGTGAGTCATGCTTTCTTTGATGCTCGGAATCTCCTTTTATGTTTTCAGACTCCCAGAATGACAGATTGGCAGGAACTTTGAACATGTGTCAGCCAAGCTCTTTACTGTATAGAAGAAAAAAATCTGGTCCCTGGAACTTGGAACTGCCCCCCAACCCCCCGCCCCCACCCCCTGCCCCACTCCCCCCTGCCTCACCCCCCACCCCAGGCCATGATGGATTAATGGCAGCTAAAGCTGGTTGCTCATTATGAAATGGATACAATCCCAGTCCTGTCTACATCAAACTATTTTTATAAAGGATTATAGACATTAGGATTAGAAATGTTGTCATTAAGGCTTTTAAGTTAAAGCAAAGCAGTCCTCTTTGAAAATGAATGAAAACATGGAACATTAAAGCAAATGGTGGAAACTGTTTCCACTAAGGAACATTGAATTTGTGCAGGTGGTTACTACTAATAATAGGCGGCTACTACTACTAACAGGAGGATCCAGACTTAAAATGACCTGAATTCATCTCAAGGCTTTTACTCTGCATTAACATGTTCCCTTGCATGAGCTGAGCATGCAGTCTGGTAGGTAGGCAGAGTAGTCCTAAGGTTTGTTCCATACTAGGACCGCATTTACTGTAATATAAGAGCAGAGCCCAAGAATCTCTGACCTGCAGAGTCCAAGTTTCCGGTGCAGTTCTGTGCCACTCCGCAGCCCACTGTACACCAGCTCCTTCTGAATCATTTTTCTTGAGTTAGAGGACTCGCGTGCATCCCGTCTGGGGTTATCAGCTCCGGGTTACTGGTCTTCAGGGTAGCTTTTCTTGTGGTTTTGGTGCTGTGATAGTGCTGGGGAGAAGTGCCCAGGTCAGCATGTTTGGAGTGAGCAGGCCAGAGGCAGACATCCCTCTCAGGACCGTGTGTCAGCAGTGTGGGCGTGGTTCCCGGTCCACGTGTGTGATCCTCCTGACTCCCACTCAGCTGTATAGCAGAGAGCAACCAGCCATTATACCTCATTTGATTCCTTTTCCAACTGGATGCAGTGTATGAACTGTGTGTTGCTTTGACCTAGTTTAAACATCCCTAACAGTGATATTTTTTTTTTCTTTCTGCATTTTCACACAACAGGAAATGCCCCAAGAACAACAGAGGACGTCGACAGAAGCAAAACCTCGGCCATTTTACTTCAGATACGTCATCCAGAATGGTTTGAACTGCTCACTTTTATATGCACACTAACCATGTGATGTACATTTATTATGTCTTTTTTTAAAGAATGAAAATATTTATTTCAGAGGCCTTATTTTTGGACATTTTTAGTGTAGTACTGTTGGCTCGTATTTAGACTATTTAGCTACAGCAGTTTTGGACTGTTTAGTAGTCTCTGTTTTATGTTTTTAAATACAAAAATTGATTTCACAAATTTGTACCACATGGTAATTCTAAGACCTGTTCCTTATCCATGGAATGTAATATTTTTGCAGAGATGGACGGACCCACTTCACCGTGGTTATAAAGTAGTAATTCTCCCCAATGACCACAGGAAATGACAAAGCATGAAACAAAAGTAAAAATGTTTACAATTACTTTTCTTACAAAAAAATCTAGAAGACACGGTGTTTCAATAGATATTTAAATGCTTTTGAGCTTTAGTACCTGATTTTTTTAGACATCGCCCCTATTGCATGAGCTGCGAAGCTGTGTGTGTGTTAGGTATGACATATTTATAAGCTGTATGGACTGGAATTGATGATTTCTCTCTCTGAAGACATAACTCTAGTAATTTGAAAAAGTACCTGGGATCTAATGATGGGACAGATCACTGGAAATAGATTTAGATATTGTCAAGATAGGCTTTTTGACAAGGAGATTGGAATAAAACCTACACTATCAGCTGAACTACTTTAATACACGTTTATTTTTTAAACATCCTATTTGTTTTAATACAAATATACAAATTGTATCAGTGTTTGTGAATACAATGCAGAGTAATTGTTAATCATTGGTGCTCTGAAAGTGAGCTTAAAAATGACCTAAGACCTCTAATTTCAATTCATCCTGTAGTGGCTCTATTAGTAGATTGTTGGCGTTTGAAGGTCTGAACTGTGAGTAGAATGTATAAAGGTGTTTAACGTGTAGTTTAGCCAGTCAAAATTATGCATGTAGAATTTAAAGACTATGTTTAAACTTAAATATTAATTTTAATAATTTGATTTGGAAAAGCATGTTATAATATAATGTTTTCACTATATGGTCTGTTTTGTGTGTTTATTTATTATATTCTTTGATATTAGCCTATCAGTACTCATAATAGGTGAAATTAACCTTACAAGAAGATGGCAGTTCAAAAGTTTTCTTTCCTCTTACAAACTGTCGCTTGAAATGATCCAAAGGGAAAACTTTGCTCAGTGTTTGTAGCTGCTTGGCTGGTCGTCTCAGTATGAGCAGCATAGTGGCTTTAGTGAACTGCTTCAGACAGCTTTCACCTTCCACCCACACAGTCTTATTTGAGGCCCTTAGTCAGTCAGCAGGCATGTTTGGAACCGGCCCCTGTGCTTTGCAAGGGCTCGTGTTGCAGGGCTGTCACGTATGGGCATTTGTCGTTATAAATACTTGACCACTCTCCAGGGTGCGGTTTTCAACCCTTTAAAAGCAGCTTCGTCTCCTGCTACCAAGCTGACTTTTGGCTTCGAGTGTAGGTACCGATTGCTACGGGACATCTTTTCCTGAGAAAGAAGTGAAATGGAACACAATGGGTCTACTTCAAATGCTGGTAAAATCCACCAGAATCGATTGTCCAGTATGACTGAAGACGAAGACCAAGACGCAGCTCTCACCATTGTGACCGTGCTGGACAAGGTGGCCACCGTTGTGGACAGTGTGCAGGCGAGCCAAAAGAGAATAGAGGAGAGACACAGGGAAATGGAAAATGCCATAAAGTCTGTCCAGATCGACCTGTTGAAGCTCTCACAATCACACAGCAACACGGGCTACATTGTTAACAAGCTGTTTGAGAAGACCCGGAAAGTCAGCGCTCACATTAAAGATGTCAAGGCCCGGGTGGAGAAGCAACAGGTTCACGTAACCAAAGTTGAAACCAAGCAAGAAGAAATAATGAAGAAAAACAAGTTCCGGGTGGTAATATTCCAGGTAAGCTTGTACATGTGCTGGGCTTGGTGACTAGAATCTCTTCCATCCTTTGTCACAGAGGGTTCCAGGGACACCTCTCAGCTGTGGCCATGTGGTGGGGCTCGATGGTGGTCACCCCAGGATAGGGCCGTTTCTTGCTGACCGACCCTGCTGCCATCCATGTCTCAAGCTTTTTACTGGCCATGAAATGTGAACTGTGGCTTGTGGCTCAGGCTATTTCCTGCCTTTGAAACTTAATACTGTCAGGTTCTTTCAGCATCTGAGTCCTGTTAAGCACAGTGACCCAGTAGTGTGAGAATCAAAAGGGCCCTAAGAAAGCTCAAGTTTAAAAACAGCTATCTATGCTACATAAAGGAAGAAACTGGGAAGGGCAGGTTCTGCAGTTCGGTGGCAGGACATTTGCCGATGTGGCTGAGGCTAGTGTTTGATAGACAACGTCCCCCTAAAAGAAAACAGCACCCCTGCAGCCATCCATGTATTCTTACCATAGAGAGCCTAGAAACTCAACCCGGAAGACAGTAAAACAAAACCCTCTTTGAATATAATTTGTCCATTGGAGGTTTTTTTTTAATCACAATAGGAAAAGTTACCTATTTTTAAATGAATAATCTGGCCATTTGTTTATTTTTAAATTTTTTACTGGTTTTGTTAGACTGTTCAGCCTGTAGTTCAGGCTGACCTAATTCTCACTATTTAGTAATTCAGGCTGGCCTCACACTATGGCAATTTTCCTGTCCCAACCTCCCAAGGGCTAGGATTATAGATGCGACCCACAACTCCAGCTTAAGTTTTATGTTTTAATATTATTCTTATAGTAATACATATATAAAAGCTCCATTGATAATTCCGTACTCGATTGAAAAGCCTATTTTTGTTGTTGTTGCTAAGTTCCTATAACTGCTCAATACTTTTAAGAAACTGGAACATACATAACATAATGCATAACATCTACGGTATTTTATTTTTAACTCTCGTGAATTAAAAGGGACAAGTTGAACTCTTTCCCACATTAAGAAAGATTAAAGATAAGAGGAAAGCTTATAAAACACAAAGTAGGCGAGAGCAGAAATATTTTTCTTCGCACTTAAACACTGGCCATTACAGAACTGTAAGTGAGAAGGTTAGAGAAGACCCGCCCTACCTATTGTGCTAGTGGGAGAATTAGTTGGCACAACATTTTGAAAGACATCTTTGATCGTGTGTGTTATGAACTTTAAAAATTCCCAAAGCTTCTGGCCCCCAAATTTCATGTCAGATAGTTTGTTCTAAACATAAAGCCAGGAATGTGTAGGAATGTTTGTCAGTGCATATGCACAGCTGTATACTTTTAAAAGGAGAAGTCCATGTGTGTAGAGCCCTAGAAGAACAACGAAATGATTGAGGGCACAGTTGGTAGAAACATCAGGGCTCGTAACTTTCACGTTCGCCGTGCATTAGTCAACGCCCCAGAGCTCTCTGTCGAGTGGTCGAGTTACACTGGAATGGCTGAGTGGTATTTTTGGATCTATTTGAAAGAGTTCACAGGTTATTTAGGAAAAAAAAAAAAAATAGAGAGGAGAGAGGCGAGGTGCTTATTTCAAGGATAGAAGAGTTGGATTGGTGTCTTTAATTTCCTTTCCTTCCAGTCTCCCGGATGCCTCCCTAGGCTTCAAAAATGTCACCTGACTTCAGATGTCAGCTCCAGTGCTGGTGCAGACTGTGGTGAGCTGGCCATGGGAATGGAGAATAAATCCATTCACCTTCCAGGGGCATTAGCCACTGCCTGGGCGCTCACCCTCCGCTTGCATGTGTCATGTCAGGAAGTATACTTGGGGTTCCACAAATCTGGAGACCTATATACAAAGCAGTGGACTGGGGTCCCTTCAGGATTCACAGAAGCTACAGCAAGGAAACAGAAAAATTCCAACTGGCCCCCTTCTGCTCATGTAATTCTCGCTCTTGCCCCCATTTAAAACCTGTTTTCCTATTTGTCTCTATTCCCTGGAACTTACTAATATTTTCCCTTTGTTTTTGGATCCTAGAGTTCCATAAAGACACTGAGAGATGCTAGTTAATGACAAAC
Organism: Acomys percivali; assembly: GCA_907169655.1. NCBI lineage: Eukaryota > Metazoa > Chordata > Mammalia > Rodentia > Muridae > Acomys > Acomys percivali. The sequence goes on from OU015743.1 coordinate 114,750,918, forward strand.
CTCTTTTCTTTTAAGATAGACTATCTTAAAGATTCTATGACATTAAGTGGTTCAAACTATGTAACGACTTGTCAGAAAAACAACCACTATAGGGAAAATGCGAAGAAGTCTCATGCTATGGACGTACAACTCACATTCATGTGCTCATTATATGTTATAATGTGTATAGATACGTATAATATTTACATGGTAATTTTTAGCAGTTGAAATGAGCTATCATTAATTTTCATAGTTATTTGAAGATTGTCCCTTGTAAAATTCAGTTTGAAACCGAGCTAGTGAGCTGAAGTATATCTTCATTTCTGTTTGAGATTTTTCTTAAATTTTTCCTGGGCATGCCTCTTGTTGATAATCTTTTTTAGTATCCTATTTCCTATAGTTGTGTATTTCTAAGCTTTTGCCAAATTCAGGATGTTGGCATTTAAAAATTGTCTTGGCATTCTTACCCAGGTTGTTTCTCTTTGAATACTTGTTCATCCTGGTGATTGCCCCTGGGCCTGAACCATAGCACATCCTCTCATAATTCCAGTGACTTAGTAATCATAAGACTGTGGGTACCAAGTAAGTTTTGAACATCCTCTAGTGATAAGTCCCCAAACTGCTGTGTATCCAAAATGTCCCTCTCTGTGTTACTTTTATACTAATTTACTTCTACTTTACTCTGACCCCTAGTATTCTTTTAACAAAAAACGATGCTTTAAAGCAGGTGTGGTCGTACACATGTATAGTCCTACCACTTGTGAAGTGGAGGCAAGAGGATTGGGAATTCAGATACAGAGTGGGTCTGAGCTATGTGAGACCCTGCCTCAGAAACAACAAAAGGCTAGTTTTACCTGGACTTCCATATACAAATGTGATTGTGTGCAGAAGCCAAGTATAACTTAACTCTCCAACCTTCCGCTCTTAGTACAGTGTGTTGGCCTTTAACTGAGTAGCTGACTCAGAGGGGCGGCGATAGATCCCCAGGCAAGGTCTTTTTTCTACCCTCACCCCTTGTTCGCCTTTGTCATTAAGCCTGATTTTTACTGTCCACAGTGTGTTTGAAGAAAAGGGCGTGTGATTCCCGTTTCTCTGTGTCTGGTGCCTTCACTGGAAGATTGTGGGGGATCTCTGCCTACCAAGTAATACCCTTTGGCTCTTTCTTTTTCTAATTATACCTTCTCAGGCTCGCCTGGCCCACACTGTGGCTGAGGCTGCTCCCTACAGCAGGTGTCAGGAAGAGAGAGGAATAACTTTACCGCTTCTGACTGATTCATCAGGGAGTCATGAGACGCCCACTTCTGCCTCTTCTGTTGAGAGGGAGGCTCATGAGCATGCTGATCCTGTAGCCAAAAATGTCATTTAAATTAAGGAACTCAATTCTAAGGATGCCTCTTGACTATCTGCTGCTTACTTTAAGAGTATCTGCAAACATCCTTCTTGTGTGTTGTGTTTATTGAATCTGCTTGTTGAGTGGAATCAATGCAGATTCAAGTATCAGTTCCTTCCTTCCTTCCTGCTTTCCTTCCTTCCTTTTCTTTTCTTTTAAAAGGGTTTTACTGTGTAGTCCAGGCTGGTATTAAACTTGTGTTCCTCTTGCCTCATTCTCCTAAGAACTGGCAGGGTATAGTCGTGGACCACCATGGCAGCAAAATGAAACTTTTAAGATGGCTCGTTTGATAGGAGACTTCAATGAAGCCCTCCTGGGAATGGTATATACTATCTAGGGTAGTTTCCCAAAGTCCGTTTCATTCTGAATTTTAAGTTACCCTTTGCTTTTGAGGAGCTTTGAATGAAACACCACTCTTGTCTTCTGCTATCTTGACTCTGTGTGTGTGTGTGTGTGTGTGTGTGTGTGTGTGTGTGTGTGTGTGTGTGTAAGTGTGGGCACAAGTGTGCTACAGCATGTGTATGGAAAACAGAGGGCAGTTTTGGAACCGGATTTTTCTCCTTCCATGGGATATGAACTCAGCTCATCAGGTTTGCTTGGCAAATGCTTTTAACCTACTGAGCCCAAACTCTTTCGCTATGCCTTGATTTTTTTTTTTTTAATGGAGATTCTGGGGTCTGAACTTAGGTTTTCTTGCGTGGCAAACACTTCACCAACTGAGCCATCTCTCTAGTACAAGAGTTTCATGGCTTTTAATGTCATCTCTAGACGAATGGTTCTTGAATGCCTATGTCCAGCCCTTATGTCCCTCCTGAATCCCAGTTGCCTAAGCCTCACTGCCTGCATACCCAGTACACGTTCCAAAGACAGCGTCTCACCCTTCTGTCTAGCTTCCTCCTTTTGCTTCTGTGCCTGCCTCAGTTAATGGCAGATTCCTCTCTCTGTTGACCTAGCAACAGGCCCTATGGGTTCTGACCTTTAAAGCAGATCTGCAGTCAGAAGACTTCTCACCCCTACCCCTGCCCACAGACGTCCATCCTCCTGGTCTTCTTTCCTTGTGCTTAAACTCAGTACTATTCTGTCATTCTCCTTGTAGCTTGCCTTCAACAGAGCGAATCTTGCACAGCATCATCAAATCATGTCACTGCTGTCCTCAAAATCTTGAGAAGTCTTCCTGCCAGAATAGTAATGACTGTCCTCACGCCTCACAGTTGGCCACAGAGCCCCTCTTGGCTTGGCCTTCTCAACTCTCAACTTGGGGGAAGTTGGGACAACTGAATTGATTCTTGGAGAAAGCTATTGTTTGTAAAGCTAAAAAAGAGGTCAAGGGACATTGAAGATAGAAGCCGCCATAAGGCGGAGGTGTAGAATGTGGTTATCTGACTATTTGACCCTGAGGTACGACATTTTGCCATCTGCAAATGTGTTGGGACACATCCACAGCTGTCCTGGGATTTACATGCAGGGTGCTACAGGGTGGACTTACCTTGTTCAAAGGCTCAAAATATTTTATGTTTGAAGAACTTGAGAACGGTGCGTGTCTCTGGGCTGGAGAAGAGGGAGAATAGGGTCGGGCAAGTGCTTTCTAAGCATACTACTAGGTTTGCTCTCCTTGAGCACTGATGGACTCAGAAGTCTTCAGTGGGCTACATCCAGACCGTGCTGTAAAAAGCACTTCCCAGGAAATTCTCAGCTGATTAACTAGAAGGAGAGGCGTTAGAGAAGACTGATAGTCCAAGGTCAGAGCTGAGGTGATGAGGAGCTGAATTAAGACATGGGTAGCGGAGTGAGAAGCAAACACGTTGTTTTGCAATGTGATTGCTAGAACTCAGGGACTAGTTGGCAAGGGGGCAAGAGAGCGAGGGTGCATTTGGGATGGTGTCTCTAAGGCCTCTCTCTACGTTGTGCGGTGCCCAAATGGTCGCTGGTGCTGAGACATGGGAACGGCAATACAAGTGGAGAAGCTGACGGATGGGCTTGAGGTCTGCACCTCTAATTAAAATGTGCCTGTGCTATAGCCACATTCCCCATTTGTCATATTTGGAGTGGAGAAGCAAAGATACAGTACTGTGAGAAAAAGACGAGAGAGAGAGAGAGAGAGAGAGAGAGAGAGAGAGAGAGAGAGAGAACCTGAGAAATGCAGGCTGGGGACAAACAGTATGGAAGCAGATTGTAGGGTGTGGCCAGAGGGAAAAGCTGATGTCTGCTGTAAGTGTACTTTTAAAATTCATTTTTAGTTTGGTTTCTTATATCTTGTTTTCCCTTCTCCACCCCAGTCCCTTCCAAAACTCCAGCACCAGGTAGGAGAGGAAGGAGGCTAGCGGGGAGGAGGGTTGTAGTTTTCCTTAGCTACTTCTCGCTGTTTAGGGTTGTTGAGTTCCTCGGGCGCAAGTCCAATCCTCATTTCAGGATATCTCCAACTTCTTCTCATCAAACTGCATAAACAGCAACCGGGGGCGGGGGGCGGGGGGCGGGGAGCGCCAGCAGCCTTCTTCTTTCTCAGAGCCCTCAGTCTCTCTCTGGGTCTGGCATTTATTCCCCCTGGCAAAGACTACATCCCTGCATGAGGTAGTTCTCAGCTGACAAAGATCATGTGCCCTCTCAGGAGGCTGCTATCAGCTGTGGACCAACTGGAGCAGCCCCACATCCTACACCTGGGATTAAAACAAGCAAAAAAAATGTGTTTACATATCATAAACCAACATTTCCATAGGAAGCACTCACATGGTTTGTTTTTCTGTCCTTCAGGAGGATACTCGGTGCCCCGCATCCCTGTCTGTTGTTAAAGACAGAAGCCTGCCTGAGAACCAGGAGGAGACCGAGGAAGTTTTTGATCCCCCAATAGATCTCTCATCAGATGAAGAATATTATGTTGAAGAAAGCAGGTCTGCCAGGTTTAGAAAGTCGGGCAAGGAACATATCGATCATATCAAGAAGGCATTTTCCAAGGAAAACATGCAGAAGACGCGCCAGAACCTTGACAAGAAAGTGAGCGGAATTAGAACGAGAATAGTCACGCCTGAGAGGAGAGAGCGGCTGCGGCAGTCCGGAGAGAGGCTGCGGCAGTCGGGAGAGAGGCTGAGGCAGTCGGGGGAAAGATTTAAGAAATCAATTTCAAATGCTGCCCCCTCGAAGGAAGCCTTTAAGATACGCAGCCTTAGGAAACCTAAAGATCCCAAGGGCGAAGGCCAGGAGGGGGACAGAGGGATGGGCGTGGACATCATCTCAGGTAGCCTGGCTCTAGGGCCCATCCATGAGTTTCACCCTGATGAGTTCAGTGAAACAGAAAAGGAGGTGGCCAAGGGAGGGTATATTCCCCAAGAAGGAGGGCACCCCCCGACTCCTGAGCCTTTGAAGGTGACTTTCAAGCCTCAGGTGAGAGTAGAAGATGATGAGTCGCTCCTGTTGGATTTAAAGCAGTCTTCCTAGAGAGGATTTAAGTGTGAGCATCAATCACTTTAAATCAGGTAGTCATCGTTTGAATAGTGCAGTCATTTATATTCAGATGCAGTAGAAAGGCAAATGGTATAAAAGCTTCATTTCTTACCTTTAAAAGTCTAAAAGATTATAGAAATATCATATACAAGTTTCTTTTAATTTTGTTGGGAATTCTATTTCCCGTGAGAATATATGACTCTGACAGCTTTTTCTTGCCCCCACCCCTTTGCCCCCCTTATGCCATGCCTATTTGTGGTTGCTCTTGGCCAATGAGAAAATAATTGTATGGGTCAGGTCAGTTAGATGCTTGGTCGATAGTTAAACACAGGAAGGACAAATCCCTGCCCATTGTTCACCAGCGAACTAAATTTGGTTCAGGATTAACAAGCCCAGTCTCAAAGGGGAGTAGCTAATGAGTACATTGTGTTATCCAGATGTTCACATCTGGAGATTCATTAGTGAAGCAATAGCCATACCTTCCTTATAACGAAGCTCTTGTGTGAAGGGGAGAAAACCCAGAAGTTTAGAGCTTGAGCATTTAGCTATGGCATCATGACTATATTACTAGTGATACATTTGGCTGATCGTCACTTATTCCCAATAATAGAAATGGGGAGGGCTTGCTGGCCCTGTGCTTCTTGGAGGACTTGGGATCTGAGGGGATGTCACAGAGTGTGTGAGAACAAGGCACACATCCAGTGGAGAAACACAGACCGCACTGGTCCCTCGAAACCGGAACTGAACAGTTGCAGCTGTGAAGAACCCTCGGCACCGTGGCCAAGGTTGAGCAGAAATGAAGAGTGAAAAATAAATGCTTGGATGAGCACTTTTTCATTTCAGGCTGAAAGCAAACCTTGGGCTTTTAGTCGTGACCTAATGTAGTCCTTGGAAATCTATAATTGCCTTTAGGTTTGGATGTGGGATGGACACGCGCAGGTTTTGTTTGCACAGCATGAGGTAGAAGTGTGGAACTGTGTTGTCAAGCGGCTTCTCTGAGGTCTGCCCTGATGTGGTGGGATGGGAATGACCTCCTACACCCTTTAGGGCTAACACGTCCAGAACAGTGCCCTTAAACATTTGTCACAGCCACTTTGGAGGACGGCAGAGTCCCCCTGGGCTCTTAGAGTTGAATCTGTGCAGCCAGGAAGTAGATATTGCTGCTGAAGGACAATCACACTGAAATCTTTGAGTCATTTTTTTGATATGGAAGAGATGGTAGAAGTTTCGATATATTTTTTTTTTCACTCACATTCAGTTTAATTTTGAGTAATCATATAGGACTTAAACATATGTAGCATGGGAGTGCATGCCTGCTGCCCCAGCACTCACAAGGCTGAGGCTGGATCACAGTGACAGTGAGTCTGCAGTCTCTCTCTCTCTCTCTCTCTCTCTCTCTCTCTCTCTCTCTCTCTCT
>OU015743.1:114778002-114791950 GCA_907169655.1 Acomys percivali
GACATGGTAAATATTAATTTTTCCATCTATTTATTTTCAACTTCATTTGCTTAAAGCACCTCTTCTTTGGGACTGAGATATTTATGTTTTTATGCCTCCCCTCCCCCCCATTTTAAGACATCATCTCATGATCAGTCTGCCCTCAGACTCACCATATTGCCAATCATCCTGTCACCAACCTCTAAGTGCTGGGAGTTACAGCCATACCCCACCACACCCAGTTTATGCAGTCCTGAGGTCTGAACCCAGACCTTTGTGCTTTGTGCACTCAAGGCAAGCATTGTACCAAATGGGTTAAGTCCCCAGTCATCTTTACTTTGAGACAAAGTCTCACTAGACTGCTCAAGGTGACCTTGAATTTAAGATCCTGTTGTTTCCATCTCCAGAGCAGATGGGATCACAGACCTGGACCACCAGGCCCAATGGATTCTCTCTTATAGCTGTACCTACACTAGCATTGTTTCTGATGGTCAGCACTGCTCTAGTTATTTTGATATTAGAAGTCTTTGGCCTTAAAGTTTGAAGGGCATTTTCGGTGGACACAGAATTCTTTGTTGTGAGTTACTTTCTTTCAGCCCTTTGAAGATATTTCTTTGATTTATTGCTCTTTGCTCCTGTTGAGAAGTCAGTTGGTGTTTTATTGCCATTCTTCCCAAGCTAGTGTGACTGTCCCGTGTAGTGTGTGGAGAGATTGGTTCCAGGATCCCCACAGATACTAAGACCTGCAGTGTTCAAGGCTCATATGTATTTTCTCTGTAGTAAGTGCAAATAACCTCCACACATTCGCCTGTACGTGTGCTGAGGAATACAATGTCAACGCCATATAGTGTATTGTCACAATGTATCTTGTGCTTGGTCAGAGCAGATTAGTCAAACCTGGGCATATGGGGCATTTGAATAGGGAGGGGTGACTATAGATTTTATGATTTCCTTTGTCATTGTTACTCAGCAGCCAGACTATAACATGCTTGAGTATTTATTGTTTTTTATTTGCTCTTTTTAGAGTTTGTTGTACTTTCTGGTGTTTTTGGAAAAGCTCTTGGCATTATTTCTTCAAATATTTCTGCCTTATCTTCTCCTCCTTTTTATTTTCTTGAGCTACTTTGTCATCTGCTATGTATGTGCTTTTGCTGTTCCTGGGTCTTTCCATTATTCTGAGTCTGTGTTCTTCAGCCCAAGTGGTTCCTTTTGGTGTTTTACTTTAGGGATCATCTGTTTTTAGGTTGTATCTCATCTAATCTTTTTTTAAATTAAAAATTCTTTAATTTTTTTTATTCCTGGCACCACTACCACAATTTACAGGGCAATATACCTGATGTAATGAAAAGAAAAAGACAAAGATGAAGCTACAACTGCTAAAAGACCTCAGGAATGTGCATCTAATTGACACCAGCTGCACTTTTTGCAGACTGTGGCTATGATGTCCTGAACAAGAAGGGTTCCCTGTTTAAGCTGCAGTAACTTTTCTGATTATGGATTATCATTCCTTCTGAGGCAGAATTTTACAGTTCCTCTAATACATTTGGGATGACTACAGCTTTCCTGACAACTCACTCTCCTGCTAAGAACTGTAGCCTTTTTCTGCTGTTTTTTTTTTTTTTTTTAAACCTTCTGCTACCATATCTGCCACTTCTACCACCAGATCTATAGCCACCACCATAGGGACTACCTGAGCTTTTTCCACCAAAACTGCTCCCCTTCATGGGTCCATAATTTGATTGCTGTTATTCACTATAATTTCCGAAGTCATAGTTACCACTGCCGCCATAGTTACCTCCACCAAAATTTCCTCCTTTGTTGTAACCATCATATATCATCCTCCTCCTCCTCCTCCTCCTCCTCCTCCTCCTCCTCCTCCTCCTCCTCCAACACCACATTCACCACCTTGGTTTCCTAATCCTGGTCCACCACCACTGTAGCCTCCTCTACTACTGTAACCAGGACCCCCACCATAGTTGCCACAATCACCTCCAAATCCATAATACCCACCATCACCACCTCCATAACTACCTCTGCTGCTACCACCTCCACCACCATAACCTCCTCTTCCACCAAAGTTTCCACCCCAGCCAAAGTTACCTCCACCACCTCCAAAGTTTCCACCGTGACCCATAAAGTTGCCAGATCCACCTCCATGACCTCTCTGTGATATAACAGACTGCATCTCTTGTTTAGAAAGAGCCTTTTCCACTTCACAATTATGCTCATTAATAGTGTGGTATTTCTGAACAACAATTTTATCAACTGTGTTATGATCATCAAAAGTTAGAAAAACAAATCTCCTTTTTTTCCCACTCTGTCTGTCTTCCATAACCTCTATGGTTTCAACCTTGCCATACTTTTCAAAGTAGACTCTCAGATTAATTCTTCTGTATTGTCTTTACTATCACCAACAAAAATGTTTATCATCATTAAATGGGTGTCAGATTTTACAGAATCCGTTCTAGAAACAGCTCTCTTTGGTTCCACCACACGCCCATCAACCTTGTGTGGCTGAACACACATTCCAGCACCTACCACTTCAACACAAGAGTAGGTCACAAAACCAAAGCCTCTGGAACATTTTGTTTGAGGCTCTCATTACCACACAGTCTGTTAGTGTGCCCCATTTCTCAAAATGTCCTGTTAAGCTATTATCTATGGTTTCAAAGCTCAGGCCACCAATAAACAGCTTCCTCAGCTGTTCTGGTTCCTTTGGATCATGGCCCTCCATTTTGAGACCGGCCTTGCCTCTTCCAACTCAAATTCAATATCTCAGATCTAGACTTTCTATTTAACTTAATTCCTGACTTCCAAATCAATTCTCTGCCTTCTTTTAGTTGACTGACAGGTAATATTGATTCTTTGTATTGCCTTTCATTCTTCAGTATTCAAATCTCTTTTAAATTTGTTTTTATTGTTTTTCCCTTGATTTTTCAGGCAGATATTCTCCTTATAATTGCCCTTTAATAGCCTTCTCAGAAGAATGACCATGTGGCATTAGTGGTGACAATATTGATTTTTAAAAAAGATTTATTTATTATATAAAAAGTGCTCTGCATGCATGTACACCAGCACGCCAGAAGGGGGCACCAGATCTCATTACAGATGGTTGTGAGCCACCATGTGGTTTCTGGGAATTGAACTCAGGACCTCTGGAAGAGCAGGCAGTGGTCTTAACCTCTGAGCCATCTCTCCAGCCCCAATATTGATTTTTAATGTTGCTAGGTTCTGAAGGCTTGAAGGCCTTTGATAATAACGCCTCACACTGATAAGCTCATGGAAAAGACGAATGTCCAGGTTCCCATTAATACTGCAATAATCATAGGCATCTTCATCAAATTCATGACAGTATATAAGGAAATGACATTTTAATTATGATTGCCTGTTTAAAAAAAAAAAAAAAGAAGGAAGAATCCCAAGATTCCTGATATCTAGGTAATGTTAAGTCGATGAAAATAGGAACTAATAGTGGGTTCCTTCTCTAAAGTAAGCTCTGGGCATTGGAGAACTGGAAGATAGTCAGCTCTGAAAATGGGTCTGAGTGTCAGTCCCATGGAAACCATGAGCTCAATGCTGACTCCTCTGATAGTTTAGCAACTGTAAGTGATGCTGCGATGCTGCGCACCTTATCTTTGGGAAAAGTTCTAGCAAAGAACTGTGTGATGCCAGCTCTGGAGGTCACAGAACCCTAGGTTTTTACTAACTGGATGCATCACAAGACATTAGTTCAGGCATCAAATTGGACAATTTCATAAAAATTCGTAGAACAAAATTTGGCCTACAGCAACTCCATTGTCCTCCACGGATGGGTCTGGCCTCTCTTCTTGTTGCTTTTGGTTGCCAGAGGTTGCCTGATGCTCTGCTCCACTGGACTTTTCCCCATGATTCTTCATTTTGTGATGCAGGCTGAAGACCTATCTTACCAAGAACACACCGCTCTTTTTAAATAAGCTTCTGTTTTGTGTGGCAGAAATTGGTAAGTTAAGTCCACGGCCAACCATGGTCAGGCAGATGTGCTCTGCCTGCAAGGAGTCAGGGCAAATGGTGAGGTTTAACTCTTTTGCAAGGAAGGCTATAAATAGTTGGTGACCTTATGAGCTGCAACACAAATGACACACAATGTCAATTCCAGCTCTGCAGAAATATAAGGTGTTGGCTGTTTCCGGGTTCTTACATTTTCATTTTGGACTTAACAGTGTCAGTTCATTTTTGACTACTAGGGGTGCAGGTTTTCAACCAAGGTTGCTGCTGGAACCTGGAACAGCAACTGAGGCCCAGAGCCTCAGCTGGAGCCCAAAGCCTTGAAGCCTACCCTGGGGCAGCTCTGTCTAAGAGCATCTCTCAAAGTGTTGATGAACAGCCAAAACAATCCCAAGTCCTCTCTCAAGCCTCCTTTTTGGGTACACCTCTCAGAGTCTCTGCTAGGATGTTTTCAGCTGGCAACATCCGCCGAGCTCCCCCATGAAGTGGTTCGACTTCTAAGTGAAAAAAAAATCCTGCTCTCTCACAAGTCTGTTCCTCAGCCCATACTTGGGATCAACACAAAAACATATGTATCTCTCTTACATTTTGCCTTGTTGAAGAAGACTAACAAATCTTCAGTTTACTCCCTGGAGAAAATTAAAATTTTAGGTGGTTAAGTATTTCTTATATGTCTTAGTGATAAGACATAACAATTAACATTTGGGCTGCTGTAACAAAATGCCACAGACTGACTGGTTTATAATTAACACAAACTTATTTCCCATAGTTGTGAAGTTTAAGATAGTGACATTTTGCAGATTTTAGGTCTGGAGAAGGCTGAGGGTCTGGCCCACTGCCAGGTGTCTGTTCATTGTAGTAGCCTCGTAATCTCTCTCATACCCAAGGACACAAATTCCATTCATGAGGCTTCACTCTTAGGATCTAGTAATCTCCCCAAACCCATCTCCTAATGCCATCATCCTGGCAAATAGAACTTCACACCAGAGTCATATAGGATGATTAATATGTTCCTACTAAGTCTTCTTAATATATTTTAAAGCTCAATTTAACAATCAATAAGGTAGTAGCCATACCTTAGAAACTTTCTTCAAAGTGTATTTATTTTAATGGATTGATTGGTGTGTGTGTGTGTGTGTATGTGTGTGTGTTGTGTGCACAAGTGTGCCTGTGTGTGTTTGTATGATATAGCAAGTATGAGGCGGTCCGGGGACAACTTGCAGGGATCAGTTATTTTCCTTCTACCATGTAGGTTCTGGAAATTGAACTTAGGTCATCCATCTTGGTGACAAGCTCCTCTACCTCCTTTGCCATTTTGCTGCCTCGCAAAATTTAAGACGACGGATGCTCTGTGTGAGGAAGGGTAGGATGGCGAAGAGCAATGAGGAAAAAAAGGAAAGTAGAGTCTCCTTATCTGTTGTCTACATCACACACCTCAAGCTTATGTTCCTTCAGTAGGTGGGCGGATGCAAGTGAGGGTGGGTGCAAAGGAGAATGGTCCTAGTCTCATGATGGAGATTCTGGTCATCTCTGTAGACTTTTCATGCTAACGCCTGCCTGCCACGAAGCTATGTCTATTGTGTAGTGAATAAATACATTCACACGGAAAGGGAAGGTTCATCTTCAGAACTGTGTCAGTCAGTTGCCACGTCACAGATAGCCGCAGAGGGTGCACGGATGTCTCACTAAGGAATGCATCATCAATTTTACTTCCTCCTGAATTCATTTGACTAAGAGTGAGCCCAGTTTGAACTCTCTACCTCTCTCCTTGTGTCTTCTGTGTGTCTGGAGTTAGTGGTTGCAGACCTGTCTGTGATCTGTCTGCCATGTGTGTCTGTGCCTGATGCCTGTGAGCTGTGTGTGTCTGGTCTGGTCCTGTGTGTGTTCCTAGCAAAGGGATTTGCTCTGCACTTGTTGATCAGCACAGAAAGCATGGCAGAGAAAGGATGGATGGCTTCTTCACAGAAATCCTTCAAAGTTTTCAAGGAAAGAAGTCACTTTCCTGACGCAACTGACCCAGAATAGCAAACAACACCCAAATATCAACACATCAACTTATAGACACATGTTATTCCCAACGTTTATGGGATATTTATTGCTGAACTCTGCTTTCAATCTGTTTGTTGCATACAGCAGATTATTACAATGCAGACACACACAGGTGCACACACAGACAGACAGACACGCGCACACACACTATTCTGGATCAGGGGCAGAGTATGTAGGATTACAGCTAGGCAGTAGCTTAGTTGTAAAGACTGATTTCATGAGAACTCCAGAGTGTAGTAAGGCCGGTTGCATTGTTTTCTTAACTGTAGTTAAACTAACAGACTGAGCAAACAGGACAGCAAGTTAAGTTCATAGTCTTAAGTGAACTCACAGCATATTGGTAACTTTATTGTGAGGTCTTCCAGAAGTCCAATCTTTTGGGGGTCAAGAGTCACAAACGTGTCACTACACAGAGCATATAAGAAATCTTTCAATGAGGATTTCTTAGGTTTCACCTTTTTTGGAGGTATTTCTATGCCGTTTGTTTATAGCATATCCTATGAGTATTTTAAGCATTTTCAAGTAATATGTTTTTTTAAGACAAGATTTCTCTGTGTAACCTTGGCTGTCCTGGACTCACTTTGTAGACCAGGCTGGCCTCAAACTCACAGAGATCTATCTGCCTTTGCCTCCCTGAGTACAGGGATTACAGGCACGAGCCACAGCACCCGGCTCTCAAGTAATATTTAAGCATACCTTTCCCCTTGTGTTCACAAGATGTATTTCACTGCTGCTTGGTTTTCACCTAATATATTTCGCAGACCTTAGTAATTTGATGTGATTTTCTCTTTAATAGCACACCAAAGAGATGTTTGCATTCAAAACCAGCGAGCTGTCTTCCCGTCAGCGTTGCTCCTCAGTGGGATGAGGAGTGAAAGAGTCAGGAAATCGCATAGCTCCTGCCCGTACCTTCCTGTCATTGCTGTCATTCTGCTTCTGTTTGGCCTCTGTGCCTGTTCAGAGCCCCTCCACACACTTCCATCTCCTCTTTAAAGGCAGCGTGAGTGTTTATGGAATTCTGCTGTTACCTTCATCTCCAGAGCTGTCCCCACCTGGAGGACGGTTGCTGGAGGAACTCAGAGGAGCAGTACCACTCTGTAACAGACACATATGGTGCCTTGATTCACCCCTGGTCATTTTCTCAAGTGAATAACAGAAAATCTTCTAAGAAGAATCTGTGCCTACTTGGGAAAGCCACACTGCAGGGAAGCGTGAAGACCAGGGGAACAGAGTCCTAAACCGCAGTACAAAATTAGTTCCCCGAGAAAGTGTCCAGATGCTGTATCACAGAGAGAGAGAAAGGAAACCAGGTGTCTCCTGACCTGGGGGAAAATGTGCTCCCACAGGCAGAGAGGGCAGATGTCAGTAGAGTAAGGAAAGAATGAGCAGCTAAGGGCGGGGTCTGTGAGGTTCTCTGATGCACCCACCTGCTCCTTCCTCACCATTCAGGAGGATCATGAAAGCAAACAGGAAATGTCATCTATGCAGTGTGCCAGTGAAAGGAGAAACACATGAAATCACACAGTACCAAACAGTAAGACATGTGGCTGAATTACTCACTAAATGTCAGCCTTGTCCTAATAATGGTTTCTTTCGTATGTGAAGGAGGTGCGACTCCTTTGTGGGGCGACTCCCCACAGGGCCTTGCACATGCAGCAGCCCTGGAACGCAGTGGCCGAACAGCCTTGACTGCCATCAACCCTCGGCCATGGCCTCATTAACACCCTGTCTGGTGTTCTCCTGAGCCTAATCAGCCTCAGACAATCACTGGACAGATTAACAATTGCATTTCACCTACTTCTATAATAGCCAAGAGCATATGTTATAATTAAAGAATGCACCCATTTTTTTTCTTTGTTTTCAGTAGAACACTTTTAGAGATTTTTTCAAGGCTGCCCAGCACAGATGTAGTCAGATGTAACATTTTGTCCAGCCCCATCTAGTCTGAGCTTCTGTGATGGGGTTTCATTTGGAAGGAGGTGACCTGCTAGTCAGTGAGTGCATCAGGGTAGCACACAGATCCTGAGAGCTTACCGGCCTGTCTTTTCCTCACTCTACTGACACCAGCCCTCTCTGCCTCTAGGAGCCCATCTTGCCCCAGATCAGAAGCCTGGTGCCCTTTCTCTCTCAGAGATACTCTATCTGAACATTTTCTCAAGGAACTTCTTTTGTACCCCGGTCTTCACGCTTCCATGCAGTGTGACCTCCCCTCATAGGCACAGTTTTTCTTAGGAGATCATCTGTCCACTCAGTCCCTTGGAAGCCCCATTCAGTAGCTGGCACCCCAGACCCTAGCTTATCAGACAGTCCATGTGACAGATTCTGTGAACTTCGGTTTAGAATCCAGGAAGTATCAGTTTTACAGGGCTCTTCTCCAGACCGATGTAATGGCTTCTTTCTTCTCTGTAGCTTTGGCTGTAATAGACTCGCTTTGTAGACCAGGCTGTCCCTGAACTCACAGAGATCCACCTGCCTCTGCCTCCTGAGTGCTGGATTCCAGGCGTGCAGTTGTGCTGGCATTTCCTGACACTTCTGAGAGCTGTTAGACCCTGAAGCCTTCGCTGTAATAGAAAGCATGTACTGTAAGGATCCAAAGGAGGAATCTCACTTTCCGGAAGACCCCTGAATGAGAGACGGAGACCGGCTTGATGCAAAAGCAGCATACTGGGGTTGACCTACACTCTGGGAGAGGCGACCCGGAGCAACAGTTTTACAGTTTATATACTTTTACGAGAAGGAACAGCAATCAAATGGTTTGTCATTGGTGGAGCTAGCTGACCTTTAAACCCATTGGCTATCTTACATCAGGTGAGCCCTCAGTGTTTTTTTGTTTTTGTTTTTTTTAACTCAGGACTTTCCACCTTGGTAGGAGGCTGGAAGCCGTTGGGGTAGGGTGGCAGTTTGTGGGTCTTTTTGGAATTGTTTTTACCATCTTAGTTCTTGGTGGGGAGGGGCAGATGGGGCAGCCTGTGGCAGTGGAATTTTACAGACTTTGGCCTACCTAGTTTTAATGGAGGGTCTGAGGCCTCCTTTGGTTTCTTCAGTACTGCCTGGCAGGCTTCAGGGTCCTCAGGACCCTGCTGTCTTTTATGTTTTCATTTCCATCCCTGCCACAGATTCCAAAATGTTACTCTATTTGCACG
The DNA here is from genome assembly GCA_907169655.1 of Acomys percivali. Lineage (NCBI taxonomy): Eukaryota > Metazoa > Chordata > Mammalia > Rodentia > Muridae > Acomys > Acomys percivali. The sequence continues at coordinate 114,787,158 of OU015743.1, forward strand.
TACATTTTTGTGTTTTTAAGTGACAGTTAAGATGAATTTAATTTGTAAAAGGTTAGGAAGAGGTTCTGCTACAGGGCTCAGTGGGGGAAAGGCTTACTTGTAAGCATGAGGCCCTGTGTTTGGCTCTTCAGCACTCATGTCAAAGCGAGGCATGGCTGCGTGCATCTCTGATCCCCATGCTAGGGATGGTAGAGGCAGATGGATCCTGGGGCCTCACTGGCTAGCCAGTCTAGCTGACACACTGCGGTTCAGTGAGGGTCCCTGTCTTAAATAATAGAACAGAGAAGAAGCAACTGAAGAAAATACTCCAACATCAGTCTCCGCCTCCCATGCACACTATTGCTTATGTCACACGCACGTACACATGCGCGCACCCACCCACCCCTATGATATGAAAGAAAACAAAACCGAGTCTGACTAGACGAACAACAGACTGCAGAAGCAGAGAATGAACGGCAAGCATGTTGCCATCCATGCAGTTAAGATGCTGGATGCGTTATCATCACCAGGTCTTCCTCTGAGAGAGTGCACATGGGAGCAGGGTCTAGTCTGTGCTCATTGGTCTTAGGGTTGCCAGCTGCTGCTTCTCCTCTCACTCTGAGACATAAGAGGTGAAAAAGCAGCCAGCCAGGCCACGTTCTTCAGCTTCTCTGTGTCTCTCTACTTTTCAGGTTAGCTTTTTTTCAAGATAGTTGCCAGAGCTGTCAGTTGTTTTAAGCATGGCAGGGATAAGGAGGACGCCAGCTCCATCTTTCCAGAAACTGGAGCCTGGATAATGGTTGTTTGAAGGATGCGCATATGTGGTTGCTTATTTCTAGATCACATCTTTTTTTTTTTGAGTTCCCAATATCCCTTTACCTCACTCTGGATCTACTGCCTCAGTGTTTTGGACCAAATTTCCTATTAGCATCTGGATTCACATATGTGAAGAAAGGGTTGCAAAATATATTCTCAACATTTTCTCGTTTTGAAAAGAAACTGGGTTTTCATTGTTTGGGCAACAACACATGAGCATTTCCTAAATGAGTCTTCTACTGGCTTCAGGGAGAGTAATCTGGAAAGGTAGCTCTGAGGAGAGTTACTAAAGAACTGAGCCAATTCTGCCATTGAACTGAATGTTGTTATGCATTCTTTTTCATTGTTAAGGGCCAGGAGGCCATTTGTTACTTGTAGTGACGTGGCAGCAGCCAGTGTGTGGTACAGTGGCCTGGAGCCAGTGTGAGAGAGGATGGCTTTCAGGACTTCTGAAAAGTGGTAATTAAATCTAGCTATTACTGAAAATTAAATGATATAAAACTTTAATAAATTACATTGTATTATAGAGGCAATAAATATTCAAAACCACAGCTTCCTCATTTACTATTCCTTGCTATTGCCTGCGCTCCTGTCTGCTGTGTGTGTGTGTCTTGGAAATTCTGTGTCATAGCATCCTGCTATGCCTCTTCCCGACTCTCTCCAGATTCTATGTGCAGTGACAGTCCTAGCTAGAAATCAGCTCTGTGGAAGGATGCAAACTACAAAAGGTGGAAAATATTCTCAGCTGGGCTTTGCCCTTGCAGAGCCTACTGTTAAACACTCTAGAGAATTGACTGGATAATTTTTATCATTACTCCAAACTTCCCTATCACAGGAAAATTTGAATATCTAGCTCTATCGTTTCTTTGACCTTTGCAATGCACAGCGGGAAGTGGGTCAATGCTTTCTATTGCTCTGCCTTTTAGCAGAGCCGCCAGGATGGAGCTGTTGTTCTGTGAGCAGAAGGTATGGGGGGAGGGGAGACAAATGACTTGTTTTGCCAATACAGCTGCTCAGGCTATTGTCTTTAATTACACATTCCTGCTGGGCTGATAAGGAAATTGGCCTCTGACAGCCCTGAGGAGCTGAGAACCACAAAGCCTTGATACTTTTTTTTTTTTTTTTTAACACACAAACGCTGGGCACTAAGCAAACTAGACGTGAGTTATTTTGACAGTTGTGGTTAGCTAGGTTTCTAATATGTCAGCATCTTTGTTTTCTTAAAGTCATAGTCTTCATTCAGAAGTTTCCTGTTATGGGTAGTGAAGAAGGAGATTTCAGTGGCTTGGGTATTAGATGCATTGTTTCTAGCTTTTCATTGTTTGTTCATATGGTCTTTTCTTTGATATTAAAAAAAATACTGAGATAGACTTGGAAGCACCATTGGGAACTATGACTCAACATTGGTGACTTTCCTTATCCAATTCTGTTAGAAGTCTCCCTGGCTCTTTTAAGTATCTCAGTAACATGGACCCAAAGTAAAGATGTATGACACTATCTATATACATGTGTGTGCACACACATTTAAAGTGTGCAGTATTAGAGACCAAAACCAGGGTTTTTTACATTTTGGGCAAGCTCTCGATTACTGAGCTGCATCCACAGCCCTTTGCTATTTTGTTTTGAGACACAGTCTAATCAAGATGGTCAAGATGGTCTTGGACTCATGATCTTCCTGCTTTGCCCCTCCTTCTAGTGCTGAGACTACAAGCACGTGCTGCCAAGCCCAGTCATTTTTCTTTTTGTAGAGAAAAGTTACCATGAGTTCATGTTTACCCTATTATTGTCATCCTTGCCTCTGTGGCTGTGAGTGGCCAAATGACAAAGCAATACAAATATAATACTGTTTGATCCAGGAAAGTACTGTCCAAGGAAAAAAAGCTCAGTGAGGGCTTTCCTCTGAGTGGCAAATTGAAGTGATTAAGAAATGCATGGTTGAAGCAGAGAGATTCAACTGGTATATACTCACTTATATACTAGCCCAAGGGGTATGTCCCGTGAAAGTTTTTACTTACCAGGAAAGTGGGATAGAGGTGAGGACATCCTATTGGGACTCTAGGTGAGAGAAATATAGGAGATGGGGAAATAGAAGGATCCAGAGGGTCCTAGAAACCTACAAGAAGAACACTATGATGGGTGGATCTGGGTCTAGGGGTTCTGCTCAAACTATGGCATCAACCAAGGACAATACGTGCAGTGAGCATCAAACCCCTACCCAGATCTAGCCAAGGGACAGGACATTCTCCACAGTTAAGTGGAGAGTGGGGAGTGACTTTCACACAAACTCTGGTGCCCCATATTTGACCGTGTTCCCTTGATGGGGGAGGCCTGATGGCACTCAGAGGAAGGATAGCAGACTACCAAGAAGAGACTTGATACCCTAGGATCATATTCAGGGGGAGGAGTTCCCCCTTAGTCACAGTCATAGGGGAAGGGAATAGGATGAAAGCGGGAGGGAGGGAGGAATGGGGGGATACACAAGATGGTAAAACAATTGAGATGTAACAAGAATAAATTAATAAAAAATCATAATGCAAAAAAAAAAGATGCGTGGTTCTGTCTATTAGTGTTTTCAATTTCGAATTGGCAAGATATACTTTAAGAAATATGCCCTCATTGCTGTATTCTAGAATAACATATACAAGATTGGAGTGGAGTAACCAAACACTTTACATGGGATTAATGAGTGTCTCAGAGGGATTGTTGTTCTTTTCATGTTTCCATCCATTGAGAGAATCACTTTAACCTTCTATCTCAAGCTGGCATATATTCTTCCTATCAAAGGAACTTTATAATATGCTAATCTTGCTGCCAGCGTTCAGTTACAGAGACAGGAAGCCCAGCTGTAGACCACTCACTTCAGAGGGGCAGGGAGCTCTAGCCTCAAGTGTCTCTGCCGAGATTTACCTGGAACCTGCTGGAGAGGGAGCATAATCAGATGCCCAAAGACTCAAGATATATATTAGTCACTTGCCTTTTTGCTGTGACCAAATGACTGACAAGGAGAAACTTAAGGGAGGAAAAATTTAATTTAGCTAATGGTTTAAGACGGATACATCCCATCACAGTGGGGAAACTATGGTGCCTGGCCAGAGTGTGAAGTGGCTGGTCACATTACTTCTTCAAACAGGAAGCAGAGAGTAAAGAGGAGGTAGGGCCAGTCTATAAAGCCTTAAAATGTGCCTGAAGTGGACCATTTCCTGCAACAAGACTGTACTTCCATAACTGTACCACCATCTGTGGACCAAGTACAAATGCACATGAATATCTATAGAGGGCATTTGACATGGAAACCACCACAGGATACAGTAATACAAGTCCTTTGACTAAGTACTTGGCAGAGACTCAAGTCTTGTTAGCAAGAGTCCCAGAATAACCGTAAAACATCTAACTATCCTGGTAGAGGATGGGCCATGCTGGCTATGTCAGTACATGTGGTAGAGTGGACATATGAGCTCAGGAATCCTACTAACGTGTTTGTATGTTGCAACTTCCATCTAATAACCACATACACCTGTGTTTAGCAACTGCCCTCATGGGTGGATGGTAGCATTGAATCTTTATGTGTTTAATTTGGAGTGATTGTAGAGGTCAAGAAACTAAAAGGGGTGCGTGGGGGTTTGAGAGAAAGAAGCCTTAAAGGGGCATAGTGATAATACAATACATGGGATATGAGTGTATAGGTGGGAAGTACTGGGTTGTACGAACTCAATGATACCGTGAGAATATGCACAAGGCCCGTACAAGCGCAAGCTCACCACAGTTCCAGCATGGAGCAGGGAAGGTGGCCATATAGTCCCATCTCTAGTCAACTAGCTATTGGCATTTGGTATTTGATTGCTGCTGGGTCAGAGGATAATTCAGTGGAATAACACTTGGTATATTGACCACACTTTAGGCAGGCCTCATGCCTAAGAGTAGTCAGTCAGCAAATACAAACTATGTTACATGGTGTGTGTGTGTGTGTGTGTGTGTGTGTGTGTGTGTGTGTGTGTGTG
>OU015743.1:114797877-114819718 GCA_907169655.1 Acomys percivali
AAAAAAAAGTAGTTGCTAACCTCAAGGTTCAACTATAAAGGACCATTAAATGACTCCAAATATCAGAAAATGCGGGGGGATGGTTGAGGTTCTGTGATCATCTTGGAGTTGGAGGTAGGCAGGTCCAGACTGCATAGCTATGTCACATCTGCATAGAATTCCCTGAAGGCCTGGAATCTTCCCCCAAGGCGCTTGATTCTTTTCTGCTGCAGCAGTCCCCAGTGAGCGCTAACGAAAGTGTGCTCTTTCATTGATGATGAGGAGAGGGAAGTAGTATGTGTGGGAGGACAATGAAACTGTAAATCCAAATGCGTTACAATTAGAAGCAGTAAAACATTATTTACTAAAATGAGCTGCCAGGGTATAAACAAGAGCACCTTCAAGGCAGAAGGGAGGAAAGCGCGCACCCAGCAGCTGGAAAGGCAGAACAGTTCACACTAAAGCTTCCAATACAGACACCCCACAATATTAATTGCTTTGTTAGAAGAGAAATGGCCTAAAAATAAGTGAACAATCCTGGGCCCTAGAGGTACTAATGGCAGTGGAGATGGTTGCCATGACAACAGCAAGGAAAAGTCAACCAAAGGAATTACTAATACATATGAGTGTAAATGCATCTGACATTGAATAATGTGAGCCTCTTCCTTGGTAGATTCCAATACTATTTTTGAACTTGGAAAAAAATATGTTTCAGCATTTATCACATGCAGGGTTTATTTTAGTCTATGGATTTTACAGTAAGGGGTAGATTTTTCACATGAGGTGGTGGGATTGATTTTAAAAAATAATTCTTATTATAAGAAAACCACAGGGACATTAGAAGACATTATAAAATAATGAATCGCCTGTCATCCTCCCTGTCACTACAACAGCCTGCCAATGCCTTCTTGCTCCTACCCGTGACTGCACTAGAATATATTTTTTAAGGTTGGACAGTTTTGCATTCTGTGATCATGTAATCTCACAATGCTAGCATTTTCCATATTTTAAAAGTCATCTTTACAGAAGATGTCGATTAAAATTTTGTCATAGCTGTTTCTCAGTTGCATCTCGTCACTTGGTGACCCTTCGCCCGTTTGAAGTGTTTATGTATTATTGACGAGTTATACTCAGAAGGTGCAGTACTGGACAGGTGGTGTTCCAATGAGCTATTGGCATGCAAGTTCTCAACAAGACATTCACCGGAGCTTGTACTTAGGCCACGGTGCATCACAACACGTGGATATCTGCCGGCTGGAGGTTGGAAGGGTCAGCAGTTCTTGATTACTAGGTGGTGTCCGCAATTAATAGGGTAGGGAAGAATGCTTTTTCTCATTATGCCACATATTGCTTTATAATGCACATCTGCTCCCACACCCTGGACTCTGCTGCAATCCCCAGTGTTTTTCCGAAAGAGCATTTCTTACCCCAAATGAATCTGTCAATAATAATTATTATGGTTAAAAGTGAAAAAGCCCAGCTAACATGATTGAATCACTCCCTCATCGTCTGCAGTGAAGTCAAGTGACTCTATATCACAGAATGACAATCGCCTCTTGCATTTGCGGTAAATCAGGTGTCTTTTTCACCCTCATCGGAAGCTTGGCCTCGTACGCTGGACCATTCATCTTGTTTTGTCTACATAATGGCTCTATTGGCTCAGAATAACTGTGTCAGTGTTTCAGGTTTTAATAGAGCTGTTTGCTCCTATGAAGATGCCTTCAGAATGTATGGCAATTCTGCTCCCAGATTGGAAAATCAAAGGGCAGCCCCATAAGTCACCATGTAGAGGCCCTGCTTGATGGTGGAAAATTCAATCCTAGCTTAATGAATCTGACGATGGATTAGTGACAGACTGCAAGTGGGATCATTTGTTACCCAAAACTACTATTTGATGATCATTCAATTACTGAAGGGTTGTGCTAATTCAAATTGACCAAAGATGTTGGCTTTCTTTTGTTGCCACTAAAATATGTGGAGGAGAATCCCATTTGATCAATTTTGAACCTGAAGAAGTTATAGAATAGAGACTAAGACAAGAGAGGTAAGATGCGGGTAGCAGACAAATTGCTGCTGAGAATTCAAAGAGCTATGGTGAAGTCACTCTTCAAGGAAGTCTTTGAAGCTTTAGCCATTAAGCGTTGTTTTGAGTTCCTTGGTCAGGAAGAAATGCTAGAAAAACCTCTGTGGGCATAGTGTGGGGCATCATTTGAGAATCAGTCTTCAAATTTCTAATGTCTAGCTTAGAATTCTCACTTCTTTTCTCCTAGCCACAAGGGAAAAATGAAAACACAAATTCTTGTTATAAATGTTTTCCTGCCCTGTTTTATGCTGCTGAAATAAGCCACCGTTGACCGAATGGCTTATAAATGATTCAAGATGCAAGTTTGTTTCTCATTGTTTTGGAGGATAGGAAGCTCTAGATTTAATGTCAGGCTTTCAGAACCAATATGGCAGCATAGTGATTCAAATCTTGGGCTCCATAAGCAGGCTGCTCAGGTCTGACTGTTTTGTCTCACACTGACCATCCATTAGTATTTTGCCAAGTTAAAGCTCTATGAGAATCACTCTCCTCATTTTATGGTGCCAGTGTTAATAGAAGCCTTGTAGCTTTGTTGAAAAGATTCAAGAGGGAATTCACAGAGGGTTTAACGTGATTTGCAGAGCAGATGTGGTATCTAACAAATGTTAGTTGTTACTATGGGCAGAGAGAAGTACCGTAAGTGTAAAAGAAGGCTCTTTGTTCAAGGCCAGTCTTATTCAGCTACAGCTAAGCAAGATTTCTATTTATGGCAGTTCAAATCCTACTGAGAAGCCAAATATGTAATTTGAACCAATTAGGGTTAGATGGAAATTCATAATGAACATTCACTAATCACACAAAGATCTCCATACAGTTCCTGACATGAGGGGGTTATAATCGTTCGAGGTCACGGCTTTTGTTACGGCTTCTATAATACTGACCGAAACAACCGTAAGTTCTTTTTCAGGTAGCTCAGTCATGTCAATTACTTGCCTTAGCTCCATTTCCATTACTTAGAGGCTTCTCAATCACAAAATTATAGATTCCAACATGAAACACACATCATAAAATAAGTGGAATGAAACCTTGACTCCTTTGGAGAAATCATTTCCACTGTGATTAATTATTACGGAGGATTTATTCCCAAGACTTGGCCCTAGGAGATAACAAGATGATTTTATTTGATTTTCATTGTTTTGGGCACCTTGTCAAACTAGGTTCTTATGCCAAGCGGTGGTTCTCAACCTTCCTAATGCTGTGACCCTTCAATACAGTTCCTCATGCTGTTGTGACCCCAATCATAAATTTATTGTATTTTCTGGTTGTTGCTACTGCACAAGTGAAATTTTTGCTACTTTTATGAATTGTAATATAAATATTTGAGATTTCTGAAGTGTTAGGTGACCTCCTGTGAAAGGGTCATTTCATTCCAAAAGAGGTTGCAGCCCACAGGTTGAGAAACAATGCTTTAGAGGCACTTAAAGGCAGAGTACATCCGTTGTGATCTGATTGTGAAATGCCCTTGATAGGCTCATGTGTTTGACAACTTGGACCCAAGCTGATGGTGACATTTTTGTAAAGAGCAGAACCTTGCTAGAGGAAGTGGGCCACTGGGGTGGGTCCTGGCTTTTTATAGCCCATTCTACTTCCTGTCATCTCTCTGTTTTCTGACTGTGGATGCAATGTGGCCAACTGCTTCATGGAATCACTGTACCTTCCCTTTCATGACATACTGCACCTTCAAGCCACCAGCCAAAATAAACTCATCCTTCCTTCAGTTGCATCTGTCAGGTGTTTTTTTGTATAGCAATGAGAAAAGTAAAAAATACCATATTTCTCTTATTGAAATAGTTCTGGCTTTGTCAATTATCAGCAAGGTAACCCAACAGTTGAAGGACTTTCCCATAGGAAAAAAAAAAAAACCAAGTACTTGATATAACTCTGTAGAAGTTTCATGCAGTGACTGGCTCTCACTAAAGTCTCTGCCCACCTTCATCTCCATTTCTACTGCTGGGTGACTTGGAGGAAGTTGTACAAAATTTTGGGAAAATTTTACCTGTTGTTCTGGCAAGTCTTATGTCAACCTGACATACAAACTAGAAAGGAGGGAATCTTAAAATCCAAAAAAAATGCCTCCCTAAGACCAGGCTGTAGGGCGTTTTCTTGATTAGTTATTGATGGGGGAGGGCACAGCATATTTTTTTTTTTGTTACCATCCCTGGGCTGGTGGTCCTGGGTTCTACAAAAAAGCAGGCTGAGTAAGCCATGGGAAACAAGCCAATAAACAGCACCCCTCCATGGCCTCTGCATCAGCTCCTGTCTCCAGGTTCCTGCTCTGCTGGAGTTTCTGTCTTGATTCCTCTGATGATGGACAGTGCTGTGAAAGTGTAAGCCATATAAATCCTTTCCTCCACAACTTGCTTTTGGTCATGGTGTCTACCACAGCAATAAAAACCCTAACTAAGACACCTGTCATCTTCCTAAATTCTTGGAACCAGTTATTTGAGACCAGGAGCAACTTCATAAGTGAAGAATTCCAATGAACTTCTATGTAGAATGAATAGGGGGACAAGTGCAGATACTTAGTTGACACAGAAGTTTGAACCTTGTTATAGTCGTTTGGTTTTCACAGTATATTCAGTCCCATTAAGATGATTTCTATTACATTTATACTCATATACATGTACATATATATATATATTATACACTGTAGCATTGGAAAGACTTTATACTACTGGTAATAATGGTGATTAATTGTGGGATGCTTACTGTGTGCCAAGCTATGCTTAATAATCTACCTTCAGAATCACAATTCCTATTTCCCGCAAATCTGAAAGATATATATGCTTGTTATCTCTCCCCATCTCAGAAACGAGGAAGCAGAGGCACAGAGGTAATTATCCAGTACTAAACAACCAGCAATGTCTGCTGTTGACAAGCTATTGAAGATGTTATTACTTCTTGACTCCCTCCTGTATATTGTAGTAGTTCCTGGTCATACGAGAGCTCTTCCAGAGAGAGTATTCTATACTTCCTCCGACTCTGTGATGCAGAGGACACTAGCAAACCCTCGTGAATACAAAGTACTAATTGAATAGACTTGCTCCATATATGGTATATGATGTCTTGCTCCATATACCGAGTGCCTGTTGACCATGAGATTTTGCCCTGTAACAGCATCTGGATTCTGGATTCTAGAAATCAGACATCATGGAGTCCTTTAATGTAATAGACCTGTCAATCGTGCCTCTGTAGCCCGTGTATCCACTAGCATTTACATGGAGCAGCTTCCATCTCCATTGTTTTAAGGCCCAATTAAAGAACTCAGAACACTGTGACATCTTTGATTACTGTCTTCTGCAACTGAGGTGACCACATACACTTGTGTGGATATATTCCAGAAGTCCCTTGCCAACTTTGCTCATAGGATGTGCAGAAGGGGTGTGTCAATAGTAGAAGAAGAGGAGAGCCACTGATTAGGAAGAACACAGATGCTATTCTGAGAAGCCAGGATCTTAAAACAAGAAGGGACAAGCAGGGGGATTGACCTAAGTGATGCGTGCTTGCCTTAAGAAGCTCATGCCCAGAATATACATTAAGGAGGGAAGCATCAAGGTGGCAGGGTAGCAGGCTTCTTTTGTAGGCATCAGAACTCTCAGAGAGCCTCTTAGACACAGATTTCTGGGGCCTGCCCCAGAGATTTTGGGGTGAGGTCTAAGAACTTGCTAGCCTGAAAAGTTCTTAAGGGATGGCCATGTTCTGGTCTGGGAGCCAAGCTAAGAGCTTTAACACTGAGGAGAAATAATGGTGACCTGGACCAACACACTGGCAGTGGGCTTAAGGGTGAGGAGGCATACTTAAACATTTAGGAAGTTAAAGGTTGAGTATTTTGGTGATGGAGTAGAGATGGAGATGGAGATGAAGAAGAGAAAGGTGGGTGGATCATTGGGTTGATAAATATAACATTAGTTGAGATGGTCTAGGGCTCTAGGAGGAGAAACAGACCCTTGGGAGAGCCATCCCCTCATTTTATCTTGTGTAGAGGGTTTCACTGTAGATGACTCCCCCTCCCCCACCACAGTGATTTGTACTTCCTAAATATCATGGAAATATTTTGTGATGACATTTCAATAAATGAAAATGGCTTTTGTGGATGGTTCTATGTTATAAAATAGGGCTATAGTGGTGGTTTGAATAGTATGGTCCTCATAGACTCAGGTGTTTGAATGCCTGGTCCATAGAAAGTGTCACTATTAGGAGACATGGTCTTGTTGGAGTAGGTGAGGCCTTGTTGGAGAAAGTATGTCATTGGGGGGTGGGCTTTGAGGTATCAGATTGTCAAGCCAGGAGCAGTGGGGCAGTCTCTTCCTGCTGCCTGTAGATCCAGATGTAGAACTCTCAGCTTGTTTACCAGGACCAGGTCTGCCTGCGTGCCACCATGCTTCCTGCCATGATGACAATGGACTAAATCTCTGAACTGTAAGCCAGCCCCAGTTAAATATTTTCCTGTCTAAGAGTTGCCATGGTCATGGTATTTCTTCACACCAATAAAATCCTATCTAAACAGAAGTTGGTACCAGGAGATGGGGTATTGTTGTGAAAGACCTGACCATGTTTTTGTTTGGAGGAATGTGGACTTTGTGACTTTGATTAGAAAGGCAGTTGAGAGGGACTAGAAGATGAGGCAGGAGAGGAAACTACAATTGGGATGTAAAAAAAAATTTTTGAAAAAGAGGAAAAAAGTAAAATTAAACTTTACAAACAGTGGAAAAAAAAAGAAAAAAGAAAAGCAGCTGAATGTTTTAAGTGGGGCTTAATGGGCTATACTGATAGCTGCATGGAAGATAGAGGTGCTGAGGGTGACTTGAACTATGGGTGCCTGGATCAAGAGGTTTCAGAGGAGAAGAATATTTATATGTGGCCTAGAGACCGTTCTGGTGACATTTTGGCTAAGAACGTGGCTGCTTTTTAACATTGTCAGAAAAATCTCCCTGGGGCTAAATTGAAGAGTTTTGGAATAATAGGGTTGGCAGAGAAAAATCTCTACACAGCCTTAGCATCAGCTCTGTCATGTGGCTGTTAGCGTTCACTCTGATGCAGACCTGTAATGAAAAGGAGCAAGCTGAGCAAATAAAAGGACAAAATGTACAGACTGAGGAGAAAAGGGACACCAGGAAACGGAATGAAGTTACGTCCTGTGTTCAAGGAGATAAACAGATTAAAGAATACCCTGCTATTAAATGCAATAAATGTGGTGGTGACTTCAGGGCGAGATTCCACCCAGTTAAGGTTCCAACTTGTGTGAAGGAACTAAAGAATAGCTTAGAGCCCATGGGGTGGTGCACGCCTTTAATGTCAGCACTCAGGAAGCTGAGGCAGGTAGCTCTCCGAGTTTGAGGCCATCCTGGGACAGCCAAACTTAGGCAGTGAAGAAAACTATCAAAGACAGCTGGTGAAAATGTGACTGAGTAAGGGGGCCATGTTCCAGCTCCAGCAAGCAGCAGAACATGGCAGCTTCTACATGGGTCAGGCTTTGGAGTCAAGGATACAAGGAAGGGATTATGGGAGCTTCCTCTGTGACTAAGGAAAGCCTCTGAGGCTGGGCATGTGTCACAGGTGTCTCTGTATGGAGGCCTAGAGAGGCCATTGTGTGAGGTTGTAAAGGTGAACCCTGGATTGCTGTGAAGACCCCAAGATGTTAGAGATGCTAGAATGCAGGGAGAGCTGCTGAGGAGAACTGCTAACGGTGAGTGGAACCAGTCCATGGAAAAGAAACATGTTGCAGTCAATAAAGCTGAAAGGAATTGGAGATCTGAAAACTTTTTTGACATACGCTTACAGTCAGTGTATACACACACACACACACACACACACACACACACACACACACACGTATGTATATACATATATATGTATATGTGCACGTATAACATATATTTATGTATACATATATGCATGTGTATACACACATACAAACACACATATACATATATACACAAATGCAGTATATATCTATATATCTGAGTTTAAATGTAGCATGGTGGCTGTAGAACCTGACCAGTGAGAAAGCCTAGGTAGAGGAGGAGGTAGGATTTCTCTACACCTGCAACATAATAGAAAAGAAAACCATTATGGTTTGAGAAAAAAAAGAGTAAATTAATAGCTGGTTAATCTTTCAGTCTGGGATTAGCTAGCCAATGCAGATGCCATGGGTATTTTTTGGCAGTGAGTTGTGCTCACGGGCTTCTACCATTCGAGGCACTCCTGTGAAGGTAAATGAGAATGGATGCACCCAGAAAAGGAGTCATAATTTATGGTTCAGTGATGCTGTGCCAGGAGGAAGGAGAATGAAACATTCATGGAGATGGCTTTTTCCCAGCCACACGTTATGTTTGTCAAAATGAACATGACAGAGCAGGAGTTACTTCCCCAAGAGACCCTGGATTGGTTGTTTGTTTTCTTTCAGATCTAAACTGTGTTAATTCCAAATGGGAGGTGAAAGACCACTGACCCAAATTATCATGGGGAAACTAATTGAAGCAAGCAAGGAAGCAAGCAAGGAAGCAAGCAATTAAAGCAGGCTTTTTTTTTTTTTTTTTTTTTTAATATATACCCGCTGCCTCTGCATTAGACAGGGTTCAAAAGGTCAGCATAGATGCGGGCAAGATAAGGTTTTTATAGCTCAGGGGTAGGAGGTTTCCAAATGGGGAGGTTACATAGACGGGGTTATAGAAGCAGAACATAAGCATACTAAGTTGGTCGTAACAACTTTTTGAAGCAAAGACATGACCTCAAGGTGGTCATAAGGTAGCCGGAACAGCAGGTGGCCATAGCAACCTTTGAAACAAAGGCGTGGCTGCCGTTTCCTGGAACGGACAGTACTGAACCATTTGTAGTTAAGGTTACAGGTGGGGCATAGCACAGTCCTTGAGAGATTTAATTATAAACAGGAATGTACCTAGTTTGTTTTTACTGTGAGATGGCTTTCGAGCCTAAGATGGAGGCAGGCTGGTTCATCAGCTATATGTGTGAGTATTGGAGGCAACCTCATCACAGGTTTGTAACTACAGCTTGATCAGTTGTGACTGCCCCATCTCAGATCTTTCTAAGCGGGTAGGTAGGTTTACAAGAGAAACAATCAACCTTCTTCAACAGGCATGTGCTTAGGGCACCTATAAAGTGGAAGCAAAGTGTGTGAGTGTGTATGTTTGTTTGGGGCATGGAAAATAACAAAACTACAAAAAAAAGTGAGAAACTTGCAGTTTCCTTTCCTTTCTTTTTTTGTTAGGCAAATATGACCTGGCCAGCAGGGGTTCAACTAATGCTCGGGAGGAGAATTCTCCTGTATAGGGACAGAACGCAAGACATGAAGAAGGAGAGCAAGTCTTTAATCAAGCTCTCAAATTTTATTTTTCAGGTAGAAGGTTTTATAAGGCAGGGGGGCAGGGAAGCATGTCGCTATGGCAACTCAGCTGCAGGCTATCTCAAGAGTTGAGGAATTCCAAGCAGGTCACAACGTTCGGCCACACAGTAAACAATGTTTGCACCAGAAAGAATTCCTTTATTTGTAAGTCACTTATTTATAAAGCCAGCCAGCCATGACTAGTGCTTAATAAGGTACTGTTTAGAATGGTGACTGCCAAACAACAAGTACTATAATAGTAGTCTTTAGACAAATAAGTATAATCAGGATAAGATGGAATTTTAGTTAGATAAGTACCGAATGTTAGTAATATTTTATATTTATTGCGTTAGGCAGTTTTAGGTCAACAGCACAAGCTATAGTCATTTGAGAAGAGGGACTCTCAACTGAGAAAGGTCTCCATAAGATCGGCAAGTCTGTGGAGCATTTCCTTGATTAACAATGGGTGTGGGATGGTCTGGGGCACTGTGGGTGCTGTCAAGCCTGGGTAGGTGATTCTGATTGTCTGAGACAGGAGACTGAGCAAGCTCTGAGGAGCAAGTCAGCAAGCAGCATTCCTCCATGGCTTCTGCTTCAGTTTCTGTCTCCAGATTCCTGCCGTGACTGTCCCCTCTCCTCCGCCCAACTCAATGATGGAGTGTGACTTGCCATGATTCTCCCTATGACTCAGTGATGGAGTGTGACTTGCTGTGACTCCCCCCCCATGACTCAATGATGGAGTGTGACTTGTAAGATGAATAAATCCTTTCTTCCCCAATTTGTCTTTGGTCGTGGTGTCTTATCACAGTAGTAGAAAGCATAACTAAGACTTCTATTTAAAGTTTAATTAAGTAATTAATTAAGTAATGACTGTGTTTGTGTGTATGCACATGCACGTGCTGTAACATGCATGAGGAACTCAGAAGGCAGCTTTCAGAGTTGCCTCTCCTTCCACTATGTGGATTTCAGGGGTTGAACTAGGTTGTCAGGCTTGGCAGCAAGCGCCTTTACCTGCTAAGGATTTCACGGTTTCATGATTCATGCTTAAAGAATGATTGCCTAATTATTTTGCAAAGAGTAACTCCCACTAGTCCTCGGACAGGCTTAATGACTAGCATATTTTCTGACATTTTCTACATGTTCTCATTAAATAATCTGAGGTTTATGTTGTTTCACTGTCTGCCAGAATGTTCTGCTGAAGTGCCCTGGGGCACAGAGGATCTTGATTTTGGTTTTCCCAAGGAAGGAAGAAGGGCCTGCAGCACCCTCCTCAGAAACCAGGCATCTCTCTACAGTGCCAGTTGAAATGTAAGAAGAAAGCAAACACACTTTGTATTCTACTCCATAATACCTCTGGGCTTGTTGCAACAACTAACAGCCATCTCTACTCTCCCACAGAAAGAATAAAATTGAAGAAATTCTCCCCAGGTGACATTAAGGAAATTTAACTTTCTGTAATTCTTCCTGTCACTCATGAAGTAATTAGAAGCATTTTCTGGAACTCATGGTAATTTTATCTAAGATGGGCACAGTAGTTCACTAGGAGGAGTAGGATTCGGCTTTGGTCAAGAAATAATGACGTCTGCTTTGCATAAGAACAGTGGCTAAGTCACTTTACCTCAGGTTTTCTGGTATTACCTGAGAATGTGAAAAGAGTATAGGGTTGACAAGGAAATATTGTTTGTAAGCCCGATGCCCTTAGAAAGTCATTTCACCTTTGCCTCCTCAGCTATTCAGCGAGGAGCTTCCACCGCGTGACCTCTAAGGTAAATTCCACTCACCACACCCCTGACTGCAGTAGAGACAGTAGCAATGGTCCATTTGCACAAACCACACAAACCCAGTGGAAACAACTGGGGGAGATAGACTCTGACTACGGGTTTTTCTTCTTCTCTTGAATGGAACGAATATGTGGCTAAAGTATCTATCTTGTCAAATATCTTGAACACCTGGGTGCCATTTCTAACTATTTAATTTTAAAAATTCTTAGTTTCAAGAAATGCTGCCTCATTAAGTCCTCACATTCTTATAAGAAGTAGGTATCCCACTTTACAGGTGAAGAAAAAGAATGGAGAGATCCAAAGTCACAACCAGTAAAGGCGGGCATGGGCTTTGAACCCAGAAAATGTAGCTCCAGACCATTCCTTATGTATGACATCACCTCTACATTCAATGTAGAGACCAGGGGTTTCCTCTCGCTCCAGGGTTATACCTGTGTTGTGCCAGGACATCTATGATCATGGCTTAAGGATTAGTAAGGTGTGGGGCTGTCTTAGGGCCTATGATTCAGTAGAGGAAATGTACCTTCACATGGTCACAGTGGGTGCTTCAGAGGTCCAAGTACAGGTTGGTGGAAGGCGGAGGTAGGAATGATTCTGTCTGGTGATGCTAAGTTAGATGGCAAGGTGAGGGATGCAGGAACAGCACTGGAGGAGACCAGGACTAAGAGTTGTAGACTGTTTATTAGTTTCTTAGAAGAGAAGAAGAAACTCTGTCTGGAGCAGAGTACACAGATAAGTGTGATAAGATGATCTACACAGCTGATGGTTGGAAATTCCTATCATGCTCTTTTCTCATGATGTGAAAATGAACATTTCCTGCTACACTCAAACTTTTTACACTGAACTTCTCCTGTTTTCTTTTCCCTCTCCTCTATGTTCTTCTTATTCCCCCCATATCTTTCACATATTTAAAGAAATATTTTGAGTTTATGGAGCTGACCTTAGGTAAACGCACTGTGTATGGGTTTGATGACAGTAGAATCTAGTGAAGATATGGAGGGGGAATGAGGTGGGATACGGACCTATAATCCTAGGATAGGGGGAACATGAGTTCAAGGTTAACCTGGGTCACACAGCAAGCTCTTGACCCCCACCTATAGAACATGTATTTCAAATATTTTGTAAAAATCTATTTTACTTTAAGGTACAATTCCTCACTTTAAAAAGCCCCAACAAAGCAAAGTTATTTAGTTGGCTTCTGTAAAATATAAGCTTTATAATCAAATCTTGGTCCTGCTGCTCATTGCCAGTAGGCCCTATGTTTTCTGGGATTTAGTTTACTTTCTATGAAATGAAGTAGACCCAGCTGCCTTGTGGACTCAATGGAAGAAGTAAATAAAATAATGAGTTTAAAATATAATACTCCCAGAGCTTGAAAATAAATATATATCATTTTCCTTACCTTTGTAAAAAAATTCTCTACATGTGTTACATCAAATTTTGGGTTGTTAACATACACAATAGAAGGATGTTGAGTGATTAGGTTCATGGCCACATCAAATTTTGGGTAGTTGACATAGATGGTGGAAGGATGCTTCATGGCCACCAAGGAATTTGTTCTTAAAGATAGTTGATACCTATAGTTTCAGAGTGACAGGTGAGTTGTCAGTGTGAGTGACAGAGTGAGTGTGAGTTGAAAATCTCTGATAGATTCTAAGTTACCTTGTCAGCTTGGTATTGTTCAGGGGGAAACCTTGACATATGGCCTGCCACTTACCCAATACTCCCCTGAGGCCCATCCATCACTACAGGAACATAAGCCAAACGTCAAAGCATCGGAAGACAAGCTTAACGATAGCAATTGTCCAGTTTCCTCAAACACAAATAGTACAGACATACAGAGGTTTCTGTGTTCAGCTCCACTCTTAAGATTTTTCTCTAAGACTAAATTATTTTTTAAAAGATGAATTTGACTATCTTTTGTAATTACCCACCTTCACAGTTTTAATGCTTATTTTCCAACACTTTCTTGGTAAAGACTGATATGGTCTGAGTCAACCTTGTGTGGCTGACTTCAGAGTCCCTCACTGTCCTTCACTTCTCCTCGTGTGTACGTCCCACTTCACAGCTCGAGTGGCTCTTAAGCAAGCCCTGGCCCTGCTTAAAGCACTCTAGTGGCTTTCTGTCACACTGGAAGAAAATTGGATCATTACTTTGCTTTGTTTAGCTCTTCCTGAGTTCTTTTAGTATTATTATTTGAGAACTCGGAGCAGGACAGTGTTTGATTTTTTTCTTCTCTGTACAATATCAAGGATTTTTTTTTTTTTTTTTTTTAACCAAGCTACCTCTTTCTCATGAAGAGGCTATTGTTGCACTGGAAAAGCAGAATGAAGCCTGAGACATATAATATACAGGCATGGTTCTCCGACAAATTTATTCCCCATGCTTTCAAAGAAAGCCATATAGGAGATCTGTGCTCGGACTATTTCATCAAAGTGTGGTTTGTGGCCTTAAGTAAAATTTGTATTTGTAAAATGCATGATGGAAAAGATAGAGAGTCAGAGGGCTGTATAGATTTTCTGAAGAACTGGGGAGAACAAAAACCTGCCTTGAGCTTTGGAGGATATGCTGTGAAACGTGTCTCTGAACTTTGCCACTATCCACTGTGTTCTCATTGTAGAGAATATAAGGAACTGGGGCTGTGAGCGTGAGGGAGGGAAAAAGACTACGTGCTAAACAGTTAATAGTGTTGTATGCTCCTAATGTAGTCTAGCTACTGCCTTGCACCGTGATAGTTCAACAGCTTCTGCCTGAGAGCTACAGAATTAAGTAGAGGCTGATGAGCTATAATATTTCATGCTGAATTATGTTTCTTATGCCCCTACATGTTTCAGTTGAACCCACTCCCTCCTATCTTGGGAAATCAAGTGCTTGCCAAGCTATCTTAAAGAACAGTTGACAAAGCCATCTGGCTAAGCAATGAGACTGTGCTTACTAAACCAAGATTGTCCCAATGGCTACCTGCAATATCTGTGTCTATAAACATGCTTAACCTGAAATAGAAGCTGCCCTTCAGTATCCAGGGGACCCAGAGACACCCTTGGGTGGTCACACGGATGGAGAGTTCAATGCTGTTGATCAAACCACAGACACTGTAAGAAGTTGCAGACCGAAGCCAGACTCTCCTATGTATTCACTCACCCCAAGCCTGTTAGTGAGACACATATAAAACAGAGTTCTCTGTGAGTCTGAAGCCAGACTGGTCTACACAGGGAGTTCCAGGATAGCCAGAGTTATACAGTGAAAGCTTGTCTTAAAAAACAAAACAAAACAAAACAACAACAACAACAACAAGAAATCAACCAGAACCAGAACCAAACAAAAAAACTGACTCCAGCTCTCTGAGGGCTGCTTGATTTTTCTCAAGAGCTGGATTTCCATAACAAAGAGTGCATCCAAAAGCAGTCACAATTAAGGAAAGACAAGGAACCTGAGCATTAAAGCACCAATAGAAGAAAGAGACTAGGGATCCAGCTCCCCAGCACAAACCTGGTATATACAGGTTTAGGTGAGTAGGTAGATAGGGAGAGATGAGAATCTCTTGGGAAAGGAGTCCCCTAAAGATTGTTGTCTGGGTGTGATGTGACTATTGCCCTCTTTAACTCTCAGTAGCTACATTTACTCACACAACACCTACACACATTGGGACCATTAATTTCTGCCATGGAGCAGGGGAAAGGCTCAGGGGGCCCCACTCCTCCTTGAGAATTGATTGGCAGTTGATCATTGCTGTGAGAGAGATTTTCTTCAGTATTGTAGCCACTTGTGAGCTGTCTTTGCTGCTTTTTCCCTCTCTAAAGTAAACTCATTGCTTCAGCAGGCTGAGTGTATATGAAATGATATCTTTGCTCTGTTACTAATGCCTTATCTAGAGTAAGTAGATGTTTGTTCATCTCCCTAGGAAAAGTTCACCTTACAGAAGTGAATTTTGAGTTGAGATTTAAATGAGACAGATTGTTGTAAAATGATGAGGAGTTCATTTGTAGTAGAAGCATTGGCTTGAGCAATGGCAGTGAGGTGGATTGTAGGCTTTGAACTTTTTCAAACCTACTTTATTTGGGGGTCTTTAACGCTTATACCTTCTTTCTAACCCACCTACCCTAGATAGGAGAGAAAAGAGGTTAATGGGAACAGGAGAAGTAGACCATTTTAGACTCAGTTCCTTGGAACGGTTCCACTGGCGTAGTTGGCAGGATTCCAGCAGAGCCATTAAACAGCAAACCAGCAATTCAGCAAAGGTGACTGCAATCGCAGGTGCAGGAACCCAGAGCAGTAGCCAGAACATGGAGCAGCAGCTGGAACCTGGAAGCATTTGCTGTACTGGTTCTCTCTAGGAGTGTCTCTAAGGGGGAGCAATAAACAGACAAACAATAGGAAATGATACCAAGACCAAAAAGCCCAGCCTCTTGTTTTGGGCATATATATGTGTGTGTGTGTGTGTGTGTGTGTGTGTGTGTATACAAGTCTGTTTCCAGTGGAAAAACACTGCACACTCCACACAAGTCTGTTTCACAACCCACACTTGGGATCAAAACAAAAACATATTTACATCCACTACAGTGAATTGTATAAAGGAACTCTCAGAAGGTCATGGATGGCAGGCCAGAAGCTGAGGGACTGCATCAACAAAGAAAGTTTTGCTTGCAAACCCACTGTTGACAGCCATATGGACACTCCTGTCTCCTGGGGGTGAGCCAGCAGGGCCACCCAGGCTCAGAGCAGTGGTGCAATTGACAGTTAGCATGCCAAGAACAAGACAGGAGGTCTGAGAGCAGACAAGTGGGAGCAGGCTGCTTAGAGGGCCACTGAAGCAGAAGCTAGTGTCCTTTTCCCATTGAGTTGGGAACTGGCTGTGAACTGCATTCTTAGGAACCTCAGAGCAAATGATACTGAATAATAAAACTCTGTCACCTGAGACAGAGTCCTATGGACCCACAAGATCCTAGTGCACCTGCTACAAATCTCATAGGGCACATGACTAAGGAGTATAGTATCTTTTCCCATGGTGAACATTGAAACATTTGCAAGTCCATCATATTTTTATTATAGTCAACTTTCCCCCAGATATAAATATAAGTAAATATAGATGTAAAACAAAAGAAACTCTTTTGGAGGAATCATATAAAACAAAGCAAACAAAAACTTGGGAAAAAGAAGGGAACTACACAAACTAGAGGAGACTCCCCCAACATTTGTATGAAACTCAGCAAAGAAAGACAGATCCCAATACTCCACTATGACTGCCCCACAAACTGACAACTTCACAACACCAGAAAACAAAGATGATGCAATAGCTAATGTGCCAGATAAAGACTAGCTTTTAAAAGGGTTAAGACCAATGGATGGGATGGCTTAGTGGGCTAAGGGACATGTGGTAAGCCTGAGGCTGAAACCCTGCAACTCAAATGGTAGAAAGAGAAGTGTCTTTCTCAAGTTGTCCTCTGATTTTTACATGCATGTAGTGATGCATACACACAGACATATATATGAGCAAATGAATAAAAATTGAAAAAAGTTCAAAGACCAACTTGAGGATTCAAATAATCCAAGACATGGAAGAGAAACGTGCCAAATTAGTGAAAGACATGGACCCCAAAGTTATCAAAGTGAATGAAAGATTCAATACTCTGCAGGAAAAATGCAAAAGCATGAAGTCAAAACTCAGCAAGGAAATAGAAATATCAAAAATAGCCAAGCAGAAATTTTGGAGATGAAAGACCCAATAAAAAATACAACAGAAAACATCATCAACAAAGACCAAGCTGAAGAAAGAGTATTAGGGATACTGGGCATGATCAAGACACACTCATAAGAAAAGGGTCAAACAACATCAGCAAAAGCGCCAAGGACTCTGGGTACACTTGTGAGAACAAACTCAAGAATTCACAGGCTGTAAGAAAGAGCTGAGACAATGGTTTATATGGACTTTTCACTGAAATTATAGCCAAGATGTTTCCGTACCTGGAAAAAGAAATCAAAATACAGGAAGCAGCTAGCACTCCAAGTAGATATGACCAGAGGATAATCTCTTTCCAATGTGTCGTAGTCAAGATGTCAAAATACAAAGAACATAAACAGTACTAACATATATAAGGCAACATTGCCAAATAATGTACAGAGGTAGTGATGGCAAAATAACATCAGATCTGTTTGTTGTCAGCAACCCCATGCTAGGAATGCACGGAATGATGAATTCTGAGCTTTCAAAGGAAATAAATGCCACTAGGAGTCCTATAACCATTACAAGTGAGGAAATGGAAGCAGTAATTAAGAGTATAATTTAAAAATCAAATCAAAGAAACAAACAAAAAAGTGTGGAGTACAGTGTCTCTGACATTGAGTTACATTTTCCACCTCATATAATGTCACAAACAATTCTTTTTTTTTTTTTTTATCTTTTTCTTTTCTTTTCTTTTTTTTCTTTTTTTTGCATGAAATGGTGGAAAGATAAACAAATACTTATGCCACTTATGACCACTAGAAATGTTTTCCTGGGTGAACAAGGAAGATAGATAGACAAATAAAAGTCTAGGAACAGATAGATTTACTGCTGAATTCCACCAAACCATCAAGGAAGACCTAACACCAACATTTCTCAAGCTGTTCCGTAGAATAGAAAGGAGTGAACCTGTAGCCCTGTGGCCATGTAGCCTAGTGCAGCAGCTACCATGGAAATCAGCACAAGGCTTTTCTAAAGCTAAAAATAGAAGACTCACCCAACCCAGATATTACTCTGGGCATATGCCCAATGGGCTTTTCAACCTACCACAGGTATACCTGCCCATCCATGCTTATCGATACTCTTTTCACAACAACCAGGAAATGGAACCAGATTAGATATCCATCAAATGATGAGTGGATAATGAAATGTGGTACATACACACAATAGGATTTTATTCAGATACAGAGAAAAACAAAATTAGGAAGTTTTCTGGAAAATGGGTGAAACTGGAAAACATTATTTTAAGTGAGGTAACCCAGGCGGAGAAAGACAAACATCACATGCCCTCTTTTTTTTTTTTTGTTTGTTTGTTTTCAGATTCTAGCCTGTAGCTGTAAGATTTGGGTAACCAGGTGGGGTAGTTATGGAAAAATAGTAGGAAACTAGAAGAGGCCCATGAAGCTGGGAACAAGAGGTTTCTAAGGGCGGGCGGGGATGAGGGGAAGACAGTAGAACAAAGAAGAAGTGGAGAATGGGGGGACAGGGTACAGTAGAGAAAGCAGACAGGGCAAGGAGAAGATCAGGTAGTGCAAGGAAATGAACCAATACTGACACCCATAACTTCATAAACTAAGAAAAATACTTCCCCAATTAAGCTTGTCCTCCAGCTAAGACCCAATTTTCAATGTAAATTTGTGACAAATTCCTACTGTCTGATACTGAGATAAGGAGGAGTGTCCAGAAAATAAATAGGCAGACCCAAGAAGTTCCTAAGCATAGAAATAAGTAAGCCGGGTGCCTTGGGCGCTGAGAACTTTTCAGGATAACTCCCGGGAAAGAATCCGAGCTGCTTTGCTGGACCTCATCCCCCCAGCATCTGTGCAGTGCAGCGTCTCAGACACTGAATCGCACTTCCCACTCTACACTATGGCATAAGCAAAAAAATTTTTTTAGCCTGAAATGATGTGAAGATAAACAAAAACACACGTACCCTATTGTCACTAGAAATGCATTCATTCCCAGAATAATACGGTGCCTGGCTGAACAAGGAAGATGGATATTTTTAGAGACACTCTCTCTCTCTGCTTTGGAACACGAGCGGAGCACCTGCTAAATCTGGCACTGAATGATGTCCGCTTCCTGGCAGACATGCACACAAATGACTGGCTCAGTGATGACGGGCAATTTCCAGTCCAACAGCAGTTCCCGGGCATAGGGTTTCAGCTCGGAACAGCTGTTGTAATTCCTTCAATATTTTTAGTAACTTATAGTTGCAAGTGCAGAATTGTGAACAGCAAGAGTATAAAGGGCAGGTTTTATGACCTCTGAGAATTAAATAGTGTGCTTCAGTTATTAAAGAATTGAGTCAAAATTTTAAAGAAAGTGTTCTTTCCCAGAGCATGCTTAAGTACCAATATTTTATCAAGTGTCTAGGAAGAAGTGAAATACAGTCTTTTTAGTATTTAGCTCACTAATGAAAGAACCTCTTCCTTTAACTGTCTAAGCTACTAATTTACAGCTCAGATTATAGTCTGCTCTTCCAGTATTCTCTTTGCTCAATTATTATCTTCTCTAGGAAAAATATCTGAGGGGGTGTATGTATTCATGTTTGAAAGGGAAAACTGATTTTGGATTCTAGTTACTTCTCTCAAAATGGTTCAAGCAGAAAAATCACAAAAGCACACATGAAGAGACATGATTTTTAACCACAAGTACAAAAGTGGATGAGTGACCATCAGTCCTCTGTGTCACCATTGCTTACACTCTCAGTGACCATTTCTCTCAATTAGAGAAGGAGTTTCGTGTTCTCTGACTCTTCTGATTAACCTCACACTGATGCACGGGACAGCTTAGAAATCATGGCTGCATGCCTGCGGCCAAGTTGTCCTCCTTAATTTTCATGTTTTCCATGGTTATGATTCCATAATCTGTGAAGCATGTGTGTGGAAGTGAGGAGTGGGACCCCCTGTGTGACCGTGTACTTCAGTGGCTCTTACGACCTCCTAACTGAGCCCAATTCTGGAAAATTGCAGTGCTTAAAAATATCATCAGAGCACAGCCCTCTGACATCATCTTTTCTAAGTCTGTAGAAAAATGAGTGTAGAAGTGCAAAAGAAAATCCTAAAAAGGTTCCAGCACGCAGTAAGACTGTGGATAAGGCTTGTCCATTAGAAGACGGGTTAAATAACCCCTCCCACTTTTCCCTCTGGTGGTCATGCTTCCAAGTCTTATGAAACAGACCTTATTTGAGAAATAGAAGTCAAGGAACACACCGTGGTCTTCTTACCATACGTACTGTCACAGGGATTGAGGGGTCTGAGAGCCATTTCTATATAAGTGATTTTTATTATGGTCATAACAAGCTCTTTTACTATTGCAAATTTTTTTTATATGTCCACACAGATTATCTTTTGAAAACTATGAACTTGGAAAAAGAGGGTAGATGCTGATAGGGGCATCTTGCCTGCAATAGAGAGTCAAAGGAACAGACGGATGTGATTAGCATCTTACTTCTCCCATGTAGCAGTTTGACAAAGTGGCTTGCTCTTTGCAAGTTCAGTTTCCCCATCTGTTCTGTAGATAACCTTGTTTATCTTGCAGAGTTACTGCGCAGGTTTGAGATTTGCCCTAAAGTGTTGGCATGTAGTGAGTATTTTTTCACAGTCCATTTGGGTTGAAAAATACAAGTAACTTATTAGCAACAGAAATAAATTGCTTACAATGCTTGTGGTGAGGCAGTCTGAGGTAAAGGCAGGAAATTTGGTGTCTGGTGAGGATTTGTTCTGTTTCAAAGATGAATCTTTTTTAAAAATTCATCCTCGTATGGTAGAAAGGACAAGGCAGCTCTCTTTAGTCTTTTATAATGGCACTTCACTACTTTAGGCTCCGTTATAGTTTGAAACTGAACTGTCTCCCAAAGACCCAAGGGTTAAAGGCATGGTTGCCAGCTGATGAGGTTGAGGACACTTACCCCATCAGTCGGCTAGTCCGTTGACAGAGTCATTACTGGGTGGGAGTAGAGATTGAATAGGAGGGGTCTTATTGGAGGAACTAGGTCACTGGGTGTGTGCTTTGAAGAGCATCTTGTCTCTAGTTCTTTCCCGTCTGTCTCTCTGCTTCCTGTCCACCATTAGGTGCTGTACTTTACTGTCCGCCACAGCCTCCTTGTCCTGATGTTCTCTCTGCCTTACACCATGTGGTAGTTTGTATATGACTGACCCCCATAGGGCCATAGATTTGAAGGCCTAGCCATTAGGGAGTGGGGCTACTTGACAGGTATTAGGAGCTGTGGCCTTGTTGTAGTAGGTGTGGTCTTGTTGGAGTAGGTGTGGTCTTGTTGGAGTAGGTGTGGTCTTGATGGAGGAAGTGAGTTACCGTGGGTGGGCACTCAAGCCAGACCCCGTGTTGCTCTCTCTTCTTGCAGCATGCAAATACCGATGCAGAACTATGACATCTGTCTGGATGCTGCCATGCTTCCTGCCATGATGAAAATGGACTAAACCTCGGAAACTGTGAACCAGCCCCAATTAATTGCTTTCTTTTATAAAAATTGCTGTAGTCATAGTGTCTCTTCACAGCACTAGAACACTGACTAAGACATACCACAGAGGCCAAAACAATGGCATGGATTACCATGGGTTAAAACTTCTGAAACTGTGACCCAAAGAAATCTTCTCCCTTTAAGCTATTTCTCTAAGGTATTTGTCACACTGCTGAAAAGTCTATCTAATACGTGCTCCTATGTAAGGTCTAGGGAGACAGTAGTATTTAGGCCATAGCAATCCTCAAGGCATGGTAATTGTTGTTATATCATCATCATCATCATCATCATCATCATCATCATCATCATCATCATGATGTGTCATTTCCAATATGTAAGACAATATGATTAGTGGAGGATAGTGAAAGATACATGTTTACTGCTATACATGCTGGTGTGTGTGTTTGTGTGTGTGTGTGTGTGTGTGTGTGTGTGTGTGTGTGTGTGTGTGTGT
>OU015743.1:114831090-114843621 GCA_907169655.1 Acomys percivali
AAAAAAAATCAGATGATATTTTGTGTTTTCAGTTAATATATTACAAATATGTATCAACATGAGTATAAAACACTTTATAAATAAAAATTTAATAGTTATATAAACATATGCATATATTTGATTACTTTTCTGATCTTTGACATTTAGATCAACTCATAGCAATTTTAAAAGGTTTATTTTATTTTATGTGTATGAATGTTTTGCTTGCATGTATGTATGTGCACCATGTGTGCCTTGTACCTGTGGAGTTCAGAAGAGAATATCAGATTTCCTGGGTCTGAAGTTATGAATGGTTGTAAACTACCATATGTGTTCTGGGAATCAAACGCAGGTTTTCTGGAAGAGCACCACAGTGCTCTTAACCACTGAGCCACTTCTCCAGCCCCCTCATAACTATTTTCATTTCGAAATCTTTCATAGAATATTTCTTTGGGATAAATTGCTCCATTAAAGTGTACTTACTTTTGAAGGAACTTGACCCTTCTGTTTTGAAGAAAAGTTCTGCCAATAGATAGTTGATTCGCTTCCCTCTGTCTTTGCCAGAGAGAAAAACGGAAATTCTTCTAAAAATCAAAGATGCACATCAGATATTTGATACACCAGGAGGGACAGATTTTTGTCTTAGAGTCAAGAAGGAAAGAACACAGCTCAAATAACTTAGCCAAAGAGATGGCCTTGTTATTTCTTCTCATTGACTTCTGTAGATGGGGAGCTGAAAAGAGGAACAGTGTGTGGAACAAATCATAATATCCTGCATTTTTTCCTGCTCACTTAAAAATACCTCCTTGAGCAGTTCTTAATTTGTCTTTATGTAAATGCCTGTTTTTACTTACCCAGCCAAGCTTACCTGATATGGCCGTGAAGAATTAAACCACGCTGGTTGTAGGGGCCACAGCAAGAGTGAGGGTGTGGCAATTTTACTGAGAACAAACAGATTTTGTTATACCTTTATCAGAAACAGAATAATGGCAACCACTAGGATCAATATGTAAGGCTCTCTCTCTCTCTCTCAGCTTAAGCCTGGGAACGTGACCCAGAAAAGCTTGGGAAAGTGACCCAGAAAAGACTGAAGGCCAGTTTCACTTTTTGAGATCAAGGTGGCCAACTAAGATAAACAATTTCAACTAAGGTAAACAATTCTCTGGAAACTCCCCAACACCCCTCCTGGCCAAGAATAGCCCCCAAGACCAACAACCCCTGCAATAGCCAATAATATTTAGACAAGCACCCCTAGGGACCACCAGAGCCAATCCTAACATAGGGCACGCGGCCCCTCCTAACCTTTGCGGTTTTATTTAAAAGTAGCCTGTAACAGTGACTCGGGGGTGCCTCCGCCTCTCGAGTGAGTGCTGAGGTCCCCTGACGCGCGTCAGCAATAAACCTTGTGCTTTTGCATCAACACTGTGGTCCTCGAGTGGTCTCTCTCAATGACCCCCTACTGGAGTGGACTCTGAGGGTCCGACAAATACAGTTGTACATGCTAGGACACAATGATGTTTGGAAGTTGTACAAGGTACACAAGATTAACGTCTAAGACCAACAGTCCTGTCAAACTCCCAGGTTTCCTTTACCTCTGAGGACACATACAGAGAGACACAATTTGGCCTGAATGCTTTACTGCCCAAAGAAGTGCCAAAAGAAGTTGGTTTCTCCGGGACTAAAAGGCACACAGTGCCCTAGGAATCATGGACTCTGACGTAAATAACCTGACGCATACCTCTCAAGGCAGCTAGGCCAGGCCAACTCCATGGTTCCCTGCATGCTTAGCCTCTCTATCTGGTCTCTTAATTTGAGAACATAAATAGAAATCCCATTGAAAAAAGTCTTGGGTGTGCTCAGGTGAGCAAGCTCTTTTTACAGGACTTGTAAGCTAATCCATAAATAGAGTTGTTTTTGGACACCTTGGCAAGGTCACTTAAGGAATAGCTGTGTTTCTGTAATGTGAAGATTGTTTGATTGCATACTAGAATTACTGTGGACTGAGGGTTAACCCCACACCAATGCCCCTGGGGTCCACACCAAATTCTGATGTGATTGGTCTTGAGTGAGATCCAGGGACTGGTGCTTAAAATAAAAGCAAAAACAAAAACAAAACCCCTTCTGTGATTCTGAAGGTGGACAGCCAGAACTAGAAAATGTTATCCTGCAGTGTGGTCCCTGCTTCAGTACCATTGGCATCACTGGAAACTTGCTTAATGCAAATTGCCAGAGCCTATGACCTTCAGCCTACAGAGGGCAGGGCTGGCTCAGGAAGCAGTGTGTTAACTGGCTGACTGTGTTGTCAACAAATTCAAGTTTGGAAATCACTAGCTCTGGTAGGCCAGTTTTTGTAATAATCCCTGAAGGAAGACGGTCTCCCCCAGTCATTGATATACTTACACAGTATAACATTAAAAATTTACATTTGTTTGTTTGTTTATTTATTATGTGTAGCACATGTGAAGGTAAGAGAAAAACTTGCAGAAGCTGTTTTTCTCTTTCCTCCACCACACTCAGATGGTTAAGCTTGGATGCAGGGGCTTTTACTGGCTAAACCATCTGTCAGGCCCCAGGGTAGCATTTTAATGATATAAATGCAGCGTTGTGATGCTACAGTTGAGCAATGTGATGTCACACAATTCAACACTGGGAAGATACAAAGCAGCATTGTGAGTTTTCAAAGTAACACAATGATATCTAAATGGAATATTGTGATGTTGTAATGAGACTTGTGATGGCAAAAACAATGTATACCACAATGTGGCAAAGTGATGGCATGTTGTATCATTTTGATGTCACTATTTAGAATTCTAATGTCATAATGAAGCATTGAGATAGGACATTGAAGCATTTTGATGTCATATTGTAGCATTATGATATCACAACGGTGCACTGTGGGGTCATAATGAAGCATTATGATGTTTCTGCATATAATTTTGATGTCAAAATGGAGCAATGTGATATCACAATTAACCACTGTGAAGGTGAAATACAGCATTTTGATGGATACATACATTACTGTGTTGTCACAGTGTTGCATTGTTTTGGCAGTGAAGCATGTGATATAACAATTCAAGACTGTGATGTTACCATTAGCATTGTGTGTCACAGTTCAGCACTGGAGCAGTGTTATGTCACAATGGGAAATTTCAATGGCACAGTAGAGCATTGTGCTATCACCGTGCAGCATGGTGATGTCATTATAAGACATTGTGATACCATAATTCAGCATTGCTAGGGCACAATTTAGTATCATGATGTCACAGTGTCACCCTGGGATGGAATAATGGATCACTGGAATGGCACAAATGAGCAATGTGATGCTATAATTCACCATTGTGATGACACAAGTCAGCATTGTGTTGGAACAATAGAATGTTATGCTGTTGCAGTAAAGCACTTTGATGTCATTTTGACAGCACTGTGACAGAAAAATGGAGCACTGTGATGGAAAAATGGAGCACTGTGACATCAAAGCGAAGCACCTTGATATGTAGTCTATCATTGTGAAGCACAGTGCAGCACGGGGTAAGAATGCTGAACATTAATATTACAGATTGCATTGTGGTATCCAAATGTTTTTTGTGCCGTTGCAATGCCTAGTTATATTGTCTCAATTCTTCAAGTGCCATCACATTTCTGATTTGTGATGTAACAATGTTTCAGTGTTCTATCAGCATGCATTATTGTGCCACGAAAGTGCACTATGTGCCATTACAATGCCCCATGGCACTATAACAGCCTTCATTCTAGCACTGCGATGCTCTATTGTGATATCACAGTGTAGCACTGTGACCTCACCATGCTGAAGTATTTTTATTGTCTGAATACTGAACTGTGACACCACATTGCTCAAGTGGGTCATCAAAATAGCATTATGTGACATCACAGTATTATAAAGGACTAATGTGAGGTAAAATATGGTATAGTGATATGAATCAGCATTTCAATGGCACAATGGAAAATTGTGATGTCACAAGGCAAAATTATGACAGAACAAGAGAGTGGTGATATAATTCAGCATCGGGACAATACAATAGAGAATTGTGGTGGAATGGTGGAGTATTATTATGGCAAGAAGTGCATTGACTGGCAAAATGGGGCATTGTGATGGCGAAATATTGTTGCATTGTCATGGCACAAATCATTGTGATGGCACAAAGAAACATAATAGTACTGTGATGTCACAATGGTGCATTCTAATTAAACAATGAGACATTGTGACATCACAATTCACAATTGTGAGGATTATAACAAAGGTCACAAAGTAACGTACTGGCATCATAATGTAATATTGTGATGGTACAACGGAGCATTGTGATATCACAGTGAGGAAATTTGATGGCATAATGGATCCTTGTGATGTCCCAGTGGATCATCACGATATTACAGTGAGTCACTATGGTGTCAGAAACCATCACTGTGATGTCAGAAATCATTATTGTGATAATGAAAATCAGCATTATGATGTTACAGTACAACATCGTGTTTATACAATGGAGGACTCTGTTGTCACAATTAAGAATTATGAAGGCACAATTCAGCATTATAATGGAATAATGAAGTTTCATATGTCATCTGCATAACATATTCTGATGTTATAGTCCAGCATATAATATAGTATAGATGGAACATAGTGCTGTCAAAATGCAGCATTATGTTGTTACAGTCCCCAATTGTGATGTCACAATTCATCATTGTCAAGGAAAAATGGAAACATTGTGCTGACTCATTGCAGCATTGTGATGTCACAAACCAACACTGTGATACCACAATGTATCATTGTTATATCATACTTCAGTGTTGGGTTGATGCGCTAGAGCACTGTGCTGCTGCAATGCACCTTTGTTATAGCACAATGTGGCATTTTTGCGTCACTATGGAGCATTGTGATAGCTAAAAACCCATTGATAAGGAACACTGGGGCATTTTGATGCCAGAAACCAGCATTGCAGTGGTCCCCAATGAAGTATGGTGATGTCACAGTGGGGTCTCATGATGACACATTTCAGCACTTGGATGACATATTTCCAACACTAGGATTTCACAGTTCAGCACTGTGATTCATAAACCTCATTTTGATGACACGATGGAGTGATGCAATGACACAATTCAGAAGCATGCTGGCATAGTGAAGTGTTATGATGGCCTAATAAAGCACTGTGGTGGTGCATTTTAGCATTTTCATACTACAATTCGCATTGTATTGGCTCAATGAAGCAATGTAATGTTTAATTCCAGCCTTGTGATGGCACAATAGTGTATTGTTATGGCAAAAAATTCATTGTCATGGCTCAAGGAGGCATTATGCTAGGACATGCAGCATGGCGATGTCACAAATCACCACGTGATGGCACAATGAAGTTTGGTGATAACACAATATAGCACTGGGAGGTCACAATGCTGCAGTCTCATGAAACAACGGAGCATTGTGATGTCACAGTCCTCAATGGTGAGGACAATGAAACATGTGAAAGTCATAAAGTGGCATAGTGACATCATAATGTTGTACTGTGATTGTACAGTGGGCCATTGTGATGTCATAACGCAGCACTGTGATGACGTAATGGACCCTTGTAGCATCCCAATGATGTAGAAGTGGATCATTGCATTGTCACAGTGGAAATTTGTGATGGCAGTGGGACATTGTGGTGGAACAGCGAAGCACTACACCATCACAGTTTTCAGCACCGTGATAGCACAATGGAGTCTTGTAGTAACAGTTCAGTCCTAGGATTGCACAGTGACCAAACAATGGAGGCGTTTTATGTCACAATTTACCATTGTGATGGTTCAGTGCAGCATGGGGATGGCACCAAATACCACTATGATGACACAACAGGCATTGTGATGTCACAATCAGTTAAAAATATTCTCTGAACTGTGATTTTCAAGTTTCAGCACACACAGGAGACTACTATGAGTGTTATCAAGTTGAATACTTTAGTTTAGTAGGCCCCTACAATTCTCCTTTCAAATTGTTCCAGGTGATACTCAGTTGTTGATCGATTTGAATAGCAGGGCCCAGTACACCGGTGCGCAACAGAAATATAACACGAGTGACAAATACAACTCTGTTCATTATTTTAATCCTTTTTTTCTAGCAGGTGTAACTTAGCTAAGCATCCCTCCCCTACCTTTGCGTATCTAATATACTGTTAGAGATACCCTGACATTATTCTGACCTAAGATCCCAGCACACAAACCCCCAACACCTGCAAAAACAAGAACAAAGACCTAGTCTATCATAGTCCATGGTTCTGGGAAAGTTCCTAAGTATTTTAGCCTTACTTTTGGCTTCTGTAGCTCTGCTTATTGCTAACTGTTCTTCTAATTGAAGTGTGCCAATCTGTATATGATTTCTATGCATAGAAAGCCAAGAACAGCAAGGCTCATGGCTATACCATTTGGGCAAGTTCCCCATGTAGCCTGCTGGCTGATGAATAAAGATTTTCTATCAGCTTTAAGAGTCCCTGTGCTCTCTGAAGGAGTTACTTTGTTACACAGCCCTATTAAAACACATTTTTGTAAGGTTTATTTTTAATACATGTTTACAGCCATATTAAAACAAAACACATTTTTGTAAGGTTTATTTTAATACATGTTTTACTAACTTAACAAACCTTAAATGATATAATTAAAACACTGAATTAATGCATAAAATGTTAATGAAATTATTTTATGTTTTAAAAACAAGCTGCTTTTTTCCCCCTTCTTTAAATTCCAAGCACTCAGTGGCCACATGTGGCTGCCACATGTGATGGTTCAGTCAGTTCAGTCTGTAGTTTAATGGTGGTTGTGTGGTAGAAGAGTTCATATTAACTACAAGGGCAGGTGAGAGGTGAGTGTGGGGGGACTAGGAGAAACAAATACCATTTAAGAACTTCACATGTCTACCCATGCCAGCCTGGAGCTCAGCAATCCACAGTGCTCGGTGCTCTTGAAGCAGGGGGATTTTTCTTCTGGGTTGTAGTCAAGTAGTGCATTTAGTGGACTGAGCAGGAAAATTGTTATTTATAAGTGAAAACTATTATGGGAATCTTAATTCTCAAATGGTTCTGCTGACAAAGAGGATGTACTCCAACAATGCTTCATTTTCCTGGCCTCTAAGCCCTTGAGCAGTTTTGTAGCTGAGACATTGCCAGGGAAACGGATTAGGGGAAGTCTTCATGAAATAGGGAGAGCGTTCAGAGATGGACCAAAGGTCGTTTCAATTCAATACCAGTCTGTGGAGCTACTACAGCAAGGAGCGTTTATGGTGGAGGATGGTCTGATGTATTTTGATGCTAATTACAGCTTGCTGTCTCTGTGACCCAACTTTTGCCTAATACAAAGCTATCCTACCTGGGCAGGGCAGGAAATAGGTGGGGCTAGGAAAGAGAGGAATTCTGGGAATAAGAAACACCACCCAGAGGAAGAAGGAGAGAGACCTAAGGGGAAGAGAGGAAGGCTGGCACGGGTTA
Organism: Acomys percivali; assembly: GCA_907169655.1. NCBI lineage: Eukaryota > Metazoa > Chordata > Mammalia > Rodentia > Muridae > Acomys > Acomys percivali. The sequence continues at coordinate 114,838,533 of OU015743.1, forward strand.
GATGGAGGAGAAACAGATGGCTGGCGTAGATAAAAAATCTGGCCCAGATGAAGACCATTAGCAAGCATTTGGGATTATGGATGCGAGGTAACTTGGTAGAAATTATTAAAAGCAGATGGCATGGGATTGAGACAGGGATCCCATGCCTGCCCCACTATGGGTGGTAATTTAGGGGATTGATATCTGCCCTGCCCCAGGTTAACTAAGGCTGTTTTAAAATATAACAAGTGTCTGTGTCTTCATTGATTGCTAGCTGGGCCTACAGGTAACACAGATACTTTTATAAAACAATACATTTAGATGGAGTTTTGAAACAAAGCAACGAGATGCAGTGCCAAGGCAGGATTGGAGAGTTGGCTGGCCTGCAGAAATTGGAAAGGAGCTGGAGAATCCAGACTGGCTTGGCAAGACAGGTAAGAGTTGGATCTGGGACAGCCTGAGGAAGGGTGAGTGTCTGACAGGTTAGACTGAGCCTTGGGTAGCCCCATAACCGCTTTCCTTCTGAGTGACAACGAGAGGTAGGTGCCGCAGTACCAAATGCGGTGGCGGTGGCGAGTTGAAGAGGTAGGAGCATTTTCCAAATGTGGAGTCCCTGCCTGATCTTGCCTGGGCTTCCCGTCATCACGCAACTGACGTCACAGTCCTGAGCAAGAACATGATAAGCCTGGATACAAACTTCAGGTGCGGATGTGCCTGGTTAAAAAGGGGGGCAACTTCACTTACCAGGAAACTGGGACAGAGGGGAGGACATCCTATTGGGACTCTAGATGAGAGAACCATGTGAGAATAGCAAAGTAGAAGGATCCAGAGGGTCCTAGAAACCTACAAGTAGAACATTATGATAGGCAGATTTGGGCCCAGGGGTCCCGCTCAAACTAAGGAACCAGCCAAGGACAATACAGGCGGTAAACTTTAAACCCCTACCCAGATCTAGCCAATGGGCAGAACATTCTCCACAGTGGGGTATGACTTTCTCACGTACTCTGGTGCCTCATATTTGACTATGTCCCCTGGAGGGGGAGACCTGGTGGCACTCAGAGGAAGGATAGCAGGTTACCAAGAAGAGACTTGATACCCTATGAGCATATACAGGGTGAGGTAATCCCCCTCAGGAACAGTCATAGGGGAGGGGAATAAGGGGAAACTGGGAGGGAGGGAAGAATGGGAGGATACAAGGGATGGGATAACCATTGAGATGTAACAAGAATAAATTAATAAAAAAAGGGGGGGGGCAAGAATGCAGACCGAAGGGCTATTATTTCCCATTACTCCTGTGACAAATGAGTGGAAATATGACTTGGCATAGCACAATTTATTATCACAATTATCTTATAGGTCTGGGGATCTGAGATGAGTCCCATGGGGCTACACTCAGTGTCAGGAGAGCTGTGGTCCTTCCGGGGACTCCAGAGCAGAGCCGAGTTTCTGTTTTTCCTAGCTTCTTGAGGGGGATAGCATTCCTTGGCTCACAGCCTATTCCTCCATCTTTAAAGCACACCATCCCAGCCTTGCTTCTGCCTTAACCTTGTTTCCCGTTGACTCTGAATCTCTCACCTTCCAGTCTGAGGGATCTTGTGAGCCCATCAAGTTCATGAAGATAACGCATCATGCTTTGTTCTCCAGGGATAGATCCTTAACTTGACCGCAGCTGCACAGCTGGATTCCCCAGGCAAACAGTACAGTCCGGAAAGTGCAGGGGTCCGGAAAGTGGATGCCTTTAGAGGCGTTCAGTCAGCTCACTACACCAGGTCTGTGCTGTTTCCAGTCTTCTAGTCAGAATTTCTGTACTTATGGGGAGGGTCTTCAAGGGCGGGCCTTAACCTCAGAAGCTCACTGGAGTTAGAGAGCGCTCAGAAGATGAGGGGCTCTGGAAGATGATGGCAGAAGACAGTGCAGCTATGCTGGGGACCAGCTTCCCTCCGGAGGGAGACAAGCGCATCACACCAGCTCCAGGCAACTTCAGCTGCCAGGTGGCCACAGAGGCAGCAGCATCCCTAGCCTTATCCTAAAAGGAAGCTTGGAGAAGAAGACTTTTGTCAAAGATGTGCTTGGTAAATGTTGAACGACCACGTTTGCACGCACATGTATATTCATATATGTAACATATACATTTTACTGATGTAAAGTGTGCATAGCATAATTACTTTGAAAATATCTACTACTAACATGCGTAGATCCACTGTTAGCTTTTATAGTTCTGTCACCTAACCTGATGTGAACAAAAGCTGGCGGGTGGGTGTAGTGCTAACATAAGCCCTGGTTGTTCTGATTTCGTTTTGATAAATGAAAACACCAAGCAGCATTCATGTAACTATACCCAGTTATGAATGACCCAGGCAGCCTCTTTTCTTCCGAGATGGATAATGGCTTTCAAGTACTGGAAGAACAGCAATTCAGTTTCTGTCCTAGTCAACACAGGAGGCATGATACATCTTCAAGTTTAGAAGGTATTGTTAACATCTCCTCACTGCTTTAAGTCCAGACTGTAGGCTCAATTCTCTTAACCAATGTATTTTATTAACAACTTAGTGACTGAGCATACGTCACTTATACCCCAACTAACCAAAACAATAGGAAATGAGGATTAATGGACACAATAACAAAACCATAAGGATATCAGTTCTGAGGGACTATTCTCCTGGCACAATCAGCAGGATTTCTTCTTCTGGAACCTAGAGTAGCCAGAACCCAGAACCTCAGCATGAGCCAGAGCCCTGAAGCCTTCCCTCGAGCAGTTCTCTGTAGGAGCATCTGGAAGTGTAGCGATGAACAGCCAAAACTATCCTAAGTCTCCAAAAGGCCCCACCTCCAGTTCTGGCTCATTTATGTATCTCATCCCAGAGTCTGTTCATGGGAGCTTTTCAGCTGGCAACAATTAAGCTCCTGCACGAGGTGGTTGCTCTTCTAGTGAATTAACCTCACCTGTTGTCTCATGAGACCATTCTGATCCCACACTTGGGATCCTAAAAAACAGGTTTATCTCTCCTTCACCAGACAGTCAAATTCAGTGAGTGAGGAGGCAGAGAGATGACTCAAGAGTTGAGTGGACTCGCTGCTCTTGCATAGGACCCGGGTTCAATTCCCAGCACCTACATGGTGGCTCTCAACCATGCAAACTCCAGTTCCAGGGGTCTTGACGTCCTCTTGTGGCCTCTGTGGGTGACAGGCATGCAAATGTTGCACATACAGACAAGCAGGCAAATATTCACACACATAAACAAAACAAAACAAAACTGCCCCAAAACCAAGCCTCCTGATAGCCATCTGAGCCTTGGTTTGGTAATATTTACCTATTTCTGTGCTGTCCAGTTCTCGTCAGTAAGATGTTATGTGGGCAGGGAAGTCCAGTAACCTTCCACCACACAGTATGTACACCCTCAGACCACAACAGAAGTAAATAACTTCATAGTAAACACTAAAGTAATAAGCAAGAGAGAAATTAAAAAAAATTTAGAGTTTTATTGGGATACAATTTAAATAAAATTTACAATTTGTAAATTTTTCCCTTCACACATTTTCACTGAATAGTTTGTGAATTTTGTATGTTTACCCAGGTATACCGTCGTCACTAAAATCTAATTATTGCCTCTGCTTGTTAACAGAGTTTACGTATCCTGTATACGAATGTATTTTCTGTGTGTAAAACATATGAAGTTTCACAGAACTTACACAATGCATGCTTATAGCTGTATCTAACGTCCTCTCACAAAATTCCTGACGAGTTTAACATCTGGCTTTTTCAAATGATTCTTCAGCACATGACAGGTTTGACATGAAATCTAATTCGATCTGTTGGATTGATGTTCAAAACAAAACAAAACAAAACAAAATCATTCCCTTAATATGGAGAGCCTGAGAAATACCTGTAACTTGGGACTGGCTGATTGGCTGTCATTTTTGTGGCCTCCAGAACAGGGACAATGAGAACGGAGAGAAAAAGTTTGCAAGAAAGGCCTCTTGGGAGTGTTTGGCTTTGTTTCTGAGACTCCTGCCTGTCCAAGGCACGAGGAGGTGTGTGGGATTTTCTCCCTTCTACATGCAGAACAGAGAGCAGCGTAGATGCTGCCGTGTGCTGGGCTTCCCCCCCCCCCCCAGCTCATGGTGCCGTGTCAGCCAGAGACCGGCTTCCAAGATTGGTTGCTGCCATGTGATAGTACAGTTGGGAACCTCAAAATAGTCGAGGAGATATTTGTTAGAAGACTCTAGAAGTTCTGAAATCCTCAGTGAGGATGTGTTGAAGTCACAGGGACTCTGGAAGGGGTTGTTTTACTGGTGACCATGTGGCTTATTAGGGCTCTTCTAATAGTGAAAGGCAATGGGATTAATTAAATAGCTGGGGATTGGGTGCAAGTTGTGACAGTCCTGAACAAACCAGATGCATGCTGCGTTGTTTAGCAATCATCTAAGTTGGTGGTTCTCAAAGGGCCCAGGCCACAACCTATGAGGGACTGTTTCAGAGTAAGCATGCAGCTTCCAGAGTGGGGCCCTGAGAGTCATGTGGACGGGCAGCTGTGGGACTGGATAAACCAGGGATTTAGTGGCTTTTCCTACTGACTGCCAAGTGGCCACCTGGTCTCTCTCCATCCCCAGCCCATCTCACATAACAATTCTGCTGGCGACCTGCTAGCATCACACTGTGGCAGAGGTCAGAGAGGACCTGACACAGAAGGTAGTGATGAAGTACTTAAAAAAATTAATTTACTTATTCACTTTACATCTCGATTGCAGCCCCCCCTCTTCCCGATCCCACCCTCCCTCTGTTTTTCCCCTCCCCCTCCTCTATACCTCAGAAAAAGGAAGCCCCCTAAAGGACTGCCTTAAAAATCTTTCTAAGGACAAATCAGTTGAAACCTCTGTGTGTGTGTGTGTGTGTGTGTGTGTGTGTGTGTGTGTGTGTATTACATATACATATCAACACACACAAACGTATATAGTTTGATATTAGTCTCTACCTTCTTTGCTTAGATGTTATGTTTCTGTGTTTATACTTGTGTGCACACACACTTAAAGACACACACACACACACACACACACACACACACAGAGAGAGAGAGAGAGAGAGAGAGAGAGAGAGAGAGAGAGAGAGAGA
>OU015743.1:114853444-114904169 GCA_907169655.1 Acomys percivali
ACACACACACACACACACACACACACACACACACACACACACACACAGACATGCACACATAGACACACACACACACACACACTCACACACATGTAACAACAGTTAATGAAAAAAGGAGCCATGAATTTGAAAGAGAATAAGGAAGGGCGTATGAGTGTATGGGAGAGTTCGGAGGGAGGAAAGGGAAGGGAGAAATGATATTATATACATTACTACTATATACATTACAAACAATAGCTCTTTATGTTTTCTCTTCTGGTTCTCTGACTCCCAAGGGGTTCTTGAAGACCTCCTTTATCTGGCCAGATGGGGGCGGTAGAGACCATAAAGCCTATTGTAATATCTTGAGACAATCTTAATCTTGGAATACGAATCAGATCAAATTCCTTGCACGCTGATTCTGGTCTTTAGGAAATAGAAGAAGTAAATATCCAAAATGCTACGCACTGTAAACAAAAAGCGTGAGAAGACGAGCTGGTGTTTGTATAAGAGTCCAAATAGGTGGATTATGTTATACAGGAAACCTTTCGCGGTTGGCTGGTGTTAGCGGTTTCATTAACCTCATGAAGACATTAATATCATTGGGAAGACAGAAGGAGAATGCCTCCAACTCCTCCATTAGACCCAATTAGCGGAGCGTTGCCACACAAAAGAGGTCGGCGTGCATCTGTTCTGTGCTCCTGCGAGCTGCCGCTGCTGTCGGCCCCATTAGGTTGCCACTCACTGGAGTCATTAAAGCAGCCTCGCTTGTGGTAGGGAAGTGATCACTCCCAAAATAGGTTGCTTTCAAGAAATGAATATCGGTAAGTGATAATGATGACAAATTAACACAAGATGATAAGGTAAATGCGAATGTTGTTGATAGACAGGATGGGCTGATCTGTCTTCTTGCTTTATTTATTCATTCTTGGGTCCTTGCAGCAAGCCTCGGAGACCCTTATTATTTAAATTTTTATTTCTCTGGCTCCACTTCCATCTGCTGTCTCAAGCCCCTGCAAAGTCCCTTTTCCATGGTCATCGTCACTAGTACCAGTGGTGTGGTGTTTCAACATGCATTGAGAACAAATACAGTCAGTTTCTCCATGGCGTATGCATTGCCCCTCTTGCTCCTAGGTCTCCATATGTCAGGGCCCGTTGTTCCCACTGGCCACTGCTGTTCTGTTCTATGACTACTGCCTCTGCTTTGTGGGCTCTCTAGCTGCAGAAGCGCCACTCTTTACAAAAAGATTTATTGTTAACTATGTATGTGTCTGTGTCCATGTGTGATTATGTGCATGTGGGTTCAGATGCCCAAGGAAGTTAGATGAGGGTGTTAGATCACTTACAGCCCGGGTTATAGGAAGTTGTTGTGAGCTTCTTGACATGGTTCTGTGAATCAAACTTGAGTCCTTTGAAGAGCAGTATGTGGTTTTAACTCCTGAGCCATCTCTTTAGCTCCCGAGCCACCTTTTGACGTGGTATGTTCAAGAATGCATATGTGAAACCCTTTAAAGGCACATCCTGTTAGACACACAGCCATGTAGTAAGGAGGTATCAGGTTCCTTATCTTCTTTCACATCTTGCCGTTATTTTCAGTCTTCACCGGTGAAGTCAGGCGCCACATTCTCCAGCAAGACTTTCCTAAGCTCCTAGATTGCTCTGAGCACCTGCCACATCAGTGGTTCTCAGCCCGTGGGTTGGGACCCCTTTGGGAATTCACTGGCCCTTTCAAAGGAGTCACCTGTCAGTCTGCATATCAGATGTTTACATTATAATTCATAACAGTAGAAAAATTACAGTTATGAAGTAGCAACAAAAATACTGTTATAGTTGGGGGTCACCACAACATGAGAGACATTAGGAAGGCTGAGGGCCACTGAGCCACACCTTTGTGTTTGAAAGCCCCCTGCTGAAGCCATGCTCATGAGTCAACCTAACCTCCGCTTTGACTCTGCAGCCCTGTCTCCGGAGTCCTCTAATGCTGTCTGCGCAGGTCTGTCTGGTCTGTGCCTTCTTTGACAATGGATCTGGAGTGCCTCGCTTTCTTTACTTACAGCCCTAGGTCTGTGGTCTTGTTATGACCTACACACCACGTTTTGGAACAGCACTCTCCTCTTATTTTTGCACTAGTATTGAAACCAGGGCCTTTTGCACACTCAGCATGTGCTCTTCCACCGAGACACACATCCAGCACTGCTCTTTGGATGGTGTCTTAGTGTCCCAGGATGACTGTACCAACACACAAGAAGCTGGCTGGTTTAGACACTAGAATTTAGTGTCTCATAGTTTTCGCATCTGGAAATCTGAATCCAGGGTGCAAGCAGGGCCATTTCCCTTTGAAGGCTCTGATCAAGGGTCTGCTTCAGGACTTTCCAGTGGTGTCTAGTAGCTCAGGCCATCCTTGGCATGCATGTGGTACCCTCTTCACATGCTTTCTCTGCAAGTGTCTGCCTCTGGGTCCAAATTTCTCCTTTTGCTAAGGACACCAGTCAAGCTGGATTGGAGACTCTATTTAACTTGATGTAAATACCTGATTTCTAAATAAGGTCATAGCCACACATCCTGAGGAATTCATCATTTAGGAGACATATTCAACCCACAGTGAGTCTTGTCTGGTATCACCTCCAAGTTGTAACACATAGCTGGTCCACACCGAGCCAATGTTTCCCAGAGCAGCTTCTATTGTGGGGATGAAACCTCATGCAGTAGCCAATAGTGCTAGTTCAATTTCTACTCTAATCTTCTCAAAGGAGCAAAATTCAGAGGATGACCCATTTCTTGTGCTTCACCCGGTGAAACTGTACTTTCATTTTGAAAAGAGGAGAAAACCTATCCACCAAGCAGTAGCACCCATCTCCACTCAAGCTCCATAATGTTCTGGGTTAAATGAGATACTTGCTGATACTGTATCCCAATACTTGATGTGTTTGCTATCTTTTTATTATTTATTTATACTCTCCTGTACATGTGTTTATGGATACAAGTGTGTATGTGAAATGTACTCACATGTGGGGGCCCAAAGTTAGCATTGGATGTTTTAATCACTCCCCACATTGTGTACTGTGGCAGGGTCACAGTTGAGCCTAGAACATACTAATCAGCTAGTTTAGCTACCCAGCTTGTCCCATGACGCCATGTCTGCCTTCTGAGTAATGGGACTATAGGTAGCTACCATGTCTGCCATTTCTCTCTTCCCCTTCCTTTCTGCAAACTCTCCTATATACCCCTCTTTTCTCTCTTTCAAATTCATGGTCTCTTTTTTCCATTATTTGTTGTTTTATATATATATATATATATATATATATATATATATATATATTCAAATACTTGTTGATTAGTCTGTACAATGTTATGTGCACGAAGATATCGCATACTTCTATTTACATTTTTTTCTCTGATAAATTTAAATCGGGGTGATGCATGTTATAGGAGCATGCTTTGACACCTTTTCTAGAAATCTAAAATGGAAGATAATAAACTAAGTGCCTGGCTTCAGAAAGTAAGAGTCCTTGCTGTTGAGAAATTGATGCTCAGTGTCCGTTTTCTCTGCATCGATCTGCTCCACATGAGGTTAAGCCACAGAGGTGCTGTGTTTGCCATAGCATAGTGGATGTAGCTGTCTTTGCTCACAGTATAAGTGTATCCATAGCACCTTAATTCTGCTAAGTGAATTGCATAAGACGACAGGCAGAGGATGTGTCATCTTTTCCTTGAACCATCTACTCCCACTTAAAGATTTCCAAGAACCCCAAAACCCAGCCTGTCCAAACTGAGGGCCACTGTCTCTTTTAATGCAGACTTAGAGGAAGTGGGAAGATTGCTCATTGGTTCACAGTAGCACAGTAGCACTGACAGGCAAACTGAGCCCTACAGTACCCCATCAACACTACTGCTTTCCTTTAACATGACGAATACTTAAGTTCCTGTGCCAACAGCTGCGATGCAACACAGGGGGACTTTAAGATCTTGTTTTTTCAGTTCATACCCACGTGATGTCTAAACACAGCATTGTTCTAGCATGGCTGGGTCCCGAGGGACCCCACACATTCTGAGTCTGCGACTTTCTGATCTCGGAGCACTAGCCCAGACACCCTCTTCCATAGACACTGTGTGCTCAGGGCTTTGCCTTCCTCCCCTCTGGGTCTTCACCGGGTCCCATGAGTCTTCTCTACTTAGGATCAGGATTCAGGGTTAGGAGGATCAGGCCCTTTTCTTTCTTGGAATATTCAACCTGAAAATTAGCTCGTCCACTCTGCACAACCTGAAACACCTCTATTGCAGATGGGTATTGTGAGGTCTGACACGGTGTGGAAGAAAAAAAAAAAAACCAAATATTTCTAAGCTATTTTGTAAGAGCAAAGATGTCTGCTTTTCTTTATAAGAGAGGTTACTCAAATGCTTGTCAAGGTGCTCTGAGCTCCTGTTTATATAGAAAAGGAGCAGGCAGAGATGGTCCATGAAAACGCAGATGTAACCCTGGCTTTTCCTGGTTCTCTGTTTCATCATTATGCCTTCTTCTATAATGAGAGAACTCCAAGGAGGAGTCACAACATCGGGAAAGGCACCCGTGTTGCCAAGAGGTAGAGGTAGAGTGTGGATTCATGCTCTGGACTCTGAAGCCACTGCCCATCTAGTGAGATAGTTCCGGCAACTTGTCCTGTGTCAGACACCGCACCTGGCAGGTTCTGAGGACAGTAACAAGAGAAGAGTTGGAGATGGCCAAGCTGATCACTGAAGGCAGACTTGCAGGGAAACAGTAAATGGGCTTGAGTTATATGAAGCAGCAAGTGGTAACTCCAGCTCTTGCCATGATGTACTTGGGCATGCTTGATGATGGTGGCTGTGTAGGGCGGTCTAAAGAAGCCAGCTTTCCTTCTTACAAAATCTTTATTGAGTGATGTATAGAACCCTGGTGAGACTGGACTTACTTACATCCCTATAAAATCAACATCACAATCAATACAATAAGCATGCCATCACCCCAAAAGTTTCCTGTGCTGTTTTTGTTGGTGCAAGGTTGCTAATAAGAGCTATGTTCTGTTAACAACTATTTCAAGTGCACACTGTACAGTACTGGTAATTGTAGGCAGGATGCATAAACACAAATCTTGCATAAATGAAATTATGGGCTCAGTAAACTCTTCATTTCTCCTTTTTAGACCTGACAGTTATTAACTTACTCTCTGCTTCTACTTGTTTAGATTTTTTTAAACAAGTGGAATTATGCAATGTTTCTTATGTGAGCATATTTATATGAAAGGGAAACCAACTTGTATTTAATTACAATTCAACTTAAAGGAAAAACTAGTTTTTGTAAACACACACACACACACACACACACACACACGAAATCCTCACATTTTTCAGTCCATTGTTGCTTAGAATTCCTATTTCTACCATTTAAGTCCAAGATGATCTAAATTGTATTCATTTAAACATTCTTTTTTTTTTTTTTTTTTGAGACAGGGTTTCTCTGGGTAGCCTTGGCTGTCCTAGATTCACTTTGTAGACCAGGCTGGCCTCAAACTCACAGCGATTCATCTGCCTCTGCTTCCCAAGTGCTGGGATTAAAGGCATGCACCACCACATCCGCCTCCCCATTTAAACATTCTTTTAAAAAAATATTTGTTTATTTTTATTATATATACAGTGCTCTGTCTGCATGTCCACCTGCAGGCCAGAAGAGGGCATCAGATCAAATTATAGATGGTTGTGAGCTACCATGTGGGTGCTGGGAACCGAACTCCTGACCTCTGGAAGAGCAGTCAGTGCTCTTAACCACTGAGCCATCTCTCCAGCCCCCGCCCCCCCCATTTAAACATTATTAAGGATTGTTTGTAAAGTACCTAAAGTTGACTGAGTACAAGACACCCCTCCCCCGATGGCTCTTTGTGTCAATGTACTCATGGAATACGCATTATTATTACTGCTGATAGATAGGCTGAAGCTTAGAGAGATTTAGTGTAGTAAACTAAAGAGTGAACAATGAATAAGTATAACATCTGGACCGCTAATTAGACTTGGCTCACTCTGAGGCAAAGCCATAGCTCTTGCCACCAACTCTGTATTGCTAGAAGTTTGAGTTTCTGTTAGTACATGAAATAGACTGAATGACACCGGGCAGGCATGACCATGGAAGCTGATCTTGTTTCACTAGATTCAATTCTTTCTCACTCATTGCTTGAATTGGGGTTGAATGCACTGAAAGAAGGCAATCAAAGAACTGAATGAATTGGGCAGTTGGAAACGGAAGCACAGGTCCAGATCAGGCCAGTACAGAAGAGAATGCAGCCATTGTTTTTAATAGGCCAAATATTGCTCCCTTGTTCCCTAGGAGGCAATTGGAGGAGACATGCTCATAGCTTCCCTTGGGGTGTCGGCCACAATCAGATTTGTGAACTGCAGCTTCCATTGGCCATTTTATTCCCAGCTGACAAAGGCAAGGAGTGAATGCTAGTGGGAACAAAGCCCGTTGTCTATTCATCGGAGAGCAACACTTCTGTTAGTGTGGTGTTTTCAGTGGAATGTTTGTTTAGTGGGCATACGAGTGCATAAATAGCATTGCAGATCATTTACCACATCTCTGCCCTGTTGTTTTCCAATGCAGTGATCACTTTAATGCCTATGTGGGCATTCTCACTTGCTAGATTACTAACTCCCTAGTGACTTAACCTCATGATCTATATTAGACTCATACTACATACATGATAAGTACAGCTCCCTCCATCTTCTGAGATGGCCAGCTCTATGGATGTGAGATACGTGCATTCACGTGACCTTCTCACTCACATTCTTTGAATGATTTATGGTGGTGAGTTAACTTTGAAGAGACTATTTCAGAAGTCAGAGAAAGAAAATGAATCACCTCATATGCTCTTTAATGCTGTTTTCTTAAGGTAATGCAAGAAAAGTTGAAAAATATTTCCTCTAATTTCCCCCCATTTTTTCAGATCTTTCTTTCCTTTTCCAACAAGGGTCCCTTTCTAGTTTCCTGGTTTCTATAGGTAGTTTAGATTAAACACAAATCTAAAGATTTGATTCTAAGGCCCACATAAGAGTGAGAACATGTGATATTTGTAATGGGGAGAGGGATGGAAGAGAAGGGCACAGAAAAGGAAGTGATAGAAGGGATAATAACATTAAAGGAGTTTTGAAATGCCATATGGAAACCTATTCTTTTATAATATATAGTATACTATGTGTATAAAAACACACACATATATCTGATTCATACAGAAGTATTTAATTGGAGTTACTCTACTCATGGGATAATGCTCCTCCCAGAAGCCATAGCTTACCAAATAAAAAGCCTACTACCAGATGTTGCTCAGAGGTGTCCTTGGAAAACACCAAATCAATGAAAGTTATCAAGGCGGTACTGACCAGGAAGCTTTGTCCTCGTTGGATAGCTTCACAGTACTGGATGGTGCTATATAGGCTCCTTGGGGACATGAAGTTGGGGCTACAGGGAGGTAAAGGTGGATTTTGGAGGCACTAGGGGAGAAGATTAAGAGGTGAATCTGATCAAAACACATTGAATGGAATTTGCAAAGAATTAAAAAAACTATTTTTAAAAATTCCAAAATAGAAGAGATAAATCCTATATCAGCAGAAAAATTAATGGTCAACAGCAAACAGTTTTAGGTTGCTTCTATTCTGGGGTTTAGATATATACCTATTTCTTGTAGGATCAGTTGGCCTACAATAGTTCAGCAAATTAGTCTGAAAAGAAGAAAAGGCAGGTTTTAGCATATCAACACTTCATGATCTTTTCTTCAGCCATTACACTGTGAATTTAATGAAGTTATCCAGGTTCCTATGAAGTCAAATCAGTTTATCCAAGCTGACTATTGACATGTACAGTCTTTAGTTTACTTCTGCTTGTATAATTTGGTCATTCACTCTAAACAAGAGCAATGATTTTGGTTGGATTTTCAGAGTGATGGCATCATCTAAAAATTAAGGCAAAGAATTTCTAACAAAATGGATATTCAACCCATTCAAGAAGAAACCAAGTCAACCACCCAGGGCTAGTGAAGCTTTGGAATTTGGAGAAGAACCTACAACCACTACTTCATTAAATCAACACAACCCCTAGCTACACTCTAAATATTTATCCTTATGTCACAGACAGTGTAGCTTTCACCTTCATCAAGGAGACTTGTCCTGGCCCTCGGGACAAATCAAACCAGGGTTCACCTGAAAGAGGGAGTGGGGATTAAGAGTGGGGGACAGAGACATGAGAAATAATGAGTCAAGTCTGGAAATTTCTGATCAAGACTTCCTTTAATGTGGACGAGTAAAGACTTTATATAGCAAGGTCAACAGGATCTATTCTAATCCCACTTTCCCTAGCTCCCAGACAAGAATAAAATCCCCTGAATAGCTCCCTGTAAGAACTTCCTTAATCCTCTGGTAGCTCCTTGTAAGGACTTCCCTATTTCTTTCAAAGGTAAAAAAAACAAAAAACAAAAAACAAAAACAAAACAAAACAAACAAACAAACAAACAAAAACAAAAACAAACAAAAAACCCCAAAGATAGCTTAGAACACGAGACCTCCTTCAGCAAGGGCTAACAACTGGAAGGTCACAGCGTGCGGCCTAAGCAAGGGATTTCTAACATAGCATGGCTTTCCACAGGGACTTATCTTCGCAACAGGCAGAGATCATCACGGAAACCCACAACCAATCAAAAGGCAGAGGTGTGGAGCTCAGTCCTGCACCTAAGGCTCAGGGAATATTGTAAGAGATGGAGGATCAGGGAGCTTGCTGTGGGATTGCATTTCCAAGTCATGTCAGAAGCTACACCTACAACGTCTTATCCACATTACCGGCTTAATGTGAACGGAACAAGGAGAGCAGCCATTGGTAAGTGGACGGGGGTGGGTGGGCGGGGGAGAGCCCGGGAGACCCCAACCTGACGCAAAGAACTAGAGACAGCTAAGGACTGCAGTGAGCGGGAGAGTTAGTTTTCTCCAGGGAAGGTCACACCAACTAGATATCCAATACCAAATAGTCAGCCTTGATTATACATATAGAAACATTATACAGACAAAGATGTATTTAGGGATACACACACACACACACACACACACACACGTATTTACATATGTGCATGTAACAACAACTGATGAAAAGGAGGCCATTCATTTGAAATAAATAAGGAGAGGCATATGGGAAGGTTAGAGAGAGGAAGTGGAAGTGGGGACTGTTGTAATTATATTACAACTTCAAAGAATTAAAGGGAATTAAAGACGGATCACACACCTTTCAATCCTCTGTTACTCACATATTCTTTGTTTGATAAACTGTTTTTGCTTCCGATAAAAAAGGAGACTCTAAATGTAGTGAGAAAACACATACAGTCACACACACACTCGCACATTCTGTCTAACTGAACCCGTTTTTATTTGAAGCTATTAATCCGCTCCTGGAACTGTGCAAGAGTCTGACGTTATGTCATAAGCAAATAGTGCTGTGTTTTCAGTAAAAAACTGAGAGTTATTTTATAGAAAGTTTGAATTATTTTTTAGCAAGTTTGAAATAATTTTTAAATTCTATTTGTCTGCTGGAGTGTGTGTGTGTGCACGTGCATGCATGTATGTTCCATGTGTGGAGGTCAGAGGACAACCTGTAGGAGCTCGTTCTCTACCTCCATGCTGTGGAGGCTGGAGATTGAACTCAGGTTGTCAAGCTTGGCAGAGAGAGTTCCTTTACCCACTGAAGCATCTCACCAGCTCTTGAAATGTTGAAATGTTCCTTGTGGTGAGTTAATTTGTAAATAATTACTTCGTAATAAGAGTGGTTACTATAAATTGGGTCTTTCATATCCTTTCTCTTCATGGGCCTAGATCTAACGATGCTGCCTTTTATAACTGGCGTTTTAAGGGCAGAGGGGGTGGATCAGTGTGGCTTACTTGCCTAGCTTACATGGGTTCCATCAGCCACATCGTGAACATACAAAGACAAACAGAACAGACAAATGATGCCTTAAATCACGAGCCAGGAATGCAAGCTTGTGAGGCCTTTGGTCTTTTGTCGTGCATATTTCTTACCTTTCCCCCACTCACCCCACTTCAGTAGACACTTCCCTTGTGGAGAGTGTCCAGATAAGCCTTTTGGAGGCTCATAGAGAATGGTAAGTGAGGTGTCAGTGGCTCCTGAGGGTTCTGGAAAGATCCTGATCCACTGCACACAATGTTGACCTACTAGGGATTCCTAGCACACTAGTAAAGTCTCAAAATGGATCTGAGGCTGAGGGGGGGGGGAGGTGACTGCTTTCCTCTTCTTTACAGAAATCTCCTGAGATGAAACACCTCTCTTCCCCATTTCCTTATAGCTACACCAACCTGTTTGATTGCTATTGGTGCTTGAGGCTACCATGGGATGGTCTGATTGGCCCTTCAATTATATAAACACTTATATACTGCCCAGTAAAATTAGGCTAGCACCTTGAGTCTCCAGAGTCTGGTTCTCGGGATTCTGTATGGGCTCCATGGCCACTCATCCCCCTTCCCCAAGCTCCTGACCCTCACATTCCCTTAATGATCTCATGCAGGTTATGTCCCACTTCCTTGCCAATGTGTGTTATTTCTCTTTTGCTCAGAGTTTCTTCTTGTATCTGACATCGATTAAATACAAAGAAAAAGATAGTTCAGCTTCTTCCTTCATGTTTCTCTCTCTGTTTTTTGAATTCTCTGTCCATCGAGTTCTCAGAACATTGTGGAGCCTGTTAGCAACAGGTCAGTTTCCTATGTTTCAGTGACATCAATGATAACAGGGACACTTTTCACCCTAAGTGTTTACTGACAATTACTGTTACAACCAGCTAACATGTAGATATTACTATTACCTTCGTTCCATAGATGAGAACACTGAAGCCTCTACATCTACACAGGGCTGGATCTGGAGTCAAATCTTACCGTGAGACTCAAAGCAGAATCTCTTATTCCTTGGTGTTTCTCAATGTGGAGTCTTCCTGATTCTGTATTAGAACCACCTATTGGGTGCTGGTAAAATGTAGATTATTGTGTGATTATGCTACATATTCATTATTGATTCGCCAGCTGATGGGCATCTATGTCACTTCCATTTCCAGGTTACTGTGACTAGAGCAGCAGTGAACATGGTTGAGCAGGTATCTCTATAGCAGGGCACAGAGTCCTTTGTATATACACAAGAGTGGTATAGCTGGGTCATGTGGTAGACCCGGTGTTTTGAGGAGTGTCCATGTGGCTTCCATGGAGACTGACCAGTTTGTATTTCCCCCATATCTCTGCCAACATTTCTCTCTCTCTCTCTCTCTCTCTCTCTCTCTCTCTCTCTCTCTCTCTCTCTCTCTCTCTCTCTCTCTCTCTCATCTTAGCAATTTGACTGGGGTAAGATGAAATCTCAAAGCAGTTTTAATCTGCATGAATATGATCAAAACATATGGTACAGAATTCTCAAAAAAGCTTATAAAAAAATACAGATTGCTGTCTGCATCCCCAGATCTCTTTGTAGGTCTGGGTGGATCTGAGTTTGCATCTTTCCTGGGCTTCCCGAGTGGTTCTGCACACTGTGTTTAGGAATCCCTATGCACACTTGGCTGACTTCTTTATCTTCACCTTTGTGATGACATTATAAACGTCACTGCACTTAAAGTTCACGCTATAACACCAAAGGAGCAGAAGTATTGCCACAGTTCACAAATGGAGCTAGAATATAGGATTAAAAAATAATCATTCTAATGTATTACTTAGAACCATAAGACAATAAATGAGGTTACCTTATTATGGTTGTAAGGTCACAAGGACCTGAAATGTCTGTTCCTAATCCACTGTGATAAGATTTCTTTATCAAACAAGGAACAGCTGCTAAGGGGCCACGCAGAAGCTTTCGTACATCCTGTGACTGCTACTGACACTATTCAGGGCAAATCACAAGTGGTTTTGTGCTCTTCTGGTGATGGGGCATCTTTGCAGACCACCCGTACACCCAGTCGCCTAGATTTCTTAAGTTCAGACTGGAGTTTCCACCTGGGTCTTAATATTCCAAATTAAACGTTTCCCTGTTACATCATCCTTCTAGGGCTGGGCTGATGTTAGACAATGTGTGAGTCAAAGCGAAGCCCATCACAAGCAAATGAGGTCAGGAGCCCAGAACCGGACATGTGTAGTTCCTCATTTCCCATTGCTAAGCCAAGTCTTCTTACATGGCATCGTTTTCTGGAAACTTTATGGTAGCATATTAGCCACTTAAATCTTAACATTTTTAATATGAATACCGACAGTATCACTAGTTACTTGTTCTATTAAACACTTGCACTGATCCAGTCATCATTTTAAATTGCAAAACCTTGTGCCTTGATATCCTGCCTGGCTGTCCTGCCACTCCTCATAACAATTGTTTAAATAATTTTTTTTTTTAAATAACAAGAGAATGTGAACACTGTCTCTTATCGGTTGAAGATGGGGAAGGACTTTTGCTTCTTTACAGCTCTGTTAGGCTGGGGATGGACTATTGGTAGATGAAGCACTTATGTGTGAGCCCCTTATGTTTTCTAGAAAATTCATTTGCTAGGGTTTTGCTTTGACACGTCTGTCTATCACTTGACTGTAAGTAAGTTTTTACATGGTCTTGGCAGGGGCACCATACATATTGTAAAAATTGTAATTAGATAATTTCTTAAGGCCACATTCCAAAGAGTTATGTTCTTAGTAGAGACATCTTAGGATGAGTCAGCCAGCTGCAAATGGGTTGTTGAAGCCCACCCAAGTGAAAGATGAATTTGGCAGCCTCACTCTTTTAATGGCCTGCCCAAAATAAAACCAGCTAGCTAGCGACATTTACCCTAGTGATAGTGCCGTTCCATACCATAATATGACCGTGTAGCCTCATAAACACTGTCCTCCGAATGCTGACTTTCAGAGGCAGCTCGAGGGTTCCCCATGCTCCCATTACAGCTTTGTGTAAAATGCGAGTGGTGTGACATTTGTAGAACTATTAAATCATTTTAACACAAGAGCAACAGTTCTACACCTAATTCATTTTACTGCGTTTCATCTGCAGAGTCCTTTAGTAGTTGATTGTAATGGGGAGGAATATTTATTTTTTTCAGCTCCATAATTTTGTCCTCATGTGGAATCATGTACCATTACTTTAGGATAGTTTGCCTCCAACTTGAATGGAGGCAAATCCATTGACAGGATGTGCTGTCTTGAATCTGGGCTCATTTGCCTGATGGCTCCCACTTTGTGATGTGTGGTCTAGAAAAGAAAAGCCTGCTTCTCTTGAGAAATGTGGCTGTCTGTTTTCCTTTTAAGTGTTTAGGAATAAATATATAGCCATGCATTTTCAGCTACTAAAATGGGCTTAGGTACCATAACACCAAATCAAAGAAAACATTTGTGCGTAAAAATTATCCCATGGTCACACATGAAAACAACTGGGATTTATTTTTGTCCTGGCACATTTCCTTGCTAACGGCCTTCCCACTCAGTGTGTGCTGTCCTATTAGGCCTCTGTAGCAAGAAATGACTGGGAAGCTACTGGAAATGTTGAGTGCTGTGAGCAGCAGGGTGGGTCTTTGCTCTGATTCCTCATCACCTCTGCATTATCTTTTCTGTTGGGTGGAGAGGATTCCCTCTGTCTCTCCTTGTTTTTCCATCCTGTGTCCTGTTGATACAAAACACCTATTAATAGATAGCACTGTCTCAAACAAAGAAATTCTTTCAAGAAATCCCAGTCCTGCTCTCAAATAGGATATCCACATAGGTGAATTCACGGTCAACCGTCTCATTTCTCCTCAGGACCATGACATGTGATGGTTCGCATGTATTTTACTTTCTCTGACTGCTATTTTTTACTTCATTCCTCACATTGAACTTACTAGTTTCACCATCATTTTTTAATGAGTTAGAATGTTTTAATATTGAAATGTTTGAACATTCAGCCATATCCTTTCCTCCTTCCTTTCCAGCTGTGCCCACTCTACCCAGATGTGAAGTGTCGCAGAGCTGTGGGGTTTGAGCTCTCTCCCTCATGGCTAGCTGCCTTTATTCAGCATAGAGGCTGGAACAACTGCTTCTCTGCATGCTGTCTAGCTTTAGGTAGTCATTAGTAACAAGATTTAAAAAAAAAAAAGCTTGATCCTATCACTCCAAGAATGTGACACTGTAACTAACATCGTTTTGATTTACTGAGCTTTAATGGGGATCCTACACAGTTTATACAGTACTGTCTATTGGTGAGGCACATCGGTTTAAGGAGTTCTTAACCTCCCTTTGCCGAGATCCTTTCATACAGTTTCTTGTGTTGTGGTGATCACCAACCATAAAATTATGTTGTTGCTACTCCATAACTGTAATTTTGCTGCTGTCATGAATCATAATGTAAATATCTGTGCTTTCTGATGGTCTTAGGTGACCCCTGTGAAAAGGTCATTTGAATCCCCCCCCAAAAGGGTTGGAACCCACAGGTTGAGAACCACTGGTTTAAGGAAACAACAGCAAACTCCCTCTATGTTCGTAAGGATGTCATCGTCAATGTGTATAATTTATTTTTTATAAAACGTAAACTTTGTTACAATGCCATACATTTCTTTTGGTTAATTTACTACTTGCCATGTAAATGGTGATGAAAATGAGATGAAAATCACTTTGCCATTAAATCATGAATCATTAACCATACAGCAAACTCCAGAGGCATGGCGATGCTAATAATGGTTAACACTTATACAACAACTAAAAGTTTACAAAACATTGCAGTATTTGATCTCAGTTTTATTGTTGCAGACTGTAAAGTTTTTGGAGAATGTGGTCACCTGCAAGTTTCTATCAGGATCAGTTGCTCTGTGAATCTGAGTGTCCTGAACAGTTACATCTCAACCAAGAAGAATCTAAAGAGTCCAAAGCCTTAATTTACATGGAGTGTTCTGGCCACAACAGAATCAGTGAGTTTCCAGGAAATTGTTGTCCAGGCCTGATACCTGCTTTCTATGGCAGACTGGTTGCCTTGTGCACAGATGCATTTTTGGTAGTGACTGCATGACTGACAGCCTGCATCAGGCTATAAAAACCCCAACATTCTATGGATAAGATGTAAGTTCTAGGCAGAGCAAGTGCTTGCAGGACAGTGACAGGCAACTGCATACTGACATTCTTGCAGACCAGGCAAGGTAGCTCTCTTAATGTGGGGGGATTTGTATACCAAAACACGTGGGTTTGCACAGCGGGTCCCCAGGTATGGCTGGCTCCCCTTTCCTGCTCCTGTTTGGCTCGGTTGGCTAAAGCTCATTTAGATGTCTGTGCAGTTACTTTTGTAGTTGTGCCCTAACTTATTGCGTGTCACAAATGTAGTGTCACACAGGTTGTCTCTTTCACTTACCTTTTTGCAGACATTTTGCTACCATTATTTAGTGTATCTTAAGGGTGCAGATAACACTGTTACACAGATTCTCAACTGTTCAGCATGATCTCATTTAGTTTTAGACGGGTTTTCACCAACTTAAATCTAAGCATGGCACCTACTAACTTTTCTCTTTGACTTTGTTAAAGGTATTTCCATCCCACATGCAATTAGCTGCGTATGTTAAGAAGCCAGTGTTTCTCTTCCTCTGCTTCACCTAAGTCACTCACTATGGTGATCCCATGCCTCAAAGTCTCCTGAAGATGCTTTGCCCTCTCCATCTGTTGGCCATTGTCCGGCCATTTCTGTACGGTGGATTGTTGTGATGCTCTCTAATGTTCTCATGCCTAGGTGCTCTCTAGTTTGTATTTTCAGAACTGACTGACTTTGCCTGATTAGAATCCTTGAATACATTCCCCGAAGACAAAGATCTATTCCTCAAGATTGTGTATGTAATGCAAAGTTGCCAACTTGTGATCAAATTATAATTTTTAAAATATATATATTTGTGCTTATATAGATACACACACACACACACACACACACACACACACACATACACACGCTCATTTGCCTCTGATTTATTCCACAGATTAATCCTAATGCACTTTAAAAGTAAAAATTTATGGATGCTCTAGTTCCTTATAGTAAATGGCATAGTATTTGCATATTACTTAGACATATCCTCCTGTAGAGTTTATATCATTTTTAGATTACTTATATTACTCAGTACAATTTAGATAGTTGCATTCCTTAGCGTATAATGGCAAGAACAATGTATATAGTCAGTGAGTGTATATGCACTTTTTTGAACAACTTTTGACACATGGTTGTTTGTCTCTTCTTACATGAAACCCATCAATATGGAGGGCTATGTGTACATGTACAGATATGTGTGGTGGCTATTCTTGCCTTTTCAACTTGACTACATCTGGAATTAATCAAATCCCAAGCAGCTAGGCACACCTGTGAAGGATTTTGCGTAATTAAATTATGTGAAGTGGGAAGAACCGCCTTGAAGGCAA
Source organism: Acomys percivali (assembly GCA_907169655.1). NCBI lineage: Eukaryota > Metazoa > Chordata > Mammalia > Rodentia > Muridae > Acomys > Acomys percivali. The sequence goes on from OU015743.1 coordinate 114,869,837, forward strand.
ATCTTTTGAGGTGGGAAGATCACCTTTAGTCTGAGCCACACCTTCTGCTGGCAGCCTGTGTAAAGCACGCGGAAGAAGGAAGTTTGCTGCTTGCCTGCTTGCCCTCACTCTCACTAGTGAGCCATTCCCTCACTGGCACTAGGCCCCACTTCTTTGGAATGTTGGCATATACTGAAGACCAGCTGAGACATCCAGCTTTTTGGACTGAGCAATTACTGGGTTCTTAGAACTTCTGTTAGTAGATAGCATTGTTGGGTTAGTTAATAAACCTACTTTCTCTGTTCTGTTCCTTTAGGGAACCATGATTAGTTCAATATGTAAAATATATATATATATATATATATATATATATATATATGCAAACATATATACATATAGCTATGTAAATATATGCACAGATATTACATATATATATATATATATATAAAATCAAGTTTAATTTTTGGCATATTATCCATGTTTTAATTACAATGGATACTGCACAGTTTATAGGTATAAGGAGTGTACTTTCCCTCTCCTTTCCTTTGCTCACTCTACAGCCCTCTTTAGAATGTTGTTCCCACATGACTGGCTTTTCTTTGTGCTGTATTTACAAGCTCTAATATAGTGGTTCTCAACTTGTGGGATGACCCCCCCCCCCTTTGGGGCTTGCATATCAGGTATCCTGCATATCAGATATTTCCATTATAATTCAAAACAGTATCAAAATTACAGTTACGAAGTGGCAAGAAAATAGTTTTACGGTTGGGGTCACCACACATAAGGAACTGTGTTAAAGGATTCTGGCATTAGGAAGGGTAAGAGCCACTGCTCTAGTATACTCTCCTCTGTGCAATGTCCCTCGGCTGGCTTCTCCATTCCTTGTTCAAGTTCTTCCTGCAAGGAGATAGCCATCTCCGAGTCCCAGCCCTTGCAAAATGGAGTTGAGTTCGAGGTTAGCAGGGATTCGGTCAGTGCCATTCTTGCTGCATTATAAATGTTTCCCCCTCTAGAGAAAATGGACAGGAGAGGCTTGCTCATGGAGCCTAGCCCCCTATGGTCACAGTAACCACAGCCCTACAGATACTGCCCCCTGGGTTTTCTTCTAAACCAAACACAACCTTTGTGTTCTTAACCACACCAGGGAAAGGCTATAGAAGCCAGGGAAGGAAATGGTTCCATAATCTAGCCTTTTACCTTGAGTCACTCAGTTTTGTGGATTCCATGATTCTTAGAATCCCATCCTTGCTTTTCTGACCCCGTGCCCTACCTCACTGTAGCTGGCTGAGTGTATGTTGCTGGCCACCTGCCTGGCTGTTTTCTTCTGTCAATTAGCTGACAGTAGAATCCCTGGGTACTGGAATGCTGCCATCTGTACCCAGCATATCATCTGGCCATTTGCCAAGCTTTGCTCCTTCTGTGCTTCTGGGGTCACCTGACACTGTGCCTCCATTCCCCTTCTGCTGACCAGTGCCCTCTATCTCAAGTTTAGAAGACAAGCTGATAATTTTCTGCCCCTGAGAACAGATAACTAACATAATTGCACCATTTAACAGATATGGTTATTTTGGGGGGTAGAAACAGAGCATATGTGACTTTATGAAAATGAGACTCTGAGCAGGTAATTATGACTGAGACAAGATGGAAAAGTTAAGAACAGCCTGAAGTTTATGAGGTTTCTGTGGGCATGTCTTGGTGACACAAGACAGTGATAGGATGTTGGGTACCATGAAAGGGAGAAGAAATAAAAGGCAACTATAATTTCAGTACATGGCAAAGTCTCATACTAAGTTTCTGTGCCCTAATTCTGCATCATAAAAGGAGGTCCCCCATGCTTGTGGCTAACATAAACTTATTATCCAGTTCACTCAAACTGGATTTAGGAGTAGGGTTTGTAATTTTAACACATAATGAAAGCCGAGGGTGTTTTCTTGGGAGAGCACAGTGACTCTCAGGACCTAGCACTCAAACGGAATTATTAAAAAAAAAAAAAACAACAAAAAATTGCTCAGGATGTTCTGTTTTATGGAAAAATTACTTTTAATTACATAAAAATCTTACCATAAATTAATCCTTAATTTGAAAAAAAGATGTGGGCAATGCTCTTTTCACTGGCAGGATGACACCTGAAAACATTTATTAGGAGGGACTGGAGAGATGGCTCCATGATTAAAAGCACTCAGTGTTCTACCAGAGAAGCTAGGTTCTGTTCTCAGTATTTACAGGCACCCACAGCTGCCTGTAACTCAGGCTCCAGGCCCCATATGCTGCCTTCTTTAGGTGTCTGTGCTCTCATGTGCTTGCATGCACACACACACAAACACACACACACACACACACACACACACACACACACACACCACAATTTAAAAGATTACAATGAAATAAATGAGCCGATTAGATTTTTTTTTTGGTGTTATGTGTATCCAGAAATACTGGGACTGCCATGGAGGAATGAAATCTGTTTGTTCACCAGGACATGTGAACAGGTCCTGAGAGACACTGCCTAGAGACACAAAGGGTGGCCTGGACCAAGGAGCTGGGCTGTTAAAAAAAAATGATACTCCACAGTCTTATCCTGGTGAGGAAAAAGTGGGTGTAGCATCAGGTGCTCTTAAATCAATACTCAAAGGCCAAGTCCACTGCCAGGTGCTCACGCTTCTTTGGGCTCCTCTATGCCCCATATGGCGACAGTGGAGAGTAAGTCAAACCCTTGGGGGGAAGCACTAGAATGATCTAGAATTGAGAAGGCAGAAGGAAAATAAAGGTCTTCTTTATCAGCAATGGGAATTTGGCCAAGTTCTTTACATACCCTCAGCCTCAGATTTTATGTCAGACTGTGTGAAAGCACCTAATATGTGACACCACTGAGAGTGAAAGACAGCGATATGAAGTGAGATATTAAACACACCAAGAGCTTGTATAGAGTGCTGCTATCTGCAGAGGCTGCCAGGAAAGCGTTCATTACTCACAATGCCTAGTCATCCTAAAGTTTTTTTTCTTGATGCTAGAAATCAAAGTAATAGGACTCTAGCCAAAAATAATGGAAATGTGGGCAGAAGTCCAGTTCCAGAAGGGGATTGTGTCAGGGTGTTAGGACAATAGGTCAGAAGGACAGGCCAGGAGCAGGTGGGCTGCTGTGGGCTGGGCCTGTTCGTAACACACTGGTTTCTCTTTCTCCATACCAAAATGAAGAAATAGAAAGAATTTGATCATAAACAGTGACACTTGTTAATTATCAATGCCAAACATGTGGAAGCCAGCTTTAACAAAGGCAGCACGAAGATGCATAGCCTGGTCATTCTTAGGTGCTACGTTTCCAACTCCTTGAAAAGACAAGAGCCAAGGCTTTTATTTAACAAATAATGTTGTTTTCTTTGCTAAAGAATGAGGAAACAATGTTCTTTAGCCCAATGCTATTTCAAACAAAAACCTGAAAACCTCTCCATGTCTTGGATGGAGCTTTTATTTAGTGGTGCAGTGCTTGTTTTGCATGTTAAATCCTTAGTATAATACACATGGACACACACACACACACACACACACACACATACACACAGAGTCAGACACATGGATAGACACATATAATCATACATACATACAGACAGGCAGACAGACATATACACACACACACACCACACAGTCAGACACATGGACAGACATATACAAATAATCATACATACATACATACATACATACATACATACTTACATACGTACAGACAGACATATAGACACACATATGCACACAGTCAGACACATGGATAGATACATACATACATACATACATACATACAGACAGACATATAGACACACACACACAAACATACACACACACACACACAAACATGCACGCACGTGCACACACACGCTCCCTGCTGATAATTTCTTTATGACAGAGGAAACTGAATCTCTCTAGTGATGAAATGAAACTCAAGGGAGTGATGAAAATCAAGTCTCAACCCAACAATACCATCTGCCCTACCCTACCAGAGTTCTTATGGCATATGAAGAACACAGCCAATGATGGGACAGGCCCTGGGGAAGAATACAGCGACAAACACAGCGCACTCTCCTGTGCTGCGGAGGTGGCTCCGGGGGACAGTCAGCTGCATGTACCAGTGTGGTTTTCGATTGTGCACTGGTGGTAATTCTGTCTTTTATTATGAAATGAGACTGCTTTTCTCTCTATAAGAAATGGATGGATGGTGAGAAGGTGAGGTACAGCATGATGCTTGGGCCAACTCCAGCAGAGTGAACTTGCTCTCCAGAACCCACATGGCAGAAAGAAAAAACCAACTCCTGCAAGTTGTCCTCTGACTTCCATGTGTGTGCTGTGGTACATGCACACACAATCTCTCTCTCTCTCTCTCTCTCTCTCTCTCTCTCTCTCTCTCTCTCTCTCTCTCTCTCTCCACACACACACACACACACACACACAAAAGAAAAGAGAGGGAAGGAAGAAGTTTAGAGCCACTGATTCATAAAACAGTACACATCAACAATCCAGGTGGACACATTATTAGGGTGAACTATGGAAAACTGAGTGTAGTGGTGCATAGTCATCTGTAATCCCAGGAGTAGGGATGCTGAGGCAAGAGGGTCTTGAGTTCAAGGTCAACCTAGACCAGTTGCCAAGACTCCCCCCCTGAAAAAGAATTATGTGATGAAATGATAGTATAGTTTTAATTTTCTACTCACTTGTTCTAAGGGGCATAGTCAGATTACTAAGCACTTAGGGCAGATGCATTAGGACCTGCATAATCAAGCACGAAGAACTGTGCCAAAGCCCTGCCCCTAACTAAGATGCTGTTTGCAATTGATATCACCCTGGAGAGAAAAATCAGTTTTCTTCAACAGAGAGACCACACTCAAGACAGACCTCGTGCTCAGGAGTCATTTGGTTAACACAAAATATATTCCGTGCCATTTATTTATTTATTTATTTATTTATTTATTTATTTATTATTTTGTGTGTGCTTTTAAGACAGAAACAGATCATGTTGTGTGTGTGGGGGGTGGGTAGGTGGGGTCTCTGGGAGGAATTGGGGAAGAGAAAAGAATATCAAAATATATTGTATGAAAAATTTTACAACTTTTTAAAAAGAGTAAAAAAAAAAAAAAAAAAAAAAAAAGGTGGATACTCCTGGAGCTGGAGAGATGGCTCAATGGTCAATGGTTAAGAACACTGGCTGCTCTTCCAGAGGACCCAGGTTCAATTCATAACATTTAGATGGTGGCTTCACAACAGGCTGTAACTCCAGTTTAGACACTCTTTTCTGGGATCTATGGGCCCTGCACACATGTGGTGCAGTAGCTACACATTTAGGCAACACAGCCATATACATAAAATAACAATAAATAAACCAGAACAAACTCTTTAAAATATGGAGGGAGAACAGTAGAGAAGGGCACTGGCTTCAGCCTCTGGCCTCCACACGCACATGGCTGGTAAGTGCACTCACACATATAGTGGCACACACACATGTACACACAAACACACATACATAAATAAGCAAACAAAACAAAAGTTTCCAGGACCCCTGTGTGACTTTTGTTTGTGTCCCAGTGGCTAGAATTGTGTCATACGGTTGCTCTGAGCTTCAAGGATAGACTGGGAAAGTACTAAATCTTTCATGAGGTCAGGCAGGTGGAGGGGAGGGACAGACCAGAATAACCGTGGGAATATCTGTCATATCCACTAATAAGCACATCATAGACAGTTTTTGAAAGAATTTCTCCATCTTCTTTTTCTCATAAGGGCCAGAGTCTAAAGGAGAGAGGAATACAGCAGCATTCGGCAGCTGCTCGCTGACTTCAGAAACAGTCGTGGTATTCCAGAGAATATTGTCGATGCTTACTTCCCAGACTATCCTACAACCTCGTGTTTTCTGTATTGTACGGCAGAGTTAATAGTCACACACATTTGGCGAGGAAAGGGGCATTCCATCATCTCACTGACTTGTGCAAAGCAATTAAACATTTCTTGTGTGTGTGTGTGTGTGTGTGCGTGTGTGCGGAAACATTTCACATTAAACCAGGACTGGGTGTGAAAAATGTTCATCTGTTTCCATTTTAATCTTTATTTTACAATAAAAATGCAAATCACAGACTGTTGGAGCAGGGAGAAGGGCTTCCACAGGCTGTCTAGTGCACAGCCCTCATTTGTGATTCAGAGTGGGTCTCGCTGTGCCAGCGCTGTGGCCATGTGTCTGTGATTATTCGGAATGGCAGGACAGAGCTGCCTCCTTTGTTCCTGTGGCCTTAACAGTGCTCCTGACTTGACATGCAGTCTGCAGTCCTGTTCCTTTCAGATCACCTCTTAGAGATTCAGCCCCAGATATTTCCTCCATGTTCATTGGTTCTTCTTTTCCTTTAAAGTCGTGGGTGACTCCACTGTGCCCAGATGCCTTCTGACTACTCTGAAATCAGCATTAGGTGTAGAAGGCTTTCTCGTTGTCCTCAATCTGATTCACAGGAAATCATAGACGCTGAAAGGATTTAAGAGGTGATCTGTAGTTCTGTGGAGATAGCTGAGCTGGCAAAATGAGGACCCAGATTTTGATCCCCAATACCCATATAAAAGCCAAGGGAAGCAGTGGGTGCCTGCAATCTTATTGATGGGGAGGCAAAGACAGGTATAGCGGATTTGATGTGCTCCAGATTCAATGAGAGACTGTGTCTCAAAAAATACAGTGAAGGAGCCATTGAGGAAAGTACCTATTATTTATCTCTGGCCTCCACATGCATACACACATGTACCTGTATGCACATACATGCACACACACACCACGTACATGTCCACAAGCAAAAGAAGTGGCCCAGTCCAACCTCATGTAGGGGGAGCTGAAGACCTGGTTCCACTGATGCTTCGAGAATGTGCCCCATCCCTGCCCCTGCTGTTCCCAACGTCATATTCTTTCTTTCTCCTCCCCTCTCCTCAACCCACTGCGTCCACATGGTGCTGCTTCCATATGGCTGTGAGGTCTATGGATGTAAAACTAGGTCTACAGTACAGCATGCAAAACAAAGCTGTTACAGGTGTTTCCATACAAGTGCTTTGGACAGAAAACAGGTTTGCAAAGTGTTTTGTTTTGTTTTGTTTTTTTTGTTTGTTAGATCACACTGGGAAAGGGTATTTTTGATTTCCTCCTACTGGGACTGTCAAGCTGTTTTAAAAGTTGGCCAGCTAAGTTCTTGTAGGAAGATGTCTGTCTGTGATAGCAAAGGCGTCATGGTGTCCCAAAGCGCATTTGGAAAGGAAGCAGTGTGGAGCTTGAGGTTCCTTGACACAGTGAGCTCAGCACTGCCTTCTGAGTATGAGAGCCTGGAAGGGATGTTTCTATACTGGCCTGTGGCTTCCACTCAAACATTTTCATCACGTTGACACCACCTCTTAAGATATTCTAAATTACACTGTTACTATGAAGAGCCATGTGAAATATTTCTCTGCAGAGTGATCTTTTTGCTCTGCATACAGCCCAGTTCACACATGGTGAGGCAGCTGAGGTGAGACCTTGCTGTGCACTACAGGTTCCTTAGAGAAGCATGGGCCACACAGTCCCGAATCCTGTATCTCCCCTAGACCAGAAGGTTAGGGTCATCACCATATACTGCCAGTGCCCTGCAGAGTGTCAAGTCCACGACACAAGTAAATGAGTAAATGTCTGAGTGTTTGAACATTTTGGGAACAAATTTATTACAACCTGTAACAACTTTCCCTCATTTCAAAAGGGCTCTTAAGGATCATTGATCATTTTGAGTGTGGGTTGGGTAGCTATTTCAAACCTGGGTTGGTTTTGTTTGTTGGAAACTGGCTTACTTTGGTGTTAGAGACAGTCTCTTCCTCTAGATGTATTTATTTTATGTATGTGAGTGTTTTATTTGTATGTACACCTGCAGGCCAGAAGAGGGCATTAGATCACATTATAGATGGTTGTGAGGCACCATGTAGTTGCTGGGAATTGAACTCAGGACCTTTGGAAGTACAACCAGTGTTCTTAACTCCTGAGCCATCTCTCCAGTCCTGACAGTCTCGTCATGCATCCTGAGACTTGTGATCTCCCACCTCAATGCCCTAAGCCCTGGGCCACCCAGCATTCACCACCAGGCTCACCTCAAGAAGCTCTTTCATGTTGTACTCACACTTATAGTTGGGGTTTCCAGTTTTCTTTTATGCAATGATTCTTCTTGCTTTTTCTTTTTAAAGAAATTCTACACACCTCTGTCTGAGACACAAGGAGGCTGAGAGATAATCTTGTCTGCATCTTGTTTTAGAATTGAAAGGCGGCATGTGGTTGAAGTTAAGAGAGTAGAGGCTGAGATACCATCCTGAAAACTGGGCCTGTTGAGCCAATCATGTGGGCAGGAATCTATAATCCCAGAATTCACATGACAGAGGTAGGAAGAGTGTTGCAAATTAAATGCCTGCCTTGGAATGCTACACAGGCATCTCCAGGCTAGCCAAAGCTGTATAGTGAGACCTTGTCTTAAAAAAGAAAACTCATGGGCTGGGGATATAGCTTAATTAGTAGGGTGCCCTATGCAAATGAACTCTGGGATTGATCCTAGGACCACACAAAGTACGTGCAGTGGTGAGTGTCTGCAATTGCTGCACTTGGGAGGTGGAGGCAGGAGACTCAGAAGTTCATAAACATAGTATCTGAAGTTGGCCTAGGTTATATGAGACCTTGTTTCAAGACAGGAAAACAAAAACCCAAACAAATTTGCTGTGCTCTATTTTATTCAGCTCATTGTAATTTAGAATATGGGAGGAAGACTTCCTCTCTCCGTGAGCACACGCTTACCTCAGAAAGGCTGGACAAGGGATTTGCCTTGTGTGTCTGTATTCAACAAATATTACTGAGCACCTGTCACCTGCTAGGTGCGAGGGTGTGCTTAGCAGTTGATCCCTTCTGGAGATAGATGCTGTCAGGACACCCTTTGCCACATGAGAAGACATCCATAAATATTAATTGTCGTTGTCATGGAAGGGGTTTCAGAATGTGAGTACTCCACACATTCACACTGGTGGGTACTCTGGTTATATTCTAGAGAAGCAGACACAAGACAAGCAGCAGTTCAAGATGAAAAAATCTAGAAACTACAGGCCAACTTACTGACATCAGAGCGACCCCATTCTCCAGGAAGCTCAGCAACCACACGTGCTGAGTCAAAGCAGTACCTCAGGGGACGTACCACCTCCAAACTGGAGGTTATTTGGGGTCCGGTCCACAGCAGATGCATGGTTATAATCGTAATGAACAATGTCGTCCAGCCGTCGCCCTCCCTTCTCAGGTCACCAGGACCCCTCATCCAGGTGGCTAAGGGTATGCCTGCCCTTCTGGGTGTACTTTTCCCTGCTCCACTCTGTCCACCTCTGATTCTCTGCTGCTCTTCATCTACATGCTGATCCTTTCGTGTCTTTCTCACCCTGCTTACAAATTCGGCTTCCTCACTCAGGTTCGGATGCTGATGTTACTACGTAGAATTTTGTTATGTGCCTCCCAGTTTAATACGAATGTTTTGATCCTATTTATGTGCTTGCCTCCTATTTGCATGGATATTTTAGTTCTGTAATTCTGCCTTGACAACCACTCCACTATGCTGAACTGGTAGCACTCTAATCTTGAGTCATGTATTGATGCCACCATCAGGAGTGAGACAGGCTCCTGTCCCCCTCCTCCTTGTAGATACTACTGCCTGTGTGCTGCCCTTCCCAAATGTGACTTAACATCGTTTTCCAGAGTGGTCTTTGTAAGAATTACTTTTCTTGTTGATGTGACAAAATACAGGAAAAAGGCTACTCAGAAAAGGAAGGCTTTATCTTGGCTCCCAGCCTGAGGGTTCAGTCCAACAAGGAGCTGGAAGCAGCTGGCTACCATGCGTCCACAGCCAAGAAGTGTGGAGCAATGAATGCTCATGCTCATGCTCAGCTCGCTCTGTTCTTTTTATTCAGGCCAGGACCCCAGTCCATGGCACGGTGCTGCCCACACTCAGGGGGTAGGCTTTCCCACCCCAGTGAGCCTGTTCTAGAGAATTCCCCACGAAAGGGACCAGAAGAGTGTCTGCTGGGAGGTTTTAGACCCTGTCATGTTGGACATCAGCATTGACCATGCTCCATTTCTGTTTATTAAATTTGAAATAAGCAAGAAAGACAATTAAGTCCCAGAGAAGAAGCTCTGTTAATCACATGAGAAGGCAGGCTCCGATTAAACAAGTGCTATAGGTTGCTGACCAATTGCAGGAATATTGTATCAAAATTCAGAGGTAATTATAATTGTGTTCATAGTTTTAGCTTATTATGAGATATATCACCTATAGGAATGGTGAATTGTAGTGGTGATATTGCTTGACAAGATACAGCTCTTTAATTTTTAAATATCATCTTGAGAAAGAAAAAAACAAGTTGAAAGGAAACAAATGTGTAATCTGTCAGCTTTTCTCTGTACACTCCCCGATTATCAAATATTCCTGTCAGGGTACTTGTCTTTATTTTCAGTATTAACTGCTGCCATGGTGCAGTTTAATTCAATCAAACACTGACTGCACATTTTCCATATGTCAGTTATATCTCTTACTGTCTTCTAAGCTGCTATAAAACTTGCTATCTGAACCACTCACATGGTTCTGATTGATGTGCTGTGGTTGTGTATGGTTAGGTCTTATGTAACTGGTTGCATTTCAGGGTCTTAGTGAAGAATTGCACTTTCTGTTCCCTTTACAGTGTTTAATCTGGTGGTGGCTTGAGTAAGAATGACTCTGGAGGCTCATATATCTGAATGCTTTGTCACCAGGGAGTACCACTATGTGAGAATTTGAGAAGGATTCGGAGGTGTGGCCTTGTTGGAGTGGGTGTGACCTTTTGGGAGGAAGTGTGTCACTGGGGGTGGGGTTTGAAGTTTCAAAAGCGCATGCCAGATACAGTCTCCTTCTTTCCTGGCTGCCTGAGAGTCAGGATGTAGAACTCTCAGCATCAGTGTCATGGGGGCCTCCATGCTCTTCATAGGGACCATAACGGACTCACCTCTAAAACTGTAAGCCAGCCCCAGTTAAATGTTTCATTTATAAGAATTGCCTTGGTCATGGTGTCTCTTCACAGCAATAGAACAGTGACTAGTAGAAATACCTAGGAACAAAATAGTCAGCATATATTAGCTGACTGAATAAACTTAACCTTTATAGCATTGGAACAGAATGCAAAAACAATATATGTGACAGGTAAAAATAATAACTAGTGCATAAAAATCACAAGGATGTTTTGTTTTGGATCTGACATGATATTAGGCAACCAAATGACACAGTAAAGTTTTGGTAACTTATTCAGTTGATGAGTCATATGAACTTATATGGTAGAAATTTTATAAAGGTTGTATACATTCAGAGTTAAGCAGGAAGAACTGTAGTCATGGGGGAACTATTCTGGCAGGGAGCCAAGTACAGTAGCAGTTACTCTGAAGCTGGAAGGATGAAAGACAATTTCCCTTTCGCTGAGCCCATCCTGATGAAAGAAAAGGATGCTGGTCGGCTTTGGAGGGCAGGATCCAAGGGATGAATGTTCCTCATTGGACAAGAAGGTTGTGTAGAGCCAAGGGCTAAAAAGGATGGCTGGTGCCACCTATCAATAGTCAGTCTTAGACTCTACCAGGGCAGCTAATCTCAGCCAGTAACAGGAATGTAGTGTAAGAGTGACTGAGGGGCTGATGTCTGAGAAGACCCTGCTGGACAGTCTCAATGAAGAAGATGGAGTCAGGTCTAGGCTGGCTCTCCCTGGTTGGTCACTTTGCCACATCTTATCCTCTTGTTGCTGCTTTGAACAGGGTCTCCTTATGAAGCCCAGGCTAGCCTTTGAGTCTTAGTGCTGCTTCTTCAGTTCCCCAGGTACTGGGATTACAACCACGCACCACTATGAGCTTATAATTTTTTTGGAAGAGCTCAATTCTTTTTGGTTAGGCATCAATTAATGGGCACCATAGTTCTCCAACTTGAATCAAGTCACCATGTTCAGAGCAATTGGTCACTGGAAATCAGGACCCAGTGCAGATTTTAATGTCTGAGAAACAGCCTTTTCCGTTTTCTTGTGGACATCCTGAAAGCTGGCGGGATTCTCGCTTAGTCACTGTATTAGTCACTTTTCTCACTGATGTGGCAGAAGGGAGAAAGTATTGATTCTAGCTGAATGTTTCTGGGATGACCAGTCCATGATGATGATGAAGGCAGCCACAGAGCAACCCCTGTTCATAGCAGTGTGTCTTTTAGCATTCTGGCCGCAGGAACACATAGGAAGCAGAAAACCTGATTGGAATGTGGACCTAATGACCCACTTCCTTCACCTAGGTCACACCTCCCAAGGGTTCTACAACCTCCTCAAGTAGCTTGTGACCAGCCAAATGTTCAAACACAGCCTGTGAAAGACTATTTACATTCAAACCCTAGTAGTGACACACACACACACACACACACACACACACACACACACACACACACACGTATGTTTAATACAATGAACTGTTTTGGGGCAGTGGTTTCTTTTCCTTTGGTTCTGAGGAGCAAGCCCAGGACTGTCCACAAAATAGGCATGCGCTGGCTCTCCTGCGAGCACACCTCAGCATCCTGCCCCCTTTTCTGAGCAAAGCTGCAGCTGCAGCATGTTTTTCTTTGCAGCCGAATGAAGTGCTTTTTAATTTTTAGAAACCCAGACTAAAAATTAAAATTTCTGTCTTATCTGGCCATGCCGTATCAGTCTGTGAGAAGAGATTTATACCATTATTGCGCCTTCGTGCTTTCAAGTCTGTCTTTAGCAGGAGGAAGGATCTTCGCTGGTCTTTGGGAACCCAGACTCTCCTTTGCTCTCATCAGTTCTGCCCTAGTGCCAAGTCCTTGGGTGTTAAGAGTTAGAGTTTTCATTTTTCTGGTTGGCTCTGCACAAGAGCCTCTACTGCCACTGCGAGGAGGCCACTATGTGAAGTTCTTGAGCAGCAACTGTTCCTGTTTTGAAGGAGTATGTGCACACCTCTTCCTGGGATAGCCACATGAATACAAGGAGTGGCTCAGACTTAATAAAAGGGCAAGGGTGTCCATTGGCCACAGAACACTAGCGTATGTGGGCAGCACCACAGGAGGTGTGGCAACTAACTCAAAAATAAAACTTGCTGGATGTCAAAGGCGACTACGGGATATACACAACATGGCGAGTAGATTAGAAACACTTAAACTTCTGATCCTGGACTGTACTGAGGGTGTGTGGTGGTGTCCTCCAGGATCTTGACACTTTGGAGGCCACATTAGCTTCCCAGAGTGAGAAAGGACTTTATATCTTCCTTTAGGCTCTGTCACTTTTATAGTCCTCATGTTCTCCCCTAGGGGATCTGGCTTTCTCACAGAAACTGATAGTGGGCGTGCTTATCTCTTTTGAAAAAATCCTATAGGCATGACATCTTGACCAAGGTTTCCCAGCAGGGTGTCTGTGCATCTGTGCAAAATTATAGCAGTCTGCATTGTCATACTTAGGAACTTGGCAGACATGAGTGACATATCGTAGAAGGGGCAGGGTTTATATAGAGACTGAGCAATGGCTAAGACCAGCTTAATTTACTGACACATTTATAATTTACATGATAAATTATGCCTCATTGTGTTTCTGTCATCCTGGAGGCCCTGTATCCTGTTCTACCACAAACTCTGAACATATCTGTTTTTTTCTTGCCCTCGAGCCATCTACTTTTGTAGGAAAAACAACAGTATTGTTTGCATTCATGAATAGACAAAAAAAACCAAAAAACAAAACAAAACAACAACAACAACAAAAAAACCCAAAACCAAACAAACATAAAATTAAACACTAAAGGCTAAACAATATAATTCTGGTGAAACTACTTTTTACAGTTGTTGGTATCACAAATAGATGAAGTGTCTCCTCATATTTGCATATGCATCTAGCCTATTTTATTCATTGTTTTCCCAAGGGAAGATGAGTGAGAATGATTGAACTGAGGTTATTTGTCCTTTAAAGGGTCCAACTAGCTACAAGGGTGTGTCTGAGTCTTCTTGCACAGTGACAACGCAGTGGCTTGCTCTGTTTTCCTGGCTCTGTTCCCAACTCCATTGCTTCCTTCTTTGTCCTTCTGTTTTGCACACTTTCTTCCTTGTGAATAGCTCATCATAGAGATTCTCTTATTTTAATTTTACCTTTTGTATGTGGGTGGCTATGATGATGAGAGGACGACACCCAATGTCATCTTGGGTGTCACGCTCAGGGACCCATCTGTCTCAACCTCCCCAGTGCTGGGAATACAAGCACATGCTATCATACTTGGTTTTTAAACATGGGCTTGGGAGTCACACTCAAGTCCTTGTGCTTGCAAGGCAGGCACTTTACTAAGCTGTCTCCCCTGCTTTCTCTCTTTTAAGCCTTAAATGTTCATTATGGAATATAAATACATAATAGCAGAATAATAGCATGTACCCCATATACTCATGAGCTAGTTTCAAAGGTTATAATTTTTTTCATTTCAATACCTTAATTCTTTTCTAGCATATTTGAAAGATGATACCTTATTTTATTCATAAATACTTCAGTATTTTTTAAAGACTTGAAACATCACCAAACCTTAATAAATATTTCATTGTGTCATCTTATTGAATAGTCTCCTTTAAAACATCTACATTTACACTCTATATTCTTCCTTATAGTTATCTTGATTGAACTAGGATCCAAACACGGTCCACATACTACATCTAGTTGCTGTCTTTCCGGAGTCTCCTTTTTTCTAGTAGCCAGCCTCTCACTCTATTTTGTCATACCACTTGTTTCTGTAATAAATTAGAATTTTTTTTCTGTGTAATTTTTCTCTTTGAAGTTGACTGATTGCACCATCATGGCATCATTTACCACAACCTCCAATGTACATTTTTCTTAAAGACCAGTCACTCGATCTGGAGACTCAACTAGGTGCCCATCCAATTATGTGGCCAAGAATAACTCACAGGTGGCAAATCATAGGACAGCTGGTCACCAAACCTGTAATGGTATTTTAAATTTAATCGCTGAGTTAGGGTAGTGCTCTTCGGAATGTTATAAAATTCAGCATCAACTTGTTGCTTAATTGTCTTATTTATTGTGGTCCAGATTCTCTACTCATTATGGCTTAGAGAAGAAGTGGTTTTCTATATCTCCCATATATTTTGCATTATTAGCTTCTTTATTGGCTACTTGAGTTATAAAACCTTTGCAAATCTAGATGTGACATGCTTCTACTACTGCCTTCACCAAGTGCCACACCCAGAATCAATACAGAGGGCACTTTGCACCTCAGGAGCCCTATGGGACACACGAGCTGCTTCAAGGTATCACTGGACCAGTTACCCACCCACTGCCAACATATTTTGCTCCCAAACAGATACTCAAGGAGAAGCATAGAGCCCTTTTGAGAAAGAGGCTGTCCCTGGTAAAATTAATGAGGTTGAACTTACCTGCTTTTCTTTAGTTGTGTGCAAATTTTTGATGCAAGATGGCTTTGGTACGTTTGTGAATTTTGAGGGAGGAGTTGTGTTAAACAGGCAGGGTAAACTTGGTGTTTTTGCTTATTATTGCTTAAAAATCTCTCTGCTCAAGAACCTTGGAGTTGAGCCTGTCAGCCTGCCACTTTGTGGTGCCTCTATGTAGGAGGATTCCTTTTGCTGTAGGCTCCCAAAGGTGCCTTGGTCTTTGTTAAGGAGAAAATTGGCTGCCCTATTAATGAGGAAACGTGATTCAGCAGCTCATATTCTGTGTTGATGCAAGAAAAAAAAGGGAACAAAGAATCTGCAGCTAGAATTTTTAGTTGCTAATTTCTTAAGTTTGATGTGAGGGAAAGTGTCTCTCTCTCTCTCTCTCTCTCTCTCTCTCTCTCTCTCTCTCTCTCTCTCTCTCTCTCTCTCTCTGTGTGTGTGTGTGTGTGTGTGTCTGTGTGTCTGTGTGTGTTTCTTCAGGGATGGAGCAGTTAACAGGGTGTTATTTCCATAGTTAACCAAAGATTTCTTTAAATTCTTCTCTGGCGCATTGAAAACCCCATCACGTACAATGCCCCGTATTCGGACATGAAATGCTTCTTTCACAATGCTATCTTAGGCAGGGAGTGGCCCAAAGACTTCTCCAGAGGTTGAATTCTCTCTCCTCCCACCGACTGTTTCACAAATACATTTTTATGAGGTCCAACTCTACATATACATCTCTAGCACAACTTTGAAACTGTTCTCGGTGCTTTGTCAATTGATATTTAAATTGAGTAGAGAAAAATATAAAAATTTGACTTTTATGTCTGTTTTAGTAGTTTTCTATGAGTTTCTCTAGGTTAAAATTTTACAGAATGTTGACAGATATGTTAAGTATATACTTCGGACACCTTTAAGCAAGATAAATGGTTCGTTTCCACTTACTCCCACACCTCAGTGTCTCCTCATCTAGGGAGTATTGTAAGAAAAGGCTTAAAAAATGAAGTGAAAGAAATGTAACAGCCAATAGCTTTTGCATCTCAAATGCCAGTGTTCTGGAACTGCTTGAGACTTATCTAAGTGGAGTCACTGGCAAGAAGTGTCTGATGCTGCTAACATACCCAATGAGCTAAAGCCTTATAAACCTATAAAAATGCTGCTTGAAAGTATTTGTTTCACTCACTAATTAAACTATAGATAAGCTATTTTTGTGGCCATGGCAATATGAGAGTCCAAGAAGGACACTGCTGGCAAGTCATCATAGAGTGTAAAACTTCTTTTTCTCATTCCTTATATTTTTCCTTGCTTTGTGGGTTTGTGGCTGCACTAGCATCACTGACATTTGAAAGGATGCTTGTCTTTAAGAATTTGTCATGACTTCTGACCCCTGAGGATTTACCCTAGATTAGGCCACAATGAAAAAAGCTGAATGGGTTACACAAGGCAATGGGACCAGAAAAGGCTATTTGGGGGTAAAAGTTATTTTTGTTTGAAAATTGTTATCTGATTAAAAATATCTAGAACACAGTACTCTAATATCTAATTTCTAATATCTTACTGTATTTCCCTAAATACACTAGTATTAGGATTATCATGCATAGCAAGACCATTTGTGTCTGCTTTTTAAACAACTTCCTATCTTCTGGGGCACACTCTCCTAATTCTGCTCTGACAGAAGCAATCTTATCTATTTTCTAGACATAAAGGCTGGAACTGAGTGTAGACACCTCCCTTTGTCTGTCCACCTCCCTCCTCTTCTCTTACTGATTTTTTGTGTACTACTCAGTAGTTGTGTGTGAATGTGTACACAGTCCAGAGCAATGTTATCACACATGTAGGCTCATATTTCTGCACCTACAGGTATGAGACAGAACATTTCAGTCACCTCAAGGATCCCTTGTGCTATCTTTTATAGCAATAGTCACCCAGAGACAACTTCTTCTTCTTCTTCTTCTTCTTCTTCTTCTTCTTCTTCTTCTTCTTCTTCTTCTTCTTCTTCTTCTTCTTCTTCTTCTTCTTCTTCTTCTTCTGGTTTTTCAAGACAGGGTTTCTCTGTGTAGCCTTGGCTATCCTGGACTCACTTTGTAGATCAGGCTGGCAAGACTTCTTATTTTTATTGATTCATTTTTTCAATTCATGAAAAACAGTGCACATAAACACATAAATAAATATGTGTTTAAAATTAAATGTGGATGCTAAGAGCTTATAGTGGCAATAGGTCACTGTTCCTCATTGGACTAGAAGGAGCATGAAGTTCAAAGTGATGTCTTTCATTCATCTGGCTCATGCTCGGTCACAGAGCCCTAGGGATACCTTGATGAACTCTCAGCCTTCCCTGGGTGTTTCTGAGAGACTCTGTGCCATTTGAGAAGTATTTATCTGCTTTTGTGTCCTAGTGGGACTTTCTTTTCATGAACTTTCACATATCAATACCTGGAGCTTTTCCTGGGGTTATTTAGAACTCCACAAATCTCTAACTAGGGGTTGGGAATCATGTGCTTGGTCCCTGTGCCCATGGGTCGTAGTGGTACAAGGAGGCTGGAGGAGACCCCTTCATTCAGAATGAAGTCTTTACCTATTTTAAGCCTGACACTTTTCTCTACTAGAACCAGCGTCTATGGACTTGGCAAAGCTCTGGCTGTACTGAGAGAGGTGGATGGTTCTCATACTGGGCTGCGCCTTGTAGAAACATCCAGGCAATGCTGTGTTCTCACAGCAGCCACACTTGCTGCTGCCAGTTGTTAAGTTTCTTTGGAGCTTATGAATGAGTTTGTCTTTCATTTCCATATCTCCATTCCTTCCAGGCATTTGGTGTCCAAAGAACTCACCTATGATACATTCCATCTCCTTCCTGTCTTCCATCTATTTCAATTGTCTTTTTGGTTAGTTTTACCACCATTTTCTCCACTGCTCTTTCTGTTTTTATGCTTTTAATGTCGGTTTACTTTTAGGATAGTTTCAAAAAGGAACAGAGGTAGATGTGTATTCAGTGTGTTATAACTAATAAGATGCTCCTCATCAGAAGTCTCAACTCCTTTACTGTTGAGGAATAAATCATAAACATGATGGCAGATGCCTCTTAAAATGTAACAAGGCAATGAAAGGATATTCAGACAATTCAATCCACAGATGGGAAATTGGCAACTTGTAGGTAAAAAACCTCATATTTTATATGAATATGCAAATTTTTATACTTTCATTTGTATTGCTTTCTAGTGGGGGATATTTCTTATTATAACCACAAATGTACACATACTTGAAGCAGATCTAGTTGCACAGTGGTGCCTCATAGTGCCACCTGGTAATAGTTGGCCTGATGGCTATCATTTGCTTTTTGGAATGCTTTAATTGTCCCTAAGTCTGCTCTCTTTACAGCTCTGGATCATTTGCTTTCTGCTGTACCTCTACCGATATTTAGGAAATTTAGAACAGACTACCAATTTGTTGTTCTGTCCTTTGTCTACCTAATGACAACATCACTACTCTTTTTTATTAAAACTATTTTCACCTTCTCCTCATTTATTTTGTATAGATTCCTTTTCATGCTTCCTGTACTTTTAAGATAATTGAGTGTTTGTTTTCCTAAATGAGGCACTAAAATACCATTGCACATGATAAGATGTAAGCAGTAAACAAATGCATTCAAACACTTAATCTTGTTAATAAACTATTACGTATTTTTTTCTGCCTTGTTAGACACTTCCATTCCTTCCAGCAAAAAATATGAAAGAAAAACATCCACAAGAAGTTAGTATGGCACTGATGAGATTAAAAGAAAGCCAACAGAACCATTCATCGCTGTAGGAAATAGAAGAGGAGGAAGAAGAAGAAAAGTATGGTGGTGCTTATTTAAATGTTCAGGAGAAAGAATGATTAGGTAAATTGTGATTTAACACCACTTTACTTACTTTTTTCATAGACTTGACCTCACCTGATGAAGCAACTTAAGGGAGAAAAGAATTACTTTGTCTTTTTTGTGTAATACAGTTTATCCATGGCAGAGACAGCATAGAAAGAGCTGGCTCTACATCAGTGAGAGCACATACCTGGGGCTCCTCATAGTGTCACATCTCGGTGGAAAGGGAACCAAAGGCAGAGCAGAAAGACAAGGCAGACTACTATCTCTTACCTGTGAGCCCCATAAACATTAAAGAGCAGGTTACATTCCTCCAGTATACAATAGTACAGAGTATACATTCCAATTCCAAAAGGAAATGATGGGGACATATCAAGAGAAGATTGGATCAAAGCAAGACTACTCCCCCTCCCCAGTGGAAAATACCAAACTCTGAAGTGCCACAACAAATACTGGGTGTTTATGATGGTATCATCTATACTCCAGTAGGATGGTATAGCCTAATCGCCCAACTCTGTTGCCTGTGGTGCATGTGACCTCTCTCTTGGGTACTCTGCTCACCATCTACAGATTTTCTTGGCAAATGTTCCACTTTTCTGCCATCTCCAGTGCCCTGCAGTGTCCACGGCAGTGTAGGCTTCACCTTTGTTGCTTCAAGGACAGCTTCCTAGCTCTAGGTAGGGAACCCAAGCCTGCTCTCCATTGCCTGCCTTCACCAGCTCTCTGGAACACCGGTTCAGTCCTCCACGGACCTTTCACTCCTTTTTCTCATGCTCCTGTAAGACCAACACCACATGGACGATGAGGCCAGTTTGAGATGTAGCATGGATCCCATAAGTCACAGCTGCAGTGGCCTCTGTATACCTTATCAGATTAGCCTGGGCAATCTTTCTGGGCTGGAATAGGATGCCCTGAAATCTTTTTTTTTTTTTGTTGTTGTTCAGGGATTCTTTTCAGATCAGTTTACATTGCTAAACGGCACATTTTGAACTGTGATGTTTCTGCCCTTAAGGAGCTTTCCCCATTGCTACAGCAAATCCTGCCAACTTTCTTTTTAATGCTTTTATTAGTTACTTTTTTCTTAATGGAGAACAAATACCCCACAATGAGCAGTGTAAGAAAGAAAGACTTCATTTTGGTCTACAGTTCCAAGGGCCTTCAGTCCCTTTTGGTGCAGAAGGCATGGTGGCAGGAACAGGGGGTTTGAATGGTCACACTGCACCAGGTGTCAGGAAGCAGAGGAAGATGACTTCCATGCTCAAACTTCTTGTTAGCTCAGGATGCAAGCTCAGGGCATGGTGACACCACTTCAATTAATCTAATCAAGATAATACCTTACAGGTGAGCTTAGAGCCCTGTTTCCTAGGTGACTGCAGATCCTACCAAGTTGATCATTAATTACAATGGTTATAATTTCTTTAACAATTACAGCTGCTTTGTTAGAACCCTGCCTTGTTCACCCCTTCTGCAAACTTAACCATGTTCACATACCTTCTGTTTCCAAACTGCACATTTTTTTTCTATATTTTGCTCTGAATTTTCACTATAAAACTTGTAAAACAGAATGAGCAATAACCAGGTCACAGGCTAACCAAAAGATTTTCTCATATATATTTTACAGTGTTAGTTTTGGTGTGTAGGTCCATTTTTAGTTAAGTTTTGCATGCGCTTTCAGTTATACACTGAATATATCATTTTGATATATTTACTTTTTTTGTCAATATGAATGTTTGCCTACATGCAGGCAAGTGTACCACATGTGTGTCTGGTTCCCACAAAGGCTGGAGTTACAGGTGGTTTGTGAGCTGTATATGGGTGCTGAGGACTGAACCTGGGTCCTCTAAATCACTGGCCATCTCTCCAATTCCTATTAAGTGGATTTAAAATAATTTCAGAGTCGTTTGTTGGTAATTCTGTGTATCCCACTGGACTGCTTATGTGTTTCTGTTAGGGTAACTGTGGTAGTGTAAATGAGAATGGCCCCATAGCCTCATCTCTTTGAATGGTGCCTTGGGGGAGTGGCACTATTTAAGAAGGATTAGGAGGTGTGGCCTTATTGGAGGAAATGTGTCACTAAGTTTGGGCTTTGAGATTTCCAAAACCCATGCCAGGCTCAGTGTTTCTCTGTCTCTTCTTGTGGATGAGGATGTAGCTCTCAGCTGTTGCTCCAGTGCCATGTGTATTGCCATGCTCCCTGCCATGATGATAATGGGCTGAACCTCTAAATCTGTAAGCCAGATCCCCTATTAAGTGCCCTTTTTAGGAAATAAAAGTTGCCTTGATCATAGTGTCACTTCACAGCAGTAGAGCAGTGAGTAAGACAGTGAGCATGTGTGTGTGTGTTTATTATTGGACTCTAGTCTATGTCTTCGGTTTCTGTCCTCATGTAATATTCTCAATTATTGTAGCTTATTAATAAATCATAAAGTCAGATAATTCAAGTCCTCAACTGTTCTTAAACAGCTGTAATTGATCTAAGTCACTTGAAATTTCTGTATGAATTATGGAATTGGATTGTCAACTTTTGTGTAAGTGTCTTCTTGAATTTTTGTTGTATTTGGTGTGTGAGCTATGATTATGTTACACACACTCCCACCCTTCTCCTACTCATGCTGACATCCTTTTTCCCAGGGAGTCCTCTCCTACCGTAATGTCTTTCCTTTCCCCCTTTCCTCCTTCTTCTTTGGAGCCCGGGGCAGGCAGTCTCAGTTGCTTTGTATTCATTACTGCAGTGACTATCCCATACCCAGAAGACAATGCCCAACTACACACCTCCCACTCTTCAGTTCCCACAGTCCTTCACTTCCCACAGTCCTTCCACTTCCCACAGTCCTTCCACTTCCTCTTCCCTGAGGTTCTCTGGGCCTTGGAGGGAGTGACACAAATGTCCTGTCTGGGGATAAGCACATCACCAGTCTCTTATTCTCAGAATTTTGACCAGATATGAGTCCTGGCTTTGACTGTCATTGCTTCTCCAACCAAGACATAAGTAGTCAGAAGGTAATTTAACTGCATGCATGTTTGGGAAAACATCACTAATAGTTTTCTCCATAGGGTGTGTGACCTTCCTGGACATACACCTTAGAGGGGTAGGCCATGGGGCGAGCCCAAAGCCAATTAGGAAGTTGTTGGTCATCTTCACAGTGTTTATGCTTCTATTGCAGCGATGAGCACGTCTTGTGAGGAAACTCAGCATGGTACCAAGTGTGTCTACAGGTGAGTGTGATTGTTTTCAGCTTTAAAAGTTTGCACAGCACCTTTCGTCTGACTAGAACACCAATTGTTGATATTTTATTAAAATATGGTTGGTTTTGAGTGTTGATCTTGGTAAATTCACTATTTGTGGCCTGTCAGCTTCCCTCCTTCCCTCATCTCTTCCTCTCATCCTTCTTGCCTTAGTATTTTCTACAAGATCAGTCACGCTGTCTTTGGATAAAAATAGATAATTTTACATACTCAGAGCCTTTTATGTGATGTTCATAGACATGGTAAAAGCAGACACTCTCGTTTTTCTTTGATATGGATTTTACTCACGGTGTTTTTTCTTGAAGATCAACAAATGTGTCACATTTCCAGCAATCAGTATATTGTGTTTAATAAAATTTAAATGAAAATGTTACTTTGGAACCAAATTATCTTGTTATAGGAATAATGTTGGAATTTAATTCCTTTTAAGATGTGGAAAAATAAGGATATCATAGTGACTACTGTGCCCTACTCATAACAAACATCTTTTTAATTTAAAATTTCAGCAATGCTCAAAGAG
The DNA here is from genome assembly GCA_907169655.1 of Acomys percivali. Classification (NCBI taxonomy): domain Eukaryota; kingdom Metazoa; phylum Chordata; class Mammalia; order Rodentia; family Muridae; genus Acomys; species Acomys percivali. Next base: position 114,892,908 of record OU015743.1, read on the forward strand.
GCTAGGATTAGCATGATATTGAAGTGGTATTTTTAGTAGCTAAGATCAGTTAGACATGGCCAGACATCCTAGCTCTCAGGAGATTAGTAAAAAATGTTTGTTTTATGGTACTCACATTCTTCCGGACAAAAGCTAGCAAGATTTTCCCAGCTCTGTGGCTCCCTTCTGCACTCCATATCTCAGATGTTGACCAAGGTGGCAGACCCTGATTTCAGCTTAAGAAAACTTAGTTAGATGTGAGCACTGGTGGGAAAAGTTCACATCAGGAAGTTGATCTTTGTCCTTGGGGTTTTGCTGTCAGACTCAGCTGAGTTCAAACATTTACTGAGGACCAGAACAATGTTCTCTTTATATATACTTTTCATCCTTGGGGGCATGGGGCTGCGTTCTAAAAAGGAGGATTGTTGAAACAAACCCTTGAAGGGGCTTCAGCCCCCAAGAGTAAAGAGATTCTTTAAAAAAATTTTTTTATTAGTTATTCCCTTTACATCCGGGTCATAGCCGCCTCTCTCCTCTCCTCTCAATTCCACCCCTCCCTGTTTCCCCTACCCCGCTTCTCCTAGTCCTCAAAGAAGGGGAGCCTTTCCCTATCTGCAGCTTATTAAGTCGCATCAGGACTGAGTGCGTCCTCTCCTCATGTGGCCTGGCACCATAGCCAGGCCTGGAGAAAGTATTCGTAAAATCAGGCAACAGAGTCAAAGTTAGAGTCAGCCCCTGTTCCCCTTACCAGGGGACCCATATGAAGACCGAGCTGCCTACTGGTTATGCTTGTGTCTGGGGCCTAGGCCCAGTCCATGCATGGTCCTTGGTTGGGGCCTCAGTATTCACAGGCCTCCCCTGGGCTCTGTTGGTCTTCTTGTGGAGCTCTTGTCTGCTCTGAGTCTTTCTATCATTCCTCCAACTCTTCTACAGGACACTCTGTGCTCTACCCAATGTTTGGCTATGGCTTCTGATTATAAGATGTGCAGGGACAAAAATCAAACAGAGCTTGAGGAAATGTCCAACCAATGCCTGGCCCAACTTGAGACCCACTCCATGGGAGACAGCCAATCCCTGACACAATTAGTGATACTCTGCTGTGCTTGCAGGACAGGAGCCTAGCAGAGCTGTCCTCTGAGTGGCTCTACCCAGTAGCTGATGGGTAAAGAGATTATTAAACACACTCTGCTCAGAATTTGTTGCAAACACTAGAAACCTCTGTTAGTTCTGAAAAGATACTTTAAAATACTGTTGTCACTCCCAGGATCCATAAAACATGGCAAGTAATAGCTGATCTGCCCCACCCAGTATAGCTCCCTACTCTTGGAAACTTGCCTTTTGGTTCTGAGAAAGTTAACTTAAGGAGGTGGTTGACATTGGTGTTAAGACATTAGTAAGTAGAGTCGTTCTCTTTTCTCTTTATCAAGCGCCGCCCCCCCCAACCCCCCCACCTCCCCACCCCCCCCACCCCCCCACCCCCCATTTTCTCTAACATACTCAATCTCAATCTTCAGGTATCTCTGTATCCCTGTACTTAATTTGGCTTGGATGACTCATTGTCTTCTACAGTGGTGTGGATGGCTCCTTTAGCACACATGCATGATCTGTCTTCTAATTGTTTCACTTTGTGTGAATCTCACATTGCACTATAATGCTCTGTGGGCATCCTGATGGCATCAGCAACGTGTGTCTGGTCCCTGGTTGGGAATGAATAAACAGTTGTTAGGTGAGTATGTGCATAGATGAATGCATGGTATTGACCTTTCATGATCCTGAGCAGGTAGCACTCTTTCAGTTCCTAAATAAGGTAAAATAACACCATTTTCTCATTCATGAATTAGATTAATTCATGAAAGAACAGAGTCCGATAAGCAAGTGAAGAAACAAACAAAATAACAACTCCAAGGTTTAGGAAGAGGGCAAAACAACTTCTTCTCATGCATCAGAGTGTTGAGGGATGGTCTGATGTATTTTGATGCTAATTACTGCATGCTGTCTCTATGAACCTTTGCTTAATAAAAAAGCCATCCCACATGGGCAGGGCAAAGGAGATAGGTGGGGCTAGGCGAGAGGAATTCTGGGAAGAAGAAAAACTGCCACAAGGAGAAAAGGAGAGAGACCTGAAGTGAAAAGAGGAAGGCTGCCATGGATTAGATGGAGGAGAAGCACATGGCTGGTGTGGATGGAGAATCCGGCCCAAATGAAGAACATGAGCAAGTATATGGGATTATAGATGGGAGGTAGCTTGATAGAAGTTATTAGAAGCAAATGGCATGGGATTGTGACAGGGATCCCAAGCCTGAGGCCCTACTATGGAAAGTAGTTTAGAGGACCGATATCTGCCCTGCCCAGGTTAACTAAGACTATTTTAAAATATAACAAGTGTCTGTGTCTTAATTGATTGCTAGCCAGGCCTACAGATAAAACTGATAATATTGATAATACATGTAATTTAAAAACAGTAAGTGGCACCCAATGTAGTAGGCATGTATCCACACTCTTAAAAATCATATTTTGTCATAGTCTAAAAGGGGAAAATAGCTCCCAGAGAACGTCCATAGGCCAGAGCAAAGATGGTTACATACAAGTGGCCAGTTGGAGAGGTGGACCTAAGAGACTGACAGTCTTCTAAACCAGCCTGAGGAATGGGGTTAACTGCCTAAAATAATAACAAAATAAAAAATACTATGATCCGTCTCCAAGGCACCATGGCAAAAGGCTCCTGTATCTTTGTTGGCTTTGTTTTGGTGTTTATAAATTTGTTTACAATGTGCTTAGTCATAGTCACTCATATAGACATGTATATCCTGTACACCTTATACATTCATAGTTTTAAGACTGTATAATGTATGTGAGAAATTATATGTTTTCAGAATAAAAGAACTGTACACTGATGCTGGAACAGACCTGACAGGATTCATTCCTCTAGCATGCTGAGATGCTGATATCCTGCATCCTTCATGTTCCAGCCCCAAGAGCTTTGGTTGCTGTTCCTCATCAGAGAAGGACAGCCTCAAAGAAGGCTCCTGATCCAAATTGGTCCAGCATTTCAGACTGTTCCACACAGCACTACATTAAGCCTGGAATTTCTCAACATTTAGAGACTGGACCACGAATACTGTTCCCAGCTTGTTTAACCAGTTTTTAAAATTTGGGCCCCCTCCAGGTATTCTCTGCCCCAAATCAGTTTGAAGAAACTTTAAGAGAAAGACACCCAGTTCCCTCAAGGGGGGTTGGGTAGGTTTTTGGTTGCTTTCTTGGGCTATACATACATATTGTCATTAAGAGGTATGGAGATATGGGTTGTTAAGAAAGAAAGGGGAGTATAGAGATATGTAGGGATGACAGGACAAAAAGTAGAGTATTGAATCTACTTCTCAACTTAAGGCCTTAATTGATACTCACAAATAGGGTTAATTTTGATCCATTGATTTATAATTTTGTATATTGATGCAAAGTAGGTTTAATTTTGATACATTGAAATGGAATTCAAATCTGGTATTGTTCTTCACACATTATATTTCTACTCTAGTATGAGGTATTGTACATATACTGCTCAATTAATACATCGTTTACTTCCAATAGTCTGATAGTGTTATTTTAAGCTGTTTAGGATAATTAAGCAATACAAGTCAATTGTTGATCAGTTCATAGTCATTGTCAAATATAAGAATATACATGCTAGGTTTAATAGATATGATTCTATAGATAGATATGGTAAAATAGTTAGCTATGGTAGGGGAGGAGGGCTCCCCCCTTTGAGGACTAGGGGAGAGGGGCAGGAGGGAAGAGGAAGGGAGGGTGGGACTTGGAAGGAACAAGGAAGGGGGCTACAATTGGGTTGTGAAGTGAATAAATTAAAAAAATAAATCTAGAGCCAATGAAGTGCATGGACATAGGGTTTACATTAAAATCATTAAACTTGAAACTGTTGCACTCCCAAGATTATGTATCAGCACATAAAATGTTCATAATGGCTGCCTTTTTGTCTTAGGAAGGAACTGGTGCCCCTGAACTGCTTGTCTAGGAGCTTAGAAGAGCCTGATGGTTGGCCCAATACCATAGCTAACACCGCTGCTGTGGTATATCCCAAGTGCTAAGTCTTGTCTGCAGAATAGTGTTTTTAACTGCAAAGATGTATACATAAGTGTAATAACTCTGGCAATTTGAGCAAGACTCACATTTTTGTTTAAGGCCACAGGGAATTGCACCTGTGTTTACAGTGAGTGGCATTAGGATTTTAGAGGATACACTGGATTTTCAGGGAAACTGTGTAAACTATTTGTTATGCCTGAAAGAATCTCTAAGAGTAACAAACTGAATCCTTGAGCACAATCAAGGCATCAGTGATGACAAAGGTGGAAGCGTGCCAGGTCTAGGCAGTGCTTAGGTGCAGAAGGCTCCCTTGAGCATGGCCCGTACAGCCCACCCTGGTGTCACTTGAAAGTCTCTTCTCAACAAGGCCTCTCTTGGCTTTTTTTCCATTCATTCGCTCTTCAGTCAGCAATCTCCTCAGTGAGAGAGTCCTAACTCTCAGTTCCCTCTTGGGAACATCCTTGAGGATCTCCCTGGCCAGAGCTTCGAGGCTTTTCGATTAGATAATCAACTTGACAAATATATCTTCATCTGGCTGAGATGGATTCTTTCTCGATAACGTAAATGTGCTGTTTATCACAAGGAAGAATTACTGTGTAACATCAGTGACAACTGGGAAGGATGATGGACACAGAAGCCATGATGCAGAAATTGGATGGAGTACAGCAAGCCTGCCGATTGGACGTCTCACCAGAATCTTTGTTTCGGAGGCATTGCATTGCATTGCATTCCCCTCCGTCAATGGGTGAGCAGCCTGGGTGGTAGCCTGGGGGGCCTCTGCTTTTCCAGTTCCTGATTGACCTTGGGCAAATGCTATAGCCTCTATTTGTAAACAGAAGGTTATTTGTGTTGTCTGCTCCCTGCCTAGAGCTGCTGAGAAGATGAATGGGTGAATGTGAATAAATCTACAAAGAGCTCCAAGCCTCTCTGAGAGGGTTCTGTGTAATTACTAGCAGTCACTCTCACCCAGCTTGTTAGGTGCACTTGAGACTTCCATAGCTGGCACTAAATCAACAGTAGATATGCGTCCTTAAACTTGAGCTTCAGTGCTTCCTGTCCCCCATACAACCCTGAGCACATAAATATTGTTACCAAGTCACACTGCCTCCACATGAGTCAGGGTAGACTCACCCTGCCTTTACACTTGAGCTCATCCTTTTTCAGCACACACAGAGCAGAGTGGATCCTTTGTATGATTAGACAATCTGAGGCCTTACCAACTTCCTGCAGGATGACCTCAGACCAAAAACCTTTCTCAGATTCTGGATCTTGATCAGGAACAGTAGATTATTTATAGCTGGTCCATAAAGAAAATGGCATCTATTTCTCCAAGCTCCTGGCAAATAGAAAATGCTCAATAAGTGTCAGTGTTTTGAAATGTATTTTTCTTTCATTCTGTCACTTTTGGGCCCTGATATTCGTATGACATGTGCATTTCTATTTCAGCATCTTGCAGAAAGGTGACATTAGCCTTTTAGATGTCTGGGATATGGTGATATTTTCAGCCGACTTCATTTAGCATTACAGGTTTTTATTCTCAGTGCCCTCAGAGTAATTCAAACTAACCCAATGCACACAAGCATCTACTCTATGACATTTATTTTCAATAGCCTTAGAGCCAAAGCTACGAAAGCTAGCCTGGCTGTTAGGAGGTGCTGTTTAAGGCCTCAGCAGGACAGAAACAGTCCTGTTGATACCAGCTGTGGAGTGGATGATGCTAAGGAGTAGCCTACGGGCCCTGTTAGTCATGTGCTATCCAAAATCACAAGTGGGCTTAGAAGAGATTTTGTTGGAGGATGCTTTTCGCATCCTCATCTCTAGACTTCACTTGTGCTGAAGAAGGAGCCTGTGGCAGCAGAGAGGTCTTAAGCTGCAGGCTGGGGCTGCAGAGGCAGGACTTCCCTCACATGGAGATGCGTGCCTTGGAGCTCCAGCTGAGTGTGGTTGCAGGTCAGCTTCCCACAAGGGAGCAGAAGAGGCTGCCTGCCTGCACACTGCTTTGTGCTGTTTCCGAGGAGCCAGGGACCTCTGCCTGTGGATACTCTTTTCACCATCTATGAAACGCAGAGTGACACCGACTTGGTTGTGTTTTTAGAAAAGTTTTTGGTAATGTGCAGAGTGCCTACATCAGTGTTTGGACATCGGAAGGCACAATGATACATTTAAGCTATCATTGCCATTTTAAATAAAATGGGTTGAAAATAACTAACATGGCAGCCAGAATAACTCTCCTTCCATAAAAACGGAAGAGGGCACTGGGTTCCTATTCCCTGCAACTTGTGAATATTACCTTTCATGGCAAAGGAAACTTCACTGATGTTGCTCAGTTAAGTAAGAGAAAACTAAAAGCAAGCAAGCAAACAAACAAATAAATAAAACCAAACCAAACAAAAACAAAACAAACAAAAGAACCAGGCAATGTGGGCTACGTCTTTAATTCCAGCACTCTGGAGGCAGAAACAGGTGGATCTCTTTGAGGCCAGCCTGGGCTACAGAGTGAGTTCTAGAACAGCCAAGGCGGCACAGTGAGTCCCTGCACAGAAAAAACAATACAGACACAACAACAACAACAACAAACAAAAACAAAATAGAAAGAAAGAAGGAAGGAAGGAAGGAAGGACGATCTCGAATACTTGGGGTTTCTGGGTGACCATAAATTTAATTATATAGTGCTTTGAGAGTAGAGGACCTTTCATTGCTATGGTCAGGAGAAAAGCAATGAGGACAGAGGCAGGACAGCAGCATGCTACACTGCTGGATTTGAAGTTGTAGACAGGAGGCTACAACCCAGAGAAACTAGTCTGGCTAATAAAAGCTGTGAGAGACAAAGAGTTAGCTTCTATCCTAGGGACTCCAGAAGGAGCCAGCAGTGCTGCCACCTTGTCTTTAGTTTTCTGATAAATTTCTTTTGCTATTTTAATTCAAAATGTATGGTGATTTTTTTCAGCAACATTAGACCTACGTTCATTGCTAGCTAACTTTTTTCAAACAACTTAGGTCACTCACCACTGCTCTGAAGATACATTTTGTTTAGGGATTCAGAGCTGTAGAGTTCTATCCAGAGCGCCCCCTGCAGGAAGAGTTGGGCTGTCTGTTACTGTGCACATCCAGGCAGAACTTTAATATCACTTAGTGTATTCAGACATGGAGTTTAGACAGTAGCTCTTCAAGACAGTAACTATTGAGCTGGTGTAGCTGACCTTGAGGATCTGAGCAATGCTGAGAATTCATGAATCTGTGATATGGCATCTCTAAATACTAAGGCACAGATATTAATGACCCGTTTTTAGACTTCCCCCATCATCTGCAGGTTGGTATTACGTGCTGGGCTAATGAGTCTGACCCTGGTGTCACGTCTCTACCTCCTATAAAGCTCATTGTGATCAGCTTCCTTCCGTGAGCTTTACCCTTAGAGGAGTAGTTTCAGGCAATTCTTCTGCCTCTGAGACACTGCAGCCCTTTCACTATTTTAGGAACATGCTTCAAAATTTTACAAGACTGCTGACACAGGGCAGAAACACCTTGCCAAGAGGAATTCACCATGAATGGAATAAATGAGGAGAGAAAGCCTGGAAAATATGTGTTGGTGCAGTTGCTGCTCTGACTTCCCCCAGTTCTTCATGGTGCGAAGGCCAGGATTCCTGACACCCAGAGCCAGATGAGGTATATAAAAGAAAGTGCTGACACCTATCATAGCCAGGTGCTGGAGAGATGCTTAGCATGGCTGCTGGCCTCGCCCTCACCCATCATGTCCACTGGCTGCTCACATCACCCACACCATGCATTTCAGGATCCAGCTGTTGTTCAGAGAGCTGAGAGGGTAAGTGTCATGACTTGAGTGGATTATTCCTTTTGACTTAATGGCAATCTCCTACACCTTGTTCATGACAAGCCAAGTGTAAAATACCACAGAGAACTCTGGGTGACATGGAGTTCAAGGTCTAACATGTCATTGGGCTTCAGAATAAATATTCATTTTATCCCAACAGCTTTACTTCTAGGGCTGTCTCCCAATGAAGCAATGAAAGCGATGCCCAGATATGCTCATCAGCAAGGCTATTAATACCGCAGTGCTGGACTCCACATGAGAAGCCCCAAGGGGCCAGGGAGGTGGCTCAGGGGGTAAAACATTGCCAGGCAAGCATAAGGACCTGAGTTTGAATCCTCAGTGCCCATGTTCAAAGCTGGACACCATGCACACCATAACCTCAGCGCTTGGGGGAGGGATGCCATGCACACGAAACTCCAGCGCTTGGTGGAAGGGCGGGGCAAAGAGGCAGTTCTGGAGGCTCGATGGTGATCCACACTGAGCTGCAGTTTCCATGAGAGACTCTGTCACAACATATAAGGTAGAGAGGGATGAAAACGGCTCTCCACATCCACCTCTGTCCTTTATGTACACACACGTGGCTGAGGATACTCACAAACATATGTGCACACAGATGAACATGTACACACGTGTATTACATACACACAATGAAAGAAGCAGTTTATATTAAACAATATAGATCTATACCATCAAGGATTATATAGAAGATTTAGAGCTATGAGGATGTTTATGTTTTATGCATAGCATGTTGGGCATATGCATTTACTTATTTAATTGCTAACAATACTGGGTAAAGTAATATCAATTGCAATTTTGTTTTGTTGAGGCAGGATCTCATGTAGCCCAGGCTGTCCTTAAACTCATTATGTAGCTGAGGACAGCCTTGACTGTGTGCTCCTCCTGCCTGCCGCCTCTTATGTGCTGGAACCACAGGTGGAAGTTGTTATGCCCTGAGAAGGTTCTATTAGTGCCACGTTTTATAGATGCAGAGAGCGAAGCACAGGAAACTTAGATAAACTTGTTTAAGGTCACATGGCAGAACGTCAATTCTGTTGGGGCAAACAACTCCAGGGCCTGAGCTACTGACAACAACAGAAACTGCTTCTACATCCTGCCTGATGACCTCCGGATGCTGATATAGGTACTTATATATTTTGTTCATTATACAGTTTGTGTATGTATACACGTGTCATATATATATATATATATATATATATATATATATATATATATATATATATATGTTGTATGTCTAGGTGTGCTGATTATATAAGTGAGATTGTATATGTGTTAAGATGGAAGGATATTTATGCTTTTAGCATTTATAAATATGGCAGAAACACTTCCAAAATACCATCATGAGCAGTAGCCCTCTGATTAACTTGTCTGCTCGACCATCAGCAATTCCACTAGAAAACTAAATAAAGCACAGTTTGGCTGTGGGGATCAACAACTCTACTTAGCTTTGGGCCAGTACTGCTTCACACAGAAGACAGAAATCATCTCGTTTTCATTGTTGGTTCAGTTTTTAATTGGCCTCAGACTAATGTTGACCCAGGCTGTTTCTATTCATCAGTTAATTCCTTTCTGCATGCAGAATCGCAAAGTGTTGGTCCTGGCCAGGGTTTCTCAAGAAGGAGTGATTTTGTTCCCTTGTGCACATTACCCCCGGGGGACATTTTTGGTTGTAGCAACTGGTGTGGGCATGCTGCCACTGGCATCTGGTGGATAGTGGGGAGCCAAGAACGCTGATCAGCTCCCACAGTGTTCACAACAAAGGATTGTGGGCCCAAAGTATTAGCTCGTGCTGAGGTTGACATCCCTATCTGCATGTCAGTGGTCTTATTGCCAGCTCTGCATGTGCTAAGAAGAGTCTCAGCTGCTGGGACACCCCCAGACTCATCGTTCTCTTCCTCTTGCAGAAGCATGTCTCTTCACATTCAGGGGTTCATGAGGAGAATGTCAGTTATGAAAAAGCCATGGGTTATGGGGTCAGAAGACCAGACAGATGTGTACTAAGAACATGGTGTGGCCTCTCACTAAGCCTTGATATCCCATGTCAACTATTTCATCTCTTCCAGCTCAATTCTTACATGAAACCGGAGGCACCAATTTTTCACCCTACTTTTCAAATGTGTCATGAGGATATAATGAACAGCCTTGGTAAAATCTCTGGCCTGGTACCATGGTATAGTGGATGCTACGAAATGTTTATTTCTGTCCTAATTTAACCCGGGGAAGGGCTTTGATGATCAAGTTAATTACTGGGTTACTAAACATCAAGAATCTATTTAGTGTGTGCAAGTAAGGTCCTTAAATTTCATGTCACACATCAATTTTTATGTGTTGGGCTGGATAAGGGATGAACTAGCTCTCCGTTTGCCTGGAAAATTACCAGCTTCAAGTGAAACCCAGATTCATTGCTGCAAGGAGCATGGCCATGAGTCTCACCTGCTGTTTGCCAGGAGGAAATTCAGTAATAATAGCAGCAATTTATTTTGCAGCTAGAATTGCTTCTGTTTCCCTCCTACACTCTATTAGCTAACTGACTTGGGCCAGGTTGAGAACTGTGATAATAGCAGTTATAGCAAGAATAGCTAACACTTGGCGATGTGTGGTGGGCTGGGTGTTGTCTTAAATGCTCTCTATATGCTAATATCTGATCTTGAAAACGGCTAGATTGCAGTATAACTCATGTACAGAAAACTGCACATTAATCCTGTACAATTTGATGTGGGTCTTATGTTAGGTGAAATGACCCAGTCATAGAAAGACATGAACTGCAGCAATTTACCTACATGGAGACTCTAGTTTAGTTAGTCAGCCTCATAGGGGTTGCTAGAAGTTAGGAGAAAGGACAAATAAGGAACTTCTATTTAAAGTGCATATAAAGTTGAAGTAACAAAAAGGGATTTCTGGAGAGTGACTATTCACAACTCATCCTATAGTAACTCATCCTGTTAAAATGTGTCTTCTTTATGGTTGACATGTAATAGTTTAATTATATCATGATATTTTAATATTGTCATATAGTACGCATTAATCAAATCAGGGCAATGAACATTTATATGTCTTTATCACTTATTTTTTATGTTTGTTCATTTTTTAATGTATGTGGGTTTTTTTTTGACTGCATGGATGTATTTGTACTGTGTGCATGAAGTGCCCTTGGAGGCCAGTATATCGTGTCTGAGCCCTTGGAAACAGAGTTCCATATTGTTGTGAACTGCCATGTGGGTGCTGGAAACTGAACCCAGATCTTCAAGCAGCAAGAGCTCCTAAGCACTGAACCGTTTCTCCTTCCTCTGTTGCTTCTTTCTTTCTTTCTTTCTTTCTTTCTTTCTTTCTTTCTTTCTTTC
>OU015743.1:114934867-114979682 GCA_907169655.1 Acomys percivali
AAAGCACTGTGACTACAAAAGAACGGATCTGTCTGATGAATCTACATGTTCAGGAACACTAAAGGTTAGCAGAAGAAGGAGAAAGGCCAGGAAGAGACCTTTTGATCACAACTTCAGCAGTCATTGATGCTGTCTGTCTTGGACTTATCATTCAGAGTTGAGACAACAGTGTTTTTTTAAAAACATCTATCTATCTATCTATCTATCTATCTATCTATCTATCTATCTACTATCTATCTAGTCTATCATCTATCTATCTATCTAGTCTATCATCTACCTATCCATCACCAATCATCTATCTATATGTGTGTGTGCACATGCTAGGTGTTGAGGTTAGAGGCCAACTTGAGGGTATTAGTTCTCTTGTTCCACGAGGTGGGTCCTGAAGATTGAACTCAAGTCCTCAGGTCCTGCAGCAAACACCTTTATCTCTGAGCCGCCCAATCAGCCTAAACTGTTATCCTTCCAGCCACTGTTTGTTGTAGTTTGTTACAATAGCCCTAGAAAACCAATATGAACAATAAATTGAAAAAGATGTATCTTTTCATCTTAGTCTTTTGTAGAACTATGACCTTTAAAGTTTAGCCAATTTAACTATCTGAATCAGATGCTAGAAACACTTGATTCTTAACACAGTTCTTTAAAGGCCATCTTTCTCTGTGCATACATATACATATTTATGAATCAAGGTTCCTATATATATATTGTAAAAATTTTGTAGCTACAATAATAATGAAAGGGATTACAAATTCTTTTGCTTTTCTCTTTTTGAGACAAAGTCTTTCTGTGTGTTGATGGCTGGCCTTGAGCTCATGAGCTTCTTGCCTCCACCTGGGCCAAGTACTGGGATACAATCTTATGTTTTTTCCCCCCTACAGGTGCAAATGTTTTATTGAGCTCAGAATAATTTTCCTTATGTGAAATTTTGAAGGCTTTCAGATCTCCAGTTTGGGAGCCAGGGGGAGGAGCCTTCTTTAATGGGTTTCAGGTTTGCTAACAACATTAATTCTAACATAAAGACTTAGAAATAAAAAAGGTGGGGAGTGAAGTCAAATGGAGTTAAAGTTAGAGTATGAAATTTCTTACCTAGGTCCAAATGTTAAATACTTGGTCCCCAGATGATGGTGAAATATAGGAAACCTTATCAGGTGGATCCCAGCTGGAAGGAGTAGGCCATTGTGGATGTGCCTAGCATGGCTGTGCCTGGTCCCTCGTCCCTTCCTTCCTCATGGCTTCCCATCCATCCTGAGGTGAACAGCTTTTCTTACACACTCCAGCTGCCACGATGAGCACATGACCTACACATGGGAGATAAATACCTATTGGCTGGATCTCCAAACCCACAAGCCAAAATGAAAAATGTCTCCATTTAAACCAGTGGTTCTCAACCTGGGATTCGAGACCCCTTTGCGGGTTGCCTATCAGATATTCTGTGTGTCAGATACTTACATTACAGTTCATAACAGTAGCAAAATTACAGTTATGAAGTAGCAACAAAGTTTTATGATGGGGGGGCATCACTATGGCACGAAGAACCGTATTAAAGGGTCACAGCATTCATTAGAGAGGTTGAGAACCATAGCAATGTCAAACTGAGGCATGTGGTACAGTGCATTATTCAGAGTCTAGTATAATAAACAGAAACCAATCTGAACATTTCAAGTGAGAAACAGTTCAATACAGGCCAACCGAAAACCATCACAGGTACAGGGGAATGTGAAAAGTCACCGGAAGTCATCGATCTGATCTACCACCAGCACTTAGAGAATCAGAAAGTTACAGAAACCTTGTGAAATTTCTACATTAGCACATTAGGAGACTCCAGAAAACAAGCAGAGAAACTTGAAACACCCTCCACACGCAGGAGCGAGGGCCGCTGCAGTTGGGAGCAACGAATGTCATTGTCATCCTCTAAACTGCAAAGCTGCCTCAGGGTTCTGGAAAGTGTCATCCTCAGTCCCTAGTTTTAGGGGACAGGTCAGAGCATAAAGGGAGAACTTGGAAGCTAAATTTTGAATAGAGAGCCAGCACAGAACCTCTGAGTGACATGTGACACGGGATCTTTTTTCTATCTTGAATTTCCCCCAAAGTACAGTTTCCATAATTAACCAAAGTGATTTTGATTTAATATTTCTATTATAAGTTCAAAGCATGACTTTTCAAATAAGAAAGGAAGTTAATTTCTTCTTGAGAAGAGAGAGGGACCAAGAGTTTGGAGTAGCTGCTGCATCTGTAATGTTAATACAGTCAAGTGTCCAAACCTCAGCCAAAGTGGTCGGCTTCTGCCAAGTGGGGGCAATCTGTTGGAAGTATCTTGCTGTACTTGTTAGAAGCTGTTTATGGCTCACTGCTGTTCTGTTCATTGGTCTAGCTAGTGGCTCTTCCTAGAGAAAAGTCCCCAAAGATTAATCTCTGCCACATCAGCAATTTTCTGATTATACCTGCAGAGATGTCAAAGCCACAGCACAAGACTGCAAAACCCAGAGTAGAAAGGTTAGGTAGGTATCATGGAGCAGAGACTCGGAGAGAGAGGAACACAGGGAAAGAAGCCCCATTGCAACTCTTACTGCTTATTGTTTTCCTTCTTCCCCATATGGACCAATGAGATATGAATGCATGTGCTTTTGCCAACCTGCACAAAGTCTCTTGACAACTGATGAGTGCAGAAACTCAGCATCTGGCTAATATGTATGTACTACATATTCTAGGATGGCCTGTTGCATTGCAATTAATTTATTCTGTGTACAATTTTTTCATGAGTCCTTCCCATTTGACTTAAATGTGAAGTCAAAACTTGATTCCCACGTGTCAAGTATAGATATGTTAAAGGGGGGGAACAAAAAAAAGCTATGAAAAACATCATAGAATGATCTCACTTCAGCATTTTGTCCTGAAGATATTTCTGTGAACCCTGAGCACAGTAACACTGAGACGATGTAGGATGTAGGATGTAGGATCCAGGACATAGGATGCAGTCCTCATTTGCATGTTTAGAAGCTTGGCTCCCACTCTTAAGATTCTGGAACAACTGATAAGAGCCACAGTCCTGTCATGCAGTTGGAGGCTCCTGTTGTTTTACTTTTTTTTTGTCCCGATAAAGGGTGGGTGCGAGATCATGCATGAACACATCTGTATGTGGAGGTCAGAAGACAACTTCTGGTGGTGTTTCTTAGGAACCATTGACCTTGTTTTTTGAGGTGGGGTTTCCTTGCCCTACGTACACGGATTAGTTAGGTTAGTGGGCTGGACAGCAAAGCTAAAGCTCTGCTTTCCTTTTGATTTCTCAGTGCTGGGATTACAAGGGCACACCACACCTTAAAAAAACATAGATGGTGGGGATAAAATTCAAGTCCTTGTGATGCTAAGCTAACACTTTACAAGATTTCAGCCTCCTACAGGAGTATTTGAGATGAAAAATGCTTAGCAGGTTGAGGCCAACATTGGTCCTGTGACAAAATTATTTGGTGGATTTCAACATGAAAGCATATACATGAGAAACCTTATGGGTCTGGAACCACGAGGTCTCAGAACTTTTAGCAGTAGGCTAGGAATGGGTACATTTGTGACCTAAGTTATGGTCAGGAAGGTCTTTATAGTACTGGAGAAGCCATGCAGAGGTTGGCAGCATCATGAGGTCTTATTTCTGCCGAAGTTGAGAAGGCAGGTAACAAGTGAGAAAGAGTCACCTTTCCAGAGGATGGAGGGAGTGGAACACTGAGCTCTGGATCTGAGACTGCGCCATGCAAATGATCAGAGGCCATGGAAGGATCTGGAGCAAGCCTGCATATTGCAAAGATGCTTCTTATATTTTTCGTTGTGAGCCTATCCTTTAATGGCTGAGCCATCTCTCCAGCCTGCAAAGATTCTTCTTCTTCTTCTTCTTCTTCTTCTTCTTCTTCTTCTTCTTCTTCTTCTTCTTCTTCTTCTTCTTCTTCTTCTTCTTCTTCTTCGAAAATTTCCATACTACAGTTTAAAAAAATATTTTTTATTAATTTATTCAGATTACATCTAAATTGTTATCCCACCACTTGTATACTCCTGTTCCTCCCTCTCTTCCACTTTCACCCTTTTCCCCTTCCCTGCGTCTAAGACCGAGGGGGTCCTCCTTCCTCACTATATTGTCACAGGCTCTCAAGTCTCATCTTCGTAACCTGCTTATTCTTTCTTTGTGTGCCACCAGATCCTTCCCACCAAGGAGAGGTGGTCAAATATGGGGCACCAGAGTTCATGTTAGAGTCAGTCCCCACTCTCCACATAACTGTGGAGAATACCCTGTCCATTGGCTAGACCAGAGTAGGTGTTCAATGTTTACTGCTTGTATTGTCCTTGGTTGGTGCAGTAGTTTGAGCAGAACCCCCTGGGCCCAGATCCACCTGTCATGATGTTCTTCTTGTAGGTTTCTAGGGCCCCCTGGATCCTTTTATTTCCTCATTCTCCTATATTTCTCTTACCTAGAGTCCCAATAGGATGTCCTCACATCTATCCCAATCTCCTGGTAGTTGAAGACTTTCATGGGACATGCCTTTAAAAAAGATCATTATGATGAGCTTAGTTTTTGGACAGAAGCTAAAGGGAGTAAGTCATAAAATGTAAAGACAGGACTGAAATCCCCTACAGGCACAGGTTGAGAAAGTAGATAACGCTGCTGTGTCTACTTGGCAAGGCTTTAGTTTGTTTTTGTGTTCTGAATTTTTTCCTTTGTGTCACATCTGAAGGCCTTAAAATCAAGGTAAAACAAGCTTCTTGCTTCAGGCAGTGTTATTTTAGGAGAGAAATACAGTGCTCAGAAAAAACAAATCCTGTTTCCTCTCACTGGTTTTCTGCTGACACTTTCCACAGTACATGGATGAGTTCTTGAAACTAGAATGGTTTCTTGAAAGTTGCTCTCGAATGGCTCAAGAAGGGTCTTCAACTCTGGATGCACCACCTGCATGCAATCCCAGGATGTGTTCTTGGATTTATAGAGTGTACCATGGTGGGAGTGGGTGTGGGTCAGAAATAGAGATGGGTACTACTAAGTGTACTATTTTTTAAATTGCATAACATCTTAAAATACAGTAGCACTGGCTTCAAGGTTCAGAATGTTTTAAGTGGGCTCCTGTCTTTGATAAGAAAGGTTTGGTTGAAAATACTGTCTGTTTCCTGGAAGCGTCTCACTAACTGGCAGCATGAACCATGGTCAGACATCAGACAGGTGTAGTTGGAAGGCTTTCTGGGTGTCCACTGGGTCCCCAAGTTACTTTGGGAGGAGATGGTGAAGAAAAAAAAATAACCCGATGTATATGGAAAACAAAGACCTTGTTGTTAGGTATTGAATCTTGTTTGGGTTTTGTTTTTCTTAAAGCAGAAAAATAGTGATTCTATATGTGCTAGAAGATTTTATGTTAATGTTTGTATTTACAAAGATATAAGGTATTGTATCAGGAAATGTCAGTCAGTATTCCAGTCTTGGGGAATGACTACTTTTTTTCCTGGGATTAATGTGTGCTACTTGAAGACTGTAATTCTCTGAATGTTTCTGTGTCCTAAGGAGACAATGAAAGTTGTGTAATCTCATCCCCCTTGGCCACAGTGCTTCTGTGGTAGACATGACAATGCACCGAACAGACTTAAATAAAGTTCTGCTGACTGCACAGTGGAGCAGTGATTAATAGCAAAGCAGCTAGGTCTGCCCACAGTGATTGCACTATAGCTCATCGTCTTCAGTTCTCACATTTTTTTATTAAAATGGTAGATTGATTTTTCTGCATTCACAGCTTCCTTGGGATAAAGTGATTCATTTCTTGCCTGGCCCCAGCAGTAGCCTGCAGTTGTGCAGTTGTGCAGCTGTGCAGCTGCTTTCTTGCTGCTTTGCATGCATAAGTTTGGAGGCATGTTCTTCTTGTGTTATTGTGCAAAACTTTTGGGCAGGACACTAGGAACCCAGGTTATCTTTGCTTCTCCATGGGATCTAGATGCCTCAGGAAAAAGATTTTGAACTTTTTAGTTTCTTAACAGTAGCGCTTCCTTGCCCCGTTAAGGGTGTGTGACAGCCCTTGACCTGTGTGGCTGCATGGGCCAGTGAGACTCTGGAGTGGAGGTTAGGAAAACAGGAATATTAGTGCCAAACTCAAGCTCACCCTGCTGTGAAGCCTGGACTTGAAATTTACTCTGTGTGTCAGGAAATGATTTTGCTTGGGCGGCAAGATGCTCCTTGAGTGAAAGTGTTTACTGCATCGACCTGACAGCATCAGCTTATTCCATGGAACCTACTGTGGAAGGAGAAAAAGAACTCCTGACACTTGTTCTCCTACTTGTACACACTCAACACAGCCTATGTGTGACACAGACACACACAGGCAGACACACACTCACACATACACAGATACATATAGATACACATACAGACATACACACAAAGACACACACAGACATACACAGACATATGCACACAACACAGATACATAAACACATAAACACAGATACACGCACAGACACACAAAGAGACAGACACATAGACATGCACAAAGACACACATAGACACATGAATACACAGATGCATGCACACACACAGATGCACAAACACACACAGACACATGCACACAAACACACATGAAGACACATGCACAGACTCTTTTACAAACACACAGACACACAAAGACACATACATAGATACTTGCACAGACGTATGCACACAGTCACAGACTCAGATACATACAGACACACAGACGCATGCACACAAAGACCCAGACACACATAGGGACTCACACATAGAGATACACAGACACACACAGAAAGACACACACACAGACACAGACAGACAGACAGACAGACAGACAGACAGACAGACACACACACACACACACACACACACACACACACACAATGATAAAAAGATAAAGTGCTAATTAGAAAGAATGTGCTGCCAAGGTCGAATTGCCTCATTTTCTTGAATACATCTAGTGTGAGTTTGAAGAAAGAATGTATCTTTATCAGACAATCAACATCACAGAACAAGGTGATGTCTGATCTCTTAACAATTACAGATCTCAATGCACTTTGAACATGAGATAAACCTTGGTAACGTATCTAGCTAGCTGCTCCCTTCCTGGTACAAAAGAGAATTTAGAGAAGGTCTGTTAAGTATCTCACAGGAAAAGTTGATGGCCTGTTTATATGGCTCTGCTCCTTTCTTTGTACTTTTTCTGCCTTCTCCTTCAAACACTTTCGGGGTCTACAGTGGTCTTTAGTGGTTGGCATGAGGGGGCCATGAATGAGCCCTGCATTGGTTCTCTGAACGGCACTAGATACAACAGTGAAGAATAGCTGATTTTGGTTGCCAGAGCTTCCAAAACTGCATTAGAATAGAAATCCTAGTCTCTGAAGAGGTTGTCCTAAAGCAAGGCACTTTAGTGTCACAGTAAACCCGCCTGAAACTTCAGCTAGGGCCTCTGTATTTTTTCATCACTCTATTCATCATTAAACTTTGATTTTGATATGTATAATAGTTATTTTTCTTTGTTTCTGTGAGGAAAAAAAATGCAAGCAAAGCAACTTGAAGAGAGAAGGGCTTATTGATTACTTGCAGTTTGAGGATGTAGAGCACAGCGGTGGGGAAGGCATGGAAACGAACAATAGCTTGCGATGGGTGATCACATTTATCCATAGTCAAGGGGCAGAGGGTGAATATCCCTCATCAGCCATTCTCTTGTTTATTCAGTCTTGTACCCCGATCTATGAGACAGTGCCACCCATGGTTAGGATGACAGTATTGTACCCGATCTGAAGGATAAGTCTCTTGAGGTGAATTTTATCTTCGTGAAGGCTAGCTTCAGGTTTTCTGCCTCATGGAGCCTCTAGCTATATAGGCCTCAAGAGAAAAGAGATTTCTGGATATTTATCACATAGAGAATTCTACCTTTTAGCTATAATGAAAATTACATATGACTTGCAACTGTTCAGGGAAGGTAAGGGGCCTTCGCCTTACCTGTAAGTCACTGGCCACTGAATTCTCTCTGTGCCTGCCTATGCTAAAGCTTGCTGCTTCTTCACTTCAGTTTGAGCCTTGCTAAGGTGCCCTGATGCTCTCCATACAAATACATTTTTGTCTAAAGTCTTATGCCATGAAATACAGCACCAGCCATCCACACCAGGAACCCAAGCAGCTTCTCAGCTTACTTGACTTCTCCCACCCCCATTCAATTAGCCAAACAAATTCTTGTACTTGCTTCTCCAATTGCCTCACATTTTCCACTTTTTACCATCACTTTCGAATTCAGCCCAGTGACAGCATGTGATTTCACGAAGATAGTTTGGAGTATAGGAAGAATATACCAGAATTTCTATTTTTTAACCATTTTGTATTCATTTATACTGTAACATACACTTATATTTTACACATACATAAGTGAACACAAAAAGAAGATGCCTCCCTCAGAACTGTTTTGCAGTCACAAGTGCGTAAAACACTGAGGTTCCACCAGTGACTAGAATGGCCTCTTGTCTGCCCGTTTACAATAGCCTGCTGCCCATATAGCATTGATGTGTTCTGCAGGCTTCCAGTTCAATCCAAAACACAGGCGCTGGGAGTTTACCTGTTACTACTAAACAGTAAATCTAGTCACCTCTCTCTCTTGTTTTAAATCTTTTCAGTGGTTCCCAGTTTGCATCAAATATATCCTGAAAATGTTTCCTGCTTTGCCCTCCATCATTTCCCCCAAGCAGATTGAGCAATTTGTTCTCTGAGTGTGCCATTTCTGCTCTGCTCTGGGTTTTTGGACATGCTCATCCTTTTTCTCTGGAAACTTGTTGTCTCCAGTTTAATGCCATCTCTCCTAAGACTGACCTTTCTTATGTGCTTCAGACCTGAATATGAATGCTACTTGCTCTAGAAACTTCAGCCACTAGCATGGAGTTATTTGTAAATTAACCGCCTTTTATGTCGGTCTTTGACCAATGTGTATCTCTTCCCACTGGGGTATATGGCACTCTTTAGCACATAGACCTCAAATATTTCTTGAGTACGTAGATAAAAATTCATTCATATTGCTAGTGCATGAGCCAACAGAACAATTTTAACTATCCATCATTTCTCCAAGACATATTAGGAGTGTCCATGTATTTACTTTTCATTTCAAACCATATGTTGAATTCTCCCTTCTCTCTCCCCACAATTGAAAGCTTGCATTGGTGATCTGGTGAAGTGTTAACATTTTCCTGAAGAAACTATACATCATCACTGTCTAATTTGACTAAGATGTAGCCGAATTTTATAGCTTGGACAAAAGGCATTGCCGAGCTTCCTGGTAATTCTGGAAAGCAGTGAAACACTGACGGAGAGTGTCTGTGTTTTGTTTTCTCAATAGAGAAATTCCTACTTAGTGTTAAGAATCATCACTGCATTTGTAGAATGCAGTTACTGGAAGGTAGCTTTCTGTTTCCTTGGAGCTTTCAATGCAGGGCTACTGTGATGTTTATACCCAGAAAAATGTCCACATTGAAGAGACATAAAATAAGCAAACGGTCTATGTGGTCATCTTTTGGTGCTGAGGCTGCTTAGACTATATCAGACTATATAAATGACTTGAGGTATTGTACAAATGCTTATGTACAGTATCAATATAATATAATTTGAAACTAGGAATGAAAAATGAGGCCAAAAGGAAAGATGAATATTGGAAAGCACAAAGGAACCTGAAATCACCTTAGCAACAAAAAGACAAGCCATAATTTGTTGGGAAATTCTCAGTAGGAGTCAAAAGTTGACTCAAAAGTTCAAGGGAGCTTCCTGTGGACCAGAGTCAGAAGCAACCATGATCCACTCTGCAGGCAAGGTGTCTTGGCAGCAATATCATCCATGCCATTCATGTTCAAAGACTGTGTTAAAATACACCTAGCAGGGCTGGGAAGCTGGCTCAGCAGGAAGTACTTGCTCAGAAAGCAAGGGGACTGGAGTTCAGATCCCTAGAAGCTACATACACACCAAGCTACATACATGCCATGCTACCTACACGCCAAGCTACACACACGCCAAGCTACATACAAGCCCGTAACTCCAGTGTTGGAAGATGGAGACAGGCTCTTCAGAGCAAGCTGCCCAGCCAGACTATATCTGTAGGCTCTGGGGCTGAGAGACTCTGCCTCAAAAGAATAAGGTAGAAGGGCAATTAAGGAAGAGTAAGGATATGAACCTTGATCAACATAGGTACATGCACACATCTACATGAGCACTTGCATATATATGCACATGAACAGACATACATGTACAACAGAGAGAGAGAGAGAGAGAGAGAGAGAGAACAAAATGGTCATTTTAGTCATGTTAAACCACACAACTTACTGGGAACATTCCTGTGTGCCTTCAAAACCACCACCTTTCAGACCTTTTTTCCCTGAACAGTCACTTCCCTAGCAGCCTCAGAGGCTCACCCTGTTGCCCGGGTTGACTTCAAACTTATTATTGAACTTACTATCTTCAGCCTCAAGTGCTGTGATTATTGTGTGAGCCATCATGCCTGGCACAATTTGCTATTTTTCTCAACATGGCAAGCACTGTAGCTTCAAAGTCCTCTATATTATAACGAAGCAGACAGAATTAGTACCAGCACACCATTTTTACATGTATATTCAAATATTTTGTAATTTTTTTTCTAGAAAGTCTGATTTTTCAGATGAGAGAAAACATGGCCTTTTTAATGTCTGAAAGTACCAGGAGGGACATTTGGGAATTGGAATCTTTAAAAATTTTTTTTATTCCCTTTATATCCTGGTTGTAGGCCCCCTCCCTCCTTTCCTCCCAGTCTCATCCTCCATCCCCTCTCCCGCTTCCCTATTCCTCAGAAAAGGAGTCTCACAACATCCCCAGTCACCCACCCCTGCTCCTCAAGCTGCATCAGGCCCTGTGGCCTGGCAAGGCAATCATGTCAGGCGGAAGTGATCGAAAAGCAGGCAACAGAGTCCATGTCAGAGACAGCCCCTGTAGGGTGGGGAGTGCTGTCTTATCTTAGGGAGTGTGCTGGGATTTCTGCAGAGGGCTTTGTACCAGGGAACTCATTGGTTGGTCTTGAGGCTCACCAAAACTTGCATCAAGTTTTTTGGGAAGTGTTTGACAGCAGAAGGTTACTGAAGCACCTTGGAATTTATCACAGTACAAAGGATGGCTGACTTCTTGTTCTTGCTGAGGTTAATCCAGGTGCAGGTGAGAGAAAGCTGCTTATCTTTTCCTGTAGAAAAAAAAAAAAAAAGCAGGAGTAAAGATCAGGAAATCTGGAAATGGAATAAGCCTATCTCAGCGGTAAATTCTGAGATGGAAGGTCTTGGAGGGCAGATGAGTGACGTAAAAGTTAGGGACTTAAAATCAGCGTGGACGCAACGTGTAACTGGGACCTGTCATTCTTGCTCTTTGTATGCTAAGAAGATAGGGTAGGTGATTTTGTCTTGTCCTGATATTTAGCTTGAGTTTGAGGTACGTGAGTAATAGTGGCCATAAAGTCTGAGAGAGAACCACAAATCACACTGGGTTACGCTCACTATTGCTCACCTTTCTCCCACCCCACTGACGTTTTGCTCCCCCCACCCAGTTACTTGGTGAGCTCAGCCTTCAGGGATCCCTGCCTGTGTCCTTAGCCAAGTCCTTTTGTGAAGAGGATTACTAGTGGCTTCCTACTGGCCCTCTACCGCTCCCCCACTTCTGAACAGCTAACCTTCCTTCAAACTGTCGTCCTAACAGTCTGTTTAGCACCACACTTGGATCAAATTGCTGTTCTCTTTAAGCCTAAGAACAGTTGGCTGGCTTCTCATGGTCACTGACTCCACATTGCAGATTCAATTAGATAGATAAGAAAAAAAAATATATATATATTTTAAAAGCATTCACCTATACTGGGCATACACAGACTTTTTCTTGTCATTATTCCCTAACAAACCCATTGTAACAATTATTTATGCAGCATTTGAATTGAGCTAGTAATTGTAAATAATCTATAAACTATTTAAAGGATTCTGGGAAGTTGTACATAGGTTGGTTATATGTACATAACCATTTCATATAAAGGAGAACCATATATGATAATGGTGCCACGTCAAAATTAGCAGAGGAAAAAAAAAGAACTGTTCAAAATGTGCTCGGATATAATAATTATAGAAACGTTCTTTAAATTCATTTGTCAGATATTTTACTAAACTTTGAAAACAATGACATACAAAAGTATTTAAAATGATATTCGTTAGTTTTGTTTTTTATTGATGATTAGGTACAAGACTTTCTTTTTATTTTTAAAAATTTTTTAAAAATTTTTATTTTTTATTAATTTATTCTTGTTACATCTCTATGGTTATCCCATCCCTTGTATCCTCCCATTCTCCCCTCCCTCCCATTTTCCCCTTATTCCCCTCCCCTATGACTGCTCCTGAGAGGGATTACCTCCCCCTGTATATGCTCATAGGGTATCAAGTCTCTTCTTGGTGACCTGCTGTCCTTCCTCTGAGTGCCACTAGGTCTCCCCCTCCAGGGGACATAGTCAAATGTGAGGCACCAGAGTACATGAGAAAGTCATATCCCTCTCTAGGTACAAGACTTTCTAATGGGGAAGTAGTGAAGGAGAAAACAGGAAACACAATTCAAATTTTCTAGGTCAAAAAGTCATGAGAGGTGTATGCAAGGCTGGTCAAGGTACAGAGTTAATGATGCTTTCTTCATTTTTTTTGTCCTCTGGCTCTACACTCAAAGGATGCTCCCAGGAATAGTCAGCGCCTTCCCAGCAAGCGATGCTTCTGCTTGGGCTGTCCTCACACCCTCCCATGACTGGCCTTTTCCCACTCTTCACCTGGTTGTGCAAATATTTTGTCCATAAAAAGCAGCTCCCTGTAGCTAGTCCTTACTCTTCTGCTTTGTGAATTTTAATCTCATATGGCTTGTTCTGCATTCTTTATAGCCACTGTCATTAACTGACATGGCTTAAGCATTAAAAAAAAAATCTGGCCTTTGCAATGGAAGTTTTGTGACCATATAGACTGTATCTGATGTTCAGAAGCATCTAAATAAATTTTTGATGTACGTGAGAAGTTTTGGGACTTTTTGTTGAATAGGTGAGTGAAGAGATGGGTTGTTTACGTGGAAACAAGAAGAAAGATAGAACGAAACCGAGTGCTGAGTTTTGGGTGGGCCTGTGTGAGTACGTAGGACCTAGCTATGTGAAAAGCCAGGATTAAGGGCTTCTAATCCCAGTGTAGAGAGACGTATGTAGAAGAAAATGTCAGAATCCCACGTGACAAAGCAAAATGAGCAGAGAGATTATGCAGTGGGGTGGGAAAGGTGTGCACAGACTGGGAGACACACATCACGACAGCCTTCAGTTTTAAATGTCCCAGGAAGACACTCAAATGCTTTTTATCAGAGGAGTGACAGGACTTAACCTATCATAGGAAGCCAATTAGATATTTTAGTGGAGGAAATGGCAGAATCCAATTTTAATGATGATTCTTTAGTGTGGAGATTGACTTTTAGGACTACAGAACTGAAGCAGGGAGCCTAGCAAGGCGATGTCTATAGCCCTCTACCTAAAAATTAAGACTTCTCCGTTGTTTTAGTGGTGATGTGGAAAGAAGTGGGGGGATCCACACTGTATTTTGGAAGCATAGTCCTTATGTGATACAGTGTGACTGACATAGAAATTTTTTTTTTTGAGACAGGGTTTGACATAGGAATTTAGAAAACAGCCAGGTGGTGTCCTAGGCACTGTGTTGATCATATGGATGCAAAGGATAGGATGGGCAGATTGGTAGAGGTTCTAATTTGGGTGGTTTAAAATTGAGATGGGTTTAAAAATATTCACGTGAAGATGCTAAGTAAGCAGTTGGATACATGAGGCTCTCAAGCTTGGAGGAGCATCCAGGGTAGAGATATAAAATGAGGTGATGCTGTGCTGGGGTATTTAAAGCTGTGGGGATAGAGGAGATCAAGAAAGAATATGCAGAAGCAAGAAGAGCTAGAGAATAAGCTTCTCCATTAGGCTTTATTGGAAAAAAGGGATCCAAAGAAAGTAAGGATGGAGAATACACAGTAAATTATATCAAGAAGGAATGAGGGTTTGGCCAAGAATGGGTGTGAAATGAGGACACAATAAAATATTCATTTAATTCAGTGGAAATTAGAATCACTGCTGATTTTCCACAGCAACGTTCCCAAACTGGTGACCATAAAAACACAACTGAGACATTTGGGTCAATTTATTCAAGTAATTAAATAAAAATACTGAAACTTTGAATAGTAAGTAGTCTGTCGCAGACACTCTTAGTGTTATGCCTAGGTGCTTTGGGTCTCTTTTTTCCCTTGTGCCCCTGAGCTCTAAGTGAACTTTCACTCTCAACAGGAAGTGCCTGGATTCTTGAGTGGGTGGGCTATCCTGCTCAGATGGGAAGAAGGAAGTGCTTAGCGTCAGCCGGGGAAGTCTCGTTGTCGTTGTCGTCGTCGTCATCATCATCATCATCATCATCATCATCATCATCATCAACAACAACAACAACAAGAAGTTGTATGGGAATAGAAGTATCCAGGCTTATTGTTCTGGAGTACACCACTAATTATACTGTTGCCAGAATTTCCCACAGACCAAGTTAATTGCATATGCCCTCGGTGCTATCTCTTGCTTGATTTTGCTTTATTGTGTAAAGGAACCCAGAGGAAGTAATGCTGGAGAAGGCAGGAGAGTGATGTGTATCAAGAAGGGATGAGGGTTTGGCTAAGGATGGGTGTAAAAGGAGGACAAAATAAAATATTAATTTAATTTAGTGGAAATTAAAATTATTGTTGATTTTTAAAATTTTTTACTGTTTGTCTTTGATTTCATAATGTACTGTGGCAACTGGGATATGGAAATTCAATTGAAGAGAGCCTATAATAGACATTTAGAAACTGCTTTAGTTAAATAATACTTAGCTGGTCCATTGCTTCGCCCCATAAAGTAACCAAAACCAGCATGGAAAACCCGGTATCTGGCCTTTCATTTGTGTTGCCTTGACTCTGTACATAAGCAAGGTCATCACTAAGGAAGTATGTCTAATGACCCAATTTTTCAAATTACCTTTCAAAGCTGAAGACATAGAGGTAAGTCATTGTTCTATACCTGCAATCATCTTTGGTTTCAAGAATAGTAAAACCTTGCATGACAGACCATTTCCCAGATGATAGTAATTATCAATAAGGGTGGGGCTGTACCCTGGAGTCACGCTGAGCCCTTCAAGTGATGAAAGTAGTAAAGACTTACTCAGACCATCTTGCAGAAACAAAGCAAGCGACCAACTAGTCCACGTCTTGTTTAGGACTGCTTAACTATCCATGTCTTTTGATCACTGCCCTAGTTCTAGCTCTACTCAAACCTAAAGCTCATGTCAGCATCCTGAAGAGGGACTTGGTATCCCTGTTTTTCCAAATGTGGTCTCTTTGAGGAAGTCCCTCCTCTCTGCTTTTCACTATTATCAGCCCTTTAATTGGCATGTTGGGACAAATGATTGAGCCTGGTCTGCTGGACCTGCCACAGTGATTCTGCCCTAAAACTCCAGTTCTAGGTCTGAGCAAGCTGGGAGTTGGAAGTTGTCATTGTTCTCCCACTGAGTAGTGGTCATGACAGAACTAAGGCAACAGATACGAAAAACATGGGAAGATGAGTTAAGAGAGAAAGATAAAAAGGCTGGTGTGCCAGGATAAAGTGATAAGCTGGATGTAAGTGAAGAGAAGAAGCAAGAGCTGATGGTGACTAGGAGGATTCGCTGAACTCTGGGTAGAATGAGGTGTCACACAGCAGGACAAAAACCCAACAAACCATGGGGAAGAATTAAGCTAAAGAGTTTTTCATTCTTTTTTTTAAAACTTTTATTAATTTATTCATACTACATCTCAGTTGTTAGCCCATCCCTTGTATCCTCCCATTCCTTCCTCCCTCCCGCTTCCCCCCTACTCTCTTCCCCTATGTCTGTGACTGAGGGAGGCCTCCTCCCCCTGTATATGCTCATAGGGTATCAAGTCTCTTCTTGGTGACCTATTATCCTTCCTCTGAGTGCCACCAGGCCTCCCCATCCAAGGGACATGGTCCAATATGGGGCACCAGAGTTTGTGTGAAAGTCAGATCTCCTTCTCGACTTAATGGTGGAGCATGTCCTGTCCATCGGCTAGACTGGGTAGGGGTTCGAAGTTTACTGCCTATATTTTCCTTAGCTGGTGCCATAGTTTGAGGAGGACCCCAGGGCCCAGACCTGCCTGTAGTTTTCCAGGACCCTCTGGATCCTTCTATTTCCTCATTCTCCCAGGCTTCTAACACCTAAAGTCTCAATAGGATGTCCTCCCCTCTGACCCACTTTCCTGGTAGGTAAAGTTTTTCATGGGGGCATACCCCTTGGACTAGTGTCTCAATATAAGTGAGTATATACCATTTGACTCTTTTTGCTTCTGTGTGAACTTACTCATTATGATAATTTCTACTTCAATACATTTGTCCACAAATTTCGGAAATTCCTTGTTTTTAATAGCTGAGTAGTATTCCATAGTGTAAATATACCACAGTTTCTTTATCCATTCTTCTACTGAGGGACACGTAGGCTGTTTCCATGTTCTGGCTATTATGAATAAGGGAGTTTTTCATTCTTTTGGCTTTAATTACAAATTAACCACTGTCATGGATTATGCATGTTCAGGAAGGACCTTGAGAATTTATATTGTGAGTTCATATGTGATATGAGTTCATATCACAGTGTTATGAAGACCAGCAAAACATTATCTTTTGTGGGGAAGTTTTTTTTTTAATTGACCTTGTGGGTTTTTGAAAGGTTTGATGGCATATTAGCATGCACTTCAAGATGGTAAGTGAGGAATATAATATCAAGATTGGCCTTTTTCTTTAAGATCTGCAGATTTTAGGCATTTTTAATGAGAGGAAGATTACATGAGAGAATGAATCATCTAGCTTTTCCCAAATTCCCCTTCATCATTGTAAGCATGTTTAGTCAGACAGAAACTTGAAAATTCTAAGCAGGAGCGAATGTACCTGTGAATATGTGTTTTAAAAAATCACATTGTGTATCTTGAAAATACTTTCAATTTTGAGCATCTGTGTAAGACATTTAAGTGTGAGTAACACTTGTGCAAGTCCCAGAGTAAGCTGGAGTTGATAAATGCTTTAGCCAGCACACCATGGCATTCATAACATGTACCATGGCTCCTCCCTAATCTCCAGGTGATTATGTTCTGCAGAACACCATTCCCATGCTTCTGTTCACATGGTCCCAGCTGCTGCAAGCTTTTCATTTGGAAGCAATTTTTTTCTAGTCTGTATTTTCAGTATCTGGTTTGTACATTATATAGGGTTTGTGTTACACCTTGCTTCGGTGATAGGGTGATTTGTATGCAAGCCATCTCTCCTAGAAGATGTAGTAGCTGCCATGCACTGAGTTTCTTTGATGTGAGTCCCAGAGAGTCTATCTCCGGGTGACTCATAAATTCCCACTGGCTATTTATCTTAGTCCATTCAGGTTTCTGTAACAAACTACCCAACAGCTAAAGAAGTGAGTGGCTTATAAACAATAGACCAGTGTCTTAGACTTCCAGAACCTATTACGACAAGATCAGAACACCAGCAGGCTTTGGTGTTCCTTTTTTTGTGCATAGTGGCAGGACCTTTATGAGGGACTTTGGTCAACAGAACTCTCTTGACCTTCTTTGATAAGGTTAACGAGTGGCATAGTCACCTCCATCTCCATGTCCTCACACAATTACACTGGGAATTAGATATTGACATAAAAGCTTTGGATACACATACATTCAGTTTGTAGCACTACGGATGATGGTAATCTGGTTTAAACTTTTGTCCTGTAGCTGGTGTCTGACCTCTACTCTGCTCTGGGACTGTTGATCTCTTGTCACTGTGACATGGCATCCCAACCACATTAGGAAGCTTACTTACTGTAATAAAAGCTATTAACCTCTCATCTTTCACAACTGCTCTGGAGTCTGAGATTAATACAACTAGTTAGTTCCTTGAGTCACGGTGTCCAGGAGTTTTCTCCAGGTCAATTATTTCATGCTTTGTAAACAACCCCCTTTCTGCATTTGTTTTTATTGAGGTAAAATACTAATAACATAACATTTACCACCCTAACTATCTTTGAGTAGCTGTATCCTTAATATTAAATATACGCGCATTGTAGTATAACCATCATCACCATTTCTCCAGAGAATCATTTCATCTTGCAGTCTGAAACTCTCTCCCAGTACTGAATAACTCTCCACCAACATTTTCCTGGCAGCTGCACTTCTACTACACGTTTTACTTTGTGAATTTGACTCCCTAGTATTACATATAAATGGAATTATGCAGTGTCTTAGTTACTATTCTAACACCATAACAAAATACCATGACCAAGGCAACTTACAGAAGAAAGCATTTCATTTGGTGGCTCATGGTTCTAGTGAGTTAGTCTGTCACCATCGTGGTAGGGAGCATGGCAGCAAGCAGGTAGACATGGCACTGGAGCTGTAGCTCAGAGCTTACATCTGATCCACAAGCATAAGACAGACAGGGGGTTGGGGGAAGTGAGACAGACAGACAGACAGACAGACAGACACAGACACACAGAGAGAGCTATCTGGGAATGCTATGAGCTTTTGAAACCTCAGAACCTACCCTCTGTGACACACCTCTTCCAACAAGGCCACATCTCCTAATCCTTCTCAAAGAATTCTACCTGAACATGGTGGTACATACCTATAATTCCAAACTATGGATGGGAGAGAAGTCCAGCCTCAGTGGCTATGCCTATGGGGAGCCATTCTCCTTTAAAATACCACCTACAGTAATTGACTTTTTATGACCCGCTTGTTTCACTTAACATTATCAAAGTTCATCCTTATGTGTTAGGATTGTGGTCTATGTGAAAGCTGTATAAGATGCTATTGTATGTGTGAATCCACACAAATTACAGTGTAAGTATCATGAATAACCGCATTGTGTACACAAGCATGTCCTTACAGTCTCTTCACAATGACCTTCTTTTGTATCGCTGGGAATTTCTAAGAGTTTAGACATAGTCTGTTTTATCTCTGCCTACGATATTGATGATGATGGCACATACCTATAATCCAAGTACTTGGGAGGTAGAGGCAGGAGGAACAGGAATTCAATTCCAGCTTCAGCCATAGGGAGATGGAGGGCAGCATATACTACACAGCAAGAACACCCTCCAACAACACAAAACAACTAAAGACCTTGAGGAAAGGGTGTCTTAACAGTGTTTCTGTTACAGTGAAGAGACACCATGATGAAGGCAATTTGTAGAAAAAAGATTTAATTGGAGCTTGCTTATAGTGTCAGAGGATTAGTCTGCTATCATCATGGTGGAGAGCATGGCAGCACAGCAGCAGGCTTGGTGTTGGAGCAGTAGCTGAGAGCTTTGCATACTGATTCATAGGCAGCAGAAAGAAGCATAGATAGGCAGATAGATAGATAGATAGATAGATAGATAGATAGATAGCAGACAGACAAGGCCTGGCATGGGCTTTTGAAACCTCAAAGGCCACTCCTATTGACACACCTCCTCCAACTAGGTTACATCTTTTAATCCTTTCCAAACAGTTCCACTAAGTGGGGACCAAGCATTCCAACATATAAATCTATGGGGAGGAGACATTCTCATTTAAAGAACCATGAGGGTTTTTGCATAAAGGAACACGTGAAGGCATGTTTCTAGTAAGGTAGTGGCACAAGTGGCAATTCCCAGGCAGGCATGTAGTTTCTGGAAGATCTGTAGAAGGAAGGAACACTTGATCTTGTGTATTAGTTGTCAATGTTCTGCCTCAGACCAAAGGGGCGGAGCTTGCTTACTGCTGTACCTTTAGTCACACCTTTAATCTGGAGAGGTACACTCCTTCCTCCCACTTCTGGCTCTGTCTGCTTGAATAAAGTGGCGTCAGAAGCCCCCCCTAACAGGGCTCCAAAACCCTTCAAAGTCAGTATCATAGAACAGAGTGGGCCAAAGCTGGGGAAGATGTTCACAGAAAGAGTGAAAAAGGATAGTGAGATCTGGGTAGGGAACTGTCTGCTGTAACTTGCTAGTAGGCGCTTATATTCCCGGATCGTACTTGCAAAGCGTTGCGTGCGGTGCTCTCCCCATTGAATTTCCAGAAAGTCCTTTGAGAATCTTTGAAGGCGTCACTCCTCCAGCGTGCCTGCATTCCTGAGAGGGCTATGTCTGTGGATATCACTGTGTAAGCCACCTGAAGATGTCAACCATATATTCTTATCTCTGAACTTCCAAGTTCTAGGAGAATGCAATGCAAATATCAGTGTACCCAACTGCAGAAGAATACCTTTGTCTTTGGACATAGTGTTAGCAATATTAGTTAGCATACAAAGGAAGGCCCAAACAAAAGCAGAATTTGGAAAACAAGTTTCCTTCAAGTGTAGACATGTTTACTAGGGTGAAGGTCAGATTCGTTAGTTGAAATTCTTGCTCTGAAACAGGCATTGAAGAAAACAACTTTCTTGGGGGCTTTAAGCAACTGTGCTTTATATGGTCACAGTCTCTTTGCACACACAATCTGGCCATATCAGAGACTTCTCTTTATTTCTACAACTCTGAGACCTCAGACTGGCTTTTCTAAATCACCCCCTAAATGTCCATTATTATCATTGCGATCCTCCCTGAGCCCATTAAAATTAGTTTTGAAGGTTGTCCACAAAGCTATAGGAATGATTTCCTTTTGCGAACTATAGAAGGAAAACACTTTTGGGCAAGGTGGCAGGCAAGGGACGCTACTAATACTGTCTTACAAACTCGTAAATAGAATCTCCATTGCACCAGCATGCATTCATACCCATGTGCAGGTCCTAGGGACTTCCTACTGCCAGCAATACTGCGTGGAGAGAAAGATGTTATTAAAATCTACAAGTCCATCTCTCCCACAGGGAGCATAACTTTTAATTTGGCAGTCATAAAAGTCATCAAGCAGAACCATAGCTGCCATTTCAAAGATAGAGGAAGTGAGGCAGAGAAAGTTAATGGGACTTCACTGAAGTTATATTAATGCAGTGATACATCTTACCATTAGTGGCAAATTATTCATTTTCAGTGAAAAGTAAATTTCTTTCATGGGGAACAATTAGCTGTACTATTGATTACCATCTGGCTTGATTTATTTTTTCAAGCATTTATCTCCTTCCCAGCATCTATTTATTTATTTGTTTATTTATTTATTTTTTGTCGCATAAGGTCCAGTTAATCCAAGAGAGTTTTGCTGCCCCATGGTTAGATGATAGTTTATGCTTTGCACCTTGAGACCTTTGGACTGTAGAGTCTAGGATTTAGAGACAGAGCTGCATGCAGTGAGGTTCAAGTCAGATCCAGAGGTAACCAAGGGGCCTCTATGTGTCGTGATCTCCGAGACTCACCTTCTCAAGTATTTGTCAACACAGCACACACAACAGTCTTGTGAGAAGAAATTATTGATTGTACCTTGACGATGGAAGGGAACAACTGACTCTGATAACAGACTATATTCTCATTTCATCACAGCATTTGTTCTCCAGTTGCAATGACAAGCTGCAGCCTCTCGCTGACGAGCCACAGGACTGGCATCCACGGGTGGTTTGTCAAAAAGGGAAGATACTAAGGGAACCGGCTGTTCACCTAGTAACCGAGCAGCCCTTGAAACAAGCAGTTGTCCAACAGCTAGAGAATCTCACGAGTGTATCTTATAGTGAGCAAGAGAATGTAGGGGAAAGAGATGCAGGGAAATGTGACAGACTGCACAAGAGCCTTGTCATTTGTTCCTTTTAATAGGCTAACTACCAGGAAGTTAAAGGCCATCGCATGGCAAATGAGCAAGCACACTGCATGGCATGAGACTGGTCTTTATTGTAGAGCTCTAGTTTGTCCTCAAGTTTAACACATGAGTTATTTTTTCTCTACCATCTCACTTGGGTTCTAGGAGGACTGACAACATTTCTGTTTATTTTTACATAATAGACGATGCAAAGGTCAGTTTAAGCCAAACAGCACAGTTCGATAACTATGTCCATTATAATACTGACGAATTTCACTGTGATTTAAAGTAAAGCCTTCTCTCCCTGCCTAGCTCTGCCTCTTTATGGCAGCTAAGTTGCAAGTGGGGGAGAGAAGAGAAGCTGCGGGTTTAGCTCTCTCTGCTGGGCATGTTTCTTTCTCTTCTGTTCTGCTCACTTTAGTTTTGAGCACTGAAAAGGATCCACCCAGAGGAATATGAGGCAGGGGAAGCAATAAAGTTCTTACATAACTAACTGGTGCTGTTCATGATCTTTCAGAACTTTGTAAGCATAGCTCAGGTTCAGAGCCGATTTTTCCCTCAAAACACCTTTATAGATCCTTTGAGAATTTGTGTTTCCTTTTTGCAAAGAATTTCAGGAGGGCAAAGGCATCTCTAGAGGGGCCAGTAAGCTAACTTGGCATGCAGTGAGGGGACCTAGAGCTTACGCAAGCCGCTTTTCTTCAAAGGCAACTACAGCGAGTCTTTTGCGAAGAAAGAAATTTAATACAAACAAGATGCTAGACTAGGCCTTCAGAAACAACTCTCAGGCAAATAGTGCACCAGCCCACAAAGACAGCGGTACCTCTGAGGCCACATCTGGAGATGTGACAGAAGTAAGAACCTACTGTTACCTCTGAGCCTGAGCTAGGCTATGGAAATCATAGCCCTGGTTCATGGATTAAACAAATGAAGCCAATGATTGCTTCCACTTGAGTTACTGCCCATAACTTCTAAACCAGGGAACTGAAAAAACGGCCACAGCTTTTGAGAAAATGCATGTTCCATTGACTCTGCTCATCAGAAGAAACAGTCAAGTCTGAGTAAGAATATGTACTCTGCCTCATTCCTTCCAAAAGCAAGTAAAGTGGATCCAAGCACCAGATCCGAACATTCTCACAGAAATGCTGCTGTAAGGACATGGGGTGATCCCATTATAGGTACTGAAAATTATATTATCTGATTCTCTATCTTACAGTTGTTAAAGTGTTTTTTTTTTTTTTGTGCTTTTTATGGTTTAGTTTTACCCTCTCCTTGATCTGTGAGTTTGAAAAGGGCAGGGGGTTCATCTAGTAATTTTTACATGCCACCCTTTTCTCAGTATCTGGACTAATGCAAAAAATAGACAAGAGTGCAAACATAGTTTCTGTAATTTCAATTTGAGAAAAAAGGAAAGAAAACATCATAATTGTGCTTTGAAAGGAGTTAATAATAACCAAGTGGTTTATTTTATAACTGGAATATAAATTTGGTTTAATTCTTGAATCTAATGCAAACAGCTTAAATAGGAAAACTAATACACTCGTCACCTCAGATGTTGGCAAAATTCAACATCTGGCACAGTATCTTCAAAAAAATAGAAAATAGAAAATAACAATACACTAAACACACACATGATATATGGATATTGGAAAAATAGTTATCGAAATGAAAGTCACCTGAAACAAATGGGACAAGATCTTGTGCTCATGGACAGAAAGACTTACTTCTATAAAATGCCAATCATCCTCAAATTCCTCATGACCCAGGACAGCCTCTCCAATGCCTTTTTCAGTTGAAATTGAAAACCAGGTTCTAAAATGTGGGACTACAGAAGACTTAAGAATAGTGAAACTATTTAGTAAATAGAAACATGGAAGCTACTCAAAGTTATCTATACAGGTTCCAGGGTCTTTTCTATGGGTCCAAAGTAGAGGGAATGACCTTTTGTGGTGACTATTCTGTCAAGGTGAATCAGTTCCTCAAGTCTGGCAGTTTCTTCCGGAGTGGATCACATGCTGTTATAACTCGGAGGGACAAGAGGGAACTCTTGGAAGCACAATGCTAGAGGTATGTCCTCACTAACAAAGGCTGCTTTTAGTCATGTGCATTAGTGTTAATGGAATGTTCACAACCAAGTGAAACAAAATATGAAAATTCTAATGGCATTTTTTAAAACATGGGAAACACAAGAATTTGAAACATTCGTGATAAAATAGTTTAACATACTGTTTGATATGATACAGATCTAGATTTAGTATATTTTTCAATCAAAATGGTGTGCGTTTTATGGGGTACACTGTAATGTTTTGGTGTAGTTATACATAGTGTATTTATCAATTCAGGATGTGTAGGCTATAGCTCCCCTCAAACATCATTTCTTTGTGATGAGGATATTAAAAATCTCTTCTATTTTGGAGCATGTGTTATTTTAATCATAACTGCCCTTCTGTGAAACAGAACTTATTCTTTTTGTCTGGCTTGATTTTGTATCTATTACCCAACCCTTGCATAGTTAAAATTGGTGTTTATTACATGCTTGACTCCAAACAGCAATATATTATGCATTTTAAATTATGCCTTTCCCTATAGAGTTGATTTAAATGAAATAGCATGTATCTAAGATTGTTTTATATACTATGGGTATATATCAACTATAAACATATAATTTGTTGATGATTGCATTTAAATGGAATCGTATAACAGTATAGTCTTAACTCAATTCAATAATTACAGAACAGTAAATGGCAGACCCATTAACAAGAAATTGAGTGCTAGAAGACTTTCTGTAGACATTTCTATCTCTGCTATTCAATATGGTAGCCTTTGGCTACATGTGGTTAGTCAAATTCATATTAATTCAAGTAAAATAAATGAAAAATATAGTTTCTAAGTTGCACAAGTCACATTTAAGTTTCTCAGTAGGATGTGTCTGGGCAGTGTGTATAGGCACAAAATTTCCACCAGTACACCAATCTGTATTATTGTAAAAAGGACTTGCCTGATAAAATAGTAGGAAAAGAGGCACTGATTCAGTTCTTTCTCTTTACGTAGAATGAACAATAAAGTGTAGGGTCTTTGAGCAGAGCTTTGTTCTTACTGTGCTAAGTCAACATAAACACACTTAAAAAAAAACTGTTTCCCATCTCCAATAACAGCAGCAACAGGGCCTTCGATCTTCTATGTAACACAAAGCGCTTTCAGGTAAATAATCTTATTTGAGTCTCAAACATTTTATGAAGCTGTCAAGGGTTAATATCCTGGTTTTAAATTTGGAAGTCTAACCTTCAGGAACATGGAGAGATGTTTATCCATTCTAATTGCAATAATACTAATGCAGTGTTTGTTGATCATTGATATTTAATATTAATTTATTAGTAGACAATGCTTAAAGTATGTCTGTGAATTTAGACATCTATGGCTAGGAACTACTTATAAATACTGTCATTTGACAGATGAAGAAACCAAGGCATGGGGTTAGTAGGTGAGTTGCCCAAAGAACTGGGGTTTGAGCTTCTGGAAGTCTTAATGTCTTCACGTTCATCCTGAACAGAGTTTTCTTCTGCCCTGAATTTGAATCTTGGAATGCAAATGCTAGCACAGGCCCACTGGTTAACTTGGTGATTCTACTCTGTCTTGAAGGAAACAATTTAAAAGCATCAAATACACGAAAGAGTCCAACTATGTGCGTCTCACTGAGTGGGTTCAACCTTGACACACTTTATAAAGACGCCATCTTGAGGGGAGGAGCCTAATTTACCAATCCCAGGAACAAAAGGCAATGCCATACCTCTAGAGAGTCAGCCCTCAAGTGTTGTTTCCAGATGAGAACAATTATGAGTTTCTGCTACAATGGAGCAAACTCTGACATTATGCTGTCAGCCAAAGATCTACAAACTCTCAATTATGTCAGTTTCAACTTTTACACTGTAGCTGTCTGTGTAGTCATGCATGGGCACCTCCAGGTGTTTACATCATTTTGGCCCAATGATTTGGAGACTGGGTAAGTGATGTGACTCTAACTTTGTGGCAATCGTGAGAGTAAGTTTTTGAGTCTCAGAGCTCAGGCAGAAATAACATTACACAGGTGGAGGACCTAGTTACAATCTGAAGTATTGTTATATTTGTGTTGATGGCAAAAAAAAAAAAAAAAAAAAAAAAAAAAAAAAAAAAAAAAAAAAAAAACCAAAAAAAACTTCTGCAAGCAGCGAGAACATTTTGCTGCACATCAATCAAATGAGCAGTTGCTGAGTTTCAATAAAAGCTTGTTGCATGAAATGGATGTGAATACCATATTGTCAGGGTCTTCTTGTCATCGTGTGTGTGTGTGTGTGTGTGTGTGTGTGTGTGTGTGTGTGTGTGAGTCTATTAAAAAAATCTCACACACATTGTATAATAGGCTGTAGGAGATGCACTTATGTTTGGTAGATTATTTTTTTTCAGTTGAAAATGTGAGAAACTCAATTCAAACACATTTAATGAAAGAAACACAAATGGAAATCTATTGGCTCCTATACTAGAGTTTTGAGAAGTCAACTTCACTATAAGGGTGGCTAGATTATGGGGTTACATTGATTTCATTAGGAATATTTTCCTGTTCATTCCCAAGATCTAGTTCTACTGCTGGATTTAGCCTCAGGAACCTTCTCTTCACAAAGCCATAAAACAGTCTTAAAGGCCCCATCTTAAATGGCCCTTAGCCTCTAGAATCTCCAAAGAGAGATATTTTTCCCCTTAAGAAAGGCTCATGTTGGTTGGCTTTTGGCCATTTGTTCATCTGTGACCAAAAGGATAGGCACTGTGGCTGTCTAGGTTTTGCTATATGCCCACCCCTGGACAGAAAAGGTAGCGGCTACCCCATCTCAATAACACAGTCTGAGAGTTGAGGATAGGTGAGAGGTGGCTTCAAAAATCAAAACTGAGGATCAGGTAGCAAATGTGTGAGTCCACACCTCCATGCGTGCATACTCATGTGTATGTTAAGATGGAAGCCTAGTTAAATTCTATCCTTGTCATTAGTCACTACAAATATGACTTATAGCTTTGCTATAAGCCTCCGAATTTGCTAGTATGGAGGGTTTACACTCAACATCAGTTTCTGATATAAGATACAAACAATTGATCTGAGGTTGCTGTTGAGAAGTATTAAATATGAGTTCTAAAACCTTAATGAATTCATGTTAAAGAAACCTATTAGTTTTGTACTCTAATGATAAATATGATCTAATGATTAGCTTTGCTATTATAAATCCTTTGATTAACAAATTTCATCATTTGTTACTTCTACATGAATGTACAAGCAAACCCAAATTTTTCTTGATTATAGATTTCAGGTTCTTAGAACAATAAAATAAATAAACAATTGATTCATTCGCTACACTATTCTAGATGTTCAGCATAAAGTAAAGTTAAACCAATGATTACTAGACAATATATTGGTTTATCTTATTTAATCCAATGGACTTTCTGCTATTGAACTTATGAAATAGAAATTAAATATTTCAATTCTTGCTAGGTATAATTAGGGATTCACCTTAATAATACATTTTAACTATAGATCAGTGATCTGGATGCACAATTTTTGACCCTGCAATATAAAAACTATTTTTCAGCATTCTTCAAACTAAATTTGTAAATGATCATGCTAATACTTAGATTATGAAATATGATGTGACTGAAAGAGCCACTGAAGCTGCTCTTTGTCATAGTCTTCACAATGATGACCATAAAACTGTGACAGACCTCCCCCACCTATGCTTTTGAGTCAGCAGTCTCACTCTGTAATCCAGGCTGGGAACCGGAACTCAGGCAGTCCTTCTGCCTTAGCATCCTGAGTGCTAGGAAATGAGCTACCATGACCAGTAAGGGATGTTCAATGTAGAATATAATTTATGAAATCAGAAGCATGTAGAACTACAAGTACTGGAAAAGAGAAATCACATCACATGGCTATTAAGTAACTAAGCTAAATTTCAGCAATATTCACTGAATGCACAAATTGTCATTAAAGAAAATAACTAGAGTTTAAAACTAAATCCATGGTATTCTATGATGTATAAAATGATACAACTACCCACTGCCTTATTATATGAAGACACTACTGAGATTTTTAAACTAGATTCCTTTCTGTTATTTTAAATGTTTATTAGAATTATCGTATGATTTATATAGTGAGAGAAAGATTGCAGTGTGTACGGTTTGGTGTTCTCCAGGGTAAGTGAGATGCTAAGGCAGCAGTTCTTTGGGGGTGGGAGGGAGGATTATACTGTCTTATTCAGGCAGAAATTCCAGGATATCTACTTGTTATTCACATGCTCCTAACGGCTGAGAATGGCATTTTCTCCACTTTGCCTCTAGGCTGCCATCACAAATACATATAGAAAAATCTTAAACAGGGCTTCCAGGTCCTTGTATGAAGAATGCTCTGCAATATCTTCCTGGCTCTGTCTCTGTTCTTTCCTAGATATGCCTTGTCATGGGTTAACCCAGTAGCTAACATTTCCACATACACGTTCATGCATGCACACAGGTGCACATGTACATATACCTTTTGAGCCAGCAGCTCAGGTACTAAGCTCAACAATCAATAACCGAGATCTCGTGAAATTGAAAAGCTTCTGTAAGGCAAAGGACACTGTCAGTAGAACAAAATGGCAGCCTTCAGAATGGGAAAAGATCTTTCCCAGCCCTACATATGACAAAGGGCTAATACCCAAAATACATAAAGAATTCCAGAAATTATGCTCTAACAAACCAAATAACTCAATTAAAAATGGGGTACAGAACTAAAACCAAGAATTCTCAACAGAGGAATCCTGGAAGGCTGAGAAGCACTTAAAGAAATGCTCAGAGTCCTTAGTCACCAGGGAAATGCAAATCAAAATGGCTGAGATTCCATCTAACATCCCTCAGAATCATTAAGATAAAAAAAATTCAAGTGACAGCACATGCTGACAAGGATGTGGAGAAAGGGGAACACTCCTCCATTGCTTGTGGAAATGCAAATGTATACAACCACTGTGGAAATCAATCTAGAGGTTTCTCAGAAAATTGGGACTAAACCTACCTTAAGATCCAGCCATAGCACTCTTGGGCATATAACAAAAAGATGCTCATTCATACTACAAGGATACTTGCTCAACTATGTTCATAGCAGCTTTATTTGTAATAGGCAGAAATGGGAAATGACCTAGATGTCCCTAAATTGGAGAATGGATAAAGAAGATGTGGTACATCTGTACAATGGAATACTAGTCAGCTACTAAAACAAAGACATCATGCAATTTGTGGGCAAATGGATGGAACTAGAAAGGATCATCCTGAGTGAGGTAACTCAGACCTAAAAAGATAACATAGTCTGTATTCACTTATAAGTAGCTATCAGCCATAAAGACCAGGATAGCCATGCTACAACTCACAGACCCAAAGAAGCTGAGAAGGGCCCAAGGGAGGATGCTTGAATCTCACTCAGAAGGAGAAATAAAATAGACATCTGAAATAGATGGAAGGAGGGAGATGGGTAGGAGAAGGAGTGGGCATCTGGTGTGGGAAGAGCAGAGGTGGAGGATGGGGTGGGAAGGAGAGGGAAGACTGGGAGAGAGAATGGAAGTCGATGGAGGGCATCTCTGGGACAGGGAGGCTCCTGGGTGTTGACCCTAGCTGAGACTCCTAGCAACAGGGCATATGGTCTGAAGTCACCATATCCTCTAGTCAAATGGAACTTCCAGTGGAGGGAGGGGGCACCAATCAACCATAAAACCTCTGATCCAAAAGTTTTCTCACCTACAAAAAGTATAGAGATAAAATGGAGCAGACACTGAGAGAATGAAAAACAAATGACTGACCCAACTTGAGACCCACCCAATGGGAGAGAGTCAACCCCTGACACTATAAACGATAGTCTTCTGTGCTCACAGACAGGAGTCTAGCATAACTGTCTTCTAAGAGGCTGCATCCAGAAGCTGATGGAAACAGATACAGAGAGCCACAGCCAAACAATAGGTAGAGTTTGGGGAATTTTGTAAATCAACCTTTCTAATACATCTACATACTTTAGGTATCGATTACTTTCAGCTTAAGAATATTTCAAGGCAAATGCAGAGCTCAAGGCAAAATCTAGAGACACTAAAAGCTAAGAATTAAGAAAAGAGCAAGTCAGAGCTGTTACCAATTTAGGGGATCCAAGGAAGGAGAGAATGCTTACATGAAAAAGTATTCTTGTCTGAGAATATTAGTCCTTTGGAGACTCTGGATAGAAGTTAAAAGAGCAGTTTAGGTAGCACTATGCTCAGGACCAATGTAAGGGATTAGCTTTAGTGGAACACATCTCCCTGAAGCCATGTACAACCATCAGGCCAATGGTAGACCTGCCCAGCCAGCCAGGATAACAGTAGAACTGGATCTTGTCTTAGCTGTTTTTAAAATCTAAATCGTAACCAGATTATTTGAGGATATTATTCAAGATAAGCTACTGAATGTTATTTAACTCTAATGCAGACATGATAATGAGAAGTTTTACCCCTACTGACTAGTGCTCATGTGCTGAAAAAAACTCTACCCACTATCAGAATAGAAAAGTAATCATCAATATCTCCCAGCTATAATCCCTGTATCTACAACAGCGACCCACCTGAATAATATGCTGGTTCAATAGTGGCACAATGTTATAAGAGTAACCAACCACTTTCTGATAGGATCTAAGGTCTATTCTGTGAAATGGAACCCATATATGATCCTGCTAAATCAGTCAAGGGCCTGATACTAGAGAGGTCTTGGACCCAAGGGAAAATCAAACACTATCATTCTGCTGATGGAAATAGCAATAATATGACTCCTAATGACACACTACTATATCCATAAGTCAGCACATTGCTCATCCTTCATCAGAGAAACTTCTTCTTTCAGTACATGAAACTGACTCAGAAACCCACAACTGGACAGTGAACAGGTAGTGAGTAACTTTGGAGCATTCAGTCCTAAAATAAATGTCTTCATCAAAGCCTTCCTCTCAAGGCAGGGATCTTCATGGAGGAAGAGACAGGGAAACTGTCAAGTGATAGAAGACACCAAGAAAACAGTGTCTTCTGGCCACAGGAGGACAGATCCATTGTAAGAAGCTTCTCAGATTAGGGCTGAGTGAATCACTGGTACCTTTGCTTACATCAGAACCAGTGACCAGTGTTTCTAGTCTTCCATCATTGACTAAAGAACTAGAAACTTTATATGACTCCGGAAAAGGATTTTGATTCTATATTGGGATGCCTGAGGCACCCATAACAGTCTTGTGTTACAGTCTGAGCAACCACCATGCTCTCAGCCTTTCTA
The DNA here is from genome assembly GCA_907169655.1 of Acomys percivali. Lineage (NCBI taxonomy): Eukaryota > Metazoa > Chordata > Mammalia > Rodentia > Muridae > Acomys > Acomys percivali. The sequence goes on from OU015743.1 coordinate 114,965,976, forward strand.
GTGCGAGGCAGCCACTGTGACTACTCTGATTGCTGAGGTGCCCACCCTCAAGGGCTGAGCACCTATCAAGTTCCCAACCTCTCAGCTGTGATTCAGCTGATGCTAGTTCCAAAATAAGATAATTTAATACATTATTTTAAAGTATATTCACCCTGTTGGCTTGGTTCTTCTCAAGAACCTGACTAATACAATACCCAGTCGGCCTGCCTACCAAGAAGAGTCTCGTTGTCAGTGAACTGTAGCATTCATAGCTGTCTATGTATTATCACAGGTGACCACAGGGATCAGGTCTATATTGTGTGCTCTTTGTTTAGTATCTGGGTTATATTTGTTCTACCTCTTCTATCTTGACAGCTTAGGCACTTCTCTGATTCATGAAAAATTGACATGGTCGGCTCTTAAATTCAGTATTTATAAATATAGTCTATTATATAATATAACACTAATGGCTTTTTATTAAGGTTTCCCCATTCATTTTGATTTTGTTCTTGCTAATTGATCAAAGAATGCAGATGAAACCAGCCAAGTTTGTATTTCTCTTTATTTAATGCCATGCGGTGTTGTCATGCCACCCATCACAAAACTATGAGTGTACCATAATTTCTTCATCTTTCTATTGGAAAAACAAAACCCAACAGACAAGAGACAAAACCAGATCTTTTATTGAGCGGTTCTTCTTGTCAGCTACCAGGTTGTTTATAGTTTTCAGTTTTCTAGAACTCATCTTATACATCTGAACTGCTGTCTTAAAGATGAACATTACTATAGAGTATGGATAAGGGACTTCAGAGAGCAGGAGAAACCATCTTCCCTAGGGAAGAGCACACAATGGGCTATCCAATATCAAATGGTCAGCCCTGAAAATATATACATATAAGTAACATTATACTTATTGAGCAGGTTGTATTTATGTATTTAGGAAATAAATACATGTAGTAACAACAATTAATGAAAAAGGAGGCGATGGGTTTGAAAGAGAGCAAGGGGGGATATATGGGAGAGTTTGGGAGGAGGAAAGGGAAGAGGGAAATAACGCAATAATATTATCTCAAAGGTAAAAGAAATAATTAAAAATGGCAACTGGCATGACTGATATGATAATGAGCTTGATTTGCTAATTTCACACTGGATATTTATATCAAAACACCACATTATGCCATGTCCAAAATACAATTGTTAGTTAAAACTTCAAAGGAAATAAATAAATGTAAAGAAAAAATGAATAGCCTTGTAGAGGGTAAATAAGAGTGTACACTCTCTTAACTTCAAATATATTTTGTCAAACTACCATATGTGAGTCTCATTTTTGAGGAAAAGTAGCAACTAATAGTACATTATATATATGTATATATGTAAACATATGACACATATATAATATTTAAATTCTATTAAAGACAAATTTTTTTCTCTTAAGGCTACAGTTACTATTACAAATATTAATACATTTTATTTCTTAGCCATAAGAAGCTACTTAACAAAAGCCAGATAAGACTATCTAATCTTAGGTAAAGCTAATGTATCCAAATAATTCAGGTATTCAGCTGTGTCTGTATGTTGTGATAAAAAGTTTTCTAGGCAAACAGACCTTTAAAAATAGATGGTTGGGGGTGGAGTATTAAGAGGAAATCTAGCTTATTAATGGCATGCCTTAATTTCTCAATTGCTAGAATTGTCACTAGTGGTAAACTGGGAAGGAACAGTATCAAAAGTGGGTATAGTGACTGATGCAGGATTGTAGGCACTTGGGAGTCATGGGGAAGGTAGAAATTATGAGTTGCCAGACTGACAATTCTTTGCTGGGCAGCAATGATACACTGGAGAAAAAAACAGATTAAGGTTGACTAATAACTAATTGAAGGTAAAACAAGAAAACCAGACCATTGACAGTGTATCACCAACTATATCTTTTACAGCTGAGAGGTCAGGAAAGCCTGAGAGTTAGGGACCAGACTTAAGCCAACCAGAGAGATTTGCACTTTCCATTCTAACAAGACTTCGATGCTGAATTTAGGGATTTGATTGGGAGAATTTTGAGCTCTGAAATTTGAAATACAGACACTTAAATCATTGCACTACATAAATTGGAAACTTCAGACACCAGTGAACCCTCTGGGCCCAAAGCAGTGGCCCATTCCTTCCTGTTAAACAATGACCAATTCTCTAGCTTAAAGATATCATGGAAATCTCTACCTTGATCTCAAGGTACCCATAGGTTCATACTTTCTTGACCACAAGGCTCACAGGTTAGGAGCAGAGTTCAGTTCAGTTCAACTAAGGAATCTCTACTTCTGTTAAAGGTGGTATAGAATACAGGCCCAGGATGTCTGAATAGAACTTATTAATTTTAATGTTTCTTCTGTATCTTGGTTTATATTTTATTTGCTTGTTCTGTAGAGACATTTCATTGTTGTCTTATTTCATTGTCAAATTTTCAAAATGTTTCAAAGAGATTTTCTCTTAAATGTGGTGCTAAGCAATTTAATGTGTAACATGAAGAGTTATTATGGAGTTACGTTTTTCTCTTTCTATCAGTAGATTGGAGGGCCTGTGACTAACTGGCACAGTTCTCATTCTTAGGTATCTAGTATAAAGTTAGTTTAGAACTCTTTTGAACTATTGAATTATGGCTTTGCTTTCAAAGACTATTTACTTCATCAGGTTATTTTGAAAGTTAAAATGGAAATAGCCACATAGTGGGTATTATCTTTTTTTCATGCTACGTTATTTTGTGTATATGTATCCAACATGGCTTGGTTATTTTCTCAATTTAAATATGTTATCTTTTCTCATGTCAGAACTTGGATTTTATTTTGTCTCTTGTTAATATTACAACCATTCTCTCTTTTCTGAAAATTTCTTGATAAATATTTTTAGTTTTGCCAGTTTATTTGCCTTGAGTCCTTTTGTGTTACTTATTTTGATTGAAAGCTCTTAAGGACAGAGTTGATCATATAATATTTTATTTTAATGGAATATTCTACCTATAATCTGTCCTGCCTGCAAGATGTGCTGGGATGATGCTGGTATAGAACTTGTGTCCCAACCAATGTCTGGTTCAACTTGAGGCTCATGTCATGAGAGGGAGCCCATTCCTGACACTGTCTGGATGGCCAGGAACCAGAGGCAGGACTATCCACAGACCCAGGATAGAGCCAAACATGACTGGCAAAAAGAGTGCATGAAATTATTACTAATGATATTCTGTTATACTCATAGATTGGCAACTAGCTCAATTGTCATTGGAAGGACATTGTACAGCAACTGATGGGAGAAGATGCAGAGCCCCATTGCCAAATACTGGGTGGAACCAGGACAACCCCACAGAAGAGGGAAGAGGAAGGCCAGAGGGATCAAGACCACCACAAGAACACGGCCCACAGAATCAAGTAAGCAGGGCTGATAGGCCTCACAGAGACTGAAGCAGCAAACACGGAGCCTGCGTGGGTGTGTGCTAGGTCTTCTGCATGCATACTGTGGTTGTGTAGTTTAGTATTCTTGTGGGACCCCTAATGGTGTGAATAAGAGGATATCTGACTCCCTCCCGAGCTTGGGACCCTTTTCTTCCTCCTAGGTTGCCTTGCCCAGCCTTGACACGAAGGTTGGAGCTTATTCTTATTGCTGTGCCATGTTTACTTGATATTCCTGGGAAGATGGCTCTTTTTTTTTCTCTGAAGAGAAAAGGAGGAGCAGTGGATCTAGGGGAGAAGGGAAGTAGAGGGAGGGGCTGGAAAGAATGGAGTGAGAGGAAACTGCAGTGGAGATGTACTGTATGGCAGAAAATTTAATTAGTTAAAATTTATAATTATTTTAATATTTTATAATAATTTTATAATATTTTAATATTATTTTATCATTATAATTACTTTATATTATATTATTTTATAATTATAACTATTTTATAATTAATTTTTATAATTATAATTTTTTATAATGTCTATAGCTCCTCAGCTAGGGGTGGGGATCCATGATACCTCCATCCCAACTGCAGCTTGAAATGACGACAGGATAGACTTTATGCAGAAGGGGACAACTGATGCCTAGCCATTGGTTTTTAACTTTGATTTTGCTGTATGACCTTGGATGAATATTTTTGGGTATTCCAGCATTGATATCTGTCATAACGACGATGTCTAAAATCACTTCTAGAGACATGAATTGTTGGCTTTTTATATCCTCAGTGCCCCTTACAGGCCATCTGGATCATGATAGGCAGTAAATAAACTTTGTTGAGTATATGAATATTCTGAGTGTTCTATGAGAATAACTTTGCTTTTCACTAGGATCCAACATTTCATTATATATTTGTCTTATTCAATACTGCATCACCAGAACCTACCAGTCTAAGAGGAGCATTTTAGTGAGTCCTTATCTAATAGAAGCCTGAATAAACATGATCATATTTTTGGACAATATGATCAGTAGTAGTGAATTCCAAAGCTGTACAAGGCCACTTTCATCCAAAAGCTACCACCATTGGAGAATGCCTGTTAGTGAGCTCCATCCCATGCCATAGGACTATAATATGCATTCCTTCCAAAAGCAAGCAGTTCATGTATTGAAGTAGCATTTTTTTCTGGATAAATTCCACCTGCCATCCTTCTACAAAAAGCTGTAGTTGCTCAAAAACATTTCCTTTTAAGAAGGGCCTTTCTTAGAAACTAGTCAAATTCTGGTTACTTTCAAGTCCACGTGACATAGAAATCTACACCCAGGCTTTAGCATGAGAAAGACTTAGGGTTCAGAACAGTCCTGTTACACTTTGGTCTTTTATTTGTTCATACCAATGTCAATATATCACAGTGTTGAATACCACTGGAAACAGACTAAGTGGGCTCTTGCCTAAGCTGGGGCATTTCTCACTCTATGGTTCAGGAATCTCTCACCCTGCATGTATTGCACTTTCCAAATATGCAAAATGGAGATAAAAATACCACCTACCTCATCTTGTTACAGTGATAACAGAAAGACCCACATCTGTGGTTGTCTTGCATATGATAAATAGTAAAGAAAATTCATTTATTTTTGGAATCTATCCTGGAATTTTTGCTTATAAATTGTAGTAGCATGGCTGGCAGAAGGCATGCAGAATCATGGATTTTGGCAATTTCTATGCTTTACTTTTTCATTTTTTTCACAGAACAATGTTCACAAAACAGTTGTTTAAATAGGGCTCTCTGTAGTGTTTTGAGATTCTCTGGTATATATTTCATTCTATTGCTCATCCTAAATACTTGCAATGCTCTGAGATAGCTTCACAGTTGAATTTCTCTCTCATCTGTTGTGGAGTTCACTAAAGATAGTGTATAGCTATAAATAATCCTAACCATGTAGCTGTAACCATGGTAACCACCAGCCTTCAAAAGGAAAGAGTGGGGCTCACAAGGCTAGTCTCAACTTTACAATAGCCCAATATGTCCGCTTTCAAGTTTGACAGCTTTGAATTGTGCTTTGCACACAACCCAGTTGTTCATTGCTCTCCACAAAGTGCTTATCACTGACTTCAATCTCAGAGAATTCATTACTGACTTTCACATGTCCTCTAAATGTACTGTTCTCGATTCTGTGGAGGATTTAGTGACTTACACAAAGCCCTTCCATACTAGCAGTGGGGCCTTCCTAAAATCTCTATTTCTTAAGTTACTTACTCCCTGCTCAGAATTCTTCTATAGCTCTCCAGTGGAAATACAGACCCTGACTCTTGCTTACCTTAAGATTTATTTCTTACCGTCTTTCCATTGTATCTTAAGTTCAAAGCTATTAATATTTTTTAAAGTGCATGTTCTCTGTTTCTTGCCTCTTTCTGCATCCCCCCCCGTCCCCCCTGCTGCCCCATGCTCTCTTATTTGCCTTCCAAGCTTTTATTTTTTCCTCTGGTCTCCACTCGAATACTTCCCCTGTGTATTTTCCTGTTCTGGTGTAATATTAATTTAATTTATTTAAAAGACAATCATTTCTTCCCACTGTCTCATGAATGACTAAATAAAATTAGGCATTCACCTCACTAGGTAGGAGAAAACAAAAGAGAAAACACAAAGAAAAACACAGGATGAGAGCAACCCCCATAAATGAAGCAGGTTACTGAGGATAATGACTGCAGATATTTGGCATGGTGACATACCTGGGCTGGTGTTACTGGGTCCTATAAGAAAGCAGACTGAGCAAAAACCTTAGGAGCAAGCAGCAAGAATTACCTATCCATTGTCTCTGCATTAGCTCCTGTCTCCAGGTTCCTTCTCTGTTTGAATTCCTGCCATGATTTTCTTTGATGATGAACAGTGTTGTGATAGTATAATCAGAATAAATCCTTTCCTCACCAACTTTTTTTTTTTGTCATGGTGTTTCATTGCAGCAATAGAAACCTTAACTAAAACAGTGGGAGATAGAGATATATAAACTATAAGGTGTTATAAGCTTATAGTTATATAAGTTATAAGCTTATAGTTATAAGTATAAACTATACGATATATAAACTACTAGGTTATTGGGAGAACTTAACAACACTATTTCATATAGGAAGCAGAGGATGGATACATTTGGAAGATGGAATTAGGCTTACATTTCTTATTTTGTGTATTTAATCTATGACTATTACACACATGTGCTTAGAACATGACTGGAAACCTCCTACTACAGGAGCAAGTCATAACTCAGTATACAGGTTGGGAAATTGTCTAAATACTTCCCCTTGGTGGGGAGGCCCAGAGACACACAGAGGAAGGGGAAGCAAGTTGTCTGGATGAGACCTGATAGGCTATGGCCATACAGTGAGGGAAGAGGTCCCCTTCTCTCAGAGGTCTAGGGGAGGGGAATAGGGCGGAAGAGAGAGGGAGGACAGAAACGAGAAGATACAAGTGAGGAGATAACAACAGGGATGGAATCCCAATAAATTAAAATAAAAAATAAACAAATGGAAATTTACAGTGGTGTAAAAAAAACTGTTCACGGAGAGAATAGATTGAAAAGACATAATCATATTTAAGGGAGGAGGAATTCAGAGAAGGAGGCGTAGAGGAGTCTCAGCATGACAGAAAAGGTTAAGATTGGAAACCAGGTACAGAAACCAGCTTGGGTAAGTGGAAGGTTTCTTCTTTCAAGCAGGCAGAAAAGAGGTAATGGGAATATATGGGCTTTCTCCTCTGTGAACAAACCAGGAGATAAAGCCTTCTGTGGAGATGTAGAGTGTGGGGTAAGCTCACCACTCTGCTAAGAATGGAGTTGGCAATTCTTTCTCAGAAATGATCTAAGGGAATGATACTATCAGTAGGATACTCTCAGTTCTGGCAGCGTATGTTGAGTCATGCATCTTGAAGTGGTGTCTGTCTCTGCATTTAAGGATTTTCTTTATGGGATTTGTTTCAGAGCAAGGAAGAAATGGATTCTATTATCTTGCACGTTTCTTGCTCCATTCCAGTCACCACGTCCTCCATGCTCCTTGAACACATCTCTAATACTAGCTCTTGAGCACATCTTGACTTTCTTCTCCAAGAGTTCTCTTCATCCTGCATGCCCAGCTTTCCATCTTTGCTCATATCTGGTATCTGGCTTTTTCAGTGCTATTTACCTTCCCCATCCTGCTCAGCAGCCTAAACATCAGTCCTACGTATTTCTGATTTCCTATTTTTTGTCCTAGCACTTACTCCATGATATATTAAATAACTTGTTTATTTATTGTTAATTTCCCATGACTGAGACACAAGGAGGTTGAGGGTTGCTGTTTTGTTTACATCTTCCCCCCCTTTTTAAGACAGGGTTTTATCATGTAATTTAGTCTCCCTCTGAACATGTGGTCCTCTTGCCTCAGAGTGCCAGGTGCTGGGATTAGAAGTTTATGCCATGGTGCTCAGATCTTTATTTTGTTATGACATGTCCTCAATTACCTTGATAATATATATATATATATATATATATATATATATATATACACACACACATATATATATTTCATAGTTTTTGAGTAAGATCAAGGTGACTAAAGACATATGGGTAGTTATAAAGAATATATACAGATAATTAGTTTTGCCAAACTAGAAACAGAAAATCCATGTAAAAATTGAAAATTTCAATGTTACTCTTCTGATTTAACTTGAATATTTTAGGTTATTAAATAAAATTATCCCCTTCCTCTTCATACGCCCACTTTTTCATATCTCTCCATATATAGATGCAGTTATAATCTACTCTGCTAGATCACTCACTCACACCTAAGAATAAAATCATCTCCATGTAATTATGTCTCACATTTAGAATCTTAGATTCTAAAATTCTATCTATCTATCTATCTATCTATCTATCTATCTATCTATCTATCATCTATCTATTCTATCATAAATCTGTACCTACTATCTATCATCTATCAACTATTATCTATCTATCAATAATCTATCTCTAAATGTTATCTATCTTTTATCTATCTATAAATTTTATCTATGTATATGTCTATAATCTATATTATCTATATCTATCATCTATCTATCTATCTGTGTCTATTATCTATCATTTTTACCTATATATCAATAATATACCTATAAATGTTATTTATCTATCATATACCTATAAATTTTATATCTATAATCTATATATATTATCTATAGCTATCATCTATCTACTTATCTACCTATCATCTATCTAATCTATTATCTTTTATTTGATCTATTTATCTATCTTGTATCAATTGATCTTTCTATCATCTATCTTTCTATGTGTTTGTCTGTCTGTTGGAGCATAAGTGATGATTCTTTTTGTCAGGACTATTGGAAATTGGAGGAAATTTATTTTATTTTTGGGTGCTAGCCCAAGAGACCAGGTTGTTGTATAACTAAAAGCTTCCTGTATTATTTAGAGGTGAAATGGCTGAATGCTATATCACTTCTCCATAGAGTGCTGATACTTAATACAGAAATGGATTATTGTTTTTGTCCAACAAGTTCTAGCTAATCAGGTAACTGGATTCATTTCTAAGAATCAATGTACTAGGTTAATGATTCTGAAAGGCATTCTACACATTTGCCTAAAGACCTTTGCTTCCATTATGTTTGAAGAAAATAACAGTGATGAAAATAGCTTTTAAGTTAACTATGTTTCATTATTATTATTGTTTGTGTTTATACAAGTGTGTGTGTGGGGGGGGTGGGTGTTGGAGCACACACAGGCATGGACAGTATACAGAGCATGCAGGAACATCAGAAGACAGCTCTGGGGCGTAGGCCCTGTTGTTTCATCTTGTTGAAGCAGGGCCTCTCTTACTGGTTCTGCCACTCTGTGGACCTGAGGCTAGCTGATCCCCAAGCTCCTGGGAGGGAGATTATCATGCTGGGATTACAGGTGTACATCATTGTGTCAGCTGTATATTTGGCCTACAGGGACAAACTTCAGGTCGCCAAGCTGCACTTGTGTGCATTATGTGCCTTTATACACAGTCATGTTGCAACCACTTAGACAGATTTCTTACAAGTTAAAGGGACAAATTACCTTGAGTCAGACTGAGAGGTTTGGCCTCTGCTCATAGGAATCAAGCTGAGTTTTCTGTCCCCTTTTGGGTGCAGGAGACTATTCTTTCGTATACCAGGCCTGGTGTGTGCATTCTCCTTACCAACTTCAAGTTTGCCGCGCTTGTCTTTACCAGAGATTCCCCTAGTTCTCTCCTCCCTGCTGTCTTCCTCACAAATATCCACGAGAGACCAATGGGAAAGATCCTGGGGATGAGTCGAGGCTTGCCTCATTTCTGAGGGGATCGAGCATTCCAAACTGCCTCACATGCCAAAATCCTTAGCGTTTTATTTAACTCTCAGGCGTTTCTTTCGACCATCTCTATGATGGCTACCTCCTTTCTTCTGTCACCTGCCAAACACAGAACACTTTGGGAGCAATTTCTCCTCGGAGATGTTGGGATATCAATTTGCTAAGTCTATTAGTTACTTTGCGTCATGGTGACAAAATGCCAGGCAGAACAACTCAGAAGGAAGATGAATGACGTTGGCCATCGTTCCAAGAAGAGCTGAGTTCATGGTTGCCCTGCCACATGTGCTTGGACAAAGCATCATGGGAGCAGGAATGGGAGAGAGGGGCGGCTGTTCCCACTGTGAGCAGGAGGGGAGGGCAGCTGTCCCCACATGAAGAACCAAGAAGCCGAAGGGCAACCAGGAAGTGGCCAGCAGTAATATGTTTCCAAGGACCTATCCCCAGCGACCTGCCTTCTCCAGTTAGTCTCCACATTCCAAGGCTTCCAGATTTTTCCAAAATAGCACTAACAGCTTGAGGAAACAAGAGCGAATGGAAGACATTCACTATCCAAATCGTAGCAGTATGTTAGTCAGCTTCCTGGTTGTCCCTCACACACCAACATATTTAGCATTTTATTTAGCTTTCAGGTGTTTTCTTTTGCTGATATCTATGATGGCTACCTCTTTTCTTCTGTCTCTGTCAAAAACTGAACAGTCTGGGAGCCATTTCTCCTTGAAGACATTTGGATTTCAGTTTGCTAAAGGTGACCCTTGATGGGTTTTAAACATTTTTGTAGGCTCCTTAGCATGTGTTCATTGTTAGGCTAGGAGTAACTTTCTCTGCTGACTTTCTATATTCTTGATGAGACATATTTCCATTATCTAGAAGGACTATTTGGCTCTATCTTCAATCTATTTAATTATTTCTAAGTCCCTTGGTTTTCTCCCCACATTTAAAAGCCATTCATTTATTTAAATATAGTTCCTTATCTTCTGTGTCTAGCAATGTCGTTACCTAGAATTTTGTATATCCAATTCTGCTGTAATTTTTGTATATCCAATTCTGCATTTGATTTTTCTCAGTGACTGGTTTTGGTGTCTAATGCATTATGGGATTTTTTTCTGTAATTTTACATCCTTCTGAACTTTATCTATGGGAATTCTTTGAACCAAGATTGAAGTTGCATTTCTTTCAACAGAATTTGTGTATATTATTGCATAGGACACAGACAACTATTTCATATTAAATTGTGTGCCTAAAAAATTTCAGATCCCCTGACAACATAAGGGCTAAGTTGTACTTAAAAATTCTCTAAGGTAGTATTTTGTTCCTCCAACATACGGGGTACAAATCCAAATTGATTTCTGAATAATGCCATTTTGTAAGGTGAGCTAACTTGACATTTATCATTATACTTAGTGTGTCTTTTAGAAATTCACACCGTATGTCTAGCATGGGAGGGTACGGGGCAGATTGACATGATTTTGTCTATCCTAGATTTTCCAATGGCAAGTTTGTTTTTTCCATGCACCTGTAGCCCCAGGAAAGAAAAATAAATGTCTTCACAACAACTTAGGACATAATTATGACTTTGCTTCTTTAAAAGATTCCTTTGTTTCTTTGCTTAATTTCCATAGATTAAGTTTATATCTACTGTTTAACAAATTAATTTTTATCAAGACATTCACTAATGACTCAAGAGAACAAAAAAATGCTCTTTGTTAATTACTTTTTAACTGACAAAGAAAAGAAAAATGGTCTCCTGTGAGAAGCTTCTTTAAGGCAGAAGACACTGTCAGCAGAACAAAGTGACAGCCTACAGACTGGGAAAAGATCTTCACCAACCCTACATCTGACAAAGGTCTGATATCCCAAATATATAAAGAGCTCAAGAAATTAAACACCACCAAACCAAATAACCCAATTAAGAAATGATGCTCAGAACTAAACAGAATTCTCAACAGAGGAATATCGAATGGCTGAGAAACACTTAAAGAAATGCTAAACGTCCTTAGTCATCAGAGAAATGAAAATCAAAATGACTCTGAGATTCCATCTTACACTCATGAGAATGGCTAAGATAAAAAACTCAAGTGACAGCATATTCTGTCAAGGATGTGGAGAAAGGAGAACACTCCTTCATTGCTGGTGAGAGTGCAAATTTGTACAACCACTTTGGAAATATATCTGGCACTTTCTAGGAAAACTGGGAATACTTCAAGATTCAGCTATTCTACCCCATGGAATATACCCAGAAGATGCTTCACCACACAACAAGGTCATATGCTCAACCATGTTCATAGCAGTCGTATTTGTAATAGCCAGAACCTGGAAACAACCTAAATGTCCCTCAATTGAAGAATGGATAAAGAAACTGTGGTACATTTACACTATGGAATATGACTAAGCTATTAAAAACAAGGAAATCCTGAAATTTATGGACAAATGGATGGAACTAGAAATGATCATACTGAGTGAGTTAACCCCGACCCAGAAAGACTCACATGGTATATACTCTTTTATAATTGGACACTATCTCAAAAGAGATGTCCAATGAAAGTCTTCACTTACCAAGAGATCGGGATAGATGCAGGGACTTCCTATTGGGACTCTAGGTGAGGGAAATATGGGAGAATGGGGAAATAGAAGGATACAGAGGATCCTAGAAACCCACAAGAAGAACATCAAAATGGGTGGATCTAGACCCAGTAGGGTCTGCTCAAACCACTGCACCAAGGACAATTGATGCAGTAAACACTGAACCCCTATTCAGATCTAGCCAATGGACAGGACATTCTCCATAGATGCATGAGAGCAGGGAATGACTCTGACAAGAACTCTGGTGCCCCATATTTGACCACTTCCCCTTGGTGGGGAGGCCTGGTGGCACTCAGAGAAAGGATAAGCTGGCATAAGACTTGATAGGCTGTGACCATATTGTGGGGAAGGAGGTCCCCTTCTGTCACACACCTAAGGGAGGGGGAAAGGGTGAAAGAGCGAGGGAGGGAGGAACAGGAAGATAAAAGTATTGAGATGTAATTGAGATGCAATCTGAATAAATTAATAAAAAAGAAAAGAAAAATTATCTGTTCTTATCATGTGCGTGTTCTGAAGTGCGTACCCATTGTGGAGTGTTTAATTTGAGCTAGTTAGCATATCTATCAGCTCACTTACTGTTTCCTGTGCTCAGAACACTTAAAATTGACTCTGTTTTCAAGAACATGACACATAAGTTTAGGGTCACTATGGGGAGCAGTAGATTTTTAAACATCTGTTCCTTCTACCACAAGTTTCATGTCACCTGCTAAACATCTGTGCGATTAGTCCCCTCCCCTGTTTCTAGTCACTACTACTCCACTACTAGCTGTGTGAATTTAATGTATTTGGCTTCCCCTGTAAGGGAGATCACATGAGTTTTTGTCTTTTGTTCTCTGATTTACCTCAATTAATATACCATTCAGCGTCATACATGTTGTTGCAAGTGACAAGACTTCTTCTTTTCATATGGCCAATCATTGTTCTAGTCTACTTATGTATCTGAATAAGGACATATAGATGAGTTGATTTCATAATCTTTGCCATTGTGACTAAAGCTGCAATGAACCTAGAAGCACAGATTTATTTTGCTAAGCCAAGTTCACTGACTTTTTGAATACAGTTGCAGGATCATATGGAAGTTCTATGTTGATTTTGTGGGGAACCCCACATGTTTTCCATAATGGTTGTATTAATTTACATTACTACCAACGTTGTGCAGCATTCTCTTTTGCGGGAATTCGCTTTGAAGATTACTATTATAACAGGTGAGAGGTGATATTTCATTGAGCTTTAATTAACATTTCTATAGGTATTTAAATATTTTTTTAACATTATGTCATTATTTGTGTATCTTTTAAAGAAATAAATATCTATTTATGCACTTTGATTCTTGTTTATTTGGTTTTTTGTTTTCTAGCTTTCTAGTTAAATTCTTTATAAATGTTGGAT